>CM065591.1:494677353-495277353 GCA_033119425.1 Bufotes viridis | reverse complement strand
TTTTTTCTTTTATATTTTTTCCATTTTTTGGATTTTTTTAAAAAAAATATATAAAGTAAAAAATAAAAAATACAAAAAAAAATTAAAAAATACTAAAGAAAAAATAGATTTTGGGGTGCAAGAGCACATAAGAAATATTAAGAAGGGGCTTGAGAGTCATGGACTCTCTGCGCACTATAAAAAATGTCACCATACGAACCCAGAAGGATTGAAATTTATGGGAGTAGAATTAGTTAAAAGTCACTGGAGAGGGGGAAGTTTTTTAGAAAAAATTAATAAAAAAGAGAGTAAATGGATATATGAACTAGGAACGTTGCAACCATGGGGTCTAAATGTAGATTATGATCTACAAGCCGTTTTAAATTAATTTTAAGAGTTGGGAGCGTAAGAAGCTCCATGTGAACAAGGACTGAGAGTCTTGCGTTTCTTTCACCGAGATGGCAGACACGAATCAGTGTAAGTGTATGCAAAAGAAAAGAGGAGGTGTTTGAGGAACACAACAGGTGTCCTAGGAGCTTTAGGCTATCGAATAAAAAGGGAAGGGGAGGGTAAGATGACGTATGCCCCTGACGAAGGAGCGAAACCTGAGTCGGGCAGGAGAAAAAACGCTGGGATTGTTTTAATGCTTTTTTAAAAGAAGATGTTTGTAAGTATTGTGGGGGATCGGCTCAAACAGTGACTTCAGGTGTCATTTAAACAACAGTCTTTTATTGTGTTTAACACAGATTTAACAAATGGCCGCTTACTTCAGCGGGTCAACACAAAAGAAACACAGTCCATGTGAAATGGTATAACTCACAGTCCTCTGTAGTTCCAGGATTCCACCACCACACCCCCAGCTCTCCTGGGATTCCTGGCTTAAATAGGCCAGCCAACACCTGGCCTGGATACGTGGGCGTAGTCATCCCACCCTGCTCTTTGACTACTCCAATGAAACCCGGCCCGGATCAGCTGCAACTAGCAGCTAAACTACTCCAAGCAAATGTCAGTAACCTAGGGTTCCTGACAGAACATTTCCGGTTCATTTCACTGAGGCCAGGCACCTCGGTGACACGTATCTATCATCTATTATGGCACCTTGTGCCTTCTCACATATCCCCCCCCTCTGTCTAAAGCCGGGGGCTTGGACATCTTTAGCCCCCAGACTGTGTACCCTTGACAGGGCGTCCGCATTCCCTTGCATCTTGCCTGGCCTGTGTTCTACTGAGAAGGAGAAATTTTGAAGTGCAAGGAACCAGCGGGTAACTCGGGCATTATTCCCCCTCTTCTCTCGCATCCACCTTAGGGGAGCATGGTCTGACACTAACCTAAACCTCCTTCCTAGTAGATAGTACCTAAGGGAGTCTAGTGCCCATTTTATAGCCAGACCCTCCTTCTCAACGATGGCATAATTCCTTTCTGCTGGGGACAGTTTTCTACTCAGGTATATCACTGGGTGCTCTTCTCCATTCACTACCTGAGACATGACTGCACCCAGACCCACATCGGAGGCATCGGTCTGGACCACAAACTCACAGGAGAAATCCGTGGCTATCAACATGGGTTGCTTACACAGGGCTTGTTTAAGCTCTTGAAAGGCCCTTTCCGCTTCTGGGGACCACCTCACCATAGCAGACTTTGTGCCCTTTGTCAGGTCAGTCAGGTGAACCTCTATTTCTGCGAACCTGGGGACAAACCGCCTATAGTAGCCCACAATACCCATAAATGCCTTGATCTGCTTCTTAGTTAGTGGGGGGGGGGGCAATTCTGAATAGCTTCTACCTTGTTAAGCTGGGGTTTAATCTCCCCTCTTCCCACTACGTAGCCCAGGTATCTGGTTTCCTCCATGCCTAGGGCACATTTGGCTGGGTTAATCGTAAACCCCGCCTTCCTTAGAGCATCAAGAACGGCCTGAACTTTTCTGAGATGACTTTCCCAATTGCGACTAAAAATGACAAGCGGCATACTCCTTATGGGGCCGTAGTACTTGGTCCATAGCCCTTTGGAAGGTGGCAGGGGCCCCCTGCAACCCAAACGGCATTCTTACATACTGAAAAGACCCCTCAGGTGTAGAGAACGCAGTCTTTTCCTTAGCCTCTTGTGACAGTGGGATCTGCCAGTACCCTTTAGTGAGATCTAAGGTGCTAATATACCTTGCGGGGCCTAGCCGTTCGACTAGCTCATCTACCCTGGGCATAGGGTAAGTATCAACCGTGGACACCTCATTAAGCTTGCGGTAGTCATTGCAGAATCTCCACTCCCCGTTTGGTTTTGGCACTAACACTATGGGGCTGGACCACCCACTTTTAGACCTCTCAACCACCCCCAGCTCCATCATCCTCCGAACCTCTTTCGAAACCACTTTCCGGCGGGCTTCAGGGATCCTATAGGGTTTTAAGTTCACCCTCTTTTGGGGATCTGTGAGGATCTCATGTACTATCACATTGGTACAGCCAGGGTTTTCTGTGAAGAGATCCTTATTCCTCTGCAGCAGTTCCGTAAACTGTTGTTTTTGGGAGGGGATAGGGTCTCTGAAATTTTAACAGCTTCGATGGTGGACCCCTGTTGAGCCACCAGGCAAGAAGCTTCAGGTGGGTCTCTCTCCTTCCAGGGTTTGAATGAGCCCTGCACATTGTTTTTACAATGAGGGGATCACATGGTGGCCTGGATTCCTCTCATGGTATAAAGGGGTATTTGGGATTTATAAATAAAGTTGTTCTTACTTGTGTTCAGAAAAAGGTGTAGGCAACGGTCGGCTGATCGGGTGCCAGAGAAACAATCATCCTGGTTGACTGGTTTATAACGGTCTCCGCGTGCGATATACTATAAGAGAAGAAGAGTAACGGTGAATGCGCATTCTCGGCACTGAAAACATCGGATACAGACCCACGTCAGCACTTCGCGATGGAGGACCTGCTTAAACAGCTGATCTACAAGGCGGAACTTAAAGGAGGCGAGGAATGGTTGAAGAGATGCCTGGACTCATCCCCCCTTCTCCGTTACAGCCTCTGGCAGCTTCCGTGACTATTGGCTGCGCAGCCCCTTGCGCGAGCTCTGAGATCATCGATCAGTCCTGCGTCATCGGCACGCGCACGCGCGATGACACCGAACTTACATCGGAGTCTGCCAAGAGACAATGCAGGGATCGGGTGGCTTATTCCCCCCCCCCCTTTCTTTTGGCAGGACATCCTCGCGTAGAAGATCTCCGGACCGCAAGAAGGCTTCCACCAGGAAGAAGAAGCAGAGTCCTTCTGCTCTTCCACATTCAGCTCTTTCTGGACCGGTCAGCCATCCATCAGAGGGTGAGGGCGTTAACGTTAATACACCGGAATTTGAAGTGTTGTCTATGGGGGATTCTGCAATCCCTTCTGATAAAGTTGGTTTGTTTCAGGATTTTTTGGACTTTGTATCAGCCAAAGAAAAACGGGCTGCAAAGTTGTCACGACTGTGACTGATCCAGACAGGTCTGGGAGGAGAAGGTCGCAGCGACTTGCTACTCGTGATAGCTTGTGAGTTTGCTCCGTGGTTCAGGGTATGTCATCCAGGTTTTGCCTTGTGAACCTTTTTGTCCTGACTGGGAGTTTGTAGGCATTCTTCTCAGGTGAGTGCTGTCTGCCACTCCCAGCTACTATATTAGTTTCAGTTTCACTTGCAGTCATTGCCAGATATAGTCTTTACTTCCAGTGCTATTCTGACCTTTGAAGGAGATCGTTTGACGGTATTGCTGTGGAGCTCTTGTTTGGCGTGGACTGTCGTTATTGGGATCATCTTCTCTGCTCGTGACTGGATAAGTCTATCTCTGCTGGAGATTGTTTGTTTGTTGCTGTCTTCCCCTGTTGTTCTCCTAGACATGAGTGATGGTGACTAGTGCTCCCATCTGCCTCTCCCCAGTCTAGTCTTCTTAGGGTAAGAAGTATAGAATCACGGCACTCCAACTTTAAATGCAGGAATTATTTATTAAATGGGCAATATATTATTCATGCCATGTGTGTACAGCGGGCCGACGTTAACGTTTCGGTCATAATTTGACCTTGATCACGGCCTAAAATCACATAAATATATACAATCAGTGACACGAGTAAGGCATATAGGAAAATCTCATGGGAAATATTAAATAATTACATTGAGCAGGAACAGAGTGTCACCAAAACAGTCCTGTATATTATGAGACATAGATATAGATGTTGGAAATACACATAAAATGGCATAACAACACTACAAAAATATAATGAGGCAAGTATTCATATTGTACATGTCCATAAAGAAAAGTAACACTGCTGGGGTTGTAGTCACAAGTTATAGAATCGTTGTCACACTGATACCTAAATCCTTTGTTAAATCATGAAATAGTCTGGATTACAGTAGAGGTAGTGCTTAAGATCGAAGGTCTTACCTAAAAGGATGTGCGGCAGGCATAGCTCAAAGAGACTGTTTGGCGTGCAGGCGCTCTTAAAATAGAGCGATCCCGCCCACGCTGTATGGCGCGGTCCGATGACATCATCAGGACAGTCACATGAAGGTCATGTGACCGGGCGAGCATCGCGCATGCGCAATGAAGCAAACGGACGAACTGAGGGCAAGAAACTTGCCCTTAGTGCATCAATATGTATTACATATGCAGCAATGGAAGGTAAAGTTTAAAGGTTGCACTAATGGTCATGTAAAAGGCCGAATAATCGCCTCAGAAACTTAACATACAGACAGTACAAAAATTACATGAAACTATATCAAAGGGATATCGACAATAAAGGACAACTATACAATGTAAATAAAGATGAAAACAAATAGAGAACACAATGATGAAACTAGATAAAAAAGGTACAAAAGACATATAAAGAACATAATACACATACGTTGTTACAGTAATATACATAATGTGACAAACTGTGTTAGTATTACAAAAATTATAATATTATAAATATACCTCAAAAGAGATCATCTTGTCTGCGAAAAAATAATAATATGAATATGAATATTGTCATATAAGTAACTACATTGCAGACATAGTGAAAATACTAACTACCATATGTAATGAATGTCACTTACGGTTTGTGTATTAGAGGAACTATGTGACATGGTTTATAGTAGAAATTCGAAGTCGCGATTGAGGCCATTGGGGTATAGTGTTCGTAATTCATGGATCCAATAGGATTCACGTTTTTAAGAGGTTCACGCGATTGCCACCTCGTCGTAGTGGGGGAATGTTGTCAATCACCTGGAATTTCAGCTGGTTGACTTGATGTTTGGCTTGAACAAAATGATTGGGAACTGGAAGTTCCGTCTTGTTGCAACGAATATCAGACTTATGTTTACTGATGCGGTCGCGCACACATTGGGACGTTTCCCCTACATATGCGAGACCGCATGGGCATTTGACCAGATATACCACGTGAGTAGTGGAACAGGTATAAAATCCCCTGATGGAATAAGTTTTACCTGACAAGGGATGGGTGAAAGTATTACCTTTGGTAACATTAGTACATTGAGCACAGTTCAAACATGGATACGTGCCTGTTTTTCTGGGGGCTAGAGTACTCTGGACCAGACCCTTTCTTAGTGTACCAATATCAGCCCGCACCAATTTGTCTCTCAGGTTTCTAGATCTCTTATGACATAGTCTGGGGGGACGAGTAAATTCATCAATCTCAGGATGGAATTTGTGTAAAAGAAACCAATGTTTTTTAATTATATTGTGTAGTTTCATGGTAAATGGATGATAAGTAGTCACAAAGGGAATACGACTGAAACGTTAACGTCGGCCCGCTGTACACACATGGCATGAATAATATATTGCCCATTTAATAAATAATTCCTGCATTTAAAGTTGGAGTGCCGTGATTCTATACTTCTTGCTGATTGTGGATATATTCCCATCACTGAGCACCCACAATACTCAGGTGGAAGTGCCGATCCGATTGTGTATTTCTGCCATAGTCTTCTTAGGGTGACCCAGGGTTTAGGCATCCTGCTCGCCGCACGGGTTCACACCCCGTCTGGGGTATCAGGGCAGACAGGTGCCAGCTTAGGGTTTGTCAGGGGTGGCCGTTCTATTTCCCATCCGTAGATAAGGGTCCCCCTTCCCCTCCGTCTGGTGCGACACGACTGCTGCTGGGATAGCGGTCGTGACAGTATATCTGGCCTTTTAAAAAAAAAAAAAAAAAGTGACATTTCCTTTTTTTTTTTGCCTGCTGTTTTGCTTTGTATTTTTCTGTTCCACTATGGATCCGGTTACGGTTTTGGCGAAACAATTACAGGGGTTATCCCTTGAAGTGGCAGGATTAAAAGCAACAGTGCTGCAGCAGCAGCAATCCTTGGGTTCCACCGTTGCTACGGGAAACCAAGGTACTCCTGAGCCAAAAGTGGCTTTACCTGATAGGTTCTCAGGAGGGAGAGACCAATTTGTAACCTTCAGAGAAGCTTGTAAATTGTTCTTCAGGTTACGCCCTAGATCCTCCGGCGGTGAGGAACAACGGGTGGGCATTGTAATTTCTCTCCTGCAAGGAGATCCGCAGGCTTGGGCTTTCTCCTTATCATCTGACTCTCCGGCCTTACGATCAGTGGAGGAGTTTTTTGAAGCCTTGGGTCTCGTATATGATGACCCGGACAGGGTCTCACTGGCTGAGTCTAAGCTACGTAGACTTCAGCAAGAGAATCGGTCAGCTGAACTATATTGTTCCGAATTCCGTAGGTGGGCTACGGATACAATATGGAACGACTCGGCCCTTAGGAGTCAGTTCTGCCAGGGGTTGTCTGAAAAATTAAAAGACGCGCTGGCGGTATACGAGGTCCCTGGGTCTCTTGAGGCTGCTATGTCTCTGTCCATAAGAATCGACAGACGACTCAGGGAGAGACTATTAAATTCTACAGAGGCCTCTATAGGGCAGGGATTGGTTTGTTATGATCCAGTCGAACCAATGCAAATAGGGGGCGCCACTAGACGGGTGAATCCTCCTAAGGTCCGCCGTAGGTCAGAGGTTTGTTTTCGTTGTGGGGGGAGGGATCATTTTGTAAAGGTATGTCCCTCAGAACCCAAGAGATCACAAACAAAGGAGCCGCCGGAAAACTAGAGTCCCCAGATTGTGCCGAGGATAACAGTCTGGGCGTATTCGTTTCCTCCATGCGCATGTCTCAGTTTTTGTTGTCCGCTACCGTTGTGGCGGGCAATAAGACTGAGATCTGTTCCGTCTTTTTGGACAGTGGGGCGGGGGTCAACTTGGTGGATTCACTGTTTGCTCAGGCTCTGGGTTTTACTCCGGAACCGGTACGCAGAACTATTCCTGTTAACTAAGATCATCCATAATATCCATCTGCAGGTAGGGGACCTCCATAAAGAGCATATCTCTTGTTATGTCCTGGACGGTCTTCCGGCTCCTATGGTATTAGGGCTTCCCTGGCTGGTGACTCACAATCCAGTGGTGGATTGGCAGGCCGGGGAGATTGTGGAGTGGAGTGAACATTGTAAGGACAACTGCTTGAGTAGTAGGTGCTCAACACTCTCTGTAACAACTCTACCTGCCTTTCTGTCAGATTTTATGGATGTGTTCTCTGAGAAGGGTTGTCAGGGGTTACCACCTCATCGTCCATATGATTGCCCGATTAATCTGTTACCTGGGGCAAAACTACCTAAAACCCTGTTATACAATCTTTCCGGCCTGGAGAGGAAGGCTATGAAAGATTATATTTTGGAGAGTTTGGCTAAGGGACACATCAGACCCTCTTCTTCACCCGTGGCTGCAGGGTTCTTTTTCGTTAAAAAGAAAGATGGGGGCCTGCGTCCTTGCCTGGATTTCCGTGAATTAAACCGGATAACTATCCAAGATCCCTATCCTCTTGCTCTCATTCCCGACCTCTTTAATCAGGTTGCTGGTGCTAAATGGTTCTCCAAAATGGATCTCAGAGGAGCCTATAACCTGGTTCGCATCAGAGAGGGGGATGAGTGGAAGACGGCTTTTAATACTCCGGAAGGGCATTATGAAAATCTTGTCATGGCATTTGGTCTTACTAATGCGCCTGCGGTGTTCCAACATTTTGTCAACGATATTTTTAGTCACCTTATCGGGAGATTTGTTGTGATATATCTTGATGACATCCTGGTCTATTCTCCGGATCTGGATACACATAAGATCCATGTGAGACAAGTGCTGCAGATATTAAGGGCCAACAAATTGTTTGCTAAATTAGAGAAATGTGTGTTCGCCGTAAAAGAACTGCCATTTCTGGGGTATGTGTTGTCAGATTCAGGTTTCCGCATGGATCCAGAGAAAGTCCGGGCAATTATGGACTGGGATCTGTCTGAGAACCTGAAGGCATTGCAACGCTTCCTGGGGTTTGCCAATTTTTATAGAAAGTTTATAAAGAACTATTCCTTGGTGGTCAAACCACTGACGGACATGACCCGAAAGGGATCCGATTTTTCCAAGTGGTCACATGCAGCCAAAACTTCCTTTACATCTCTGAAGGAGAGATTCACCTTGGCTCCTATTCTCGTACAGCCAGATGTCTCGCTTCCTTTTATTGTAGAGGTTGACGCATCAGAGGTGGGGGTGGGAGCGGTACTATATCAGGGCCCGTCCCCTGGTGAATGGCGTCCATGTGCTTTCTTTTCGAAGAAATTGTCTACTGCAGAAAGGAACTGTGATATTGGCAACAGGGAACTTTTGGCTTTTAAGTTGGCCTTAGAGGAGTGGCGTCATTTTTTGGAGGGGGCGGTTCATCCCGTTACAGTGATTACTGATCACAAAAACTTAGTATATCTGGAGTCTGCTAAACGTCTCACCCCTAGACAGGCTCGGTGGTCGTTATTTTTTACTAGGTTTAATTTTGTAATAACCTATCGCCCGGGGGCAAAAAATACTAAGGCGGATGCATTGTCTCGAAGTTTTCCTGGAGGGGTGATGTTGATGTTCCAGAGCCCATTTTGCAAAAGGGGTGGTGGTCTCTGCATTACACTCAGGTTTAGAGGGGAGGGTGTTGGAAGCCCAGGGGACGCCCGGCCTCCTGCCCCTCGGGTAAACTGTTTGTGCCAGAAAATTTACGCCTGGAGATACTAAAAGAACACCATAACTCCGCACTGGCAGGACACCCAGGTAGTAAGGCAACCTCTGAATTAGTGTCTCGTCGGTTCTGGTGGCCTAAGTGGTGCCAGGAGGTGTTGAATTTTGTGTCTGCATGTGCTACCTGTGCTCGTTCTAAGGTGGATCATACTCGTCCGGCAGGGCGTCTTTACCTCTGGCCATCCCCAACAGGCCTTGGACGCACCTATCAATGGATTTCATTACTGATCTACCAGTATCAGCGGGGAAGACTGTTATTCTTGTAGTTGTTGACAGATTCAGTAAAATGGTGCACTTTATTGCTCTTACCGCATTGCCTAATGCTAACACACTGGCTCAGGTTTTTATTGACCACATCGTGAAGCTTCACGGGGTCCCTTCCGATATTGTTTCGGATCGTGGTACCCAATTTGTTTCTAAATTTTGGAAAGCTTTTTGTTCTCGTTTAGGGGTTCATCTGTCGTTTTCTTCATCTTTCCATCCACAGTCCAACGGTCAGACTGAACGTACTCAATCAAAACCTAGAGACATATTTGAGATGCTTTGTTTCCGAAAATCAGGAGGAATGGTCATCTTATTTACCATTAGCCGAGTTTGCCATTAATAATCGTCATCAAGAATCCACCGATAAGTCACCATTTTTGGTGCGTATGGTTTCCATCCTCAGTTTTGTACGTTTAGTGAGGGGGCCGTCTGGGATTCCCGAGGAGGAACGATTTGCGTCTTCACTTTCATCAGTGTGGCAGAGTGTGCAAGAAAGTTTGAAGAGAATTGGTGGTAGATACAAACGTGTGGCTGATAAGAAGCGCTCTGAAGGTCCGGACCTTGGGGTGAATGACTTGGTGTGGTTGTCTACCAGAAATATCAAGTTGAAGGTTCCCTCATGGAAATTAGGTCCGAGATTTATTGGTCCTTATAGGGTAATTAAGATCATTAACCCGGTGGCTTTTCGTCTGGAGCTACCTCAGACTCTAAGGATCCATAATGTCTTCCACAGATCTCTGCTTAAGAGATATGTAGAACCTCCTGAACCATTGCCACTACCGCCTCCACCGGTGGTTGTTGATGGCAGTCTTGAGTTTCAGGTAGAAAAGATTGTTGATTCACGATATGTTCGCCGCTCTCTTCAGTACCTGGTGCACTGGAGAGGTTATGGTTCCGAAGAGAGAATGTGGGTGCCAGCATCAGAGATAAAGGCAGACAGACTCATTCGAGCTTTTCATAGGTCCCATCCGGAGAGGCCTGGTCTTGAGGGTCCGGTGGCCCCTCGTAGAAAGGGGGTACTGTCACGACTGTGACTGATCCAGACAGGTCTGGGAGGAGAAGGTCGCAGCGACTTGCTACTCGCGATAGCTTGTGAGTTTGCTCCGTGGTTCAGGGTATGTCATCCGGGTTTTGCCTTGTGAACCTTTTTGTCCTGACTGGGAGTTTGTAGGCATTCTTCTCAGGTGAGTGCTGTCTGCCACTCCCAGCTACTATATTAGTTTCAGTTTCACTTGCAGTCATTGCCAGATATAGTCCTTACTTCCAGTGCTATTCTGACCTTTGAAGGAGATCGTTTGACGGTATTGCTGTGGAGCTCTTGTTTGGCGTGGACTGTCGTTGTTGGGATCATCTTCTCTGTTCATGACTGGATAAGTCTATCTCTGCTGGAGATTGTTTGTTTGTTGCTGTCTTCCCCTGTTGTTCTCCTAGACATAAGTGATGGTGACTAGTACTCCCATCTGCCTCTCCCCAGTCTAGTCTTCTTAGGGTGACTCAGGGTTTAGGCATACTGCTCGCCGTATGGGTTCACACCCCGTCTAGGGTATCAGGGCAGACAGATGCCAGCTTAGGGTTTGTCAGGGGTGGCCGTTTTATTTCCCATCCGTAGATAAGGGTCCCCCTTCCCCTCCGTCTGGTGCGACACGACTCCTGCTGGGATAGCGGTCGTGACAAAATTCTAATGATACTGTTAGTGTTACAGGTCCTTCAGACATGTTAAGAGCCTCCGGTTCGAGTGTTGCGAACAGTTTACCTATTCAGGAGACTTGCCACAAGGATACCCTTATTTGTCAAGTCTCCCCATTAGGTTTCCATCTCCCTTTGTCTTTAAAGGAGAAAATATGGAACAGGGAATTCGTTGATCTTTACTCCTTTGCCAGCCGCAAAAGATTCTGGCAAGTTGGAGAAAAAAGATTTAAGAAACGAAGATGAAAAATCCAAATCAAAATCCATCTTCAATTGGATTCAGGCTTTTTCTGTTTACTGTGCAGTTCTAGGTGAACGTCACCCAGATCTGTGCAGTAAACTATACCAGATGCCCCGGGTGAAGCAATACATTACCTAGATGATTTTCTTTTTCTCGGCAGAGGAGGGACTGATGAGTGTGAAAGAATGCTTAGAAAGTTTTTGAGCATGTCTGTGAGATTCGGTATCCCTTTAGCCGAGGAAAAGACGGTACACCCTACAACTAAATTGTCCTTTTTGGGGATAGAAATTGATTCGGCAAAGATGCTTTTTCGAATTCCTTTGGAAAAAGTTCGGAAAACACACTTTGATATTTCCGTTCTTTTATCAAAGCCAAAGACGACTTTAAGGAAATTGCAATCAGTTTTGGGATCTTTGAATTTTTTCTGTCGTGTGATCCCCATGGGAAGAGTCTTTTCGAAACGGCTATATGGCGCGACCAAAGGTGTTTCTTCCCCCTTTGCGCATCTGCGTTTGACGAAATTCTTGAAGAGTGACCTGAGAATTTGGTTGTTCTTCCTTGAAAATTTCAATGGGCATTTTTTATGGCAGGAAGATTTTGTGACATCTGAAGCGCTGCAGCTACATTCAGACGCAGCAGGCTCCATCGGTTATGGTGTGATTTTTGGTAATGAATGGTCATCCATGAAGTGGCCAGCGAGCTGGGTTCAGAGGGGTTTTACTCGCAACTCGGTCTTGATAGAGCTTTTCCCTGTTTTGGTGGCCCTATTCATTTGGAAAGAGCGTTTGGCTAACAAGAGAATTCTCCTGATTACAGATAACCAGGGAGTGGTATTCGCTTTGAACTGCCAGTCCTCTAGATCTGAACAAGTTGTAATTTTGTTAAGAGAGATTGTTCTTCAATGCTTAGTTAACAACATTTGGCTTAAAGCCAAATACATTGAGGGTTGCAATAATTTGACGGCTGATGCTTTATCTCGACAGGACTGGCAGTTGTTCAGAAAATTACTCCCGGGAGCTGTAGTGGAGAACATCGAGTGCCCGCAATTCCTCTGGGAAATACTGTGAATTCTACACTAAATATTTTGCAGGGCTCTTTGGCCAGTTCTACCTGGAAGTCTTACGTTTATGCGTGGAAGAGCTGGAAAGAATTCTGTGCAGCAGCCAACAGGGAAAAGTTCTCTGATGGCAAATTTTTGTTACTGAGGTTTATTCTGAGCATGGTAGAGAGGAACTACTCGGCTAATGCAATCGGAAAGACTATGTCCGGAATCTCCTTTTTCTTCAAAATCTTTGGTTTACCTCCGGTTAAATCAAATTTTTTGATGAAACAAGTCCTACTTGGTTTGAGGAGAAGGGAAATTCCGAGGAATAGGACTAGACCGTTATCTATAGCAAATTTAAAGGGAATAATAGATAAGTTACCTTCTGTATGCTTCTCGTCTTATGAATCTTTCTTGTTCAAGGTGGTTTTTATCCTCTCATTTTTTGCGGCACTGCGGATTTCCGAGCACTGCGAAGAATAAAAGAGAGGTTTCTCCTATTTTGTTTTCTGATGTGGAGTTTCGTGATAATTGTCGCAGGCTCTCTATCAGGAAATCGAAAACTGATCAAGATCAGAGGGGTAAGTGGCTTGAAATTTCTCCGTTTTCGGACAGAAATTTTTGTCCGGTAGCAGCTGTAAGAAAATGGTTAGATTTCAAGAAACTCTGTCCTTTTGACTCCCCTCTTTTTTCACATAGTGATGGTTCTCCATTGACTAAATACCAATTTAATTTCGTACTTAAGAAGTGCTTAAAACTTTTGGGCCTGGCCGACCTTAAGTATTCGTCACACTCGTTTCGAGTAGGGGCTGCTACTTTTGCTGCTCAGCAGAACATGAGTGTGGAATCTATAAAGAAACTAGGTCGTTGGCAATCGGATAGGTATAAACTCTACATTAGGCCGAATCTTATTTCATCCTAGTTTCTTGCAGGCAATCTCATTGTGTGGATTTTGGGCAACCACATTGTGAACGATGCTTTTATAAGAGCGTGTGAGAGAAGTTATTCGGCCGACCTGGGAATCTTGAAAAAGGTGGCTATTTTCTGGAGAGGAAAACCGAACTTGAGATTGCAGGACATAAACTATGAATTCAAAAAAATGCAAATGTTATTTCCACATCCGAACATGATAATCCTGCATGTGGGGGAAAATGACCTGGGTAAGGTCAGTTCCATAAATTTTATACGAGAGTTCAAGGAGAGATGGAACAGGCTATTTGGTTTATTCCCAAATACTTACCTGGCATTTTCCGAAATGGTGCCGAAAGGCAATTGGAACCACAAGAATCTTGCCTTCCTGGAAAAGATAAGAAAGAAGATTAATAAATATTTACAGAAGTATTTACTGACAAAGGGTTTCAGCTCTTACAGGCATATTGAGATTGAAGGGTTTCTTCCGGGGATCTATGCAGAAGATGGTATTAATTTGTCTAAGATAGGACTGGATATTGTGGCCGTGGGATTTCAGAATTTGATTGAGGAAGGCCTGCGAGTGGTAGGGGGTGCCATGTAATGGGAATTACATGGCGCATGGGGTGAGTCGCTCCCGTTGGAGTGGACATTATGATTTGCTTGTTATATATTAATTATTCAGTAAATAGCAGACCACCGCGGCCTCTTATGCCACAACCAAAAATTAATTAATTGTTATTGTGATAAATCCTTAATAAAATAACTATTTATTGGGAATTATATAGTAGTGCGTTTTTATTGGAGACTAGGACATCATGATCAAATTGACATGGTATATCTGGTAGGGCTTTCTCTTCCCTGGCTGGTGTACCCTATAGTTGACCTCTCCCACTTTTTCCACTATCTCGTAGGGACCCTGCCATTTGGCTAGGAATTTGCTTTCGACAGTAGGGACTAACACCCGATCTCCTGGATTAAACTGTCTTAGACAATTGGACCTATTATATACCCGGGCCTGTGCCTCCTGTGCCTGAAACATATGTTCCTTTACAATGGGCATCACCCTCGCCATCCTCTCTTGCATCTGAGCTACATGCTCTCATACACTTTTGTAGGGAGTGGCCTCACTTTCCCACGTTTCCTTTGCCACATCCAAGAGACCCCTGGGGTGTCTGCCATACAGTAATTCAAAGGGTGAAAAACCTGTGGAGGACTGGGGCACTTCTCTAATAGAGAACAATAGGTATGGTAACAGACAATCCCAGTCCCGCCCATCCTTCTCTACCACCTTCCTCAGCATGGCCTTTAGGGTCTTATTAAAACGCTCCACAAGGCCATCCGTCTGAGGATGGTAGACAGAGGCTCGCAGCTGAGTGACTCTTAAAACTTTGCACAGTTCCCCTATTACTTTTGACATAAACGGGGTTCCCTGATCTGTAAGGCCTCTTTCACACGGGCGTCATGTTTGACGCCCGGATAAGAGGCGGGTGCGTTGCGGGAATCGCCACGATTTTTCTGCGCGTGTGCTAACGTTTGTAGTGCGTTTAGCACGTGCGTGAAAAAATCTGCATGCTTGGTACCCAGACCCGAAGTCAGACTTCATCACTGAAGTCTGGTTTCGGGATGAGTATTCTGTATATGCAATTATTTTCCTGTATAACATAGTTATAAGGGAAAATAATCGCATTCTAATTACAGAATGCAATGTTCCCCGGGCTATAGAGGGTTAAAAATAATAAAGAGTTAACTTACCTTCTCCCATTGTACGCGCAGAGCCCCAGAACGTCTTCTCTCTTGATGGTTTGGATGCTTGAGGACCTGTGGTGACGTCACAGGGTCACATGGTCCAATCATAGAAGCATTTGAGTGGACCATGTGACCAATGTGATCCTGTGACATCACGGCAGGTCCTTCATCCAAAATCTGTTGGATGAAGGACCTGCCGTGATGTCACAGGATCACATGGGTCACATGGTCCACTCAAATGCTTCTATGATTGGACCATGTGACCCTGTGACGTCACCACAGGTCCTCAAGCATCCAAACCATCAAGAGAGAAGACGTTCTGGGGCTCTGCGCGTACAATGGGAGAAGGTAAGTTAACTCTTTATTATTTTCAACCCTCTATAGCCCGGGGAACATTGCATTCTGTAATTAGAATGCGATTATTTTCCCTTATAACTATGTTATAAAGGAAAATAATAACGATCGGGTCCCCATCCCGATCATATCCTAGCAACCATGCGGGAAAATCGCAACGCATCCGCACATGATTGCGGATGATTGCGATTTTCCCGCATCCCCATTCACTTCTATGGGGCCTGCGTTGCGTGAAAATCGCAGAATATAGAACATGCTGCGATTTTCACGCAACGCAAAAGTGATGCGTGAAAATCACCGCTCATGTGCACAGCACCATAGAAGTGAATGGGTCAGGATTCAGTGCGGGTGCAATGCGTTCACTTCACACATTGCACCAGCGCGGAAAACTCGCCCGTGTGAAAGGGGCCTAAGAATCTCTTTGGGAATACCCGTTCGGGAGAAGACATGGAACAACTCCCGGGCAATATTTTTGGATGTGGGGTTCCGTAGGGAACAGCCTCGGGGTACCGGGTAGCGTAATCAGCGATTACGAGGATGTACTGATGCCCCCTAGCAGACTTTACCAATGGGCCTACCAGGTCCATTGCTATCCTTTCAAAGGGGACCTCAATGATTGGTAAGGGGACGAGAGGGCTACAGAAGTGTGCTACCGGGGAAGTGACCTGACAAACTGGACACGATTGACAGAATTCCCTAATCTCTCGGTAACACCCTGGTGACCCAGGTGACCCCCTAACACATGGGAGTGGGCCATATCCATAACCATACGTCGATATGGTCCCGGGACTAATAGCTGCTCTATCACTTCGTCCCGTATCTTGGTCACCCTGTATAATAGGTCCTGATTCAAGGCAAAGTGTGGAAACCGTTGGTCGACCCCGGGCTCTTGCGGAACCCCATTAAGGACCACCACATTCTCTAGTGCCCCTTTTAAGGTCAAATCTCGAAGTTGGGCCGTACCAAAATTTCCCCTGGATACCTCCAAGTCGGCGAGATTTTCCTCTGTGGTATCCTCTTCCTCATTGTCTCCTAGCAGGACAGTCAGAGGAAACTCCTGGGTCGCCTCTGCACTCCCACCCCCAGGGTTTCATGGACCTGCGGGGTGATTTGGCATAGCAATCTTTGCCCACAGGTTCCAGAACAGGGGGCTGTCACGACCAATAATAACCTCATGCAGTAGGCATTTCACGAGCCCCACATGGTGGGTCAGGGCAGCCCAGCCTGTCTCCAGAGTAACCTGGGCCACCGGGTAAACTCTGGTGTCCCCATGAATACACGTGAACCCCAGTTTTACCCAGGGACCAACACATGAGGAAGAGAGGCCGAGATCAGGGTGACTAAGCTCCCGGGGGCCAACAGTCCTGAGACGAGAGTTCCATTGATGGTTAGGGTACACATCTGTGGTCCCTCCCCCTCTGTGGGTACGGCGCTGCAAGCTGGCTGCGCAAAGAGGGAACTGCGCCGGCCCACAGAACAGTCCATGGGCTCCATGGTGAGGGGACACTGGGCTACCATGTGACCTGGGGCCCGACATCTCCAGCAAATAATTTCCCGGGCGATTCCTCTGGGTATGGGTTCTGGCATCCCCCTGGCCATGACACGACCCTCTCGAGTAGGTTTGGCCCCCAGTCTCTGACTATCTGAGTCCTTCCAGGTCCCCCAATAGGGGGATTTCAAGTTCCCTGGACCGCCCAGGGACTTCTCCATGGCCTCGAATCCCTCCACTAGTCCCACCAGGTCATCTGCTGTCTGGGGGTCACCCTGTGCCACCGAGCACTGAATGGGGTTAGGAAGGGAGTGCATGTACCGGTCCATGACTACACGCTCCACCATTTCAGCAGGGGAGCGAACCTCTGGTTGCAACCACTTTTGAACCAGATGTAGCAAGTCAAATAGCTGGGACCTCGGAGGTTTGTCCAGGCTATAGGCCCAGTACTGTACCCTTTGGGCTCGCACCGCCAAAGTAACACCCAGCTGTGCCAGGATCTTGGCTTTAAGTTTGGGGTACTCTTTAGCGTCCTGCAGGGCAAGATCATAATATGCCTTTTGGGACTCCCCAGTTAAAAACGGGGCCAGGACTTCAGCCCACTGATCCGGTGGTAGCTTCTCCCGGTCAGCCACCCGCTCGAACACCGTGAGGAAAGCCTCGACGTCATCCTCCAGGGTCATCTTTTGTAAGGCTTCCCTCACTGTCCTCCTGACACGATGATCATCATTCGGAGTGGGCGGAGTTGAACTCTCCCGGGTGCGGACGGCGTCGGTCAGAACGGCCATCTGCTGGATGAGCAGCTTGTTGGTCTCCTGCTGGACTTGCATGGCGTCCGTATGTGCTTTCAAGTTTGCATGCACCAGGTGCTTAATCACCTCCTCCATGGCAGCTGGTGTGGTTTGGCTCTGTGTTGCAGCTTTGACCCAGGACATGTAATTCGACCGCGGGTTTATGCCCGCATCTGACACCACTTGTGGGGGATCGGCTCAAACAGTGACTTCAGGTGTCATTTAAACAACAGTCTTTTATTGTGTTATGTGGATGACACTGTTATGGGGGATCTGTGGATGACACTGTTATGGGGGATATGTGGATGACACTGTTATGGGGGATCTGTGGATGACACACTGTTATGGGGGATCTGTGGATGACACACTGTTATGGGGGATCTGTGGATGACACTGTTATGGGGGATCTGTGGACGACACACTGTTATAGGGCATCTGGGGATGACAACTGTTATGGGGGATCTGTGGATGACAATGTTATGGGGGATCTGTGGATGACACTATTATAGGGGATCTGTGGATGACATTGTTATGGGGGATCTGTGGATGACACACTGTTATAGGGCATCTGGGGATGACACCTTTATGGGGGATAGGTGGATGACACTGTTATGGGGGATCTGTGGATGACACTGTTATGGGGGATCTGTGGATGACACACTGTTATTGGGGATCTGTGGATGACACTGTTTTAGGGGGGATCTGTGGATGGCACTGTTATGGGGGATCTGTGGATGACACACTGTTATGGGGGATCTGTGGATGACACTGTGATGGGGGATCTGTTGATGACACACTGTTATGGGGGATCTGTGGAAGACACTGTTATGGGGGATCTGTGGATGGCACTGTTATGGGGGATCTGTGGATGACACTGTTATGGGGGATCTGTGGATGACACTGTTATGGGGGATCTGTGGCTGACACTGTTATGGGGGATCTGTGGATGACACTGTTATGGGGGATCTGTGGATGTCACTGTTATGGGGATCTGTGGATGACACTGTTATGGGGTATCTATGGATGGCACACTGTTATGGGGGATCTGTGGATGACACTGTTATGGGGGATCTGTGGATGACACTGTTATGGGGATTTGTGGATGACACTGTTATGGGGATTTGTGGATGACACTGTTATGGGGAACTGTGGATGACACTGTTATGGGGGATCTGTGGATGACACTGTTATGGGGGGATCTGTGGCTGACACTGTTATGGGGGAACTGGGGATGACACTGTTATGGGGGATCTGTGGCTGACACTGTTATGGGGAATCTGTGGATGACACTGTTATGGGAGATCTGTGGATGACACTGTTATGGGGGATCTGTGGATGACACTGTTATGGGGGATCTGTGGATGACACTGTTATGGGGGATCTGTGGATGACACTGTTATGGAGAACTGTGGATGACACTGTTATGGGGGATCTGTGGATGACACTGTTATGGGGGATTTGTGGATGACACTGTTATGGGGGATCTGTGGATGACACTGTTATGGGAGATCTGTGGATGACACACTGTTATAGGGGATCTGTGGATGACAATATTATGGGGGATCTGTGGATGACACAGTTATGGGGAACTGTGGATGAGACTGTTATGGGGGATCTGTGGATGACACTGTTATGGGGGATCTGTGGCTGACACTGTTATGGGGGATCTGTGGATGTCACTGTTATAGGGGATCTGTGGATGACTCTGTTATGAGGGATCTGTTGAGGACACTGTTATGGAGGATCTGTGGATGACACTGTTATGGGGGATCTGTGGAGGACACTGTTATGAGGGATCTGTGGCTGGCACTGTTATGGGGGATCTGTGGATGTCACTGTTATGGGAGATCTGTGGATGACACTGTTATAGGGGGATCTGTGGATGACACTGTTATGGGGGATCTGTGGATGACACTGTTATAGGGGTCTGTGGATGACACTGTTATGGGGGATCTGTGGATGACACTGTTATGGGGGATCTGTGGATGACACTGTTATAGGGATCTGTGGATGACACTGTTATGGGGGATCTGTGGATGACACTGTTATGGGGGATCTGTGGATGACACTGTTATGGCGGATCTGAGGATGACACTGTTATGGGGGATCTGTGGATGACACTGTTATGGGGGATCTGTGGATGACACTGTTATGGGGGATCTGTGGATGACACACTGTTATGGGGGATCTGTGGATGACACTGTTATGGGGGATCTGTGGATGACACTGTTATGGGGGATCTGTGGATGACACTGTTATGGGGGATCTGTGGATGACACTGTTATGGGGGATCTGTGGATGACACTGTTATGGGGGATCTCTGGCTGACACACATATGGGGGATCTGTGGATCGTTCTATATACTATATGGCTAATCGCACTTTACCAGTGTGTACAGTGTTAATCCCCCAGATTACTGCACAGAGCAGGGCATGGTCCCCATCACTGTGCCCGGTGCCCGCACCGATCTCCCTCTGTACATGTCTATGATGACACCTCTGCAGCCATAGGTAATACCAGCCGTCGCTCCTCCCCGCTCTCTGTATATAAGGCTCTGTGCGGAGCTGCCTGTACCGTGCAGTACTTCAGGCTGAAACATGAATGTACCCATCGCTCCATCATCTGGGCTGCTGCGTGGTAAGTGTTTAGGCTGCTAGTCTACATAATATATGCAGATGTAGCAGAGCTGGTTTTGGTAAGTGGGAAATTAATATCTAGTTGTGTCTGAAAATGCATTAAATATGATGTGGACTCCTGCAGTTCTCTGTAATAGGACATACAAGTCATGGTTGAAGCCAGGCACTTACTCAGCTCTGCTACATCTGCGTACATGATGCCAGGTTTGGAGGACTCTGGTCTCAGTGGTAGATAGAGGGAGGGGGAAGCAAGGGAGAAATTTTTCGGGGGTTATTCTCCATAGTGTTTGCCCCTTTATTTTATTTTAAATGCTGTTTTACGCAGTTTAATTTTATTTGTTGCAATTACTATTGAAATTGCACCTTTTTTTTGGAGACTTTTGTGTCTCATTCAACTATTTTAAAGTTTTAGACTAATTCAGGGGTTGGTTATTTTCCAACTTTTTCGATCTATTTATTTAGGTGTGCTTTTTTTTTTTACGGATAAATTAGGCGCAAAAACAGTCTAATTTTTACTCCACTCTAGGGCTGGTTTATTTTTATTTGACAGTTTCAAGTGGTAATGGTGACTATCTTTGCATTAAAAGTTGCATTTTCAGGTAGACGTGCGACTTTTCTCCGTACAGATGTGAGCTTTTTTTTTTATGCGCAAATAAATTAGACCAGTCTAAGGCCCCTTGCACACGACCGTATGGCTTTTTCAGTGTTTTGCGGTCCGCAAAAAACGGATCCACAAAAAAATACGGATGATGTCCGTGTGCATTCCGTTTTTTGTAGAACGGAACAGCTTTCCCCTGATAGAACAGTACTATCCTTGTCCGTTATCCGTACAATAATCGGACATGTTCTATCTTTGAACGGAAAAACGGAAATGCGTAAATGGAAGACATACGGGGTACCTTCCATTTTTGGGAAACCATTGAAATGAATAGTTCCATATAAGGACCGTATACGGAAAGCAAAAAACGGAACGTAAACGGAAAAAAAATTTGGTTGCGTGCATGAGGCCTAAGGCTGGATTCACGTGTCGTTTCTTTAATCTGTTTATGTATATAAATAACGTATACGTTAACCAACGCTTCTGACAGATTTCGTACAGTGGCATCCGTTCACCATAGAGTTCCATTGTAAAAACTGGACAGATGGCAAAAATGTGATGTGAACCCAGTCTAAGTGAAAACCAACCAGCAGAGGGCAGACTCCTAACAATACGCCGAGTCAACGTCATCAACGGCTGAGCAACTTTTAATAAATACTCAGCAAAAAAAAAGGCAGCTGAATAAAATACGCCAATTTTATGCCTCAAAACAGGCAAGCTTGATAAATATGTCCTAGTGACAGGGTGTAACTCAGGATCAGTACAGGATAAGTAATGTAATGTATGTACGCAGTGACTCCACCAGCAGAATAGTGAGTGCAGCTCTGGAGTATAATACAGGATGTAACTCAGGATCAGTACAGGATAAGTAATGTATGTACACAGTGACTGCACCAGCAGAATAGTGAGTGCAGCTCTGGAGTATAATACAGGATGTAACTCAGGATCAGTACAGGATAAGTAATGTAATGTATGCACAGTGACTGCACCAGCAGAATAGTGAGTGCAGCTCTGGAGTATAATACAGGATGTAACTCAGGATCAGTACAGGATAAGTAATGTAATGTATGTACACAGTGACTCCACCAGCAGAATAGTGAGTGCAGCTCTGGAGTATAATACAGGATGTAACTCAGGATCAGTACAGGATAAGTAATGTATGTACACAGTGACTGCACCAGCAGAATAGTGAGTGCAGCTCTGGAGTATAATACAGGATGTAACTCAGGATCAGTACAGGATAAGTAATGTAATGTATGTACACAGTGACTGCACCAGCAGAATAGTGAGTGCAGCTCTGGAGTATAATACAGGATGTAACTCAGGATCAGTACAGGATAAGTAATGTAATGTATGTACACAGTGACTGCACCAGCAGAATAGTGAGTGCAGCTCTGGAGTATAATACAGGATGTAACTCAGGATCAGTACAGGATAAGTAATGTATGTACACAGTGACTGCACCAGCAGAATAGTGAGTGCAGCTCTGGAGTATAATACAGGATGTAACTCAGGATCAGTACAGGATAAGTAATGTAATGTATGTACACAGTGACTGCACCAGCAGAATAGTGAGTGCAGCTCTGGAGTATAATACAGGATGTAACTCAGGATCAGTACAGGATAAGTAATGTAATGTATGTACACAGTGACTGCACCAGCAGAATAGTGAGTGCAGCTCTGGAGTATAATACAGGATGTAACTCAGGATCAGTACAGGATAAGTAATGTATGTACACAGTGACTCCACCAGCAGAATAGTGAGTGCAGCTCTGGAGTATAATACAGGATGTAACTCAGGATCAGTACAGGATAAGTAATGTATGTACACAGTGACTGCACCAGCAGAATAGTGAGTGCAGCTCTGGAGTATAATACAGGATGTAACTCAGGATCAGTACAGGATAAGTAATGTATGTACACAGTGACTGCACCAGCAGAATAGTGAGTGCAGCTCTGGAGTATAATACAGGATGTAACTCAGGATCAGTACAGGATAAGTAATGTATGTACACAGTGACTGCACCAGCAGAATAGTGAGTGCAGCTCTGGAGTATAATACAGGATGTAACTCAGGATCAGTACAGGATAAGTAATGTAATGTATGTACACAGTGACTGCACCAGCAGAATAGTGAGTGCAGCTCTGGAGTATAATACAGGATGTAACTCAGGATCAGTACAGGATAAGTAATGTATGTACACAGTGACTGCACCAGCAGAATAGTGAGTGCAGCTCTGGAGTATAATACAGGATGTAACTCAGGATCAGTACAGGATAAGTAATGTAATGTATGTACACAGTGACTTCACGAGCAGAATATTGAGTGCAGCTCTGGAGTATAATACAGGATGTAACTCAGGATCAGTACAGGATAAGTAATGTAATGTATGTACACAGTGACAGCACCAGCAGAATAGTGAGTACAGCTCTGGAGTATAATACAGGATGTAACTCAGGATCAGTACAGGATAAGTAATGTATGTACACAGTGACTGCACCAGCAGAATAGTGAGTGCAGCTCTGGAGTATAATTCAGGATGTAACTCAGGATCAGTACAGGATAAGTAATGTAATGTATTTACACAGTGACTCCACCAGCAGAATAGTGAGTACATCTCTGGAGTATAATACAGGATGTAACTCAGGATCAGTACAGGATAAGTAATGTAACGTATGTACACATTGACTGCACCAGCAGAATAGTGAGTGCAGCTCTGGAGTATAATACAGGATGTAACTCAGGATCAGTACAGGATAAGTAATGTGTGTACACAGTGACTGCACCAGCAGAATAGTGAGTGCAGCTCTGGAGTATAATACAGGATGTAACTCAGGATCAGTACAGGATAAGTAATGTAACGTATGTACACATTGACTGCACCAGCAGAATAGTGAGTGCAGCTCTGGAGTATAGTACAGGATGTAACTCAGGATCAGTACAGGATAAGTAATGTATGTACACAGTGACTGCACCAGCAGAATAGTGAGTGCAGCTCTGGAGTATAATACAGGATGTAACTCAGGATCAGTACAGGATAAGTGATATATGTACACAGTGACTCCACCAGCAGAATAGTGAGTGCAGCTCTGGAGTATAATACAGGATGTAATTCAGGATCAATACAGGATAAGTAATGTATGTACACATTGACTTCACCAGCAGAATAGTGAGTGCAGCTCTGGAGTATAATATAGGATGTAACTCAGA
Organism: Bufotes viridis; assembly: GCA_033119425.1. Taxonomy (NCBI): domain Eukaryota; kingdom Metazoa; phylum Chordata; class Amphibia; order Anura; family Bufonidae; genus Bufotes; species Bufotes viridis. The sequence continues at coordinate 495,253,351 of CM065591.1, read as the reverse complement.
ATCAGTACAGGATAAGTAATGTAATGTATGTACACAGTGACTGCACCAGCAGAATAGTGAGTGCAGCTCTGGAGTATAAAACAGGATGTAACTCAGGATCAGTACAGGATAAGTAATGTATGTACACGGTGACTCCACCAGCAGAATAGTGAGTGCAGCTCTGGAGTATAAAACAGGATGTAACTCAGGATCAGTACAGGATAAGTAATGTATGTACACAGTGACTCCACCAGCAGAATAGCGAGCACAGCTCTGGAGTATAATTCAGTATTTAACTCAGGATCACTACTGGATAAGTAATGTATGTACACAGTGACTTCACCAGCAGAATAGTGAGTGCAACTCTGGAGTATAATACAGGATGTAACTCAGGATCAGTACAGGATAAGTAATGCGATGTATGTACACAGTGACAGCACCAGAAGAATAGTGAGTGCAGCTCTGGAGTTTAAAACAGGATGCAACTCAGGATCAGTACAGGATAAGTAATGTGATGTATGTACACAGTGACAGCACCAGCAGAATAATGAGTGCAGCTCTGGAGTATAATACAGGATTTACCTCAGGATCAGTACAGGATAAGTAATGTAATGTACGTACACAGTGACTCCACCAGCAGAATAGTGATTGCAGCTCTGGAGGATAATACAGGATGTAACTCAGGATCAGTACAGGATAAGTAATGTAGTGTATGTACACAGTGACTCCAGCAGCAGAATAGTGAGTGTAGCTCTGGAGTATAATACAAGATGGAACTCAGGATCACTACAGGATAAGTAATGTATGTACACAGTGACTCCACCAGCAGAATGGTGAGTGCAGCTCTGGAGTATAATACAGAATGTAACTCAGGATCAGTACAGGATAAGTAATGTATGTACACAGTGACTGCACCAGCAGAATAGTGAGTGCAGCTCTGGAGTATAATACAGGATGGAACTTAGTATCAGTACAGGATAAGTAATGCAATGTATGTACACAGTGACTAGACCAGCAGAATGGTGAGTGCAGCTCTGGAGTATAATACAGGATGTAACTGATGATTTTGCTAGTACCATGACGTAAAGTCATAGTGTTATTAAAGACACGGAGGCGAGTATTGCTATCTCCTTCTTTACTCTCCACCAATTAGCAGCAAAGAAAAAAAAATAATTAAGTAACCCAGGTAACAGTCCCGCCCCTTATAGAGTCCATAAAAGGCAGTCCACATTATAACGCTTCCTCTTTCTTTGGAAAACAACTGGCACCAAAAAATGCCGAAAAGAACCAATAGAAACAAAACCGGAACAAGCGTCGCCAGGCAACACTCCACTCAACCGAACCGTCAAGCCAGATCCATAATCACCGAACAGCCATCAACCAGGGTGTGGAATCCGGACAGCCAACACCGACATCCACCGGACGCCAATCTGGAGACTCAGTAACCTAAGCGAGTAGAAACAAAGGTAAGAAACACCATTCCTTGAAGCGGGAAACATTAGGGACAGAGCCCACAATATACAGAAAACCGCATGACAAAGCAAATGCATTACAATGATAACAAATGCAACACAAAAGGGCGGGTAAGGGCGGGCAATACTCGCCTCCGTGTCTTTAATAAAACTATGACTTTACGTCATGGCACTAGCAAAATCATCAGTTTTACAGCAAGACACGGAGGCTCCTATTGCAAGTTCAAAGCTGAGTAAGAAGAGGTTCAAAAGGATGAGTAGGAGGACGAAAATAATACTCCCTGAATGTAGTAGCTCGGGACCAGTCGGCCAGCCGCAGAACGTCCTCCAACCGCGCTCCTGCCACCACCATGGAGGTGGCCGCAGCGCCACGAGCCGAATGAGCCGTGAAGATGGACGTGTCGATACCTGCCAAGGAAAGAACCCACTTCATCCATCTCGCCAGAGTAGGACTGGACACAGGCCCAAAAGGGTGACGAATAGACAGGAACAGATTAGGGACAGAAGGGGAACGAAAAGCCCGGGTACGGGCTTCATATTCCTTGAGGCAAGCCACCGGACACAAGGCCGGGGAGGACGGAAAATACGGGTAACAGACCTCACGGATGTTAGTTTTGGTCCGTCTGGAGATATTGAAAGACACTCCGGTAGGGGTGAAAGAGCGAGCGTCGAAGTCCAAAGCACGGACGTCCGAAACACGCTTGCAGGACACTAAACAAAAAAGGGTTAAAAGCTTGGCAGAAAGCTGCCGCAAAGACAATTCCTCATTGGACGGCCAGGCAGTGAGAAAGGCCAGCACCACAGACACATCCCAGGTCGTTGAAAAACGTGGACGAGGAGGACGAGACATCTTGGAACCGCGCAGCAGGCGGCAAACAAGGGGGTGCTTGCCAGCAGGAACCCCATCGTAACCCCTGTGGGAGGAAGAAATGGCAGATCGAAAGAGATTTATTGTACGATAAGCCTTACCTGCCTCAAACAACGAGGTGAGGAATTGCAGGAGATCCGTCACAGGGGCCGAAACGGGATCCAGGTCCCGTCCCAAGCACCAATCAGCCCAAGACCTCCAGGCCGCGCGATAGGCCTTCCTAGTGCCAGGGGCCCACGCACTGTCCAAGAGCTGTCGAGTCCTGTCCGAAACTCCTTCGATCTCCCCGGGTGACCGGATACCAGGCAAGCCAGGAGGGAGAGGGAGCCGTCGACAAGGAGCGGGTGCGAGGACCCCAAGGGGTCCCTGAGAGAGTTGGTCCGAAGGGAGAGGCAAAACGGGACATCCACCAGAAGTTCCAGAAGAGTCGGGAACCAGCATTGGGACGTCCAAAACGGGACTATCAGGACTACTTCGGCCAGCTGACGTCGAATCTGCAACAGGGTCCTCGGAATCATGGCGAAAGGAGGGAAGGCATAGGGCCGAGGAGCCGACCAATCCTGGAGGAACGCGTCCACGGCTTCTGCCTCCGGGTCCGGGCGCCAGCTGTAGAACCGATGCAGCTGGGCATTGATCCTGGAAGCGAAAAGGTCCACAGAAAGGGGACCCCAGATGTCGGCAATCCGTGAGAATATCCCCGGGTCCAACATCCAGTCGCTGCCGTCCGAGAAGCATCTGGAGCTGAAGTCCGCTCGGGAATTGTGGAGCCCCGGAAGGTATTCCGCATGGACCATGATGTCCCTGGAAAGACAAAAGGACCAAAAATCCTTGGCCAGGCGAGCCAAAGTCGCGGATTGGGTCCCTCCGAGCTTGTTGATGTACCGGACCGCCGAGATGCTGTCCATACGAAGGCGGATGCAGGCGGTCGCTCTCCCATTGGTGAAGCTGCGGACTGCGAAAGAGCCCGCCAGGAGTTCCAAAGCGTTGATGTGCATGCGGGATTCTTCCGGGGTCCAGCGTCCTCCTGTCGAAACGCCCTCGCAGTGGGCACCCCAACCTTGGAGGCTCGCGTCCGATTCCACCGTGAATTCGGGTTGAAGTCCAAAGATGGCCCTGCCGTTCCAGGCCTGCAGGTTGGACAGCCACCAGGAGATTTCCTCCCGGGCCTCCGAGTCCAGCGTGATCAGGTCCGCAAAAGAGGCCCCAGCCCTCAGGTGAGCAATCTTCAGTCTCTGAAGGGCCCGATAATGCAGCGGGGCAGGAAACACGGCTTGAATCGACGATGCCAACAGTCCGATGAGCCTCGCCAGATGACGGAGGGAGAGGTGAGGAAGAGCGAGAGCATGTCTCAGCTCCTTGCGAATCGACTTCAATTTCGTGGTGGGGAGGCTGAGGGATTCCGACACGGAGTCCACCACAAAGCCCAGAAATTCCATCCTCCGACAGGGAGACAGACAAGATTTCTCCCCGTTGATGAGGAAACCCAGACTGGAAAGGAGGTCCGTCGACCACTGCAAGTGTAGAAGTAGGGTCGCCCTGTCTTGGTGGAGGATGAGAATGTCGTCGAGATAGATGATCAGTCTCACCCCCCGACTGCGGAGCCAGGACACCACCGGGCGAAGCAGCTTGGTGAAGCACCAAGGAGCTGAAGAGAGCCCAAACGGAAGGCAGGTGAAACGCCAAAGTGTCCCTCGCCACAGGAACTGAAGCAGGTCCCTGGAGGATGCCGCAATGGGTACAGTAAGATAGGCATCCTTCAGGTCGAGCTTCACCATCCAATCTCCCGGGAGAAGGAGATCCCTGAGGAGATGGATGCCCTCCATCTTGATGTGCCTGTAGCGGACGATGGAATTCAGTGCGCGCAGGTTTATCACCGGGGGCATCTGACCCCCTTTCTTCTGAACCAGAAAGATGGAACTTACCACGCCTTGATGGGTGAGGGAAGCCCGTTCTATAGCGTCCTTGCGGAGCAAATCGGTCAGCTCCGCCTCCACCAGAGGGGAACGCAGGGAAGGGTGAGTGGTCGGCCGCGAGGATAGGCCCGCTAGGTGGGGAGGGGCGATCAACTCTATGTGGAACCCCAAAACCGTTTCCAGAACCCAAGGATCGGACGTGATTTCGGACCAATTGTGGAAAAAACATCGGAGTCTGCCCCCCACAGAAGGACCCAAAGAAGTTGGAAGAGGGGTGCGACTTACCGGACGACCTTCGTGTGAAGGGGGTACCACGGGTAGGCCTGGATCTCCAGCTGTTTCCCCTTGACGGGAAGAACGAGGAGGAGGACGAGGCTCTGTAGTCCTGGGAGTATTGTCCCTGCCTCTGCGTGTAGGAGCCTCTGCCCGAGCCTCGGGCGTAGAAGGAGGAGCGGCCGGACAGACGGCCCCTTGTACTGCCGGCCCTGGCGGAGACCCGCCCTGGAAGACACGCTTCATTGAAGATTGGGCCTTATCTAATGCCGTGAATGCACCCACATAACGGCCGAGCTCCTTAATAAAGGAGTCGCCAAACAATAGGCCCTGCGCGTCCTTGCCTGCTTCAGTGAGGGCCAGGTTGGAGAGCTTGGGGTCTATTTTAAATAGTATCGCCCTGCGTCTCTCAATGGCAAGGGCAGAGTTAGCGTTGCCCGTTACACAAATGGCGCGTTGCACCCAGCCCCGGAGTTCGTCCGGATCTATCGGAGACCCCGAAATTTTGGCCGACTTGGCCAACTCAAAAATTTTTGCTAAAGGCCCAAAAGCATCCAATAATTTGTCTTGGCATCCCCGGAGGTAGGCGTCCATGCCTTTACGGGGATTCCACCCGGTTTTGGCCAGGAATTGGGCCAGTTTAGGATCAACTACAGGAGTGTCGCATACTTTGTTAGGGACTTTAGGTCTAGGACACTCAGCCCGTAGCTTATTCCTTGTTTCCTTAGAAAGGGGCTGACGGATCCATCGCTCCAGGTAGGAACCTACATGTTCGAGAGGGGCCCATTCCGCAGAACGCGGGTGATGAAGGTTATTCGGGTCAAATAGTAAATCGCCCGAAGGGTCCACTAGGGCCAAAGGGTCTACAGGCTCTGCAGGACTGGGAGTGGAGGGAGCAGAGGCAGCTGGGCCCACGGTTAAATCCGACAATTCCTCGTCCGAGGGAGTGGACGGATCGGAAAAGGGGTCATAGTTGGGATCAGCCTCCGAGTCGGAGGATTCCGTTTGTGCGCGAGCGCACTTCCAATTACGCGCCCTTTCAGCCCTGGGCGGAAGGGCTCTCTTGCGTGAACGGTGCACGCTTTCGGTGGTGGACAAGTTAACACCAGTCGCATCCTCTCCCGTGGGAGGGTTATTCATGTGAGGCATGTGAGCCTCAGTTATGCCCCTGGGTAGGTCAGGTAAGTTGGTAGCAAGGGCCTGAGAAATGGACTGGGCTATAACGGAAGACATTGAGCCCATGGCTGCAGAGATGGCAGCGGAGATGGATCTTTGGATGGCCAGGGACTGAGGGTCATCCTGAGCAGGCACCTCAGGGGAAGAGGGTGCAGATTGGGGTACGGGGGAGGCCATGACCAGAATGGAAGTAGTATAAATAGTGGATATAACTGCAAACCCCCCCGGCTAAACAGTAATACAGAGGGGGAAAAACACACAGCAACAATCCACAAAAACCTAACTAAGAAGGAAGGTAGCCAGGGCAGCGGTGCACGGGTTAATCACCCCGAGGGCGCGAGGAGCTCCGCAGGCAACCGGAGGAAAAAACAAATGGCCGCCACAAATCTCGCGAGATTTCGGCATAGGAGAAACAGAGGATGCCGAGATCTCGCGAGAACTCGTGGCAGCCAGGAGAGCGCGTGGGAGAGAGAAAGAAAGACGATGACGCGGGGGCGATAGCGCTGGAGAGTGGACGCCGGGGAGCAAGGAGGAAGGCAGGGAGCTGAGCAAAAGAAAGCGCAGGCTAAACAGGGAAAACGCGGACATAAGCCAGCATGAAGGGGGGAAAAAAAGGGGGCGAGCACAGCGGTCACCGACCGTAAGGGAACCCAAACAACGCTAAGCAGGGGGAACCTGTAAGGAAAAACATAAATCAGAGACACATATAAAGAAAATAAATAATAAGGCCAGAAAGGTATATAGGGAAATATACAGTGAAGAATATACACTGTGAAGCAAATTGCAGGACACTTAACTTTGGTGGCAGCAGCAAAGAAAGAGGAAGAGTTATAATGTGGACTGCCTTTTATGGACTCTATAAGGGGCGGGACTGTTACCTGGGTTACTTAATTATGTAAATTATATATTTTTTTTCTTTGCTGCTAATTGGTGGAGAGTAAAGAAGGAGATAGCAATACTCGCCTCCGTGTCTTGCTGTAAAACTCAGGATCAGTTCAGGATAAGTAATGTAATGTAATGTATGTACACAGTGACTGCACCAGCAGAATAGTGAGTGCAGCTCTGGAGTATAATACAGGATGTAACTCAGGATCAGTACAGGATAAGTAATGTAATGTACACAGTGACTGCACCAGCAGAATAGTGAGTGCAGCTCTGGAGTATAATACAGGATGTAACTCAGGATCAGTACAGGATAAGTAATGTATGTACACAGTGACTGCACCAGCAGAATAGTGAGTGCAGCTCTGGAGTATAATACAGGGTGTAACTCAGGATCAGTGCAGGATAAGTAATGTATGTACACAGTGACTGCACCAGTAGAATAGTGAGTGCAGCTCTGGAGTATAATACAGGGTGTAACTCAGGATCAGTACAGGATATGTAATGTAATGTATGTACACAGTGACTCCACCAGCAGAATAGTGAGTGCAGCTCTGGAGTATAATAAAGGATGTAACTCAGGATCAGTACAGGATAAGTAATGTAATGTATGTACACAGTGACTGCACCAGCAGAATAGTGAGTGCAGCTCTGGAGTATAATACAGGATGTAGCTCAGGATCAGTACAGGATAAGTAATGTATGTACACAGTGACTGCACCAGCAGAATAGTGAGTGCAGCTCTGGAGTATAATACAGGATGTAACTCAGGATCAGTACAGGATAAGTAATGTATGTACACAGTGACTGCACCAGCAGAATAGTGAGTGCAGCTCTGGAGTATAATACAGGATGTAACTCAGGATCAGTACAGGATAAGTAATGTAATGTATGTACACAGTGACTGCACCAGCAGAATAGTGAGTGCAGCTCTGGAGTATAATACAGGATGTGACTCAGGATCAGTACAGGATATGTAATGTATGTACACAGTGACTGCACCAGCAGAATAGTGAGTGCAGCTCTGGAGTATAATACAGCATGTAACTTAGGAATAGTACAGGATAAGTAATGTAATGTATGTACACAGTGACTGCACCAGCAGAATAGTGAGTGCAGCCAGGGGCGGACTGGGCCGGGGGGCAGGGGGGCAATTGCCCCCCAGGCCCCTCTGTTGCCTCTGTAAACGGGCCCCTCTGTAGTGCATGTGCCCTGCCGCGGCCCTGGTGACAAGTGGGGGCGGCCGGCGGTAGGGCACAGGGAGATGAACGCTTCCACTGTGGAAGCGTTCATCTCCATAGTCATGAGGACGGCGATACAGAGGTCTGTGCTGCGGCAGAGCAGTGATAGGCGTGTCCCCTCCCTGTTCCTCTGATAGGCTGCCAGCACTAGGCCGGCAGCCTATCAGAGGCTGGTGCAAGCGGCGCGATGACGTCATCACGCCGCCGAGCGGTACAGCAAGGACACAGGCCAGAAGAGGCCTGCATCGCGTCGCTAGAGGTAAGTATAACTGTTATTTGTATGTTTGTTTGTTTGTTTGTTTGTTTTTGTGTTTTTGGGGGCTACTGGCACATAAGATAAGGGGGGAATCTACTGGCACATAAGATAAAGGGGGAATCTACTGGCACATAAGATAAAGGGGGAATCTACTGGCACATAAGATAAAGGGGGAGTCTACTGGCACATAAGATAAGGGGGGAATCTACTGGCACATAAGATAAAGGGGGAATCTACTGGCACATAAGATAAAGGGGAGTCTACTGGCACATAAGATAAGGGGGGAATCTACTGGCACATAAGATAAAGGGGGAATCTACTGGCACATAAGATAAAGGGGGAATCTACTGGCACATAAGATAAGGGGGGAATCTACTGGCACATAAGATAAGGGGGAATCTACTGGCACATAAGATAAAGGGGGAATCTACTGGCACATAAGATAAGGGGGTATCTACTGGCACATAAGATAAAGGGGGAATCTACTGGCACATAAGATAAGGGGGGAATCTACTGGCACATAAGATAAAGGGGGAATCTACTGGCACATAAGATAAGGGGGATCTACTGGCACATGATAAAGTGAGGGGGATTCTACTGGCACATGATAACTGAGGGGGATTCTACTGGCACATGATAACTGAGGGGGGGGGGGTTCTACTGGCACATGATAAGGTGAGGGGGATTCTACTGGCAAATAAGGTGGGGGGATTCTACTGGCACATAAGGAGGGTGACTGGCACATAAGGAGGGCTACTGGCATATAAGGGGTGCTACTGGCACATAAGAGGGCTACTGGCACATAAGAGGGGCTACTGGCACATAAGGGGTGCTACTGGCACATAAGAGGGGCTACTACGCACATAAGGGGTGCTACTGGCACATAAGAGGGCTACTGGCACATAAGAGGGCTACTGGCACATAAGAGGGCTACTGGCACATAAGAGGGCTACTGGCACATAAGAGGGCTACTGGCACATAAGGGGCTACTGGCATAAGGGGCGGCTACTGGCACATAAGGGGACGGCTACTGGCACATAAGGGACGGCTACTGGCACATAAGGGACGGCTACTGGCACATAAGGGGGGCTATAAGCGATGTGAGTGGCCAACATCTATCCTCTCCGCAATGATCAGCCTCCTGTGACAGATCAGGAGAGTGGAGGTGTGGGGGGCGGAGATAGCTGTCAATGCTGTCAAAGGAGGCTGTGCTCTCCTCCCGCAGCTCCCCGCCCAGCCTCTTGTGACAGCGAATCAGGAAGTAGAGGGGGGCTCAGTGGGCCTCTGGGTGTTACTTGCCCCCTGGGCCAAAAGTTGCCAGTCAGCCCCTGAGTGCAGCTCTGGAGTATAATACAGAATGTAACTCAGGATCAGTACAGGATCAGTAATGTAATGTATGTACACAGTGACTGCACCAGCAGAATAGTGAGTGCAGCTCTGGAGTATAATACAGAATGTAACTCAGGATCAGTACAGGATAAGTAATGTAATGGATGTACACAGTGACTGCACCAGCAGAATAATGAGTGCAGCTCTGAATCAGCTGTTCCTGAGCTGCAATTACCTCTGGTGGGTAGTTGACTGTGGCTTTTTGTGGAAGAGCATCTGATCATTTGGAGTAAACCATCTCTCCACCCAGGGCTTGCTCTCTCCTTAACCCTGGGAACACACTTCGCGTGTTCCCAGGGCGCGCATATGACGCACGCTTCTGCCGCAAAGTGGCTGTTTTATGGAAGCGCGTCATATGCGCGCTCCCATAATAGAATATGGGCTGGATCGCGCGTGCTGCCGCGCGATAGTCACGGCAGCCAACGCGATCGCGTAGGGCGTTTTACAGCGCGGTCGTCCGCGCTGTAAAATGCCGACATGTGAACCATGCACATAGGGATGCATGGCTTTTCACATGTTGAGCATTTTTCAGCGCGTATGAACGCGCTGAAAAACGCTCAGGTGTGTTCCCAGGGTAAGGCCTATTGCACACGACCGTATGGTTTTGCGGTCCGCAAAAAACAGATCCGCCAAAAAAACGGATGACATCCGTGTGCATTCCGTTTTTTACAGAACATCTGACCCCTAATAGAACAGTACTATTCTTGTCCATGATACGGACAAGAATAGGACAAGTTCTATCTTTTAACGGAACGGAAAAACGGAAATACGGAATGCACATGGAAACACTTTTTTTTTTTTTTGCGGACCCATTGAAATGAATTGTTCCGTATATGGACCGTATACGGAACTCATAAAAACTGCCCGTACACCCGCAAAAAAAAAATGTTCGTGTGCACGAGGCCTAACAGATGGAGCAAGTCCCAGGCTTCTGTTCCTCAGACCAGGTCGATGGGGGACAGAAGAAGCCAGCAACTGGCCGGTACGCTTGAGACGTAACACCAGGAGTCGTAGCAATGGTCTGTGGAGACAAGGAGAAGCTGCAAAACTTCCAACGTGAAGTCCAAGCAAGGTGCTGTGAATGCCAGTGGTCCTTTTGGGGCCACCGAAGAAAAGCGGAGTGCTCACGGGGGTGAAGCCGACCTCATTGAGGAAGGCTGGGGACTGCAGAGGCCCAGGGAGTCAATTACCATCTACTTCGCCTTGCAAAAGTATTCACCCCCCCCCTTGACTTTTTTCGTGTTTTGTTACATTACAGCCTTAAGTTCAATGTTTTGTTAATATGAATTTTATTTGATGAATCAGAACACAAAAGTCTAAGGTGGTGAATTGAAAATATATAAATAAAACTGTTGTTCAGAAATAGAAAACAGAAAATTGTCATGTGCGTATGTATTCACCCCCTTTGTTAGTAAGCCCATAAAAAGCTCTGGTGCAACCAATTACCTTCAGAAGTCACAGATTTAGTGAAATGATGTCACCTGTGTGCAATGTAAGTGTCACATGATCTGTCATTACATATACACACCAGAGGCTGCAACACCTGAGCAAGAGGCATCACTCACCAAACACCGCCATGAAGACCAAGGAACTCTCCAAACATTGCCATGAAGACCAGGGAACTCTCAAACAAGTAAGGGACAATCTTGTTGACAAGTACAAGTCAGGGTTAGGTTATAAAAAAATATCCAAATCTGTGATGATCCCCAGGAGCACCATCAAATCTATCATAACCAAATGGAAAGAACATGGCACAACAGCAAACCTGCCAAGAGACGGCCGCCCACCAAAACTCACGGACCGGGCAAGGAGGGCATTAATCCGAGAGGAAGCACAGAGACCTAAGGTAACCCTGGAGGAGCTGCAGAGTCCACAGCAGAGACAGGAGGATCTGTACATAGGACGGCAATAAGCCGGACCCTCCATAGAGTTGGGCTTTATGGCAGAGTGGCCAGAAGAAAGCGATTACTTTCAGCTAAAAACAAAAAGGCGCGTTATGACTTTGTGAAAAGGCCTGTGGGAGACGCCCAAAATGTATGGAGGAAGGTGCTCTGGTCTGAGGAGGCTAAAGTTGAACTTTTCGTCCATCAAATAAAACGCTATGTCTGGCGCAAACCCAACACATCACATCACCCATATACACTGTATATACACTACAGAGGACAGTATACTGTATATATACTACAGAGGACAGTATACTGTATATATACTACAGAGGACAGTATACTGTGCATACACTACAGAGGACAGTGTACTGTATATATACTACAGAGGTCAGTATACTGTATATATATTCTACAGAGGACAGTATACTGTATATACACTACAGAGGACAGTATAATGTATGTATACTACAGAGGACAGAATACTGTATCTATATATACTACAGAGGACAGTATACTGTATATATACTACAGAGGACAGAATACTGTATCTATATATACTACAGAGGACAGTATACTGTAGATATACTACAGAGGACAGTATACTGTATATATATATATACTATAGAGGACAGTATACTGTATATAGACTACAGAGGACAGTACACTGTATATATACTACAGAGGACAGTATACTGTATATACACTACAGAGGACTATACTGTATATATACTACAGAGGACAGTATACTGTATATAGACTACAGAGGACAGTACACTGTATATATACTACAGAGGACAGTATACTGTATATACACTACAGAGGACTATACTGTATATATACTACAGAGGGCAGTACACTGTATATATACTACAGAGGACAGTATACTGTGCATACACTACAGAGGACAGTATACTGTATATATACTACAGAGGTCAGTATACTGTATATATATTCTACAGAGGACAGTATACTGTATATACACTACAGAGGACAGTATAATGTATGTATACTACAGAGGACAGAATACTGTATCTATATATACTACAGAGGACAGTATACTGTATATATACTACAGAGGACAGAATACTGTATCTATATATACTACAGAGGACAGTATACTGTATATATACTACAGAGGACAGTATACTGTGTATATATATACTACAGAGGACAGTATACTGTATATATACTACAGAGGACAGTATACTGTATATACACTACAGAGGACAGTATACTGTGTATATATATATACTACAGAGGACAGTATACTGTATATATACTACAGAGGACAGTATACTCTATATATACTACAGAGGACAGTATACTGTATAGATGCTACAGAGGAGAGTCTACTGTATATATACTGCAGATGACAGTATACTGTATATATATATACTACAGAGGACAGTATACTGTATATATACTACAGAGGACAGTATACTGTATAGATACTACAGAGGAGAGTCTACTGTATATATACTACAGAGGACAGTATACTGTATATATATATACTACAGAGGACAGTATACTGTATATATACTACAGAGGACAGTATACTGTATATATATATTACAGAGGACAGTATACTGCTACAGATGGATCTGGATAGATTGAAGGCTTGGGCAGAGAAGTGTTAGATGAGGTTTAAAAACTAAGCTGTAGAAACCAGTGTCAGGCAGCTGCTGCCAAGGCCAATAAGATAATGTGTTGCATCAAAAGTGGCATAGACGCTGCGATGAGAACATAGTCCTACCACTTTACAAATCACTAGTCAGACCACACATGGAGTACAGTGTACAGTTCTGGGCTCCTGTGAACAAGACAGACATAGCAGAGCTGGAGAGGGTTCAGAGGAGGGCAACTAAAGTAATAACTGGAATGAGGCATCTACAGTACCCTGAAAGGTTATCAAAATTAGGGTTATGCACCTTAGAAAAAAGACGTCTGAGGGGAGATCTAATAACTATGTATAAATATATCAGGGGTCAGTACAGAGATCTGTCCCATCATCTATTTATCCCCAGGACTGTGACTGTGACGAGGGGACGTCCTCTGCGTCTGGAGGAAAGAAGGTTTCTACACAAACATAGAAGAGGATTCTTTTTTTTTTATAATTGTATATTTATTGAAGAATATAAAATTAAAGAATATAGAAATGACAACGCCAATCCACAACAGATCGGAATACAGCAGTACAGAGTATAAAGTGCACAAAAAGAGACACTGCGGAGTATACAGCAAGAATAAAAGCAGCATATAATAATATCGAAGCAAGAAGGATTGTCAGGCATGATGGCAAAAGCGCACGTATTCAACATGGAGCGTACCAAGACAACCCTTTGTCTATTTAGAAGAACTATAACAGTGAACCTCAACACAAGACAGACAACAAAAACAACAGACAAGGACAAAGACAAGGGAGGGGTGGGAGGGAAGGGTAGGGGGAGATTATTTCATGATCCCTAGACTACTAAGGGAGTCTCGTTGCCCAGTAGTCGTCCCAGGGATCCCAAATGGAATTGAAAACTGTCTTTGTCTTGGAGCACGGCTGTACAATACTCCAATGAGCGGACCTCGACTACCCTAGCATACAGGTCAGAGACCTTAGGGGGTGCAGGACTTTTCCAACATTTGGATATCAAGCAGAGAAGAGGATTCTTTACGGTAAGAGCAGTGAGACTATGGGGCTCTCTGCCTGAGGAGGTGGTGATGGTGAGTACAATAAAGGAATTCAAGAGGGGCCTGGATGTATTTCTGGAGTGTAATAATATTACAGGCTACAGCTACTAGAGAGGGGTCGCTGATCCAGGGAGTTCTTCTGATGCTTGATTAGAGTCTGGAAGCATTTTTAACCCCTAAAATGAGGAAAATTGGCTTCCGCCTCACAGGGTTTTTTTTTTTAATTTCCTCTGGATCAACTTGCAAGATGACGGCCGTACTGGATGGACAGAGGGCTTTTTTCAGCCTTATAAATTATGTTACTATGTTACTATGTTACATTGGAATACATGATGCCAGGTTTGGGTGTCAGTAGTAGCTCAGCAGAGGTTAGAGACTTTCTTGAGGAGGGGAAAGGAAGAGAGAAACTTCTTGGGGCACATTTACTATGGTTGCCATTTTTTTTTTTTGGGAGTAAGAAAACCAGGCCTATTGGCAAAGTCTGTCTTCATTTTGCGCCTCATTTATTGTCCCTTAGTAAATCTGGTTTCTCTTTATTACTGCCCTCTTTATTACTGCCCTCTAGTGGTTGTTTTATTGTAAGATTCAAATGCACTTACACTGGTCTACATGGTAGGCACATGAAACTGCGGTGCAAATTTGCTGAATTTTGGCGCATGTCTCCATGAAAGTAGGAAACTTATGGTGCAACTCACCACTCAAAACAGAGACAGAAAACTACGCCAGCCCTGGAGTGGAGTAGAAGTTAATCTGGTGCAAAAAAAGGCGCATCTCTATAACCAGGACAGAACTTAGGTGTAAACGTTAGAAGACTTCTGTATTTGCCTTATAACTAAAAATAGATGCAAATGTGCATTGTGTTCAGGATCAGCACAGGATACGTACACATTGGGGGTCATGTCATCCACCTGCTCTACCTGCACATGACCTTCTGTTGCCTCCGGCGCCTCATTCTGTAGATATTTTCACATTGTTCCATCCTCACCAGGACCTTATGGAATATTCAGCGGTTGCTCAGTTACCTGGCTCCCGGGGTTCACTATTATAGATTTCATCTATTGGACCTCGCCGTAGGACGAGAGGATCGGCATTGTGCATCTCTGCACGGCATTTTTATATTTGATCATTTGTATTTGTTTCTAGGGCTTTATGTAACAAATTCCATAAAAATACAAAATAACAGACGATTTAGAGGGGCACACTTACTAAGGCTACTTTCACACTTGCGGCAGAGGAATCGGGCAAGCAAGAACGGATCCGTCTCTCTGTTTGTCATCCGGAGAAACGGATCTGTTAAATATTTTTTTCAAATTTCTAAAGGTCTGCGCATGCGCAGACCGGAAGAACGGATCCTGCAATGAGGAATTTTTAATGCTGGATCTGCCACTAATACATTCCTATGGGAAGTAATGCCGGCATCCGGCAATTAAAGCAAGTGTTCCGGCATTTTGGACGGAGATAAAACTGTAGCATGCTGCGGTATTATCTCCGTTCTAAATGTCAAAAAGACTGAACTGAAGACATCCTGATGCATCCTGAGCGGATTTCTCTCTATTCAAAATGCATTAGGATATAACTGAAGCGTTTTTTCCGGTATTGAGCCCCGACGATGGAACTCAATGCCGGAAAGTAAAAACACTAGTGTGAAAGTAGAGTTAGTGCGGTTTGTTACGCCGGTCTTAGGCTGGTATAACACCAGCAGATGAGGCAGACGATTGTCGCGAAGAAAGCGTTCCTTCCTGGCAATCGCCTTCTCGTCAGTGGAGGAGACCGCAGCATTTACATGCAGCGATCTCCTCCACAGTATGAGGAGGACCTAAATCTAATGTCATTGCTTGTTCCTATACACAATTGTGACAGCCAGGAAACAATGGTGGTCATTCACTAAAAGATAGTTGCCAGTTTTCTGGCGTACATCTGTCGCAGATTGCAGCACAAAGGTTATTCGCGTCACAATCTTGCCCACACTGTCGCTCCATTCATTCTCTATGGGACCACCACTCGACCATTGCTCCATTCAAACAATGGACATAGGAACTCTATTCTTGGGATAGGTTGTGGTCCCTGCGAATGGAGTCCTATCAATTCAGCAAGTATCCCCTTTCCTGGGCAGGTAAATGCTATATAATAATGAGCATTACTTGCCGATTAGATCTAACACCGCAGCTCCTCTTCTCCCCATCAGAATTTCTTTACTTAGCTCCCTCTAGTGGTGGCTGTAGGCAGGTGCAATTTGCAATGAGTGGCTAAGCTTCATCGAGCAGGAAAATAGCTACATTCCGTGTGCTCTGGTAATAAAAATTTGTATTATAATATAAAATAATATACAATAACATGGCAAATTAGGGATCCAATGTCATATGACATCACAAGGTCTTTACCACTTGAGTTTAGACACTGCCCTTCTTCATGTGTTGACGTTAGGCAAGCAGAATTTATAGTAAGCTCCCTCTAGTGGAGGCTATAGGCTGGCAGAATTTATAGTAAGCTCCCTCTAGTGGAGGCAGTAGGCAGGCAGAATTTATAGTAAGCTCCCTCTAGTGGAGGCTGTAGGCAGGCAGAATTTATAGTAAGCTCCCTCTAGTGGAGGCTGTAGGCAGGCAGAGAATTTTCTAGTAAGCTCTCTCTAGTGGTGCCTGTAGGCAGGCAGATTTTATAATAAGCTCCCTCTGGTGGAGGATGTAGGCAGGCAAAATTTGTAGTAAGCTCCTTCTAGTGGAGGCTGTAGGCAGGCAGAGAATTTGTAGTAAACTCCATCTAGTGGAGGCTGTAGGCAGGCAGAGAATTTGTAGTAAACTCCATCTAGTGGAGGCTGTAGGCAGGCAGAGAATTTGTAGTAAACTCCATCTAGTGGAGGCTGTAGGCAGGCAGAGAATTTATAGTAAGCTCCCTCTAGTGGAGGCTGTAGGCAGGCAGAATTTATAGTAAGCTTCCTCTAGTGGAGGCTGTAGGCAGGCAGAGTTTATAGTAAGCTCCCACTAGTGGAGGCTGTAGGCAGGCAGAATTTATAGTAAGCTCCCTCTAGTGGAGGCTGTAGGCAGGCAGAATTTATAGTAAGCTCCCTCTAGTGGAGGCTGTAGGCAGGCAGAATTTATAGTAAGCTCCCTCTAGTGGAGGCTGTAGGCAGGTAGAATTTTTAGTAAGCTCCCTCTAGTGGAGGCTGTAGGCAGGCAGAATTTATAGTAAGCTCCCTCTAGTGGAGGCTGTAGGCAGGTAGAATTTATAGTAAGCTCCCTCTAGTGGAGGCTGTAGGCAGGTAGAATTTTTAGTAAGCTCCCTCTAGTGGAGGCTGTAGGCAGGCAGAATTTTTAGTAAGCTCTGTCTAGTGGAGCACTCTGCAGACACAAATAAAATACAATAATGCCATAATTATAGAAAACATTCTGTGGCTAATGCTGCGCTTATTCTGCAAACCCTAGATTCTTGGCAAATACATTTTGTACAAAATTATTTGGTCCCATCTGCCAAACGTCTAGGCCAGTGATGGGCAAAGTGCGGCTCTCCAGCTGTTGCAGAACTACAACTCCCAGCATGCAAAGACTGTCTACAGCTTTCAGCCTACAGCAGGGCATGGTGGGAGTTGTAGTTTTGCAACAGCTGGAGAGCCGCACTTTGCCCATCACTGGTCTAGGCTATCTCTATCAGACCTGCACTCCCTGAATTTTATGGTGGCCATTTTGGCACATTACAGGTAGTATTTAGTGTAGGTTCCCATCTGATAGAGATCGCCTTGATGTTTGGCAGACAGGCCCATATAATTTTTCACAAGATGTATTTGCCAGGAGTCTCGGGTTTGTGGAATAAGCGTAGCATTAGCACCAGACGTGCATAGAGAGGACAGCGGTGCATTATAAGAAACTGGAAAATCTGCACACTGCAGAGCGTCCCAGTAGAAGTTGTGGATGCAGCTCTGGGTGTGACTGGAGTATAAATCAAAGTCATCAGAATTGGAGCTGTAACATGCAGTAGCATTGAAATCGTGGAGGGGTGACTGAACGATTTTTGCTGACAGTTCGGGGGGACACTTGTATAGAGTAACGAGGGTCTTGTGTCTCTTCAGGGACTGGATGCAGCCTCCTCTCCACCGTGCAGTCCAGTTCCAGTTCTCGAGTGGAAAGACATCTTCAAATCATCTCCATGTTACATTGGGTCATCACCGTCATCGTAGTAGGTAAAATGTTACGTGTTGTAACGTGCGGCACAGGTGACTCGACTTATGGCAGATGCTGCAAAGGGGAAGTGTGGGATAGAAATCTCCAGAATAGTCTGAGCAGCTTTATAACGTTGTTTCTGTATAACAGGGGTGGCCTGCACCGTGATCCTCCTCTACCTCTTCTGCACGGACTGCTGGCTCATCGCTGCGTTATATCTGGCCTGGCTCGTGTTTGACTGGAAAACCCCCTATAAAGGTGAGATTTGTTCCCAACAGCAGCAGAATGGTGCATAGAGATATTCACTGTCCGTACTTATCACAGATCAATGCAAATGGATTTATACAGCTACCATTGAACTCAATGGGAGCTTTATTAATCTGCAAACAGTGAGCTCCCCCTAGTGGTGTGGTGGCTAGTGGTAGTCACTGTGACAGTATCACAAGATGGGGAAGACCTTACTGGTCTTGTTCCATCTCGCCATTACTAAAGCGAGATAGGACTGTGCCGACCACCTTTTAATTTCTGGGCTTCCTTTCACCAAGGGCCCAATCGTAGTAATGACCGCCGCCTCACTGATAGGTACAACAACCACATATCCTGTTTTATACTCCAGAGCTGCACTCACTATTCTGCTGGTGCAGTCACTGTGTACATACATTACTTATCCTGTACTGATCCTGAGTTACATCCTGTATTATACTCCAGAGCTGCACTCACTATTCTGCTGGTGCAGTCACTGTGTACATACATTACTTATCCTGTACTGATCCTGAGTTACATCCTGTATTATACTCCAGAGCTGCACTCACTATTCTGCTGGTGCAGTCACTGTGTACATACATTACTTATCCTGTACTGATCCTGAGTTACATCCTGTATTATACTCCAGAGCTGCACTCACTATTCTGCTGGTGCAGTCACTGTGTACATACATTACTTATCCTGTACAGATCCTGAGTTACATCCTGTATTATACTCCAGAGCTGCACTCACTATTCTGCTGGTGCAGTCACTGTGTACATACATTACTTATCCTGTACAGATCCTGAGTTACATCCTGTATTATACTCCAGAGCTGCACTCACTATTCTGCTGGTGCAGTCACTGTGTACATACATTACTTATCCTGTACAGATCCTGAGTTACATCCTGTATTATACTCCAGAGCTGCACTCACTATTTTGCTGGTGCAGTCACTGTGTACATACATTACAATACTTATCCAGAACTGATCCTGAGTTACATCCTGTAATATACTCCAGAGCTGCACTCACTATTCTGCTGGTGCAATCACTGTGTACATACATTACTTATCCTGTACTGATCCTGAGTTACATCCTGTATTATACTCCAGAGCTGCACTCACTATTCTGCTGGTGCAGTCTCTGTGTACATACATTACATTACTTATCCAGAACTGATCCTGAGTTACATCTTGTATTATACTCCAGAGCTGCACTCACTATTCTGCTGGTGGAGTCACTGTGTACATACATTACTTATCCTGTACTGATCCTGACTTACATCCTGTATTATACTCCAGGGCTGCACTCATTATTCTGCTGGTGGAGTTACTGTGTACATACATTACTTATCCTGTACTGATCCTGAGTTAAATCCTGTATTATACTCCAGAGCTGCACTCATTATTCTGCTGGTGGAGTCGCATTTTTTGTCCTGTACTGATTCTATATTCTGCAGCGCTTTACATACATTAGCATCACTCTGTCCCCAATGGGGATCAAAATCTCAGTTCCCTATCAGGATGTGGGAGGAAAATTCAATCACGGGGAGAACATACAAACTCTGTGCAGATGATGTTCTTGGTCGGATTCGAACCCAGGACCCCAGTGCTGCAAGGCAACATGCCTGCCCAATATACTGTATTATACTCCAGAGCTGCATTCACTATTCTGCAACCCTCATTTCATGTCTTACAGCACTCCATATTTCTAATATTCTGTGTTTTAACTGATCACTAGTTTCAAGATCTCTGCTTGCCATCAGTGAATGAAAGCTTTCATGGCCTCCACTGAGGGGCTGAAAATCATGTCCAACTGCCACAGGGGTTCATTTCATTATGAAATATCTGCTACATTGTATCGTTGCCGTGTTGCAGTTGAACATAATTTAGTTCTCAGTGGGCCCGATGTATGTTTTCATTCACTGACAACAAGTGGGGATCTTGAAAGTGTTGAGGACTTGCAGTCCCCTATGGGTTTTTTTGCGCCATACACTCTTAAGGTTTAGCCTGCAGCTGGTGTCCATCTTATTTCAGGTGGCAGACGATCCAGGAGGTTTAGGAACTGGGCTGCGTGGCGCTACTTCAGGGACTACTTTCCGATACGGGTGAGTTTCTGCATATAGGTACAGAGGTGCCGCCCTTTGTATGTTGTTGTCACTGCAGCGTCACTCTTAAGCTGTCCTAAGGCTACTAGTTGTCCAGATGTAGCAGAGCTGAGGTGGGTCGTGGGAGGGTTATCCCATTGTCTTTGTCAATATGACTCCTCAGTTGACTCTGGGAGCACCCAGACTTTGACTGGGAAGAAATGTCCAGGAGGAGTAGTCATGTTATCGGAGACCATTCCACCACTGCCCTTTGTCATGGCGCTGAATCTTGAGGTTGTTGGTCCTGGTGGCTTCACATGCCCTTATTGTCGGTCAGTAGGCATCGGGCCTGAGGTGCCGAGAACCTGCAGACTTGTAGATCTGACAACTAAGCTTCTTAAATGTGTCTTCCAGCTGGTCAAAACCCACAACCTGCTTCCCAGTCGCAACTACATCTTCGGCTACCACCCCCACGGCATCTTGAGTATCGGTGCCTTTTGCAACTTCGGTACCGAAGCCACCGGTGTCTCCAAGAAGTTCCCCGGTATTAAGCCGTACCTGGGCACATTGGCTGGGTACTTCAGAATGCCGTTTGTAAGGGAATACCTAATATCTGCAGGTAAGCTCTTGGTCCTTGATTGAAGACCAACATCTGTAGGTGGGAATTATATTTTGTGTGACTGTCTACCATTGGAAACAATGGAGGAGGTGGGGTATCTGGTGCACCTCCATGGTCTGGTAGGTAGACATTACATTGGTCCATTCTTTAGATGCCTGTGTGGCTTAATTTGAGGAATTCTGAGATGATAGATGAAGGTCTCCCCTTAGATGAACCCTCTCCATCTTCAAGCGAGGAGGAGAGTCGCTTCTCTTTCTGAGGGACCCGACACATTGAATGGTTGACTGCTTTCAGTGTGCTGTGGTGTAATACCTCCTTTCTACCGATCAGTAGAAGAGGGCTCTGAGATTTATAGCCTGTGAGTGGACTGGTTCTGTTGAAATACCTGTGGAATGGGACTTCTAGTGACTGGTGGGGGGTGGTCCCAGTAGTCGAGCTCTACTTTTCAGATCTATTACTCTAGCTTGTGGATAGGGGATTAATGTTGAGCGGTCTTGTATTGATTACAAAAACATGGCTGCTTTCTACTAGTAATGGCTTCACACCTGTCCATCGGCTGTGTGAGGTACTGCAGTACCAGACACAACCTATGGACAGGGGTGGCGCTGCTTCTGGAAGAGAGCATCCATCTTTTTGTAATGCTTGTAGTCCTTCTCTTTCGTCAAGCTTTTGTTTGATGGTTTCCTTGTTATCTGTCTCTGGGAAAGCTGAGTGAAACCAATACAGGTCCAGTATTGCTACCTAGCTTGATTGGATTCCTAAGTGGCATGTGACAAGTCAGACGAAACTGGGCAACCCCCTTAAATGGCACTGCTCCTCAACATGGTTCCTGGGAACTGGATCCTTGTTTTGCAGAAATGGCACAACTTTTGTCGGTGGCCGTGTCTGGCATTGCAGCTCAACACCATCTACTCGAGTACTGCAATACCAGACACAACCTAAGGACAAGCGTGGCGCTGTTTCTGGAAAAATCTAAGAAAACCATTCTTTCCTAACCTCGATAGCCTCTCTTTAAATTTTAACAATGAGATTTGGAGCTTCAGTAGGGATTGGAGTCAAATGTTTTGCACCATGTTGCATAGAGTCCCTTCCAGGGGACCTCCGAGCTTCCTGTGTGCTCTGGTCGCCTGCTGGTCTGATCATGAAAATAATGCGAATAACGCATTAGCAGTTGGTATGATGGTACAGCGTCCGGTTGGCGTTATTTCTTTCGCAGCACCACGTGCCCCTTTGTATCGCTTAATATACAGCTTGCACCTAATGGCTGAATATTGCTTTATTTTTACAGGAATCTGCCCTGTGAGGCGCGACACCATAGACTTCATCCTCTCCAAAAATGGAACTGGAAACGCCGTGGTGATAGTGATCGGAGGCACCGCAGAGTGCCTGGACTGCCAACCGGGGAAAAACTCTGTAACCCTAAAGCAGAGGAAAGGATTTGTAAAGATTGCATTACAGCATGGGTAAGAGAAGGAATAAGTGCAATTGCACTTGCCGGTAATTGGTTTATCTGGAAGTCTCCACGATGCCACCCTTGAGATTGCCTCTGCCAGGGACCGGAAACACTAGTGACTTACTAAGAACCAACACCGTGTGTTCTAGTCATACTCTGTATATGCTCCAAATAACCAATAATTACTAATACTGTACATAGGAGCAGTATTATAGTAGTTATATTCTTGTACATAGGAGCAGTATTATAGTAGTTATATTCTTGTACATAGGAGCAGTATTATAGTAGTTATATTCTTGTACATAGGAGCAGTATTATAGTAGTTATATTCCTGTACATAAGAGCAGTTTTATAGTAGTTATATTTTTGTACATAGGAGCAGTATTATAGTAGTTATATTCTTGTACATAGGAGGCAGTATTATAGTAGTTATATTCTTTTATATAGGAGCAGTATTATAGTAGTTATATTCTTGTACATAGGAGCAGTATTATAGTAGTTATATTCTTGTACATAGGAGCAGTATTATAGTAGTTATATTCTTGTACATAGGAGGCAGTATGATAGTAGTTATATTCTTGTACATAGGAGGCAGTATTATAGTAGTGATATTCTTTGTCCAATTTCTTTTTATTAAAGCAATGCAGACTGAAGACATATCATTTCTGTAGACAATAATCATATAATCATATGACATCGACATGTTATGGAATAATCTTAGTTTCAGTACAGGTATTCAAGTACACATCTAAGACTGTAACAGTAAGGTGCAGTGCATTATAGGTTCACAAGATATTCAGCAAAAGCAATACCGCACATTTAAGTCTTCAATAACGCTTTCTGTACGTTAGGGCACGAAATGAAAGAACAAATGGGGAGATGGGACTGAAACAGGGAGTGGGTGGGAGGGGGTACAATGAACAGAAAGGAAGAGGGAGCGGGGGGGGGGGTCAAAGGTCTACTCTGCCACTGTGCAGAATGGGTGATGGCAGTATCTGTGTTGATGTACCTACCGTCAATTGTCTATGTGTCATACATCATACAGTCAGTCCCTTACAATTAAGGACACAATATAGTGAGGATCCGCCAAGGGGCCCATAGTTTCCTGAACTTATCATGGGTTCTGAGTTCCCAACTGGCCAGTTCTTCTAACCTGCAGACTGAGTCAACCTTAATAACCCATTGGTCCAACGATGGGGGTTCAGTATGAAGCCAGCGTTGAGGAATTAACAGTCTGGCTGCTTGAATCAAATGTGTCGCAAGGTTGCTTTTCGAGGGTGATAAAGCTGTCGTGGGGAGCCAAAGAAGTACTAGCTCCGGGGTCAGTGGCAGAACAGTACCCAAGATCAGGTTAATGGATGTTGAAATTTGGTCCCAATAGGTGCTAATTTTAGGGCATGACCAAAAGATGTGTAGCAATGTCCCTCTCCCGTCCCCACACCTCCAACACCTATCTGTATCGCTAAGCCCATTATTAAATAGGTACACAGGAGTGCGGTACCATTGGGTGAGGACCTTGAAGGAGTGTTCTTGAATTTTTACACAACGGGAGAACCCATGAGAATGAGAATGGGCTCGTAAGATGTCGGTTTCAGTGAATGTAGTGTTCAGGTCTGTGGCCCAAGTATGAAGGTATTGTGGGGTTGTTTTAGAGCCGGGGGTGTTTAGTGCTAGGTACAATAATGAATTCATTTTTCGTTGGGGTGTAGAGGGTGTCAGTAGTCTCTCGAACCACGTTAGTGCCGTATTAGATTGATAAGTAGGTGAAAGAGCCTTATAGACAGAACGCAGTTCCATTCGGTCCAGGAAGTGAGAGTTCTCCCAAGCGACACTGAGTGGATGTTGAATTGGCAATTCTCCGCTGACACATTTAAAGAAATCCGCCAGCTCATAATCCCTGAATTTATGCCACACTGGAGGAGTCTCTATCAGTAACGGTCTAATAGAATACGGAGTCAGGTCCGCAGGTATCCTAAGGGACGGGTTTGGGAGGAGGTCATGTTTTTATTCAGAAGCTTGCTAACTGAGTAAGTGCCCCTAAGCAGTATGTGCGAGTGTAGGGAACTAGCGGTCAGGTCCCATAAGGACGCCCTTTCCTTCTGGGAAAGTTGTAAGAGTTCTAGGTCAGTGCCCCTGGTTTTATAACAAGGCACATGAAGTTGTAGCCACCGTCTTAAGTGTATAGCTCTATAATATAAAAGGACATCCGGAAGTGCAAAGCCCCCATGATTGCGCCTCAGTATCAGTTGTCGGTGGGCCAATCTGGGTCTCCCCCCCCCCCCCCCCCACAAGTATGTAGAGAAAAGTCTCCGAAGTCGGGAAAGGTAAGCATTGGGGAGGAAGATGGGTATCATCTGCATTACATATAAGAGTTTGGGGATTACGATAGCTTTAAGTAAATTTTTCCTACCCATCCATGTTGTGTATGGGATACGCAGGGATTGAAGTTGCTGTTGGATCTCAGAATACAGTGGGGAATAGTTGAGTTGGAACAATTTGGTCGGGTCAGGAGGGATCTTAATACCTAAATATGTAATAGATTCTGATTGCCAATGAAAGGGGGTAGACTTTTTAAGTGTTTCTATTATGCTTTGAGGGGCCGTTATATTCATCGCTTCAGACTTGGAGTGATTCATTTTGTAATTAGACAGCTGACCATATCGCTCAAATAGGGATAGGAGACGCGGAAAAGCCTCGACCGGGTTAGATACCATTATCAATAGGTCGTCTGCATATGCGACATTTACATAGTTAATGACGTCGCCATGAGCTCTGACTCCTCTGATGGCTGGATCCTCCCTTTGAGCCTGAAGAAGGGTCTCCATCACCATGATATAGAGGGCTGGTGACAGGGGGCAGCCTTGTCGCGTCCCATTGCGGATGGGGAAAGATGGAGAGAGGATACCATTAACCTTTATCCTCGCGCTAGGATCTTTATATAGCGTCATGACTGCCTCCTGAAACCTGAATGGGATACCAAACCGAAGTAGTGTTTTCTGCATAAAATCCCAGTTAACCCGGTCAAAGGCCTTCTCCGCGTCTACACTAAGGAAGGTTAGGGGAAGTTGCCTTTTTATGGACCACTGCATCGCCGTGATTATCCGACAGGAGTTGTGGTTCCCTTCTCTCCCAGGCACAAAGCCAGCTTGATCCGGGTGGATAAGAGTTGGCAGTAGTAAGCTAAGACGCGAAGCTAGGAGTTTGGCCCTGAGTTTTACATCAACATTGAGTAGCGAAATCGGCCTGTAACTGCCGCAGAGAGTAGGGTCTTTCCCTGGCTTAGGGAGGATGGTCACAGTAGCTTCTAATGATTGAGGGTGTAGTTGAGCTTCTGTGAGGAGTGCATTACACCATGACGTTATATGGGGGGTTAAAATAGAGGCAAACTTTTTATAATACCCTACAGGGAAACCATCAGGGTCCGGGCTCTTCCCCAGCGGCATTGAGGAGAGAATTTTTTGTATTTCCTGGTCTGACACCGGTGCAATAAGGGCCGTGCTATCTGCCTGTGTGATTTGAGTAAGGTTGAGTTGCTGCAGAAATTGGTCCATTGCGGTATGTAGGGTGGAGTTGTCGGTGAGATTAGAGTCTCTCAAACCATAAAGCTGCTTATAGAACTTCTGGAACTCAGTCGCAATGTCAGCTGTCTTTTGTGTACAAAGGTCCCCTCGCTGGTTTTAATTCTGGGAATATGCATAGAATCCTTTCTTTGTTTAATGAGGGAGGACATTAGTTTAGTCCCCTTGTCCCCGTGGGAGTAAAACCTAAACTGGGAGTATTGGTATGCCCGTGCGTGACTGACGTTGAGATGGTCTTTTAGTTGGGATCTGAGTCGGAGAAGGTCCAACTGTACAGATTGGGCTTTGGAGCGTTTATGGACAGACTCCTTTTCAGTTATCTGTCTAAGGAGAGAGTGTAGTCTCTTCTGCCTATCCTTCTTTACCCTACTGCCTAGCGCAATGAGTTCCCCCCTCATCACTACCTTGTGTGTTTCCCATAGTGTCGTCAGGGGTAGACCAGGAGTTGAGTTTTCAGCAAAGAACCAGGTCAACGTCTGTTGAAGATATTGGACGTCCGTGGGTCTGTCCAGTAATGTTTCATTTAGATGCCATTGCTTGTAGCGGATAGGTAAGCTGGATAGGCGTATAGTCGTGGATATCGGGGCGTGGTCTGAGACTGTGATCTGGTCTATGGTGGAGCTGTCTATGAGGTCTACATTGGTGTCAGAAATGAAAATGTAATCAAGCCTCTTGTAGGAGCTATGTGGGGTGGAAAAGAAAGTATAATCCTGTCCATCCGGGTGCATTAAGCGCCAGGTGTCATGTAGGTGTGCCCCAGAAAGATAGCTATTTATACAGCCCAGAGCGGAGTGCGTCAGCTGGGAAGCGCCATCCGAGGCGTCAACCAGGGGGTTCAAAGTGACATTTAGGTCGCCCCCCACCAGACACACTCCCTCAGTAAAGGCGTTCAGCTTCTGTAGAGTACTCCTTAGCCAGGGCTTCTGGCCTCTGTTTGGGCTGTACAAGTCAGTCAGTCTGTGCCAATGACAACACAAATGGGATGTGCTTTGATATCGCTATGCCCACCCCCCTCTTGGCCTTATCAAAGGTGCTGATAAACCAGTGCTGGAAGTATGATTTTTGGATGATAGGCATGTTGGCTGTCTTAATGTGTAGTTCCTGGAAAAAGCAAATGTCAGTGTGGGATTTTTTGAGCAGACGTATGACTTGAGAGCGTTTTTGTGGGGTGTTAAATCCCCTTACATTAAAAGATGTACATTTGATACACGCCATGGTACATGACATTGAGTAGAGCAAGCGTGTGAGTAGACCAGAACAAAATATTAACCCACAAGTAAAACATGTAGTAACAAAAAACTTCCAACCTAAAAACTGTCACAATGATAAACAGTATATTACAGTGATCCCCGTGCCGGCCACGCCACAGCAGTTCACTTAGCTGTGACGGGGGGGGAAAAGAGGACCACCTGAGGTGGCGCTCGCACCAGGTCCGCGCTACTGTAATCCTGGTGGGGGATGGGGGGTCGGGTTCCATCTGGCCTTCCTATGAGGTTGACCAACGAGCCCTGCAACACTGGCTCGATGTTATACAGTGCAGATCTTAGGTCTGATGACTGTGAGGCATGTGCCCAGGGGCCCCAACTGATATGGAGCTCCCAAGGGACAACACCGCACAAATAGAGAGATATAATGAGAATGGGGGGCAGATATCACCGCAGTTCGATGGCAATACTTGCGTGAGACGTAAGAGTCAATTACAGCTGCTGATAGGGAACAATCAGAGAAGGGCGAGTAGACCTAGGTCTTGGTGCACTCAGGAAGGGAGTAGAAAACATTCAAGTGTCCCTTGCAGTCCGCGCACTTCTTTTCTTCTGTGGAGCCTTCTGCCAGCCCTGGACCTCCGGAAGGTCCGGCAACGGCACTCCAACTCCAGCTGAGGGCAGCCATGATTGGATATCCAGAGGGTCGGTTCCTAGAAGATCCCACGCTGCAGAAAGATCCGCAGGCAAGCGGACAACACACCTGTGGCCCCCGACCGCGAAGGTCAGACCAAACAGGAATAGCCATTTATAAGGGATTTTGTGGTGGCGAAGATGATCTGTGAGAGGCCACAGGCATCTGCGCTTGGTTAACGTTGAGGGAGCCAGATCTTGATAGATGCTGACATTCGCGCCATCATGCACGATTTCCTTTTGGTTCCTGGCCGCTTGCATCAGGGCCGTTGTGTCTACGTACCGTAAGAGGCCGCACACCACGTCCCTAGGGTTGTCTGTGTCCTTCGGTTTAGGCCTCAGCGCTCTGTGAATGCGCTCAACCTGTATGTTCATCGCGCGCAACGACCCCACCAATGAGGTGAAGATAGACTTAGCCGTGTCCGGCAGGGCCTCGTGCAGCACACTCTCAGGGAGGCCTCTGATATGTAGGTTTTTTCGCCTGCTGCGGTTCTCTTGGTCCTCTATTAGTGAGTATGCAATATCTAGCGAATATACATAAGCGGCCGTATTCGCACTAGCCGCATGAAGGTAGTCTAGGACCACCGCCTGGTCACTCTGGAGCGCATCCGCTCGATGGCCGATTTGCTTAACGTCAGCCTTAATTTCTTTAAGTTCCTGAAGGATCGGCGACAGTGCTGCCTGCAGAGCTTGTTGTAAAAATTGCCTGGAGATTGGTGCAGGAGTTGAGCTCCATAGCTCCTCAATAGTCTCCGGGGCCGGGCTTGCAGCTCCCTCTCGGCTTGGATCCCCAGCCTCATGGTCCATCAGCGCCATCTTTGATACCCCCGGCGGTGCACTAGGAAGCTTCTTATTCGAGAATTTCTCCATGTCTGAAGTGCTACAATCCGGTTTATTGAGATCAGGCTTGTCTTTAGGGGTGTATTTGCCGATTTTGCCCATTCTGTGCTCGTTTAAAGTGCTGTTTTAGCCAGTTTGCTAGGCAGTGGCGAGGAGAGCTCTCTTACATGTGTCCGGCTCGGTCGGCAGCCAGAATCCGCCTATAGTAGTTATATTCTTGTACATAGGAGCAGTATTATAGTAGTTATATTCTTGTACATAGGAGCAGTATTATAGTAGTTATATTCTTGTACATAGGAGGCAGTATTATAGTAGTTATATTCTTGTACATAGGAGGCAGTATTATAGTAGTTATATTCTTGTACATAGGAAACAGTATTATAGTAGTTATATTCTAGTACATAAGAGCAGTATTATAGTAGTTATATTCTTGAACATAGGAGGCAGTATTATAGTAGTTATATTCTTGTACATAGGAAGCAGTATTAGAGTAGTTATATTTTTGTACATAGGAGCAGTATTATAGCAGTTCTATTCTTGTACATAGGAGGCAATATTATAGTAGCTATATTCTTGTACATAGGAGGCAGTATTATAGTAGTTATATTCTTATACATAGGGAGTATTATAGTAGTTATATTCTTGTACATAGGAAACAGTATTATAGTAGTTATATTCTAGTACATAAGAGCAGTATTATAGTAGTTATATTCTTGAACATAGGAGGCAGTATTATAGTAGTTATATTCTTGTACATAGGAAACAGTATTATAGTAGTTATATTCTTGTACATAGGAGCAGTATTATAGTAGTTCTATTCTTGTACATAGGAGGCAGTATTATAGTAGTTATATTCTTGTACATAGGAAACAGTATTATAGTAGTTATATTCTAGTACATAAGAGCAGTATTATAGTAGTTATATTCTTATACATAGGGGCAGTATTATAGTAGTTATATTCTTGTACATAGGAGGCAGTATTATAGTAGTTATATTCTTGTACATAGGAAACAGTATTATAGTAGTTATATTCTTGTACATAGGAGCAGTATTATAGTAGTTCTATTCTTGTACATAGGAGGCAGTATTATAGTAGTTATATTCTTGTACATAGGAAACAGTATTATAGTAGTTATATTCTTGTACATAGGAAACAGTATTATAGTAGTTATATTCTTGTACATAGGAGCAGTATTATAGTAGTTATATTCTTGTACATAGGAGGCAGTATTATAGTAGTTATATTCTTGTACATAGGAAACAGTATTATAGTAGTTATATTCTTGTACATAGGAGCAGTATTATAGTAGTTCTATTCTTGTACATAGGAGGCAGTATTATAGTAGTTATATTCTTTGTCAAATTTCTTTTTTATTAAAGACATGTTTAAATAAAAGTACAGCACTGCCTCGACAGCAACAGCAGAGGAGTCGCGGGCAGAGATGAATACA
The DNA here is from genome assembly GCA_033119425.1 of Bufotes viridis. Taxonomy (NCBI): domain Eukaryota; kingdom Metazoa; phylum Chordata; class Amphibia; order Anura; family Bufonidae; genus Bufotes; species Bufotes viridis. Next base: position 495,223,018 of record CM065591.1, on the reverse strand, counting down.
AAATGTAGCAATCACATGTCACATAAATATAGTGAACAAAATCCAAGAATTCAATGTGGGGGAACATTGGGAAAGGAAACTGGTCGTCATCACAATTATCACGAATACAAAGTAATAGGCTTAGATCTGTGTGTGCTGGTTACATCTCATTTGCAGTACCATCTATGTAGGTTTCGGTGTGAGGCTTTGCATATGTATCAGACCATATTTAATGCACGGTCTCTGAGTCTCGGAAGGTTGTCCAGGGGTTCCAGGTCTTAGTGTATTGGGCATGTTTCCTGACCTCCCAACTAGCTAACTCTTCCATTCTACTAATATGATCCACCTTCATAACCCACTGAGAGTACAAAGGTGGGTCTCTGGAAAGCCATTTAAGGGGTATGAGGAGTCTGGCGGCCTGAATCAGTTGTGTTGCCAAATCTCTTTTGGAAGGTGAGAATTCGGGTGTGGGAAGCCACAGGAGTACCAGTTCGGGGGTCAGGACAATTCTCACTTTCGTGATTTTATGTATAGCCTCTGAGATGTCAGACCAAAATTGCTTTATAGCTGGACAGGACCAAAAGATGTGTAACAGTGTCCCTGACTCTTTGCCACACCTCCAGCATGTGTCCGAGGTGCTAAGCCCTTTTATATAAAGCTGCTTTGGCGTTTGATACCACTGGGTCATTACTTTATAGGAATGCTCCTGAACTCTGACACAACGTGAGAAGCCATGGGAGCCCGAGTATATACGACGTATCTCTGTGTATAGTAGTTATATTCTTGTACATAGGAAACAGTATTATAGTAGTTATATTCTAGTACATAAGAGCAGTATTATAGTAGTTATATTCTTATACATAGGGGCAGTATTATAGTAGTTATATTCTTGTACATAGGAGGCAGTATTATAGTAGTTCTATTCTTGTACATAGGAGGCAGTATTATAGTCGTTCTATTCTTGTACATAGGAGGCAGTATTATAGTAGTTATATTCTTGTACATAGAAGCAGTATTATAGTAGTTATATTCTTGTACATAAGAGGCAGTATTATAGTAGTTATATTCTTGTACATAGGGGCAGTATTATAGTAGTTATATTCTTGTACATAGGAGGCAGTATTATAGTAGTTCTATTCTTGTACATAGAAGGCAGTATTATAGTAGTTATATTCTTGTACATAGAAGGCAGTATTATAGTAGTTATATTCTTATACATAGGGGCAGTATTATAGTAGTTCTATTCTTGTACATAGGAGCCAGTATTATAGTAGTTCTATTCTTGTACATAGGAGGCAGTATTATAGGTAGGGGGCCATTTTAGGGTCTTACAGGGACAATAATTGGATTGGGAAGATTGTGCCTTTCTTTTCTCCATAAAACCTGTTGTGTAAGTGTATAATAAGATTATTACCCAGTGTCACTGTCAGCGTATATACGGTTCTACTACTGTCATTGGAGCATTTCTGATTTGGGTCAAAAGTATTGATATCAGAATCAATTCTTCCGACGGATTCCTTAAAATTGGACCTTAAACAAATTTCAAGAATTTCACTGATCTCTAGTTATTACAATTGTGCCATTAACCATTCTACAACTAGAGGGCCAGATGGAGACCAGTCCTCAATGGCAGCCCCATGGGTAACTGCATTGTGTGTATTTTCTTATAGGGCTAACCTGGTCCCAGTTTATTCCTTTGGAGAGAACAATGCTTATAAGCAAATTGAGTTTGACAAAGGTTCTTGGGGCCGATGGCTGCAGAGAAAATTCCAGAAACGCATTGGATTTGCTCCATGTTTGTTCTATGGTTGTGGGTTCTTCTTCACAGACAGCTGGGGCTTTGTGCCCTATCCCATTCCCATCACTACTGTGGGTGAGTCATACGTATCTATATGCAACATCTTATATATTGTGTTAAGCTGTCAGATATGGATGTCGCTGGCCTCAGTTTAGGACCCTTCGATTGCTTAGAGTGGATAAACATGGAAGCTTATTGATTTCAATGTAGCAAAGGTCAACAATTCTACAGTGTCCAAGGCCGATTGGTGTAAGAATGGGCCATGCTACATATTTACTTGCTGTTCCCTGGGACAACATTTGGGATGGTTCACAACCTTCTTTTATAGCTAGCTGGTGTAAAGCTATCTACCGACCACCAACAAGGCTTGTTCCCCCCTCATAGGCTTCCACCTAGGCCCAGCTGCTGACATTTTTACATTGGAATGTCGTCTATTGGCCACCAATTGGCACTCAAGAAGTAGATCATGATGGACTGTTTGGCCGTCTCCAATGTCGACCCTCGAGTCAGTCTGCAATTCTCCAACCTTGATGAAAGTATATTATTAATTTTTATTTCCCCTCCAGTTGGAGAACCCATCGCAGTCCCTAAAATAGAGCAACCGACTCAGAAGGACGTGGACCTCTACCATGGCATGTACTTGACCTCTCTTCAGAAGCTCTTTGACAAGTACAAGACTGAGTTTGGATTGTCTGAGTCTGATGAGTTGGAAATCGTGTGAAGCCGCTTCTGACTACGACCAAACTATGTTCTCTATTAATTTATTGCATTTTTTGTAGAAGTCGATGTAAATATATGATTATGTCGTTTCTAGAAGGTACTGGACACTTTAAATTGCCTTTCAAAAAGATGAACTTTAAAGTCAGGCAATCAGGCGGTGTCCGTGAAGCAGGCGACGGACTGTGAAAATGAATAACCCCTCTCCAATATATTAAACTATGTAGGTCAAAAACATGATGTGGACACAGCCTTAGTGACGTTGCGTTGTGTTTTTCTTGGCTAGATCATTTTCTACCAGAGTTTTAAAACGCATTCTGATAAAACGCTCAGTTTTAACACATTATTCTAGAAACTTCCCCTTCCTGAGCATTGAATTCATTACGTTTTCCGGGGTTAAGCATACGTCCCCATGCAGAATCAATGAAGTCAGCGCTTCAGATGGAGACCAAAATGGTCGGCAATGCGACTTAGAATTTACAAATGGAGACAAGACATTTTAGTCTTGTCGCCATTTGCGACTAGACCCGCCGCTGCAGTTCAATACTGCGGCGGGGCACAGGAGAAGATAGTACTCTGCCCTGCTGCCGATCACCCTCATAGGTTTCAGGCTTAGAAGGCCTGAAGACTATGAGGTAGTACATTCCCGCACAAACGTGTGTGATGTCATCACGGCCGGCAGATGCGTGATGACATAACGCCTGCCTGGGCTGGGACACAGTGAAGCGATGTGGCCGTAGACCAGAAGAGCTTGTGGCCTGCATCGTGAACACCGGCGAAACGTGGGATACAGGTAAGTATTACTTGTTTTTTTTTCACTGCCGAATTGGGGGCTTTTACTAACAGGAAGGATAGCACTGCAGGGGCCATTGGGGACATAATACTGAAGGGGCACTTTGGGGCATTACTCAATGGGAGCGCTGTGGGGGACGTTACTACAGGAGGGGCACTGTGGGGGACGTTACTACTGAAGGAGCGCTGTGAGGGACGTTACTACTGGAGGAGCGCTGTGAGGAACGTTACTACTGGAGGGGAGCTGTGAGGGATGTTCCTACTGGAGGGGCGTTGTGAGGGATGTTACTACATGAGGGGCGCTGTGGGGGACGTTACTACATGAGGGGCGCTGTGGGGGACGTTACTACTGGAGGAGCGCTGTGAGGGACGTTACTACTGGAGGAGCACTGTGAGGAACGTTACTACTGGAGGGGCGTTGTGAGGGATGTTACTACATGAGGGGCACTGTGGGGGACGTTACTATTGAAGGGGCTTTGTGGGCGACATTACTAATGGAGGGACACTTTGGACATTACTACTGAAGGGGCACTGTGGGGGACATATCTACTGGAAGGGAACTGTGGGGGACATTACTAGTGGAGGGTGCTGTGGGGGACATTACTAATGGAGATGCAGTTTGGGGGACGTAACTGGCAGCATAGTTGGGGCAATTTTTAATACAGGGCACAGTATAAGGGCCATTACTGGTGGCACTGGGCACTTTTAACACTGAGGCCCTATAGAGGCCATTACCAGGGCATTTTTTAATGAGGGCACTATATGGACATTACTGAATGCACTGGGGGGCATTTTAATCCTGGGGCACTAGGGCGGGATTTTTTTGTACATGTGCATTACTACTAGGGGCACTATACTGGCATTTTTACCTGGGGTAAAATAGGAGATATTAATGCTGGAGGCACTGTAGGGGAATTTCTATTACAGGGACATGATAGGGGACACTATACAGGCATTACTACTGGGAGCACAATATAGGGTTTTAATATTATTACTGGGGGCATTTTAGTGGACATTATTATTATTACTGGGGGAGGGCACTCTAGGGGGCATTATAATTGCTGGAGGCACCATAGGGACACTATGTCTACTGGGGTCACTATTTTTTCAGCAGGGGCATTGGGGAGCACAGTGGGCACAGGGCTGGGAGGGAAAGCAGGATGACATTGTTGGGAAACCAGGGTGGGGAGGTTGTGTTGAAAATGTGGGGAGGCTTATAGAAAAATTCTGAAATCTACCATGTTTTTAACAAAACGACTGAAAAAATGGCGTGGTGTTAAACAGGTAGGAAATGCTCAAACCCACATGCAGTTGTGCATATATATATATATATACAGGGGAGCAGATCCTGCACTTGTGGCCCGTTGCTAATGGCGATCCCCAGCAAAAATGCATACGGCGGAGGATGCCCGCAGCGGACCACAGGTACCACAATGGACATCCTACACACGGTGGCAGTTGTGTGGACGTGATAAACAATATAACAATAATAATAGAACAGACAGGTGCACTCTGCGGTCTTACTAACGCTCATTCTGATGTTAAAATCCCTAATCAGCTTCTCCCTAAGAAAGACCAATTGAATAATGTATGGAATCCCATGGTCCGTGTATCAAGTAAAATCATCTAAACACTATTTTCTCATTTTTATTGTATTATTACTTTATTTTCATTTTTTCCTATTGTCCATCTATTCATATTCTATTGTACAGCTGCCTGCATTTGCATTAGTACACATTATATACAAAGAATTTTCCTCTAGAAGGTTGTCAATCAAAACTAAAATCCTGCCTCATGAGTGACCTCACTGATGACATCATTTGCATACTAATAATTATATTCATGACTATAAAATTGCAATATGCTGTTAACCACTGAGGAAGGGACTGTGCGTCCCTAAACGCGTCTGGTGCGATCACTACAATTACCAGCATACTAAAGACAGGCACAGTTGCGGTCTGAATACAAGATTTGAGCGACCAAAATTCCTGCATCCGTTTCCAGCCGGCAATACTAAGCAACACGTGGGACGCCGCGTGCATCGCCATCAGGACCCAGCGCTCGGCCCAGAGCAGAACAACATTTTGCAGCACGGAGGAGAGGACTTCACCAAAGATCAGCTGTAAGGAGACTGCGCGCAGCCAGCATCCTAAAGTAGCCAGTACGGTACCCTCTCCCATTACAGAGCAGCACATAATCCATACATTTACGTAATATGTGACTTCACTCCGCTGCCTATAAGAATTGAAACTTCAGATCTGCCACTTCACTGCTGGGTAGATCACTGAAATCCCCAGATAGGAAATCACAGATCTATTCCAAAACCAACCAGAAGTGAAATTTAACAACGGTTTTACAAATATATATATATATGCAGAGGCTTTTATAATCTCTCCTTGGGAATATAATATCAACACAACTATAGTTGATTATCATGGAGTGAGACTTACCACCAAAGAGGGTTGTTAACTACATACAACCATAAACCCAGGGGCGTACATAGAAATCACTGGGCCCCATAGCAAAAATCTGAATTGGGCCCCCTTAACCCTGCCCACTACCCATCATGGCTCCTCCCATGCCACACCCCCATTAAATAAATTTATACATCACCTACTGAAACTGTGTGTGTGTGTGTGTGTGTGGGGGGGGGGTTTGGCTGGTTGGTGGAATATCATTTTGTGCACACTCAGCATTAGCAGCGAGGAGTTAGAGGGGTTAATATCCAACCCCTAATGCCCTCCAAAATGCCCGGGGGGTGTTAGGAAGGAGTAGGTGTAGGAGGAAAGCACACTGTCCTCTATGAGCCCCCCAACCCCTAATGCCCCCCAAAATTCTCAGGACAGTGTGCTTTCTTCCTACTTCTCCCCCATGGGCATTTTGGGGGCAGATTGAAGCATGTCCCACACTGTCCTGGCTGTCCCCCTCCCCACCCCTCCTCTCTCTTGCGGAAGAAGAGCCGGGGCCCGCCGCATGTCATGAGTGGGCGGGGCCAAATAATGTGGGTGGGGCCTTCTCTGCGCTCCGGCCCCCCAGTGCCGCCGGGCCCCATAGCAATGGCGTGGTCTGCCTCTATAGGCGGTACGCCACTGCATAAACCTATTTTGTTTTTGAATTTTTTGTGTATTGTGATTTATTTTTTAAGCAAAAATAAATATATTTTTAACTAGTACTGCTGTTATCTGATCCAGATATAGGAGTGCCCTCCCTCCACAATCACATAACCGCTATTAGTCTATATTTTTGGGCAAGGGTGTGGCCCAACGGGAGTGAGCACCCATACCGTGCATTCTGAGGGGTGAGCCATTGAATATATAACAGTTTCCTCATGTATTTAAATTTGGCGACTAAATTTTTCAGTTCAGTAACCAATGGCTCCTAGGTATTTTTGGGGTCTGGAGCACTGGAAGTCACACCTTTTTTTTTTACTATTGTATTCTACTTATGGGCTAAAAATCATCTTTTTTCAAAAGTTTTTCTTCTCCAGCTTTTAGTTTCACTGCGTCTGTGGACTGTTGCCTCTGATGACCAGTTCTGTAGCCCTTCTCTACAGGTAAGGCTACTTTCACACTCGCGTTTTGGCTTTCCGTTTGTGAGATCCGTCACAAGCTCTCAGAAGCGGTCCAAAACGGATCAGTTTTGCCCTAATGCCTTCTGAATGGAAAAGGATCCGCTCAGAATGCATCAGTTCGCCTCCGATCAGTCTCCATTCCGCTCTGGAGGCTGCCTGCAGCGTTTTGCTGTCCGCTTCACGAAACTGAGCCAAACGGATCCGTCCTGGCACACAATGTAAGTCAATGGGGACAGATCCGTTTTCTCCGACACAATATGGCACAATAGAAAACGGATCCGTCCCCCATTGACTTTCACTGGAGTTCATGACGGATCCGTCTTGGCTATGTTACAGATAATACGAACGGATCCATTCATGACGGATGCATGCGGTTGTATTATTGTAACGGATCCGTTTTTGCAGATCCATGACGGATCCACCCAAAACGGGAGTGTGAAAGTAGCCTAAATTACGATCAAGATGATAAGAACATGGTTTAAAGAGTGTTTATGAGCTGTTGGGGAAGTAGAGATAAGGACTACCGATCGGCTCTCTGATGGATTCACTGGGAAGAAGAAGTCCAGATGTAGCTGAGCTAAACTTGACTCTGATAACACATGGCATAGTGTTATCACGTGGCAAACGCCATTGAAATCTATTGAAAAGTTAATTATCTTTTTCTTGCCATTTTTTACTTAATGTGTTAACTAGGGATGAGCGAATCGGCTTCGGCTGTGAGGGAGCAGGGCAGGCAGAGGCCGCAGCTCCCGCACAGCCCGTCTCTCCTATAGAAGACAGATGGTCCTTAGGAACGCTCATTTGAGCGAGTGCAGCTAAGGGACATTTCAGCCTCAGTTTTTTACCGCACATAAGTTTCCCCTAAATAAAGTATATTACAAAAATATTCCCTGTTACTGTCCCTACACATTAGCAAAATAATAAATAAAAATTAAACACCATTCACACTTTAATAAAATACCTAACACGTGCTGAGACAAGATAGATTTTTAATTTAAACAGTTCACCCCCGACGGGACTACATAGCGAAGTGGAGTTATTTAGTTGACAACTGAAACTGTGTTTTGTCCCCCAAACTTGAAGACTCCATTGCAATAACCTGATTTGAATAACCGGCCCCAAAAGCATTCTTAAAGGCTATTTTTGTTTATGATTGCATTTTACTCATTTTTGGCTAAAAATCATATTTTCAATTGGCGTTTATCAAAAATATTGAGCCGTTCTGTCACAAAAGGTTAACTGTTTTTTTAGCTGTGTGACTGGTACTTTGTGCTCATCTAATAAACCTTATCTCTAAACTACTTAGAGCTCATAAACACTTATTTAGGCCACATTTTTATCAGTAAGATAAGGATTGAGCTATAACCAGTGTTTATAATGTCAGAGAGCAGAAATAAGGAGTCTGTCAGCGCCCCAGATGACGGAAAAGAGAGAAGATCCACAGGCTGCTACTAGAGCATCTCAGCTCTGTACACAAAAAAGGGCTCCATAGTTAATAAAGACTGATTAAAAAAATGAGTTTTAGCATAAAATAAGTACAATGCAAAAATAATAATAAAAATTGTCCCCAAAGGTGTACATAGCCTTTAAGGAGAAGGACAGGCAAGAGGACAGTATCCCTGAGGAAGAAAGATGATGCTTTCGAAACGGATCAGGTTTTTGGTCCACAACAGCTCCTGTAGCTATAAACTAGCACGACGTCTCCGGCGCTCCGATTTGGAGCGCAAGCTCTTTTGAATAGAAAAAGTGCTGCCGGCCGGGGCAAGTATGCACCACTTCACATCAACATCACGGACTCTCTTCTAGAAGTACATGTAGGCGTGACGGCGTCACATAAAGATACTACTTATAACTTAGAGGACAGCAGAGGTGGTAGAACCCCGCTTCTAATCACTGGTACTAAGGTGCAGTCAGGCAGTAGGAGCCGGAATTCTTCCTTTACCTCCGCACTTTTGTCATTGCGGCACTGACCTTCCTTGCAGGATTTTCAATCGAGAGAACCAGTAAACTTCTATACACTTATTGGAGATCCACAAGTGAGTATTGTGGTCTGCCAATTTACACTCTGCAGCCTGAAGATATATACTACAATAAGAGTTTGCCTCCATAGATGTAGAGCTCTATCCGTCATCATTTAGGGCTGCAGGCGATGGAGATGTATTTATCTATGAGGGACAAGAGGCTGGAACCTCACAACCGTTTCGTATTAGAACTATTGAACTTTAGCCTTACCCGGAACCACTTTGTCTTCAGCAACCACTTTTACCACCAGCTCAGGGGCACCGCTATGGGCAGTTCTTGCGCACCGTCCTACGCAAATCTGCTCCTGGGCTGGTGGGAGGCCAATCACATGGGGTCTGAGGAGTTGGATTGCTGGCAGGACAAGGTGGTTCTATGACTAAGGTTCATAGATGACATCTTTGTTCTATGGAGAGGGTCAGAGGCATCCTTCTCCATTTTCGTTGAGGTCATCAACCATAATGATCTGGGCTTGAGGTTCACCAGTGAGTGTAATCAAAACTCTCTACCCTTCCTAGATGTGCTTATAGAAAGGGGCTCAGACAACAGTATTGTCCCCTCAGTATATCGAAAGGCCACGGCAACCAACAGCCTGCTCCACTGGGATAGTGCCCACCCGTACTCGCTCCGTAAAGGTATCCCAAAGGGCCAATACTTCAGACTATGCCGTAATTGTTCGACTTTAAAAGCGTATAGGAGTCAGGCCATTGACCTCAGAGCGAGATTTAGAGCTAGGGGTATCCCGATGGTGTCTTACGGACAGCCTTCGAAGCCGCCTGTAGCAAGGAGCGAGATACTCTACTTGTCCCTAAAACAAATATAAGGGATGGTCAGAAAATATTTTGTGTCATTGGCACATTTGACAATGCCCATCAGGAGGTGAGAAGGATCTTAGCCAGACATTGGGATATCCTGAGAGCAGATACCGATTTAGAGGATTTCCTGGCACCTTATCCACAAATAACATTTAGAAAAACCCGGAGTCTCAAGGATAGACTAGTTAATAGTCACTTTCAACTTCCTGAGGCATCAGGTAACTGGCTCTCCAGACGCCCTTTAGGGACATTTAAATGTGGTAATTGTGTGGCCTGTGATCAGATACTCAGGACGAAAACATTTACTAGTTCCAGTACCCAGAGAAGTTACACTATAAGAGACTTTATCAACTGTCTCACAACTGGGGTAGTTTACCTGGCCCAATGGACTATGTGGGCAAGACTAAGAGAAAATTCAGGCGGAGGATAAGGGACCATGTGAATGATACCCTAAATAAAAAAGACACGTCAGTTGCACGTCATATATTGCAGTGCCACAATGGGGACATCAGGAGTATGAAATTCATAGGTATCCAAAAGGTCCCACGACCAGTCAGGGGAGGGGACTGGGACAAAATGATCCTTAAGGCTGAAGCTAAATGGATCTACAGGATGGATTGTGTAACACCAAATGGGCTTAATGAACTTCTGTCCTATAAACCATTCCTGTAATGTTATATGAGTCCGAGCCCCCCTATTTTGTCTGATTTAAGTATACATCATTTCCTCATATGTCTGTTCTCTCTGCACTATTGCCTCTGTGGCACAGGGTGGCATCCCCTAGTTATAAATATGATTTTTGGCGTGTAATTTTTGGGTGACTGAACAGGTCCGTGAACCTTTAAGGCTGTGTGAGGATATTTGATCACAGTGTCACGCACCACCATTATATTTGACTGAAGTGTAAATAGGAAACCTGGGTGTCACGGGTATATGCGAACAACAGGAGTGCAATCAGTGCACAAGCTACTGAGCGGACCCAAACTAGGGGAGCATAAAAGGTAACCCTAAGAGCTCTCCCTGCGCTGCTATGCACATGCCCAGACCCTGATGGTGGGTCGAGGCATGCCCGCGTACCTAAGGCTGAGTGAGACCTGAAACCCCTATGATAAAGGGCGGTGGGGGGCACGGCCACCGGCTCCCTGCTCAGTATACGGACGGAACCGGGGTCGCCTCGGATCCAGTCAGCAAATAAACAAAAACCAACAATGTCTGCAAACTGATCTGTAGGGGCTGCAGCAGCAGTGAAGACAGATCCAATCTCAGCAGACAATATCCGATGTTGCTTGCTTCAGCAAAACAGACGTCCAGTGTATAGAGACCACAGCAGTGTAGATACTCCAGCGGCTGACACAACTCAAGATGAGAAATATAACCCGCAAGGTGAAACAGGAAGAGGGGTGATTTAAAGGAAGAGGAATCAATCAATTTTAGGCTACTTTCACACTGGCGTCTTGTGCGGATCCGTCATGTATCTGCACAGACGGATCCGCACTGATAATACAACCGCATGCATCCGTTCAGAACGGATCCGTTTGTATTATCATGAACATAGGCAAAACGGATCCGTCTTGAACACCATTGAAAGTCAATGGGGGACGGATCCGTTTTCTGTTGTGTCATTGAAAACGGATCCGTCCCTATTGACTTACATTGTATGTCAGGACGGATCCGTTTGGCTCAGTTCCATCAGACGGATACCAAAACGCTGCAAGCAGCGTTTTGGTGTCCGCCTCCAGAGCGGAATAGAGACTGAACAGAGCCGAACTGATGCATTCTGAACGGATCCTTATCCATTCAGAATGCATTGGGGCAAAACTGATGCGTTTTGGACCGCTTGTGAGAGCCCTGAAACGGATCTCACAAGCGGACCCAAAAACGCCAGTGTGAAAGTAGCCTTAGTGTGACATCAGCGGCGCTCCCCCGCTCCGGAGGAAAGAGATTGGCCAGACGGTAATTTGGGCGTGTATCTATTTGATATACCCACACCCTCCCTGACGGAATGAGCCATCATTGGCCAGATGTACATTAAGGAGGGGTTTGGATGGGTATATAAGGGCGGCACTCTTTATCCACGCTGCCACTGCCATAATTTTGCTGAGGGGGAAGCGCTGCCACTGCACCAGGCACCCCCCTGACTAATCATATCCCTGAGGAGCCACATTAAGTGGCGAAACGCGTCGGATATCATCTATTCAATAGGATAAGCGAGGTTATATTCAGCTATCTATTCAGGAATAACCAGTTAGAGCCGAGGTTCCAGAGGCTGGGGGTCACCCTTTTCGGGACGGGTGCTCCGACTACAGTGACACAGGGTTTTCCTACACCGTTCTAGTGTACTGTAGGGTCAGGATGCAGATAGCTCCCGCAAAGGCCTAACAGAGGACCCCCTAAGCCTTGATACCTCCCACTGGTCTTATCCCGAACAGTCCTATTGATACAGGGAATACCTATCTAGTGTAAGAGTGACCATGCACATTTTTAAGAACCAGTAAACTTGTTTTATTTCTATTTAGTTCTGCAGAAACCAGGGTAGCCAGCGACTTTAGAACAATGTCTCCAGGCTTGGACCTGGGACAAACGTCTTGGCAGGTGGGCTGAGCAGGAGTAACTGGAATGATGCGGGCAGGATTTACGACGTCCTGGGGTTCCTCTCTCCCATCAGTACGGTCAGTAAGGCTCAGTAAGGGTATCGGCCTCGATATTCTTCTCCGCCGGATAAAAAAGCAGGATGACCTCAAACCGGCCAGCATCCATCAAGCTTGATGAGGACTGAGCCGCTGGGCAGACTATATGTAAGTCCGGGTCTTGTAGTCAGTATGGAGTACGACCGGATGGCTGGCTCCCTCAAGAAGGTAACACTGCTCCTCCGGGGCCGTCTTAATTGCAAGTAGCTCTCCTTCACCGGTGGAGTAGTTGCATTCTGCGGGGGAGAAGGTTTTAAAAAGAAGCCACAGGTGACCATTTTACTGGATGAGCTCCGACCCCCGCCGAGAACGCGTCCACCTCCAGTAAGAACTGCTTTAAGATATGGGGACGAGGCAGAAGAGAAGGCCTGTTTGAAGTCTGAAATGCCGATTCCGCTTTGGGCATTTATCGTCTGGCGCTCACTTCTTTGCAGGTGAGAACAGAGATAGAAGTGGTCAGGGTGGGAGTGCAGGATAAATTGTCCATAGTAATTGGCAAATCCCAGGAATCTCGGAATATTTCACAGACCAGTGGGTGGGGGCCATTCCGAAACCAATGACAAATTCTCGGGATCCATAGATATGTTGTAATCAGGAATGATACAACCAAGGAACGGTAAGGACACCTTGAACAGTCGCTTTTCGAATCTGGCAAACAGTCGGTTCTCCACCAGACACTGGAGGGCCGTGTGGACCGTAGACAGATGAGCGGCGTAGACTATGATTTTATCCAGGTAGACTTCTGCACAACCACGGAAGATGTCACTAACAAGCTCCGAGGAGACAGCTGCGTATCAGGAGGTATTCGTAGTGACAGTCATGGGGGTTAAATGCAGTTTTCCACTTGTCTCCGGATTAAAGGGATATTCCCATCACATACAATGGCTAGGATATGCCCCCATTGTCTGATAGGTGCGGGTTCCGCCGCTTGGACCCGCACCTACAACGAGAACATAGCGGGTAGCGCTGTGGCTGGAGGACCACAGATTTCCTGGGGTCCGTCCACCACCAAGCGCTGCTCCCATAGAAGTAAATGTGAGCGGCCCATGCTCCCATTCATTTCTATGGGGCAAACGGAAATAGCCGAGCCAGCGCTTGGCTATTTTCGGTGGACCCATAGAAATTAATGGAGGGCGGCTGCGCATGCGCCCTCTGTTCATTTCCCCGATCCGTTCTCATTGTAGGTGCGGGTCCCAGCAGCGGAACCTGCACCTATCAGACAATGAGGGCATATCCTAGCGAACCCTCAGTTCACACTTGCGCGTTTTACAGCGCGTTTGAACGCGCTGTAAAACGCATAACCGATGCAAACCAATGCTTCCCTATGGGACTGGTTCACATTTTAGTGTTTTAAAGCACGTTCGAACGCGCTGAGAAACGCCGGACACATAAACAAGTACTTGAGCTTTTTTTGGGGCGTTTGTCGTTTTGGCCCAAAGACTTAAATGGGAACGCGCAACGCTTGTATTTTGCGCGTTTTTGACACTGAAAACGCGCGTTTATGAATTTGCAACATGCTGGAAAGGCCAAACCCCAGGTGCTAGGCACAGTTTGGAGAGAAGCCAACATGGAGACCCTGACCCTGTCATTGGACAACACTGCAGTCAATCACACAAACGAGCGTAAAACGCGCGTTTACTATTGCCAAAAACGCGCACAGAAACGCGGGACAAAAACGCGTTTCTCAGAAACGCTCAGGTCTGAACCCAGCATAAAGGTGTATTCCCATCACAATGATCACTGTTAAATCTGTTAATGATGTAACAGTGATCATTTTTCCAAATATCTGTAATTAACTTATTCCCACCCATTAGGAGAAAATGGCTCTATACTTACCTGACTGTTGTCTTCCGTCTCCCCTGGTTACGGCCACCGATCTTCTCTGGAATTGCGGTGGCCGCGCTTGCGCAGAAGACTTATTTTCTCCTGGCCGGGCCGCGCTCAGTCCTGAATGCGCACGCCGGCGCCACGGTCACTTCTTCCTGGCCAGTATACTAGCCAGGAAGAAGTCACCATGGCACATGCGCAGTGGTGTGCGTATTCAGTCTAGCGCGATGCCTGGCCGGGAGAAGACTTCAATCAAGATGAAGCCCGCCCCCTGCCGAAACCATGAAGGGGACGGCGCGCCGGTAGCAGGTAAGTATGAAATGGCATGATGGGAACACCCCTTTAAGTTATAGGCTCTTCGGAGATCTAGCTTGATGAAGACTCTGGCTCCACGAAGCCCATCGAAGAGCTCGGGGATCAGCAAGGGCTATCCGCTCCTAATGTTCCTTTTTTCAGAGTTTTTCCTGGCAACAGATCACTGGCGCAATCGTAAGGGCAATGTGTCTGCCTCCTTCTTAGGTAGGCCTTGTAGACCCCGAGGAACATGGAGCCAGCGGTGGTCATGGTCAAGCAGTAAGGTGGCAATCAGGCCTCCAATGCAGAATCCGTCCCGAGTTCCAATCAACGACGATACCATGTAGACCAGGGATGCCCAACCCGCGGCCCTCCAGCTGTTGCAAAACTACAACTCCCAGCTGTAGGATGTCCAGGCATCCCGGGAGTTGTAGTTTTGAAACAGCTGGAGGGCCACGGGTTGGGCATCCCTGATGTAGACGGGGCCATGGAAGTCCCCAGAGGAGTGAACTGGTAGATACCGCCAGGACATAGAAGATCTTTACTGAGTTATTCAATAAAATGCATCTGTACAGCGCCACCTGCTGTTCGTTCTTTTTCCCATATTTCTTTCTCCTGCTCACTGAGATGGTCGCACATGCTCAGTTATAGCCTCCTGAGCTGCAGCAGAAAGGACACTCCCATTAACTTCTTCTGGATGAAGAGACTAGTTGGTAAAAGGTGAGGATTCCCGCCATGGGGGTTGATACAAGAGCTGTGAGGGCTTTACCTGAGTGCGAGAGGCTGATTGGAGCTAGAAAAAACAAAAACTGTCAGCAAATTCAGACTTTGGAGGAGAGGTCTGAGGTACTGCATGTCTCACAGCTCCATTATGTTATGTATTGGGGCCTATGACATTGGAAGCCTCCATCCCAAACTCACCCTGAGGGGTTTACCATGGGGGGTAACTATCAAAACTGCTGTAAAGGGAGACTGTTAGGTGCCCAAAATAACCAATCAGATTACACCTCTTATTTTCCCAAAGAGGTCTGAAAAATGAAAGGTGGAATCTGATTGGTTGCTACGGACAACTGAGACGGTTTCCCTTTACCATGATGTCCTTCTACCGCGTCACGTGACCTGTGCCATACCAGGTTCCTACGGCTAATTCGGGTACAGAGGCAGCTCCATGTGACAGAGCCGGTACAGCTATTATAAGCGGCGGCGGCCGGGCTGTCAGTGACCGCCGCCCCTCGCTCCGAAGAACAGAAAGTTAACATCCAATGATGCGAGCAGCAGGACTCGGCTCCATTATGGACACGCCTCTCCGCTGCTGATTGGCGGTAGGTATAACCAATGAAACCTTCTTTTCTATAGGAATCCGCCTTAGCCAATCAAAGGCGCCGTTGTCGTTTTTAGGGGCGGGGCGGTGTGCAGTGTTTGTGTCGGGAGCGCGCGGCCGTCCTGAGGGTCGGCAGTGCGCATGTGCAGAGAGCAGGATGGTGACGCGCCCGAGACCCGGAAGGAAGCGGCGTCATCCAGTCAGTCAGTGAGCGGAGCGCCGCCGTCATGAGCCTGCCCGGGCCGGGGAGGGGCAGCGTCAGGGAGGGCATGCCGGTGCTGGCCCCTGTGTCCATCCCTCCTGGGGTGGGAATGGTGGCCGGGCCGCGGTCTCTGCATGTAGAGCTGCACACCCAGCAGGTGAGTCCGTCATTATCCCTGTCACCGTGCGTTGTGGGTGATGCCCTCCTGTCACCGGGCATTTGTGGGTGATGCCCTCCTGTCACCGGGCATTTGTGGGTGATGCCCTCCTGTCACCGGGCATTTGTGGGTGATGCCCTCCTGTCACCGGGCATTTGTGGGTGATGCCCTCCTGTCACCGGGCGTTGTGGGTGATGGCCTCCTGTCACCCGGCGTTGTGGATGATGGCCTCCTGTCACCCGGCGTTGTGGGTGATGGCCTCATGTCACCGGGCATTTGTGGGTGATGCCCACCTGTCACCGGGCATTTGTGGGTGATGCCCTCCCGTCACCGGGCATTTGTGGGTGATGCCCTCCCGTCACCGGGCATTTGTGGGTGATGCCCTCCCGTCACCGGGCATTTGTGGGTGATGCCCTCCCGTCAATTTGCAACTTTTTAATATATTTTATGTTTAAATTGCTCCCTGCTTTCAAGATCTCTGCTTGCTGTAAGTGAAGCATCTGCTTACTCCATGCAGATACTATGTCCGGCAGACGCAGGGTTGCTGTAATGCACACGGCGTGTTTTTCCAGCCTGTGCTCCCCGTACGCTGACCCTTCATTTCTATTTGGGCGTGCTCCCATCCGGTTGTTTTTGGATCCATGTGACGTTCCGCAGATTGAAGGACCTGGGAGTAACAAAGATGTGGACTGCACGTGGCAGGTTCGGTATTGTGCGGTCTGAAATAGACGCGGACACGTGCATGAATGTATGGAGTTTAAAGGTGAAGACTTGCCTCGTTATTTTCCGCACACAGCTGAAGAGCAGTTACAATGTATCGGTGCAGACAGTCCCTGATTGCTCTTCACTGATACATTGTGACAAACTCCAGAGCAAATGTGTAAGTAAAGACTATGGCAGTTGTTTTTTTTTTTTTTTAACGTATCCAGATTAACAGAAATTTCTTATTCACTTCCAGCAAGCAGAGATCTTAATAAACGGTCAGAAACTGAAATAAACTTTCTGTTACATAATGAAAGCAACAATGGAGAGAACCTACTATACGACCACCAGCTTGGGCACCGGCGTGGTCTGGGGGTCCCTGTTCTTCCTGTCCCTTTAAGGGGGCGTCCTTATCTTTGCTTCCCTCTGATGTCTGAGAGTCCTCTGTATCTAGCACATGATACCAGGCACTCGCTGTAGTCATTGAGCTGGTACCCTGTGCGGTGACCGCATGGCGCTGCCTGGCACGGCCTGTGACATCACGGTGCAGCTGCTGGCGTGTGGGGGCCTCTGGTGGTGATTCTAGCATGGGGGCACCTGGTTGCTGTGGGTGTGTGGAGGCCTTGTTGCGGTGCAGCCTCCTGTGGGTGGGGGGGCCTTGTTGCTGTGGGCACCTTGTTGCGTTGCAGCCCCCTGTGGGTGGGGGGGGCCTTGTTGCTGTGGGCACCTTGTTGCGTTGCAGCCCCCTGTGGGTGGGGGGGGCCTTGTTGCTGTGGGCACCTTGTTGCGTTGCAGCCCCCTGTGGGTGGGGGGGGCCTTGTTGCTGTGGGCACCTTGTTGCGTTGCAGCCCCCTGTGGGTGGGGGGGGCCTTGTTGCTGTGGGCACCTTGTTGCGTTGCAGCCCCCTGTGGATGGGGGGGGCCTTGTTGCTGTGGGCACCTTTTTTGCGGTGCAGCTGCCGGGGTATGGGGGGCCCTGTTGCTGTGGGAATTTGGGGTCTTGTTGCGGTGCAGCTGCCGGCGTGTGGGGGTCTTGTTGCGGTGCAGCTGCCGTCGTGTGGGGGCCTTGTTGCGGTGCAGCTGCCGGCGTGTGGGGGCCTTGTTGCGGTGCAGCTGCCGGCGTGTGGGGGTCTTGTTGCGGTGCAGCTGCCGGCGTGTGGGGGGCCTTGTTGCGGTGCAGCTGCCGGCGTGTGGGGGTCCTTGTTGCGGTGCAGCTGCCGGCGTGTGGGGGGCCCTGTTGCTGTGGGAATTTGGGGCCTTGTTGCGGTGCAGCTGCCGGCGTGTGGAGGCCTTGTTGCGGTGCAGCTGCCAGCGTGTGGGGGCCTTGTTGCGGTGCAGCTGCCGGCGTGTGGGGGCCTTGTTGCGGTGCAGCTGCCGGCGTGTGGGGGGCCTTGTTGCGGTGCAGCTGCCGGCGTGTGGGGGGCCCTGTTGCTGTGGGAATTTGGGGCCTTGTTGCGGTGCAGCCGCCGGCGTGTGGGGGCCTTGTTGCGGTGCAGCCGCCGGCGTGTGGGGGCCTTGTTGCGGTGCAGCCGCCGGCGTGTGGGGGCCTTGTTGCGGTGCAGCCGCCGGCGTGTGGGGGTCTTGTTGCGGTGCAGCTGCTGGCGTGTGGGGGTCTTGTTGCTGTGGGCACCTGGTTTCTGGGGGCATTTGGGGCCTTGTTGCGGTGCAGTCGCCGGCGTGTGGGGGTCTTGTCGCGGCACGGTGCTGCTGACTACTCTCCTCCTTGTTCCTATCACCCAAGATACTAACGTTACATGGTAGCAGATGAATAATGGATGAGCCCCCGGTGCGGCGCGGTCAGTACTCCTCTGAGGGGGGGAGATATCTCTGTTCGGGAAAATTAAAGCAATGTCTCTCTGTCACATTAAAGGGGTCCCCCGCTGGTTTCTACACTAGTGACTTTCTAATACACATAATTATTTTTCATTTTCAAGGTCTCTGCTTGCTGTCATTGAATGCAGAAACTCTAGTTGATAGGCTGAGAGCCCCATCCTGTCCTTGTCTTCCCTGCCGTTTGTTACAATGTGTCAGTGCAGGGCAGTAGAGGGGTGTGTGCTGCCGCTGTGAGGACAGTCCACATCTGATACGTCTTCCCGACGAGGTAGTTTTCTGTAGCAGTCCAATAATCCGGGGATGTCAGATGGGGGGAATTTTCTTGTAAAAATCCCCTCCTCGTTTTGCTTTTTCCTTTCTACTCCATTCACATCCAGAGCTGCATTTAAAACCGAGGATGCACTGTGAGGGATTTACAGCCAGCACTGCCTAGCTCCCGGCAGAACTATGGATGCAGCTCTGGATGTGGCTGGAGCAGAAGACTCGGCCCCTTCACCGTCTGTGGTTGGCACTGATGTAACGTCCTGCTGTTTGTCACGGGAGTTTCCTCCTTCTGGTTTTATTTCACTTTTGTATTGGTCAGTGTGTAGAGATGATGCTGAGAGTTGTGTGCCGACCGCATGCCTGTGTCCAGAACACTGATGAGGGTAGTAGTAGTAGAAGCAGCTGGAAGTGAAGACTCCTCTGCTACGTGTTTGGTCGCCAGTACTGTGAACGGAAAGAGCAGAGGAGATCGGGAGCGCTGCTGTGAAGGGATTTGGGGCTAAACCAGAAGTGTGGCCCCAGAGATCGGGCCCTGGTTCCTGGGAATGTTCCAACCCTGTATTGAGTGTTGACATTAGACATCTCTTCTTAGTGACTGGAGCTGCAGGGGCCTCTGCTCTAGTGATGTGTGGGGCCCACAGCGCCCGTACCCTCGCCTTTAATGCATCCCTGGAATTCCTTTAGTTTGGCATCTGATAATCTGAAGGTTCAAAGCTGTGATGTCATTTGGGGGGGGGGGGGGGTCAGCACTCCAGCTGTTGTCAAACTACAAATCCTATTCATTTCTATGAGAGTTCTTAGAGCATGCTGGGAGTTGTAGTTTTACAACCGCTGGAGCGCCGGAGGTTGCCTGCCGCTGAAGTAGATTTTTAGGGGCCGCTTTCTTCTTGAAGCTTCTCCTCCCTTCCAGTCCAGTAATCCGGAACGTCCAGTAATCCACCGCTAATGTCACTAGTGTGTCCCGTCCTGGCCGAACGTTTGGGTTTTCATGCAGGTTCCGGTTTTAGTGTTCTTGGATCTTTTTGTGGGATGTTTCTATGGTAACTGAAGGACAATTATAAGCAATTTATAAGTTTATGACGTTTATGTAAAGTCTCATAATATCCAGCGTCGACCCCTTTTCCTCCTGGGGGGTGTCAGCTTCTGGGCCAAATCCTGACTGGCGACCATTCATGTCTGACCAGTGCTCGGCATTTCACAATCCCCGTGGTTTTGTTTTTCCACCTGCTTTTTGAGGACTGACCACAGGATCTCTATAGGATTGAAATTTTGGGTCCATGGCCAGGAAACCCCCCGATGTCAATGTTTTCTTTAGAGAGTCCCTTAAAGGGAACCTGTCACCATGAGGATGTGACATAATATTCAGGCAGCGGGTTATAGAGCAGGAGGACCTGAGCGGACGGACGGACGGAGAGCTTATCGGAAAGGATTCAGTAAAACTTGTATTTCATTCGTTTAAGTTCCTGCTCATTCTGGGCTGTGGAGTCCAGGAGGCGGAGCTATCAGTGATTGACAGCCTTCACGCTAGGACTGTGTATACAGAGAGAGCTGTCCATTACTGATGGGACCGCCTCCTCCTGCTCTATAACCTGCAGCTCAGACACCGCGTTCAGGGTCCCTTTACACCGGACAATCTAGAGGGCAGTTGTCGAGAAGGAAGCTTTCCTTCCTGCTCGTCAGTGGAGGTGAGGGCTGCTATCACATGCATCGATCTCCTCCACAGTATGGGCAGCAGCGATCACTAAGGCCATCATCTGTCCCCACACACTCATTATCTGCCGGCAGCATAGGCACGATCTCCCACCTAGGTGACCGCGCCAACGGTCTATTACCCAACGAATGAGCGTTTACCGGCGCCACCTTTACCCCTCCAGATAATCGTTCCTATGAACTCTTGTTAGCGATTCTCGGCCTGTGTAAAGTGGACTTGGGATTTGTTATAATACTGTGCGGAGATTCGTCTCCCTACAGTATTAGAATGCTGGGAGTTGTAGTTTTGCAGTTGTTGAGTTCCGTCCTCGGGGCTCAATACCGGAAAAAAAAACGCTTCCGTTTTATCCTAATGCATTCTGAATAGAGAGCAATCCGTTCAGGGTGTCTTCAGTTCAGTCACTTTTACGGTATTTGGCATGCTGCTGTATTTTCTCCGTCCCAAAAAAACGGATCCGGTTTCCCGATCTGCGTATGCACAGATCTTTAAAAATGTGAAAACAAGTAAACACCGGATCCGTTTTTCCGGATGACACTGGAGAGACGGATCCGGTGTTTCAATGCATTTGTCAGCCGGATCCAAATGCAATCCGTTTGCGTACGGATTTGCGGGTCTGGCAGGCAGTTCCGTTGCCGAAATTGCCTGCCGAAATCCAACAACGTAAGTGTGAAAGTACCCTTACCTACACTGTCACATTGTAACAAACTGCTGCTGTGTGATCAGGATGTTTTCTGCTGTTCATTGTAAGCAAGAATATTTCTGTTTAGTAACAGCAAGCAGAGATCTTATAATGATGTGCGTTCTTAGCACAAAAGGTTTTAGGAAGTTGCCGGTGCCTTTCAGAATATTCCTTTTCTGAGCAGTGGGCTGCACTGCGGAGGCCATTGATTGGCTGCAGCAGTCACATGCCGTCCTGGCGCCAGCGCTGCAGCCGAGTAAAGAAAGCACTGTGGTGATTTTGGGGATCTTTACCAGATAAGTTTATTATTTGAATCCTCTTTCCCACCTTTTGGGGGGAAAAAACAAAACTTGAACTGGTCCTGGAAAACCCTTTTCATTGAAAATTTCTGCTTCGCCTCTCCTCGGGTAGACCTCCTTCTAGAAGGTCCCGGTCTCTGACCACCCTTATGTTTGCAGATGGCAGAGGTGTCAGGAAGGTTCTGCTGTCAGAAAACACTAAGGGAGGAAGTCTGATGGGCGAAGCAGTCCTGTGCTGAGCATGCACATTCCCCGCTTGTCTGAAGGCCGGATATAAAGGTCACTGGACCTGCATCCCTGGCTTTCTGCATTTGCTATGTGATAACATACTACGTGTTGCTCCCAGTTATCTGCCTTTTCAGGATGGGGATCAGCCGACTGCTGAACTGGGACCCGGGGGACACAGATAGCAGAGGACTGAGGTTTTCATCCCAAGGGTTAAACACCATGGGGGTCATTTATTACCAACTCTCTGCCAGTTTTTGGCATAAGTCACGAGATCCCTTTAGTGACCTTAAAAAAAAAAAAATTGGTCAGAAGTGGTGTGGGGCCGGTCCCGAAACATAGCCCCTGGCAAATTTACTAACATTACTGCCTAAGGCGAAAACTGAAACTGCGCTCGCCCCCCCATGCCAGCTTCTTAACTTAACCCCTTTGCCACAATGAAAGGGCTCAGTGCCCCTGGCCCTTCTGCTGCCCCCTCTTGCCCCTGCCGCCTCACCTGGCCTCATTGGTGGTGCACCCCTGCCCAGGACCCCCGCCGATCAGCCTTCTCTTCATGGTTTACTCGCTCGCCATTGACGCCTCAAGGTGAGTAGGTGTAACTACAAGAAGCCGTCCCGTTCACGTCTATAGGATGGCTGACTCCTGTACCCATTAATACTACAGAGCCGTCCCATGGAAGTGAATGGGAGGCTTCTTGTAATTACACCCGCTCAGCTCTGCGATGTCGACGGCGAGCACGTAAACAATGAAGAGAAGGCAGCGCTTGCTGAGGATAGGTCATCAATATTAAATTCCCGGAAAACCCCTTTAAGTTTAGCCGACATTCACCCCAACACAAATGCGCACTTATCGCGGCAGAGCTTGCGTGTGTTCTCTGGCAGACGCCTTTCCCCTGAACAGCGGATCTGGCCTGTTGAAAACTAACATCCCCAATTCATCCCCCGTCCTCTGCCATTGGAGGAGAATTAGGACACCTTTATATACATTAGATGGTTGGCTGGTGGCACAAAAATCGTCTGCTTTGGCTGATGTTTATGTGACGTGTATGTCAGACACCAGTGGTGGATGATGGACCTAGTGTCATATAGTGGGACTTGTCAAGGCACTGTCTCAGATGTGAACGGAACCTGCAACATGAAAGGAGTTTGGCTTATCAGACTGTACCACTGACTACAGGGGGTGTAGAGCCGCTACAATGTAGAGACCGGACTGTACCACTGACTACAGGGGGTGTAGAGCTCCTACAGTGTAGAGACCGGACTGTACCACTGACTACAGGGGGTGTAGAGCCGCTACAATGTAGAGACCGGACTGTACCACTGACTACAGGGGGTGTAGAGCTCCTAAAATGTAGAGACCGGACTGTACCACTGACTACAGGGGGTGTAGAGCCGCTACAATGTAGAGACCGGACTGTAACACTGACTACAGGGGGTGTAGAGCTCCTACAGTGTAGAGACCGGACTGTACCACTGACTACAGGGGGTGTAGAGCCGCTACAATGTAGAGACCGGACTGTACCACTGACTACAGGGGGTGTAGAGCTCCTAAAATGTAGAGACCGGACTGTACCACTGACTACAGGGGGTGTAGAGCCGCTACAATGTAGAGACCGGACTGTAACACTGATTACAGGGGGTGTAGAGCCGCTACAATGTAGAGACCGGACTGTAACACTGACTACAGGGGGTGTAGAGCTCCTACAGTGTAGAGACCGGACTGTACCACTGACTACAGGGGGTGTAGAGCCGCTACAATGTAGAGACCGGACTGTAACACTGACTACAGGAGGTGTAGAGCTCCTACAATGTAGAGACCGGACTGTACCACTGACTACAGGGGGTGTAGAGCCACTACAATGTAGAGACCGGACTGTACCACTGACTACAGGGGGTGTAGAGCTCCTACAATGTAGAGACCGGACTGTACCACTGACTACAGGGGGTGTAGAGCCGCTACAATGTATAGACTGGACTGTAACACTGACTACAGGGGGTGTAGAGCCGCTACAATGTAGAGACCGGACTGTACCACTGACTACAGGGGGTGTAGAGCTGCTACAATGTACAGACCGGACTGTAACACTGACTACAGGGGGTGTAGAGCCGCTGCAATGTAGAGACCGGACTGTACCACTGACTACAGGGGGTGTAGAGCCGCTACAATGTAGAGACCGGACTGTACCACTGACTACAGGGGGTGTAGAGCCACTACAATGTAGAGACCGGACTGTACCACTGACTACAGGGGGTGTAGAGCCACTACAATGTAGAGAGCGGACTGTACCACTGACTACAGGGGGTGTAGAGCCGCTACAGTGTAGACACTGGACTGTACCGCTGACTACAGGGGGTGTAGAGCTCCTACAATGTAGAGACCGGACTGTACCACTGACTACAGGGGGTGTAGAGCTCCTACAATGTAGAGACCGGACTGTACCACTGACTACAGGGGGTGTAGAGCCACTACAATGTAGAGAGCGGACTGTACCACTGACTACAGGGGTGTAGAGTTGAGAAGACTTACAGTCCCTGTGTGAGATGTCTTGGCCGCTGTTCCCTTTGGACTGAATGGTGGATTGTGCTCCTGTGATCTCTGTAATGAGCGGCTCTAACGGATCTTTACTTTGTGGGACATCACATGAGAAGCGTTCCCCGAGTCACATGTTGCCGCTTATTACACTCATTGATGCAGCGAAGCCTCTGGGAATGTGGCCGACACTGATGGCACATGATCCGTACATGTGACGGCCCCGCGGCCCCGTATCCTGTACTAACTGCACGTTCAGCCTGTGCCGCCACATTGTGAGGGGATGAAGCAGATCATTGACTGCTCTGTTGTAGGGAGTCTGCAGGAGCCGCACAGATTACAGTCGCTCGTTGTTGATTTCGGCTTGGTGATCACATGATGCTGCCACGCGTAATAGTTACATAATGGTGAGTAGGGGGCATCTGTCAGCAGATTTGTATCTATGACACTGGCCGACCTGTTCCATGTGCGCTCGGCAGCTGAAGACATCTGTGTTGGTCCCATGTTCATATGTGCCCGCACTGCTGAGAAAAGTGATGTTTTAATATATGCAAATGAGCCTCTAGGAGCAACGGGGGCGTTACCATTACACCTAGAGGCTCTGCTCTTTCTGCTGCCCCTGTACTTTGATTGGCAGGATCAGGTTTGATGACTTTTTCACTGCCTGGCCCTGTCAAAGTGCAGAGGGCGCAGCAGTTGCAGAGAGAGCAGAGCCTCTAGGTGTAATGGTAACGCCCCCGTTGCTCCTAGAGGCTCAGTTGCATATAATAAAACCTCAGCAATGCGGGCACATATGAACATGGGACCAACACAGATGCCTTCCGCTGCCAAGTGCACATGTAACAGGTCAGCCAGTGTCATAGGGACAGAACTGCTGACGGATGCCCTTTAAACCAGAAAATACCCCTTTAAGGTTCCCCTGCTCATTGGCTGCAGTTCCTTGTGTGGCCGGTGGTCAGGACTCCACTTTACAAGGGAAAAACAGTGAAGGGGGATGCAGCACTAAATTGGCGCTGTGGCCCCTCCGTCTCATGAGCAGTGGGCACCCCAGACATCAGACTCCCAGTATTCCGGCAAACCCCTTTAATAAGGATGTTGATGTCGGGAATCTGACAGAGGTATAGGATTTTTGCGGGAAATTTGTCATCTGTCTGCTCGCTGTGCTGAACAGGCTTGTTCTTTTTTTTTTCTCGAATAGAATGCTAGAAGTAAAGTGATAACTGACACTTGTACAGGGAGAACCGTGAAGCAGAGGTATTACTTTAGCTGGATCTGGGTCTGTGGGAAGCAGGGTGACATCCCTTATGAGCACATCAGTCACCATCTGCTCCTGTGCCCCCAAGACAACACTCCCTGGCCTGTGGTCTTGATTTGCTTTGTTATAGGGACGTTGTCTGTGTCCACATTCCCATCCACAGCAGTGACTGCATACCTACCTGTGACTGTCATGCTGAGGTTTGTAGGTAGGTGACCACCGCCAGGAAGTGTTGTCAGGGGGATTCTCGTCCTTGTCCTGTCACATGACGTTTCGTTCTGTTGCCGTCTACTCACTGGCTTTTGTTTTTATATTCGTCTTTTAGCGGCGCCTTCGCCACCTGCGCAGCATCGCAGCGCGGAACATCGTCAGCAAGAACGGATACCGCCTGCTGGACACCTACTTCACACTTCACCTGATCGGGGGTGAGAAAGTTTACAAAGGTAGGTTAGTCATCGTAAGTCTCGTTACAAACACGGCCGCGTCTAGAATGGGGCAGAAAAGGCACCAAATGGGTCAAGTTTTAGACCTAAGAAGGCTCCAAAAAACGATAATCCAGTGATGGTCTAAAATGCAACAGTTACGCTAATTCCCACCATGCCCTGCTGTAGGCTGATCGCTGTAAGCAGTCGTTGCATGCTGGGAGTTGTAGTTTTGCAACAGCTGGAGAACCTCAGTTTGCCCGTCCCTGCTCTAGGACGGGGGTAAGGCTCGCCCTGCACGCTCGGGCGTATTTCGGAGGACTGCTCGCCCCTCTGCACTCCTCGTGTCGTGAAGTCGCTGATCTGCAGCATATTACATCCTATGTGACGAGTTCCTCCTCTGATCACTTCTTTCTTTTTGCTCCTTGCAGAATTCTACAGGAGTGAGGTGGTGAAGGACTCCCTGGTAAGCAGCGCCAGCGTGTCTCCTCCTGTGTGTGAACCGTACTTTGCATGCGTTGTGTATTGATCCTCAATGACTCCGCCATATTAAGTTACTGATCCCCACCCGTAGACAGCAGCTCATGTCCGTGTTCAGGCATTAAACCCTCATTAAACCCTTCCTGATGCATCCATTTTTCATTTTAGTTTTTCACTCCCTGCCTTCTCGGATGAGTAACTTTATTTTTCTGTTCACATAGTGTGTTTTTTTTGCAGGACTAGTTGTGCTTTCTAATGGCGCCATTTAATATTACATATGATATGGGGGGGGGGAGACACAATTTTGCCATTGTTTTATGGGTTTCGTTTTTACATAGTTCCTTATGTGGTAAAACTGACCTTTTATCTACATTCTCTGGGTCAGTACGGTTACAGAGATGCCACATTTATATACGGTAGTTTTTCTTGTGTTTTAAAGGGGTTGTCTCAACTCTGACATTGGTGGCATATCGCAAGTATGGGTTCCTCTTCTGGGACCCTCTCCTATCACCAGAACAGTGTGCTCTTCCCTTCAGTCCTGTTCTCTAGTTTGGTGCGGGTTCCTCCTCTCGGACCCTCTTCTGTCTCCAGAACAGTGCGCTCTTCCCTTCAGGAGTCCTGTTCCCTAGATTGGTGCGGGTTCCTCCTCTCGGACCCTCTCCTGTCTCCAGAACAGTTGGATGTTCACTTCAGGAGTCCTGTTCTCTAGATTGGTGCGGGTTCCTCCTCTCGGACCCTCTCCCATCTCCAGAACAGTGCGCTCTTCCCTTCAGGAATCCTGTTCTCTAGATTGGTGCGGGTTCCTCCTCTCGGACCCTCTCCTGTCTCCAGAACAGTGCGCTCTTCCCTTCAGGAATCCTGTTCTCTAGATTGGTGCGGGTTCCTCCTCTCGGACCCTCTCCTGTCTCCAGAACAGTGCGCTCTTCCCTTCAGGAGTCTTGTTCTCTAGATTGGTGCGGGTTCCTCCTCTCGGACCCTCTCCTGTCTCCAGAACAGTGCGCTCTTCCCTTCAGGAATCCTGTTCTCTAGATTGGTGCGGGTTCCTCCTCTCGGACCCTCTCCTGTCTCCAGAACAGTGCGCTCTTCCCTTCAGGAGTCCTGTTCTCTAGATTGGTGCGGGTTCCTCCTCTCGGACCCTCTCCTGTCTCCAGAACAGTGCGCTCTTCCCTTCAGGAATCCTGTTCTCTAGATTGGTGCGGGTTCCTCCTCTCGGACCCTCTCCCATCTCCAGAACAGTGCGCTCTTCCCTTCAGGAGTCTTGTTCTCTAGATTGGTGCGGGTTCCTCCTCTCGGACCCTCTCCGGTCTCCAGAACAGTTGGATGTTCACTTCAGGTGTCCTGTTCCCTAGATTGGAGCTGTGAAGTGAATGCAGTTTGTGTGCAGATTGCCCGGCCTTGTGTAATGCCGCTCAGGTTCGGCGGAGGGCTGCTTCTCATTTACCTCTATTTTGCTGCCCAGTAAGGAATGCAGGAATGTTAATAAAAGCCAGGACGCCTCGTGCCTCTCTGTTACTGCTGGTGGCTCCCCAGGTCTTCACTACAAATGTATTCGGTGGCCAGGGGCTTCTATGTGGTGCCAAGTGCTCTGACCGACCACTGCCCCACCACCCATCTTACTGAGCATTGCCGGGTAGTGGCGGTCATTGTGTCCGGTAATGAGCCATGTGCGCCGCCCCCTCTATCGGACCAATGTCTGGTAATAGTCTCCATATGTGTAGTGAGAGCGGAGTGCATGGAGGGTCTCTGCTGTGACTGTGGAGGGGATGGAGGGTACTGCCATCACTACTGTAGAAGTTGGGGGAGTGGGCTGATGTGACTGCTTGGGGGGGAAAGGTGCGTGTAGGGTTGCCTTTAGTACGCTTTGAGTAGTGGAGGTGGGGACTGCTGGGGGAAGTGTGTGTTTGGAGGCTGGAAGTATAGAACATCCATTTTGCCCCAGTTCACACTGCTTGTGCTTCAGCCACACTACAGCATCCACGTTATTTGATGCCTTGTGTTCCTTTCTTGTAATGCCAGATCCAGATAGTGTTTTTTATTTTATTTATTTATTTTTTTTCTTCTGTATGTTCCACAAAAAAAGTAGAGGTCTGGCGCATGGGTGTGACACCTTTTTCCTATGTACATGTATTAAAGGGGTTCTCCAGGCTTTTAATATTGATGACCTATCAGATTGGCGGGGGTCCCACACCCGGCACCTCCGCCGAGAACTCCTAAAAGTATTATACAGTCAATGAGGACTCGGGAGACTGAAACGCGTAGGTTGTGGGTGAACTACCACTGTACCGCTAATTTTATTCAGAAGACGAAATAAAAATTGGAGGACTTTAACAAAGGCTCCGGATTTGTCTTTCTGAAGCGTGACATTTGCGTCCTGCACTTAGACCCGGCTCCTGCTTGCCCAGTCCCTTACCGCCTTGTATTTCTCCTGCCGCCTGTGGAGTCTTCAGGTGTGATGTCGGAGATTTGGTGCCTCTGACAATGTTATAAGTAGCTTCCTTATCTTCCTCTGCAGAATCCAACATGGAGAAGCCTGGACTTCGGACTGATGCCTGACCGGCTGGATACGTCGGTGTCCTGCTTTGTCGTCAGGATATGGGGGGGCAAGGATGATAATTATCGTCTGTTAATTGAATGGGAAGTAAATCTGGATGGACTCAAGTATTTGGGCCCTCAGGTAAGGAATCGTAAGACTCTGTAAATTGGTGTCTTCACTGTATGGTTTATTATAAGGCATAAGTTTTATCACGATTTATAATGATTGCAGTACATGTATGTACATACCGTACTGATCCTGAGTTATATCCTGTATTATACTGCAGAGCTGCACTCACTATTCTGCTGGTGCAGTCACTGTGTACATTACATGACTTATCCTGTACTGATCCTGAGTCACATCCTGTATTATACTCCAGAGCTGCACTCACTATTCTGCTGGTGGAGTCACTGTGTACATACATTACTTATCCTGTACTGATCCTGAGTTACATCCTGTATTATACTCCAGAGCTGCACTCACTATTCTGCTGGTGCAGTCACTGTGTACATTACATGACTTATCCTGTACTGATCCTGAGTCACATCCTGTATTATACTCCAGAGCTGCACTCACTATTCTGCTGGTGGAGTCACTGTGTACATACATTACTTATCCTGTACTGATTTTGAGTTACGTCCTGTATTATACTCCAGAGCTGCACTCACTATTCTGCTGGTGCAGTCATTGTGCACATACATTACATTACTTATCCTGTACTGATCCTCAGTTACATCCTGTATTATACTCCAGAGCTGCACTCTCTATTCTGCTGGTGCAGTCACTGTGTACATACATTACATTACTTATCCTGTACTGATCCTGAGTTACATCCTGTATTACACTCCAGAGCTGCACTCACTATTCTGCTGGTGCAGTCACTGTGTACATACATTACATATCCTGTACTGATCCTGAGTTACATCCTGTATTATACTCCAGAGCTGCACTCGCTAGTCTGCTGTCAGGGTCTGTGTACATACATTACAGGCCCTCCTTCGCTATAGTTGTCTATGCTGTGATGTAGGCAAGTGTTGTGTGATGCGGTATTATAATAAATTTCTGTGCTCTGATATCACGGTGTCTTACCCAGAAACTAACCCCTTAAATACCATGCACAGAGAAGTCTATTATGGTGAATGGGATTCTGCTGCTATACCTGCTAAGCCGTGCCTCGTGCGCAGCTTAGCAGGCAGCTTTCCAGCGGCCAGAATGTCATGGTAACTGATTGGAGCCCAGCAATTTCACTGCAAGGACTCCGATCGGGAGGCTGCATCCCTCTGCCTAACCTCACCGATTCTGCAATCGATATTGAAAGCAATCGCCGGTTGTTATATTATACAGCCAGCCCCTCCCGCTTATGGGTACAGGTACGCCACGGTGGCTGAAGGGGTTAAAACACAAGAAAGACATTATAAATGTGGTATTGCTGTAATCGTACTGCCCCAGAGAATGGCCGTAACGGGTCAGTTTTAGCGCATTGGGAATACCGTAACTAAACCCATAAAACGGGCTGATTGGAGAGAGAAGCGCACGTACCCAAACAACTCATCATCCTCGTCCCCTGTTTGCGGCACATAGGTCATGTGACCCAGGTTCTCCTCACCATAGCCGTTCACACAACGCTGCTTTCATTTTCTAACCGCACTTAAAAGCGATTGCTGTAATGTGATTGGCTGCTCTGTAAATCTTCTCCATTACGGTCCTCTTGCGTCGGCTTCTTCACTGATCCCCAGAACCTCTTCTCCCCGTCTCCGCAGATCCATGCCTGGAACCCGAATGAAATCATTTTCGGTCTCAACGACGGCTATTATGGCGCCTCTTTCGAAAGCAAGGTGAGTACCTCTCGGGACGCGCCTCGCTCACTGCGCATCCAGACAACCCTCCACAGCCTCCGTATAAGGGATCTGGATTGTAAAATAGATCCAGAGCAAAGAAGTGTTGTCATGAGGGCTCTGAGGCAGAGAGCCTGCAGGGGATGGACCTGGAACTCCAAGCCCTGAACTGCTTAGCGTCTGCAGGTGATCCTGGTCCTTAAGGCGGTTGTAGCATGGAAAGGATTCCTGTGCTGTGAATGGGACACTTCAAATGAAGCATTGTTCCAGTGCACATGCAATAAAAATCCAGTGCTGATATTTTATGTACGTTTTCCTCTCTGGCAGCGCCTCCTGCTGTTTATCCTTCAGGTCCACCCCCTCCTGCATTCAGTGGTGGACCCGCATGCTCGGTAGCTCTCCTCCTCCTAGCGCTGGCATCTCATAGGGAAGCAGCCCAGACACCTTCCATTCATCCTTGCGTCTAAATCCGGCATGCTCAACCTGCAGCCATCCAGCTGTTGCAAAACTACAACTCCCAGCATGCCCAAACAGCCTACAGCTATCAGTCTACAGCAGGGCATTGTGGGAGTTGTAGTTTTACAACAGCTGGAGGGCCGCAGGTTGAGCATGCTTGCTCTAAATTCATAGAAGCATGTAGCTAGATCTTTCTCTGGATGGTGGAGACATTTGGGGGGCATTACATCCATTATATATCTGTGGAGCCAGACGTCACACTACATTTTTTTTCCATCAGAGTAGAAAAACTCCTCTTACCATTTTTGAGTATTTTGAGTATTTTTAGCCGAGGAGGAGTACGATAATTGCAGTTCTACATAACATTAAGGCGTTGCTATTCATGCAAGGAAGGTCTCAAAGGTCTATAAAAGTAGGGTAATTGCTTTTATAGACCCTTGACCCTCTATTACCACTACTATCAACATAAGGTTATCTAGAGAAACAGCAGGTTTTTAAAATTCACTGGAGCGGGGGTGGCGAGCGCCGCTCCTTTTCATAATAAATAAAATGGAAGCTGCTGCTATGATCAACGTGCGGGAGAAGGGCGCAAATCAGCAGCCTCCTCCCTAATAACAAAGCTCTGTATTGTACGGCGCTTTCAGGCACCAGCGGTATTGCTGCGCTGCCTGTGCCGATCACAGCGCTCAGTGCGCTCATGAATGGCAGTGAAATTATCGTGCGTATTCATACGCATTAGACACTTTTTAGGGAGGAAAAGTGCCTGTGCAGGCGTTATTGCGACCTCTGTCTGGAGCTATATGTGAAGCACCCCAGGGGTGGAATGAGAAAACGAGAGCTAGCCGCGATGCACCCTGGGAGAGGTGTTTTGATGAGCTGCTGCCCGCCCACAGAAAGGGAAGATAGTCTTCCAGATATGCGAGTAAAAAGAGGTTAAAGTTGTAGGATAACCCCTTTAAGCCCTTCTCAAGCTATGACGAAAATATACGTCACGGTTGACTGCTAATGGCATACCTAATGTCATGATCTGAGGCAGGGCCTAACAGGATGCCCGACAGTGTAACACTGACGGGTACAATACAGAAGCATTGCAGTGTATTATAAAATGTTTGCAGTCAGAATGTTATTTATTTATTTTTTTTAAAAGGGGGAAAAAACAAGAACTTTTTCCTCAAGTAAAAACAGTCTTAAATTATTACAAAATAAAAGCCCCCATAACCACATCCGTAAGCACATGAACTGTACAAAAATTAGAGAATGAATGGAGCAGCAGGGCGCATTCTTGACCTGAGGCGCCATCAGAATGGGGGATTGGGACCCCCATTATCAGGGTCAGTGGGAGACCCTTCGCAAACCAAATAGTTATCCCCTATCCTGTCCATAGAGGATAACTTATAAACTCGCGTCAACTCATTCCGCAAAAATCAGCGTCCTAAAAGTGTTTTTTTCTTTTTAAAGTTACTGCTTATGGCAAGTAGGAGAACATAAAGAGATCTGCATGCATTTAGTATTGCCGTCACCGTGCTGACCTGCAGAGTAAAGGGAAAGGGGTATTCCCATCTGGGACAGGGCGTATCACTGTCAGCTGGGCGCGGGGCCCATCTCCAGAACTGTGCCATGATTCTTCCAGACGGGGAAACCCCTTTAGGGTCCATTCACACGTCCGTGAATGTGTCCGCACCCGCTCCGCAATTCTGCGGAACGGGTGCGGACCCATTCATTCTCTATGGGGCAGGAATGGATGTGAACAGCGCACAGTGTGCTATCCGCATTTCCGGAGCTCTCCCCCGAACTTCCGGTCCGCGGCTCCGGAAAAGAATAGAACATGTCCTATTCTAGTCCGCAATTGCGGACAAGAATAGGCAGCTCTATGGGGGCTACGGACGTGTGAATGGACCCTAAACGTGTTATTTTTTCCGCACGATGAATGCGGTCAATGCAAAACCCCAAAAGTTGCAGACTTGGTTTTTTGTTTCCTTCCAACAAAAAAAGTGATAAAGGCTAATAAATATGTAAGCTGAAAACTTGTTTTTTATGTTAAAGGGTTTCTGTCATCACGTTTTGACATTATAAGCTGTCTGACATTAGCTATGTGCTAATGTCAGAGCAGCTTGATAATGTCTTTTTTAAAAAAATCCGATTTATATTTTGGCTGAAAAACGTACTTTTATAATACGTAAATTAGCCTCTAGGAGCAGGGGGGGGGGCGTTGCCCTTCTCCTAGAGGCTCCGTGCGGAAACCTGCTGGCACGCCCCTTCTTACTTTGAGTGACAGTGCCAGGCAGCGATCCTCCGGCACTGTCTCCTTCTGAAATCCCGCGCTGTCCTTGCTTCCGGGTGTACTCAGAGGTATTCAGCGCAGGCGCGGTGAGCTGAGGACAGCAGGCACCAGCGTCCTCTGCTCACCGCGCCTGCGCCGAATACAGAGCGGCGGCGCAGGTGCGGGATTTCAGAAGGAGACAGTGCCGGAGGATCGCTGCCCGGCACTGTCACTCAAAGTAAGAAGGGGCGTGCCAGCAGGTTGCCGCACGGAGCCTCTAGGAGCAGGGCAACGCCCCCCCCCTGCTCGTAGAGGCTAATTTACGTATTATAAAAGTACGTTTTTAAGCCAAAACATAGATCGGATTTTTATAAAAAAAGACATTATCAAGCTGCTCTGACATTAGCACATAGCTAATGTCAGCTTATAATGTCAAAACGTGATGACAGAAACCCTTTAAACATACTGTATTTTTAGTCTTAAAATTATATTATCGTGCAATTTTTGCACTGGCCACAAGGACTAAATTCTATTAAGACTTCCGGTCTTTTGAGAGCGGCTACTCGGGCCGCAGACACGATGGACAGGAGCTGACCCAATTGACTTCTATGGTAGGGAGGCTCCGTGACCTGTGCAGAGGTCAGGAGGGAGCAGATAAGCTGTGATATCACCTACTGTGAATGAAGGATCCTGCGTTATCTATACAGCAGTGTTACTTGGCATTGTAATCCTGTCTGAGAAGGGGAACAGCTACTGAGAAGTTACCTGTACACACAGGAAATCCTCACCTTTTATGAGGCCTAGTGGCCAGTGTGAAGAGTGCAGGATTATATACATTTTTAAATATAGTGACATGGGGGAAAAAAAGCTCACCAAAAATTCTAAAAGAATATGTTTAACATAAAAACGTGATTTTTTTTTTTAAACAAAAGAGCATTTTCTGATGACACATTCCCTTTAAGCTGGCTGCCTGAGCGATCAGGTCCCCGAGCTGCCGTGTGGCTACAAACCTGCAGCACGTAAATACTGCCTGATAGTCCGGCGTCTGCTCCGCATTTACGAGTCCTCTGTGTTTCAGGGTAATACCGAGTCACGCAGGAACAGCCACCTGCAGGTGGAGCAGAACGCGGTGCGCAACTCCTATGGAGTCTTCTCTCTGCTGAGGTAGGTGTCATATGATTATTTTTTTTCGATGTTCTGCTGTCTAAAGCCCGTCGTGTACCTTAAAGGGGTTTTCCGAGAATTTGCTAGGTGACCAGTGGACGTCCGACACCGGGGACCCCCGCCAATCAGCCGTTGGAGAAGGCCTCGGCACTCCTCTGAGCGCCGCAGCCTTCTCAGTGCTTACCGTACATTGTATAGCGGATGAGCTTGCCATCACTTGGAGTGAAAGGGGCTGAGTGCAATACCAAGCACAACCACTATACAATAGCACAGCGCCGCTTAATGTGTAGTGGACACTTTGAGTTACTGCACCTCCTCTTTCATTGAAGTGAATGGGAGCAGATCTGCCGTTACCCCAAACGACCACTACACTTTAAATGGACTCTCCCTGATCGAATATTAATGACCATCAATTTCAGGGGCCTGAAAAACCCCTTTTAAGCACCGATGCATTCCATCCCCTGTTTGTAATGTTGCCTGATTCCATCACCGCCTTGCTGCTGGCAGCTGTGGTCCCTGCCGACGGCCACATCGGGCCACTAGGCAACTGAATATTTTATTGTTTTCCCTGCTGTGCCCCCAGCTCCAGTCTTCTGCCTCGGGCCGCTGCTCTCCTGCTCCGGCTGCATGGCATGGTCTGGTTGGTGAGATAACCGCCACCTGATTTAAAGGGGTTGTCACGTTACAAGAACCTATCCGCAGGGTAAGGGTTAAGTGTCTCATTGGCGGGGGTCTGACCACTGGGGGCCCTGCTGACGGACAGGCATATGCGCTACCGATCCCTTCTACCCTATGGCTTGTCTAATAGAGTTGAATTGATTGGCCGTACATATGCGTTCCTGCAGTTTCATTCAAGTGGGGGAACATAGGCCCCTGTTCTAGCGATCGGCCGGGGCCCCAGTGGTCAGACGTCTTTCAATCAGACACTTCTCCATCTTGTCCTTCGCCCTGTCGCATCCTGACTGCTCTCATGGTGACAACCCTTTGTTACTGACCACCGCTACTACTGCTTCACCGCTACTGTACCTCTTGTGGGGGTCAAAACCCGGGAATCTGCATTGCTACACTTCCTTGTGTGGAAGACCAGGGGATCCCATTGACTCCACACCCCAGTCTATCCAGTGTCAAACAAAATACAGTGTGGATAATCCACATATCTGAAATAAACACGTGATGCGTCCTGTGTCCACCAGGTGGCGCAGTTGCTCTGCTGACCACTCAGCAGCGTTCATGCTCCTTTGTATACATTATTATAGCAGGCGTCCCCTCCGCGCTGTCAGCGCCTCGGCCGCCCGCCCGGAGATGTCCTTCAGTCGGTGAGCTGACCTCTCCTGAGCAAACATTTACACTGAAGCCTAATCCTCTACTGTTTTCTCAAGAGCGTCCCCTCCAGACCGTCACTCCGGCTAGTGCATATTACACTTAGACCAGCACTTGAAGCGTATGACAGGAAGAATCCCTGCCTCTCCAGAGCGCTCAGCCGCACGTCTAGGAATGCGGCTGCGACCTTATCGCTTCCTGGGAAATAAATAGGGGGCACTTAATGCGCCAATTTGTAAGGTGTTACTAAAGAGTGCGGCGGATTACACGGAAATCTCATCTGAAGACCTCGCACTAGTGCTGCAATACCACACACAACCTGTGCATAGGGGTGGTGCTGTTTTTGGACTAAAGGAGCTATCTTTTTCTAGTCATGGACAACCTCTAATGTAATGGCGACCATTTCCTAATGTCTTTATACACAGCAGCCAATCGGAGCTGCAGTGTAGAGCATGGGGGAGGGCCATTAAAGCATCCAGAGCATCTAATGACACATGCACAGGCTCTAATAGACAGTGCAGCAAAGCTGATGTCACTCAATGGAGTAAAACTGCAGTGTAAAGCATGAGCTTCTGCTTCATTCAAAGTCAATGGGGCTGACTTGAGGAAGCCCCTTTAAAGGGTCGGTCTTCGGATGCTCATCGTGGCTGAGTGCTGTGGTTCCAGCGCCTGGCCGGGGTCACACGGATCGTAAGTGATTCTTTGTATAGAACCGCCATGTCTTCGTGTGAGTAGTGCAGCTCCATCTTTTGCAGGCTTCACCGGGCCCAGTGTGCCATCAAGCAGACCCAAGTGACTGTTCAGAAAATCGGGAAGGAGATCGAGGAGAAATTGCGCTTATCTTCATCGAGCAACAAGCTGGTAAGAATAGTGTAA
Source organism: Bufotes viridis (assembly GCA_033119425.1). Lineage (NCBI taxonomy): Eukaryota > Metazoa > Chordata > Amphibia > Anura > Bufonidae > Bufotes > Bufotes viridis. Next base: position 495,185,997 of record CM065591.1, on the reverse strand, counting down.
CCGCTGTAGCGGCGCCCCGGCCCGTGGCGGAAGGTCCTCCATTGTGGTCGTGTACAGTCATGGCCAAAAGTTTTGAGACCGACAGAAATTTAGGTTTTCACCCAGTTTGCTGCTTCAGTGTTTTTGGATCTTTTTGTTGGATGTCTCTATGGTAATAGTGAAGGACAATTATAAAAATTGTGTATTTATTCTTGAGAAATCCCTCAAGTTTATGTAAGGTCTCAATATTTCCAGTGATGACCCTTCTTTTCCTTCCGCAGTTCGCCCTGCCATGCTGGATGTCAGCTTCTGGGCCAAATCCTGACCGATGACAACCTCTTCATGTCTAGTCAGTGCTCGACGTTCGGTTCTGTTTTTCCACCCGCTTTTTGAGGATTGATCACAGGGACACATGGGGAATTAGATCTGGGGGCCATCATGCTGAAGACAAAGCATTTGGTCATCACCCGATTGCTCCTGGATGGTTGGGAGAGGCTGATGTCCCATACAGTCTTAAAGGGGTTGTCCGGGTTCAGAGCTGAACCTAGACATATCCCCTTCTCCACCCAGGCAGCCCCTAGCAGTGTTGCTGGTGACGCCCCCGGCTCTGATGGGCAGGATTTAGTGCTGCCCTAGCCTGTTTTACGTCACCAGGAACACTGCTAGGTGGAAACCTCCGCCTAGCATTCCCATGGTGAGACCCGGTACGTCACTGAATCTGCTGAAAAAGCCCTTGCCCTGCGTGATGCAGCGCAGGGCAAGGAAGAGCACTCGGAAGGGCTGCCCGGGTGAATAAGGGGATATGTTCAGCTCTGAACCCAGACAACCCCCCTAAAGGGGCTTAATAAGAGAAAATAACTTTTAACCCCTAACCACTTTTAATGCCCTCACACCTGTCTGCTGCCATTCTGGAGACCGTCCTGGCACTTGCTGGACTTTTTGGGGCATCCTGAAGCCTTCTTCACAGAAATTGAACCTCTCTCCTAACCTTCTTGATAATCCGATAAAAGGTTGATGTAGGTGCAGTCTTACAATCACCAGTTCCCTGATGCAAAGCAATGATAACTGCGCGTGTTTCCATGGAGGTCCCCATGGTTAATAGAAGAAGACAGTGATTTCAGCCTCCCCTTCCCTGATATTGGCTGCCTTGTTCTTGTTAACACTTTCTCCTGAGCTAATGAGAAGATCACTGGCATGATGTCAGCAGGGCTGAAATGCAGTGGAAATGGTTTTTTTGTGATTAAGTTAATTTTCGTGGAAGGAAATAAACTTTGCAATCAATTACATTTCTTCTGATCAGTCTTCATAACAATCTAGAGTTAATACACATTGCTACCATAAAAACTGAAGAGGCAAACTACGTGAAAAACCCAAATTTGTATCCGTCTCAAAACTTTTGGCCACGACCCTATTATCTTGTTACGAGTGTTTGGGTACTTACTCAAATAAAACTTAAAGGGGTTGTCCCGGATTTTGATATTTATGGTCTAACCTCAGGATAGGGCATCAATATCTGATTGGTGGGGGTCGGACTCCCGGCACCTCCGCCGATCAGCTGTTTGTAGAGGCAGTGGGGTCTCTAATCCAGTGATGTCACACTTATCTGTCACATGGCCTAGGCGCAGCTCAGTCCAATTTAGGTAAGTGGACCTGGGCTGCAATACCGAGCACAGCCACTGATCGGCTGGAGTACCAGGAGTTGGACCCCCGCCAATCAGATATTGATGACCTTTCCTGAAGATAGGCCATCGAAACCCCTTTAAAAGCGGTGCTCCATTTTGAGTAGGGATTGTACCTGGTGCCTGTAGCACCCTAACAGACACCCGGAAACGTAACAATCCTCAGAAATAAACTTAAAATGGTTATCCATTTTTTAACACCAGATCATTTCTTAATAAAGAGATTAGGGCTTTATTTTGCTAATACAGATCCCCTGCATAGACTTGAAGAGTAACATGTCACTACCACTAGGGGGAGCTCCTTATGGAGTTCTGTGTATAATCTGTATTCGGTGAGTCCTTTAGCTCCCTCTAGTGGTGGCTCAGAAGAACGCACTAAAGGGGTTTTCCGGCATTTTTAAAAACTAAAGGCCTAAAGGAAAGTAAGATCTAATCGGTGGGGATCTGACTCCTGGCAATCCCTCTGATCTGCTGTTGGAAGGTGCTGCAGTCTCTTGTCTGGACTCCTGTGATGTCACACCCATCGGTCACATGACCACTGTACAGCTTAGTGCTGCAGTACCAAGCGCAGCCGCTGTACAGTGCATTGTGCCATGCTTGGTATGCAGTGAGGAGGCCTCTTTAAACATCTGATCCCCACCAGTCCAATATTGATGACATATTCTGAGGACAAGTCGTGAATATTGAATTCCTGGCGAACTGTAATTTTTTACCATGAGACTCCATGACGTTATTCCACACGCTGACCACATCGTCTAATGGTTTTTATGCAGAAAAAGGAGAGCGAGTGTTTACGACTGAAAATCCTGGTGCTTCAGGACGAGCTGGAGAGACAGAAGAAGGCTTTGGGTCGGGAGGTGGAGCAACTCCATAAGGAGCAAAACGCCCTAAATGCTAAACGTAAGTGAAACTGAAATGCGTCGCGTGTCTTTCAAAGAGTAATTCAGCAAAAAAATGGCCTTTCAACGTCTCAGAAGATCTGAACTGCTGGATCTGTGACTTCAGACCACCACAATGTTCTCGATTCTGGGCACTTAGAAACCCCAGGAACATAAAGCCTAAAAATAAATGATTTGTCGGATCCTGACACAAAGTCTTGAAGATCGATCGTCTCGTAGAAATGAATGGAGGGCGGCTGTGTATGTGCGGTGCGCTGTCCGCTTTGTGGGCTCCGTTCTAGAGCTGGGTGCATGGCCCAGAACTTGGACCAGAAGTCCCTGCAGCGTAGGCAGCATACCCTAGCGATATGCCACCGATGCTTGAGATGCCACAACCCCTTTAACCCTTTCCTGACATCACATAATAGTATGTCACATGTCGGGTCTTTAAAGATGGTGCTTGCTCCGCAGCAGTCACCTGGGGCTATTGTCTGCAATTGGCATCTTCACAGATGTCTTGGTCAGAAGCTAAGCTATGTGTTTCCAGGCCTGGAACGGCTCCCCCGCGTGGTGATCGGGGATGCCGTGCATTGTCTGTGGAAGGCCGGAGCATGCTGAGGCTCCTATGGCTTTTACAGCTCTATTTCAGTGTAGGATTGGAATATACCAATCTTTGTGTATTGTAATGGGTAAAATTCCATTACTTTATGCAAATTGCAATCTAATGACAGCATGTTATAGTCACCTAGGGTGACCAAAAAAAAGTAAAAAAAAAAAAAAAGTTTTTAAAAATATAAAAGTTTAAATCTCCCCCATTTCCCCAAACTGAAAATAGACATAAACAATAGTCATAGGCATCAATGTGTCCGAAAATGTCCATAATATAAAAATATTTATTCTGTACAGCGAACAGCGTAACAGGGAAAAAAATTCCAAATAGCCAATTTGCCATTTTTTTTTTTATCATTTCACCTCTCCAAAAAATGTAATTAAAAAATGAGCAAAAAGTCATACATACCTCAAAATGAAAAAAGTATATAAATGTGGTACCGCTGTAATTGTACTGACCCGGAGACCGAAGGGAACAGCTCCGTTTTATCTCGTAGTGAACGCCGTAAAAGCAAAACCCATAAAACTATGGCAGAATTGTGTTCCTTTTTTTCCCCAATTCCACCCGATTTGGAATTTTTTCCCCAGCTTCCTACTTCATTAGATAGAATATTAGGCCTCATCCACACAAACGTAATTTCTTCCCGTGTCAGTTGTTTTTTTTTTTTTTTGTTGTTTTTTTGCGGACTGTATGCGGAACCATTCATTTCAATGGGTCTGCAAAAAAAACGGACCCGTTTTTGATTTTTTATTTTTTTATTTTTTTTCTGTCCTCTTATTGTCCGCATTACAGACAAGGATAGCACTGTTCTATTAGGGGCCAGCTGTTCCGTTCTGGAATGCACGTAGACGTCATGCGTATTTTTTTGCGGACCGCATAATACATACGGTCGTGTGCATGAGGCCCTAAATGGAGTCGTTTGAAAGTACAACTTGTTCCGCAAACAACAAGCCCTCATGCTGCTATGTGAACTGAAAAATAAAGGCAGGGAGTAAAAAAATGAAAAAGGGGTTAACCGTGGCCTGTACATGTTCCTGTAGCGCGATATTTCAGCCCAGTTTTCCCTGGATTTGTAGGGACTTCCAGAAGAGCACATATCTGAGCGGCTCAAGACTTTTTTTTTTTTTTTTTTTTTTTCCATTTCTATTTTTCTCTTTTTATGAAGTGGAAGAAAAAAAAAATCCCCTCCATTAACTATAAGCCCCCTCCCCCATCTCTACAGACAGAGGGACCGAAAAGAGACAGAACCCGGACACCTCGTAACCTCATCCTGTGTTTTTCTTGCAGGTAATAAATTTAACGCTCAGCGGGAGAAGCTGCAGAAGAGAAGCGAGTCCCTCAACGAGTTAAGAAAGGAGTGTACGGCGAAGAGGTGATTGCCGCCAGATTCCCGCCACGTCCGTCACATCACTACATTTATGACCTATCGTTAGGAGGCGCCGTCCGTGTCAAATAGGCGCGGGGTCCCATCTTCAGGACCTGCTCCTATCTCCAGAATGAGGATAGCAGCGTGAAGGGAGAGCAGCCGCCGCACAAGCCCGGCATTCACCGCCATGGGACTGCGGGAAGTTGCTGAGCCGACGTGCGGCTGTCTTCTGAGCTCCCATAGCAGTGGATTGATAGTGGCCGCATGCACGACTGCTCTTCCTTCATAGTGAGGGCCCGTAGAGGTAGGAGCAGGTCCCGGAGGTGGCACTCGCATAGGTCGGACAGTTGTCACTTATCCTAGCGGGATACACCATAAATGTTAAAAAAAAAAATACAGCAGTCTCCGCTCTGGCTCCTTCTCATCCTCCGGCGCTGGAAGTGTTACATGGTGTCTACGCGCTTATCTGGTTATGGCCAATCGGAGTCTTCTGTGGTGACGTCGGTCATGGGCCGTGCCTGCACACGTCACCGCTGTGGTCATTGGCCAGCAGCAGTGACATGCATGTAGACGACACATCCCATTTCTGCCTCAGTGGGAAAGGCGTTGGAGCCGGAGGGCGGTGACCGGTAAGCGTAGTTATTTAAAGAAGTATTCCCACTGTATATAGCTGGGGTCGCTGCGGTCTGACCTCTGGGACCACCACTGATTTTTTTTTTTGGGGACCTGAGGAGAAAAGCAGAAACAGTCTAGTATTGCTCAGGAACCTGTTGTCACCCACAGGGGATGTGCAGCAACGATGAGGGTCAGACAAAGCGCCGATCACCACTTTTTAACCCTGTAGATGCCGCGATTAATATGGATTGCAGCATCTCTAGGGAATCAAGCCATTGGATGGCGTCTTCTTTGGTTGATGTGACCACCAGGGCCTGTGGTTTGCAGATGGACGGTCCAAAGGCCCCCAGAGCAGTCCGGTGACTGCGCCGCTGAGGCAGTTTAACAGTTTTTATTAAACAGAAGTAATAAATCATAAAAAATGTAGAAATTTCTCGCCCATATTCCTTGGGGGACACAGGAAACCATGGGTATAGCTCTGCTCCCTAGGAGGCGTGACACTAAGTGAAAGCTGTAAGCCCCTCCTCCATCAGCTATACCCTCAGCCTGGAGAGAGAGACTGCCAGTTTTTTGCTTAGTGTCCAAGGAGGCAAGACACTCCCTGCTTAGGCAGGGTCGCTTCCTATAATTTTTATTTTTTGCGTTATTTGTTGTTTTTAATTCGTTTTTTTTCTACTTGCAGGGACAACAGAGGCGCACTAGACCCCTCTGTTTCTCCCGGGGCTGAGTTGCGCCAGTGCCGATAATTCCGTACTGCCGCCTCCCCCACAGAAGACAAGGTGGACCAGGGCAGCCTCGCTCCCCTGCGTCCCGCCAGCTCAAGGGTCGCCCGCACGCCAAGTCCCTCCCCCGGCTTCCTGCCACTGCGGTGCCAGTAGCTGAAGGGGCGACCCTGCTGGATGGATTGAGGGTGAAGACGGCGGATGGTGAGAGTGGCTGCTCCAGCCTCCCCCCTTTCCCTCCCTCCCACCGCTGCTACGACTACGCTTGAAGGCTCAAGTCCCTCTCCCCCTCCCCCTTCCCCCAGGGAGGTTTTTAGTGCCCCTTTCTGGGGCACACTTTCATTGGGGGTACCTTAATGGTGAGGGGAACTTCAGACCGCCCCAGCTGGGAGTTTCGGTGCCCCTTTTCAGGGACACATTTTCTCTTGGGAGCTCCTATGGGCATAACATGGCCGGTAACCTTTACCAGGCATCCTTTGGGGGGACTTCGGTCTCCTCCAGCGGCAGGGCATCAGGGGGACGGCTGTGGACAAGGAGGCCGTCTGCCTCATCCAGACGCGGCGGGGGCCGCGTACTTGGCGCGAACGGCGCCATTTTAGTTTGGCCGGCACTTCATCTTCTTTGGGGGATAATTCATTTTGCCGCGTGCGCGCGGCTCTGCCGTCTCCTTCAGCGCGGCGGGGGGGTGGAGCTTCCCCACATGCGCTCCGCTGCTTCCTGCTTTGTCGGGCAGCACATCTCATAGTGCTGCGTGGATTCCTCTGCTGCCGTCCGATCCTGAAGCACCTCATCTTTCCTCAGGAGTCACCCTCCGTGCCTGCTGCCACTCCTCCACAGCCTCCTTCAGTCTGCTGCCCTTGCTACTGCCGCTGCCGCTTGCACTGCCCGCGGGTCTGGTAGGACTGTTAACCCCCTCCGTGCCACCAGTGCTGCTGCCTGGGCGTAATCCCTTTAAGTGCAACATTTTTTTCACCATGTCAGACCCTTCTGCAGCCGCCAAGCCTTGGTACCATGCCTGTACCGCTTGTAGGGAACCCTTTCCCCGGGGGCAATCTGATCCGCACTGTCCTGCCTGCCGGGCTCCACCGCAGCCTCAGTCGCCTGCTGTGTCGCTCCCTGCTTCCTCTGACCCGCCTGACTGGGCTAGATCCCTGTCCCAGGCCGTGGAAAGCCTCACCCATGTCGTGGGCCGCCTAATAGACAGGCCGCCTACCCCGCAGGATGCCGCTCTTACTGTCGCACCCTCCGGGTCCACCGCTTCTGCCGGTACGGCGGGTTCACCCTCTCCTAGTGACCCTTCCCGAGCTAGGCACTCTCAGAAGCGTTTTAGAGTAGAGCGCGCCTCCTCCTCGGATGCCTCTCTCTCCGCCACGCGTGCGCACTCAGACGGGCCTCTCCTCCCCAAAGGATTCGCCCTCTGAAGGTGAATTGGCGGCTTCGATTTGGAAATGGACTCGGCCCTGCCGTCCAAGCTAGCCTCAGCGATGGGTCAACTCATCTCTGATATTCGTGACACCTTTAAGGTGCAGGATGACCCCCTAGCTCTGACGCAGCTAGCGTCTCCTTTATCAGACCCAAGCAGGCCTCCAAAGTCTTTCCAATCCACTCGGATTTCTCTTCCGTGGTGTCTAAGGCTTGGGCTCGCCCGGACGCCCGCTTTGTCAATCCCAAGAAGCTGGATATTTGCTATCCTTTTCCAGCCGATGTCGTGGCCACCTGGTCGTCCCCACCCAAGGTGGACCCCCTGTGGCCCGTCTGTCAAAGACCACGGCCATTCCTGTTCCCGACGGGTCCTCTCTTCAGTCAGCGGAGGACCGTCGTATGGAGACCCTTTCCAAGGGCATTTTTGCTGCCTCCGGTTCTGCCCTCAGACCCGTTTTTGCCTCTGCCTGGGCGGGTAAAGCAATCTCTGCTTGGGGTATGCAGCTAGAGCAGGAGTTGGACTCGGACGTCCCCATCCAGGACCTACGTTCCTTGGCCCAGCTTATTGTTCGGGCTGGGAATTTTGTTTGTGAGGCCTCCCTTGATGCGGGAGCCCTTATAGCGCGCTCCTCCGCCCTGGCCGTTTCCGTCAGGAGGGAACTCTGGCTGAAGGTTTGGAAAGCGGACGCTGCCTCCAAACGTTCCTTAGCGGGACTGCCTTTGCGGGTTCCCGCCTTTCGGGCACGCCTAGACGAGCTTATTTCGGAAGCCACGGGTGGTAAAAGCACCCATCTTCCTCAACCCCAAGCCAGGGCGCCCCCGCGGACGCCCTGGTGCGTCTCGTTTCGGTCCTCCCGCAGGACCTCTGGGGCTCGCCCCGCAGCTGCCGCTCGGCCCCTCCCAGGATAGGCGTAGGAAGCCGTTTTTCGGGCGCAGCCCTCCTGGCGCAGGCCGCAGGCTGCCCGCACACCCGCAGCAAAGCAGTCTTCTGCCTGAAGGTGCGCCCCACCCACCCGGGTGGGGGCCGGCTCCTCCTTTTCAGGGACGTCTGGATGGCTCACGTCTCCGACGCCTGGGCTCTCGAAATTGTGTCTTCCGGATACAAAATCGAATTCGCGTCCTTCCCTCCAGATCGATTCTTTCGCTCCCGCCCTCCGCGGGACCCGAAGCGCGGCCGCGTTCTCCGCGGCTGTTCAAGCCTTACTGGACAGGGGGTGATTACCCCCGTTCCTCTAGAGGAAAGGTTTCAAGGGTTCTATTCGAACCTCTTTGTAGTTCCCAAGAAGGGAGGTTCGGTGCGGCCCATTTTGGACCTCAAAAGGCTCAACCGCTTTCTCCTCCTTCGCCGGTTTCGGATGGAGTCCCTCCGTTCCGCGGTGGCTTCCCTGGAGCGGGAGATTTCATGTCTTCCATCGATATACAGGACGCCTACCTCCATGTTCCGGTAGCTCGGTGTCACCATCGCTTCCTCCGATTCGCCGTGGGGACCTTCACTTCCAATTTGTCGCCCTTCCCTTTGGGCTGGCGACAGCCCCGGGTGTTCACCAAGGTCCTGGCCCGGTTTTGGCCTTACTCCGCTCCAGGGGTGTTTTTCTGCTACCATACTTGGACGATATCCTCATCAAGGCTCCGTCCCTTTCTCAAGCGGCTGCCAGCGTGGATCTCACTCTAGAGACCCTGGCGAGGTTCGGTTGGGTCATCAATTTCCCCAAGTCCTCCCTTCCCCCTCCAGACAACTGGTCTTCCTGGGAATGCTTTTAGACACGGGAGCGGCGGAGGTACGTCTTCCCTTGGAAAACGTCTGTCCCTCCGTCGGGCGATTCGGGTCTCCTTCTCCACCGTCGACCATCCTTCCGCCTCGGCATGCGGGTCCTGGGGCAGATGGTTGCCTGCTTCGAGGCGATCCCATTTGCGCAGTTTCACTCCCGCCCTCTCCAGCGGGCGATCCTTTCCTCCTGGGACAAATCTCCGGAGTCTCTGGACCGCCCCTTCCGTCTATCGCCTCCGGTTCGGTCATCCCTCCGCTGGTGGTTACAGGCCCCTCTTCTGGGCAAGTCCTTTCTGCCGCTCAACTGGCTGGTGGTTACCACCGATGCCAGTCTATTGGGCTGGGGAGGGTGTTTCCTCCCGGTCCGTCCAGGGCATTTGGTCTCCGTCGGAGTCCAAACTCTCGATCAATGTCCTGGAGCTGAGAGCGGCCCTTCTGTCTCTGCGACACTGGACTCATCTGCTGCAGGGCCACCCAGTTCGAGTGCAATCGGACAACGCCACGGCTGTGGCGTACATAAATCACCAGGGGGCACTCGCAGCGCAGCAGCGATGCGGGAGGTCACCAGCATTCTCCTTTGGGCGGAAGCCCACGTCCCGGCTCTATCTGCAATTTTTATTCCAGGGGTGGACAATTGGGCGGCGGACTTCCTCAGCCGCACCACCGTCGACCCGGCGAGTGGTCTCTTCACCCGGAGGTGTTCGAGGCCATTTGCCTTCGTTGGGGCCTTCCGGACGTGGACCTCATGGCCTCCAAGTTCAATCACAAGGTCCCCGCCTATCTGTCCAGGGCCAGGGATCCGGGAGCTTGCGGTGCCGACGCCCTCGTTCTTCCTTGGCGAGGCTTCGCTCTTCCATACATTTTCCCCCATCCCACTCCTGCCCAAGGTCCTGCGGAAAATCGCGGCGGAGGGCGTCTCAGTGATTCTGATCGCTCCGGACTGGCCCCGCCGGTCTTGGTACGCCGACCTCATACTGCTCCTGGCGGACGCGCCTTGGCCGCTACCCGCCAGGAAGATCTTCTCTCTCAGGGACCGATCTTCCACCCGCGTTTAAAGTCCCTACGTTTGACGGCGTGGCTGTTGAGACCGCCATCTTGGCGCGTAGGGGTTTTTCCGCGGACGTCGTCCGCACCATGATCCGCGCCCGTAAGCCGTCCTCTTCTAGGATCTATTATAGGACCTGGAGGGCCTATTTCGGTTTCTGTGCTGACCTGGGGATTCCTCCGCTCCGCTTCTCTCTCCCCACCGTGCTGTCCTTCCTTCAGTCTGGTCTTGCTCTAGGTCTAGGGCTTAGTTCTTTGAAGGGTCAGGTGTCTGCGCTGTCCATTTTATTCCAGCGCCCGCTGGCCCCTGGGTCCCATCAAGACCTTCCTTCAGGGCGTGGCCCACGCGATTCCTCCGTACCGCCCTCCGGTTCCGCCCTGGGACCTGAACCTGGTTCTCTCAGCATTCCAGGCTTCTCCATTCGAGCCTCTGCGGACGGTTTCCTTGCGGCTTCTGTCCTGCAAGGTTATTTTCCTTGTGGCCGTCACCTCCCTTCGGAGGGTGTCTGAGTTGGCTGCACTCTCCTGTCTGGATCCTTTCTTAGTGTTCCACCAGGACAAGGTGGTTCTTCGTCCGGTCCCTTCCTTCCTTCCTAAGGTGGTCTCCGCCTTCCATCTGAACGAGGACATCGTCCTCCCCTCCTTGTGTCCTTCCCCTTCCCATCCCGGGAGAGGGAGCTTCATCGTCTGGACGTGGTCAGGGCGCTGAAGGTTTATCTGGAGGTCACCAGCTCCTTCAGGCGCACTGACTCGCTCTTTGTGGTTCCGGAAGGGTCGCGCAGAGGGATGGCGGCGTCCAAAGTTGCTATCGCCCGTTTTGTCAAGATGGCTGTTACTGAGGCTTATCTTGCCAAGGGCAAGGTTCCGCCCTTGGTGTTACCGCACACTCCACTAGAGCGGTCGGGGCTTCCTGGGCTCAGAGGAATCGGGCTTCGGCGGAGCAGATTTGCAAGGCGGCCACTTGGTCCTCCTTGCACACCTTCACCAAATTCTACAGGGTGCATACTCATGCGTCGGCTGACGCTGCTTTGGGCCGTCTGGTGTTGCAGGCGGCAGTTGATTGATGCCTCTGGGTGTTGGCCTGGTTGTTCTGGTCCCTCCCTTCTGGGACTGCTCTGGAACGTCCCATGGTTTCCTGTGTCCCCCAAGGAATATGGGCGAGAAAAGGAGACTTTTGTATAACTTACCAGTAAAGTCTCTTTCTCGCTCTTCCTTGGGGGACACAGCACCCGCCCTTCATTTGGGTTTACAGTTGTGGTTCCGGCTTGGTTGCCCCCGTTGGGGCTTGACAGTTCTTTTTTTCCGGTTGGTGGTTATCTTTCACTACTTGGACACGCAACTGGCAGTCTCTCTCTCCAGGCTGAGGGTATAGCTGATGGAGGAGGGGCTTACAGCTTTCACTTAGTGTCACGCCTCCTAGGGAGCAGAGCTATACCCATGGTTTCCTGTGTCCCCCAAGGAAGAGCGAGAAAGAGACTTTACTGGTAAGTTATACAAAAGTCTCCTTTTCCTATAAATGCTCATTCTGTTTCTGAGCTGGTTATAGTGTGTGTCTGCAGAATATTGTATTTTTAGATTTTTTTCTTTCATTCTTTCAGGGAGTCGTTCCTGAAGACAAATGCGCAGCTGACCATCCGCTGCCGGCAGCTTCTCTCTGAGCTTTCCTACATCTATCCCATCGATGCGGTGAGTGACGATCACAGCGGGTGAGGGGCAGAACTTGTTTTCCTTAGGCTACATTCACACGATGGGGAGATTAATGTCCACGCAGTGCCCCCCAGTATTAAGAATGGCCCACCTTGTGTTACCCACTATAAATAATTGCCCCCTTGCTTTGCCATTGACTACGGTCTGTTGGCCCCCATTGTCTGCCATTCGGGCCTGGGCAGCGGCTGACTGGGGGCCACTTCCTTGAGATGAGTGTTTGTATACTTCATTGCACCTCCCTATAGCACCCCCGCAGGGGAAACAAAGCATTACATAGTTCACACTGGAGTAAGCCTGTGTAATGCTATCATGCATGGTGCTCCAAAGACAGACCCTTCCAGCCGTAGTGACTTGTATTCGTCGGGATTGACGGTGGTCATCGACCACTTTTTCCCCCATAGGCTCACTTTAAGGCAGGCATCCTCAAACTGCGGCCTTCCAGCTGTTGTAAAACTACAACTCCCACAATGCCCTGCTGTAGGCTGTTCGGGCATGCTGGGAGTTGTAGTTTTGCAACAGCTGGAGGGCCGCAGTTTGAGGATGCTGTTCAGGTTTAAAAAAAAAAAACATATCACTAAGCCCTTCCAGAAACAGCGCCACACCTGTCCACAGGTTGTCTCTGGTATTGTAGCTCGGCTCCGTTGAAGTGAATGGGGCTGCAGTACAGCATGCAACCTGAGGATGGGTGTGGCGCTGTTTTTCTAAGACTGCAGCCACGTTTTTCTAATACTGGACAGCTGCTTAAAGTATATTTTCCAGCTCGTCTGACAGAGTTTACTTTTGATGCAACTGATAGTTTGTCCCAACCCCTTCATATCTCTACAGCTTGAACAAAAGGATTACTTCATATGTGGGGTGAAATTACCAAATTCAGAGGATTTTCAAGGTACTTTTGCTTGTATTTTTCTATGTAATCTCTCTTATATATTTTTTTTTTTTTTGTTTTGCACATTCTGATCTTGCAGAGCTGGGAGGAGCAGTCGAGCTAGAGTTCAGCTCTGGAGTATAATACAGGCTGTAACTCAGGATCAGTACAGGATAAGTAATGTAATGTATGTACACAGTGACTGCACCAGCAGAATAGTGAGTGCAGCTCTGGAGTATAATACAGGCTGTAACTCAGGATCAGTACAGGATAAGTAATGTAATGTATGTACACAGTGACTGCACCAGCAGAATAGTGAGTGCAGCTCTGGAGTATAATACAGGATGTAACTCAGGATCAGTACAGGATAAGTAATGTAATGTATGTACACAGTGACTGCACCAGCAGAATAGTGAGTGCAGCTCTGGAGTATAATACAGGATGTAACTCAGGATCAGTACAGGATAAGTAATGTAATGTATGTACACAGTGACTGCACCAGCAGAATAGTGAGTGCAGCTCTGGAGTATAATACAGGGTGTAACTCAGGATCAGTACAGGATAAGTAATGTAATGTATACAGTGACTGCACCAGCAGAATAGTGAGTGCAGCTCTGGAGTATAATACAGGATGTAACTCAGGATCAGTACAGGATATGTAATGTATGTACACAGTGACTGCACCAGCAGAATAGTGAGTGCAGCTCTGCAGTATAATACAGGATGCAACTCAGGATCAGTACAGGATAAGTAATGTATGTACACAGTGACTGCACCAGCAGAATAGTGAGTGCAGCTCTGGAGTATAATACAGGATGTAACTTAGGATCAGTACAGGATAAGTAATGTATGTACACAGTGACTGCACCAGCAGAATAGTGAGTGCAGCTCTGGAGTATAATACAGGATGTAACTCAGGATCAGTACAGGATAAGTAATGTAATGTATGTACACAGTGACTGCACCAGCAGAATAGTGACTGCAGCTCTGGAGTATAATACAGGATGTAACGAACTAGAATGTGAACAGTGCAGTGATTTTCAGATACAGACTCATTTTAATGTAAAATATTACTTTTGTATTGTGAGACTTGTCACATTTTGGGTATAAATTATTGTTTTGCAGCTAAAGATGACGGCAGCGTGGCTGTGGCGCTGGGCTACACGGCTCATCTGGTATCTATGATTTCCTTCTTCCTACAAGTACCACTGCGATATCCCATTCTCCATAAGGGCTCCAGATCTGCAATCAAAGACAATATCAACGACAAACTGACGGAGAAGGAGCGAGAGTGAGTGACTTATAAAGGACACGTGTTTCCGTTATGCAGGTGGAATTTCAGCGCAATTCAGAATTTTAAAGGGGTATTCCAGTTTGAACAAACAGACATTTTTTTTATAACATACTTTTCCCTTTCAATTGTTGACAGCTTTCAGAATTTCTGCAGGCATTCTTTGAATGGAAATCTTAATTTTTAACTTCTAGTCGATGAAATCCATCCAGGTGCACGTTTCCTCTGGGGCTACACGACGACATTTATCGCACGGCAATTTTTATAATGATAGTCTACGGCAGTGATGGGCAAAAAGCGGCTCTCCAGCTGTTGCAGAACTACAACTTCCAGCATGCAAAGGCTGTCTACAGCTATCGGCCAACAGCAGGGCATGGTGGGAGTTGTAGTTCTGCAACAGTTGGAGAGCCGCACTTTGCCCATCACTGGTCTATGGTGTCGCACTGCGACACAACAGTAGCAAAAAACTCGATCCCAGATGGATTTTCCTGCGACTGTCGCGTCGCAGCATGTTGCAGTGCGACACCAGAGACGATCATTATAAAAAGACTCAACGTTGCGCGACACATGTTGCAGTGTAGTTGTGCCCTATGTGTCGCGCGACAAATGTCGTTGTGTAGCCCTAGCCTAAATCTTGCAAGAAGGCGAGCATCACCCCTAGGACCTCACCTCCTCTACTGTGTGCAGCCATTCTCCATAGAAAGTATGGGAGTGTTGCATACAGCTCATTTCTCTGGTGTGTTTCTTTGGGACCCTTCACTCTCACTCATAGTGCCCCCTCCCCCGCCTCTACCTTTACAACCTGTAAAAGTAGACATATTACAGCACATAGACTTAATAAAGGTGGTCTCCCTTAGGGAACAAACGGACGTGGCCCAAGGCAAGGCCATCCATGTATTACACGGTCATCTGAATGGCTGCCATGTAGTACCATGTTTGCCCTGTAGAGGTCACTGGTGGGAATAAGCAGCAGGAGTGCAATATTCACGGAATATAAAATCTGAGGATGATGGTGGACGCACACAGTGTCGCGAATGGTAAGACCGCGACACAATGGCGGCTCTTTATTCCACGTGCTCTGTTCTTCAGTACAATGTAAGGTTTTACAGACCTGTTAATTTTTTCATTGGAATTGGAATTTTTGATATTCAGCCATTCAATTTGCAGTTCCAAAGTATAGAGCTCAGCGTAAAAAATATAGGTATTTTTGTGAAAAGTGAAGCGTTTCTGCCAAATTATGAAAATTGCCTTCGCCTCAGTGATTGGATAATGGCTTTAATATGTCGGGGCTGAGCGATGCTCCCCATGAAATGAGCAGCCGCGGGTATGAGAACACGAGATTTATAAGGTTTTAGTCTTTTTTTATTTTTGCTGCTCAGATTGTGAAAATTTTGCAAACCCCAAAGGTTTATGTAGCAATTTGGTCAAGTGTCATTTATAGGCCTTCATATCCTCAGACCTCAATGAAGGGGGAGAAAGAAGAATGTAATTAATATACAGTAATGTGCGGCCCAGATGTCAGCGGGCGTGAGAACAACTGAAGGAAATAAAACGTTCCCCGAAAAGAAAAATAAATGAAAATTTATTATAAAAGTTTTGGAAAGTTTCAAAGCAAAAAAAAAAAAAAAAAGTTAACAAAAAAGAAATTCTTTGTCATATTGAAGTTCTGTGCTGGAAAAACTGGATTTTAAGACTTTCTGGATTGTGAAATGCTGGATTAAAAGAATTTTTTATTTTTTTTTAAATGGTGGACATGTCTGATCATTGTCTGTATCCAACCCATGAATGTGTAAGGTCCCTGAGTAAGGGAAATGTAGAGAACTGATCGATTAGATCTCTTCTTGCCTCTCCCTTCTGGCGGCTGCCATCACTTTCCTGCTGACCTTCATTTCAGGTCCAGCTTGGACCATTCAGTGATTTTAGAAAATAATGCAATATCTGATTCTCGATCACTGAATTCTGGACCCTCAGGCTATGGACACCTTTGACTTGCAAAAAAAGTGATTTTTGCGTCTCTTAGAGATCACCTTAAAAAAAAAAAGCTGCACTAGGTTTCTAATTCCTTTTCAGACCCTATGATATGCAGTTTACAACCTGCTCCTGGTTCCAGACTGTGTACAATGTGGTCGTGTTCCTCCCAGTTAAACATCCTGGGTGTGAGATGTGTGTCCAGGATACTGCTGCCTTCACTAGCTTTCATTTGTTAACACGGCTTCATTCCTGATTCGATTTTCCCCTTTTACACCTCAGGTATCTCCTCTCCCTTGTGATGGGAGACACTCTTGCTGAGGAGTGTGTGACTCCCCCTCCCCTCTCCTGCAGAGTCTGTCACCCCTGCTCTGACTTTTATACACATCCTATGTGATTCTTCCCCTGAAACCTGCCCTGTGTGCATTCTTTCCTATGTAATGTCTCCTTGGGTGCTTTTCTCCCCCATCCACACTCTGATCTGCAGTTTAAGTTCTCCCCCTCCCTGCTGCTATGTCTAATGACTCATGCACACGATCGTGTGTATTTTGCGGTCCACAAAAAATACGGATAGCGTCCATGTGCATTCCGTATTTTGTAAAACAGAACAGCTGGCGCCTAATAGAACAGTACTATCCTTGTCTGTAATGCGGACATGTTCTATTCTTTTGCGGAACGGACATATGGAAACGCAATGCACACGGAGTAACTTCCGTGTTTTTTTTTTTTTTTTTTTGCAGACCCATTAAAATAAATAGTCCTGCAAAAAAAAAAAAAACTGCCATGGAAAGAAAATACGTTTGTGTGCATGAGGCCTAAGACTGAGAGAAGGGAGGGGAAGAGCAGAGAGAGCTGTCAGAAACCGCAGCAGTGCTCTGACAGATGTCGGATTCAGCAGCACCAGTGGCTGCAGTGGTTACACGTTCTGCAGAAGCAAAAGAGTAGGACGTTTATAATGAAGCCCAACGAGAAAGTTGCTTCTTTTCGCATGTAGGAAGCAAATGAAGAATAAAAGAATGAATCAGTACAAAGGTGTCCAGAGCCTTGAGAGTATGATCTGCTGTATGTAGTAATAACTCTTGTAAATTGACAAAATCCGGCGCATTTCATCCGAAAATGATGAATTGTCCTAGACGTGACTAGATCCATCAGACTCTTGTTTTAGTAAGACTCTTACATTTTGCTTGGCTGCAATTTTTGGCATTTCTAAAGCTTTTGTTGTTTTTCTCCATCTATATGAATATTTCAGCAGCCAATTAAACTCGTGTTTGACCATTTACCAAAAAATTACTGAATAGTCCCAGGGCCAGACTTTTCATTAATCTGGGACGAATTTTTTATTTTGTGTGTCTCTGTCTGTGTGGGTCTCTGTCTGTGTGGGTCTCTCTCCCTGTTACTTAAAGGGGTTTTCCAAGACTTTACTACAGATGACCTATGCTCTGGATAGGTCATCAGTGTCTGATGGGTGGTGGTCTCGTAGCTTTCCCTAAACCATGTGACGTCACATGGGCTTGGCACAGCTCGGCCCCATAGAAGTGAATTGGGTTGAGCTGCAATACCAAGAACAGCCACTATCAAATGGATGGCGCTGTAAGACTGTGGCGCCACTTCCTTCTCAAACCGCTGATTGGCGGGGGTCCCGGGTGTCGGACCCCACCACCGATCAGATTTTGATGACCTATCCGGAGGATAGGTCATCCGTATAAAAGTCTTGGAAAGCCCCTTTAATCGCAGGATAGTAAGTAGGGCCTTATGAAGACTTTTTTTTTTTCCCGTACACCTCTTTGTCCTTTTAATTGCATCTGTTCCGTTGATCCATCACATCATACACTGCTCGTTTCCATGGTTACGACCACCCTGCAATCAGTCAGTGGTGGTCATGTTTGCACACTACAGGAAAAAGCGCAAGCCACTCTGGTGGCCAAGTTTGCAGGAGGGCACATAGGTCGGTGCTTTTTCCTATATTGTGCAAGCACGACGACCACTGAAGGATTGCAGGGTGGTCGTAACCATGGAGATGGAAAAATGAATCCAGCCAGCAAAGGAAGCAATATGGAGAATCACAGTGCATTAGTAAGTGCCTTGTATTCACTTCCTCTACATAATACATGTTTGCTTTGAGAGAATCCCTTAAACATCCAATGATTTCCATGCAGGTAAAGTCTGCTCTGTAGTCTCCCCCCCCCCCCCCCCCATCTTTTTCATCTACTTCAGGCCAGCATGATGGCGTCCTCCAGTTCTGATGTGCCCTGGTTTTTACACGGTGGTACAGATTGCTCTCACAACAGCTACAGTGTTCCCATGATGCTGCCGGTGTCCCCGCCATCCGCAGTGCCCCATGAGAGCCATAACTCTGCCAGTGCAGCATGGTCGACACACAAGTGGTTGTTTTCTGATAGTTTTAGAAATGCAGCTTATTCCAAAAATCCCAGGCATCCACTTCATCCAGCGGTTTGGCTGCATCTCTCTCTGGCTGAACTCTCGACATGACGGATCTATTATTTTTTATGATTGTCCAGTACTTACGCGGCTGTTAACATTTATATGTATTTACTGTGGGTTTTATCTGGAATTTTTGTTTTTCTTCAAAATAAAGTTAATGTCAGATGAGGAAATTGCTGATTGGCTTAGAAGTGGAGGTTACAGGACACGTTCTACCGAAAAATAACAGCAGATTTTGAAAAACAAAAAGCTGATCTTCAGTTTTCAGCCGCAAAGGCAGAATACATGGAGATTTTTATTGTGAGAAAAGTCTTCCTCAGAGCGGATTTATAACTTATCAGGACCAGAGATAAGGACAAAAGAAACCCTATGTACAAGAATATAACTACTATAATACTGCTCCTATGTACAAGAATATAACTACTATAATACTGCTCCTATGTACAAGAATATAACTACTATAATACTACCTCCTATGTACAAGAATATAACTACTATAATACTGCTCCTATGTACAGGAATATAACTGCTATAATACTGCTCCTATGTACAAGAATATAACTACTATAATACTGCTCCTATGTACAAGAATATAACTACTATAATACTGCTCCTATGTACAAGAATATAACTACTATAATACTACCTCCTATGTACAAGAATATAACTACTATAATACTGCTCCTATGTACAAGAATATAACTACTATAATACTGCTCCCTATGTACAAGAATATAACTACTATAATACTGCCTCCTATGTACAAGAATATAACTACTATAATACCGCTCCTATGTACAAGAATATAACTACTATAATACTGCTCCTATGTACAAGAATATAACTACTATAATACTGCTCCTATGTACAAGAATATAACTACTATAATACTGCTCTATGTACAAGAATATAACTACTATAATACTGCTCCTATGTACAAGAATATAACTACTATAATACTGCTCCTATGTACAAGAATATAACTACTATAATACTGCTCCTATGTACAAGAATATAACTACTATAATACTGCTCCTATGTACAAGAATATAACTACTATAATACTGCTCCTATGTACAAGAATATAACTACTATAATACTGCTCCTATGTACAAGAATATAACTACTATAATACTGCTCCCTATGTACAAGAATATAACTACTATAATACTGCTCCTATGTACAAGAATATAACTACTATAATACTGCTCCTATGTACAAGAATATAACTACTATAATACTGCTCCTATGTACAAGAATATAACTACTATAATACTGCTCCTATGTACAAGAATATAACTACTATAATACTGCTCCTATGTACAAGAATATAACTACTATAATACTGCTCCTATGTACAAGAATATAACTACTATAATACTGCTCCTATGTACAAGAATATAACTACTATAATACTGCCTCCTATGTACAAGAATATAACTACTATAATACTGCTCCTATGTACAAGAATATAACTACTATAATACTGCTCCTATGTACAAGAATATAACTACTATAATACTGCTCCTATGTACAAGAATATAACTACTATAATACTGCTCCTATGTACAAGAATATAACTACTATAATACTGCTCCTATGTACAAGAATATAACTACTATAATACTGCCTCCTATGTACAAGAATATAACTACTATAATACTGCTTCCTATGTACAAGAATATAACTACTATAATACTGCCTCCTATGTACAAGAATATAACTACTATAATACTGCTCCTATGTACAAGAATATAACTACTATAATACTGCCTCCTATGTACAAGAATATAACTACTATAATACTGCTCCTATGTACAAGAATATAACTACTATAATACTGCCTCCTATGTACAAGAATATAACTACTATAATACTGCTCCTATGTACAAGAATATAACTACTATAATACTGCTCCTATGTACAAGAATATAACTACTATAATACTGCCTCCTATGTACAAGAATATAACTACTATAATACTGCTCCTATGTACAAGACTATAACTACTATAATACTGCCTCCTATGTACAAGAATATAACTACTATAATACTGCTCCTATGTACAAGAATACAACTACTATAATACTGCCTCCTATGTACAAGAATATAACTACTATAATGCTGCCTCCTAGGTACAAGAATATAACTACTATAATACTGCCTCCTAGGTACAAGAATATAACTACTATTTAACTCTTTCTTGTTCTTGTGCAGGTTTCCTTTATATCCAAAAGGAGGTGAGAAGCTTCAGTTTGACTATGGCGTCTACCTTCTCAACAAGAACATAGCTCAGGTTTGTTCTGTTATTACCTT
This sequence comes from Bufotes viridis, assembly GCA_033119425.1. Taxonomy (NCBI): domain Eukaryota; kingdom Metazoa; phylum Chordata; class Amphibia; order Anura; family Bufonidae; genus Bufotes; species Bufotes viridis. Next base: position 495,165,325 of record CM065591.1, on the reverse strand, counting down.
ACATTATAATAAATGGGTTCTCCGGCAATGTATGACGATGGCCTCCGACAGCCTGTCCTAGAGTATAAGTAGGACGGGTTGCTTCCATTTCTACAGGTGCTTGGGAGAATAGGAGGGGGTCCTCGCTACACTGCTCTATGACACTGGTGCTGCAGGCACTCCATTTTGAAGGGTGCTGTAAGACTGCTCAGCCTGGCTGCATATTTCATGTCCGGTTTCTCCTGCACTACCTATTGTAGGTCCTCTGCTCTACAATATATAATAATGATGTGCTTCTCTGTTATGACCCTGCCCACCCCTCACCCTCCCAAGTAGCTGTAGAAACGGCGGCAACTCCCATCCTCGTGATATTATACGAGTCTCCAGAGGCTATCTTGATGCCTTCCCAAACCACCCCCTTTTGGTAGTTATTTTTAGTTGTTTTTAGACTCAACATTTTGTGGTGATTTATTTCTTTTTACATTTCATTGCTTTTTGTAGTCGAGTTCTCTGATACAGAGCTCCAAATCTCCTGCCTAGACATAGGGATTCATTGTAATATTCTGACTGCTAGCAGCCACCAGTAGGGGGAGCTCACAGGGTTGGGGTTATCTTGGAATCCCGTTATGGAATTTGGAATCCATAAGGGGATTCTTCGATGAACCCGAACCTTGGACGTCGAACTTAAAAAAACAAGTTCAACACTAAGGACCTGGGGCGACGTCAGTCATGTGATCAGTGCAGGGGGCGTGGCTCACTACTGGATTGGATAAGAGGTGGTAAAGGGCCTGGTATAATGATCATGTGACATGAGGGGCGGAGCTCCTGTGCTCTGTGTGGAGGAGAAGAAGGAAGTAGAGCAACGAAGGACGGTTGCGCGAACTTGTTTTTTATGTTCGGGTTCATCGAAGAATTCCGTTATGGTCCGTTGTAGCGGAATCCATAACGGGATCCTAAGATAACCCGAACTTTGTACACTGAACTTAAAATACAACCCTACTCGGAGGATTTGGAGCTTTGTGTCAGAAAAGCTGAGCTCTGACCTCTGTAATGATATGAATACACCGGTTATCACCGACTGGTTTGACGTTCCCTTTAGTAGCAATGTGGACAGAGCTGTACTTTTAATAAGTCTGTGATGAGAAGTTTTGCAGAGCATCGTGTGACAAATTGTGTTTGTCTTGGACGGTTTCTGTCCTGACACCCTCTGATACTCTGACAATTGGAGGTGCCAAGTAGGACGTTTTGTTTCAGACAATTCTCCCCTTGAGTTACCATTCACGGGGGCCGGTAATGAGATCTCCACACCTGTAAGGCGGCTGCAGCAGACGTCAAGGAGTAACCTTTCCATGAACCCATGACGGTAGATTGTAGAGCTGAAGGATCCAGGGATGTACTTGTCTCCTGACTGCAGTTTTCCACAGCAGCGGCAGTCCAGACTATTGTGCTGTCAGATGACTGACGCGTTTTCATCGACTTTACCTGTATAAGGGCCTTGCCTGTTTATGGCATCCATGTAAGAGATCTAGTGGCTAATTGTTGGGTGCCCAGGTGTCAAAGACATTGGCTGTAGACCCATAGGTAAGACAGAGTTGTTTTTCAGGGTTTGTCTTCTCTCTTCCTTATGTAAGGAGCAGAGTCAGCAGAAAACTCAAAGCTTGAGCAGCAGGAGAAGTTAGCTACTTCCTCTATGTAAGGAATATGGAGGCAGAAATAACTGTAAACTAGGGTAGGTGGAGAAGTTAGCTGCTTCCTCCTTATAATGCATACAGGCAGTAGCAATACTGAAAATTAAAGTAGCAGAGAAGTTGGCTGCTTCCTCTTTTATAATGCACGAAGGCCGTAAAATAGCTGGAAACTCAAGTAACTGCAGAAATGACCGACTTCCTCTACGTAAAGAATAGAGGCAGCAGCATCAGATTGAAGCTCAAGTAGCAAAAGGCGTTAGCTACTTTCTCCTTAAAATGCATATAGGCAGTAGCAAAACTTGAGACTGAAGCAGAAGAAGTTAGCTACTTCCCCCATGTAAGGCAGCAGAAAAGTTAGAAGTAGCTACTTCCTCTGTATAATGCATACAAGCAGCTGCAAGTACCAGGAGAAGAAGATGGCTACTTCCTCCATGTAAGGAAAAGAGGCAGAAGAAAAGCTTGGAACCTGAATGTGAGGAGAAGTTAGGCTTTTCTTCCATGCAAGGAATAGAGACAAAAACTGAAGTAGCAGAAGAAGTTAGCTACTTCCTCCATGGAAGGAATGCAGGAGAAGAATAGAGGCAGCAGCAAAATCTCAGAGGAGCTTGAAGTTGGCTGTTTTTTTCCGTGTAAGGAATAGACACAGCATGAAAAACGCAAATCCCGTCTCATGAGAAGTTAGCTACTTCCTTCATCATTGATGTTACCTTTTTCCAGCCTGTCACAGGGGCTAAAAGACCTAAGTTTATCTGACACGTGACTTGTGGCACCAGGAAATCAAGATGGTTTGGTAGGGGTTGAGAGTGTGATCATCTGCCAGGGAGAGAGTTGGGAAAGGACTTACAGTAAATCTTTTTGACCAGGTGACGGAGATTTTAGCCCTTTTAAGAACTAATATGGCTGGAGGTGGTTGACTAAAACAAGAAGCAGATGACTGGACTGTGCGCTGCAGCACGGTGAATGCAGTTAAAGTATATCGGGGCACAGAAACATTGCCCTTTTTGCCTTGAGGGGTACTTAAACTGTTTTGTAGTCGAAGGTTTCGGGTCTCAGTGATATGAGTGTACGTACTTCTCCCTGTATCCCCCGCTGTACTTTATTATATAAAGCGCGTTGGACAGATCCAGAACTCTGGTCTTGGCCGTCTTTTATGTGCCGGGGGTGGAGTAGTAAAGCTCAGGTTTTCTTGGCCTCCGCTGCCTTTTCCCGAGCAACCATCACGTTCTATCTCTCCCTGAAGAGACATGAAGCACGGAATATAGACTGCGGCCGAGAAGTGCATGGGAGAGTCACTGAGCTGTGACGTCCATCCTCTGCCGCTCGCATGTGTATATAATAAAGTCTCCACTGCAGAATATTCTCGAAGAAAAAAAAAATCGGTCTCCACTTTTGCTAGAGATTTGAACAGGGATCCAGTTGCCACGAAAGAAGGAAGAGCTACTACTGCTGCAAGAGGGGGGTCCTGTTCTCCGTATAGAGGTCCTCAAGATCAGACAGTCTTGTACATGCATGGTCTGAATAGCGGGTACTGCAGTTTTGCATCCCTTTGGCATTGCTTCTCATTTCCACTACAGTAGGCGCCTCTTAGGAAATGCCTGACTGGTCACGACTTCCCCAGGAGCGGGACCTGCAGCAATCGGCTGATCGCCGCAGCACCCTCCTTTCATAAAGGGGTTGTGTTGGAGGAGGTCTACTGATGTCCGGTTGATCTCCCCTTTAAATGATCGCCTCTGTCCTGTCTCTGTGGCCTGGTGCTGTAGAGGAGCCGCGACTTTTACTCTTTACTCCTACAAGGTCCGTTCCCCTAGTCTGGCCTCATGGAGGAGGCTTCTCAGGCGCGGTGGTTTTGATCAAGCCTCCCCATAATACTATCTGACGGCTGCGTTTTACATGTGGCAGGTTAATGCTCTCTTCATCCTCGTGTCATCCAGAGACGTTTTTTTTACTGTCTGGAAGATGGGAACTATTTGCAATAAAGCGAAGCGTCTCCCTTAAACGCTGGCAGCGCTTCACTTGTCCCCTTCGAGATGTCTAATAAACGGCGAGCTGCGAGCGGACGAAACGCACCCTAATGCACCGTATAAATTCCACTGTGGGTTTTATTCCCCCCGCAGGACGTCATATTCCTGGGAAATGTGCTCTGCGGGCCATGAGACGTCTAGAAATGCTTCTATTAATGTAACGTTATCTGGCGGGTCGGAGATGTAATCCCATTAGTTTAGGCTTCGCTCACTTCACGGTTTACGTTAAATTGAGTTCAAAATTCAGAAGTGTCCATGGCATGAAATTTGTATTTTTTTCAGAGAAATCGGCCACCACTAGGGGGCGATGTTTCCTTATTGTCTAATCAATTCAATAGAAGCCCTTGTCTACAGATTGTCTCCCCCTAGTGGTAGCAGTAGGCAGCTGAGATTTTTCTAAGCCAGTCCAAAGTGTGTACTAAAAGTAATAGAGCCCCGCAGGTATGTTAGAAAAACGGTTGTTAAACAGACATGCTTGCAATGAGTTTGCAACAGGACCCTAAAGGATTTTAACCGGACTTTAAAAGGGTTGTGCAACAATGGGGGTGTAGGGAGTCGCCGAACAACGATGCTCCACTGCACTCCCTCGCTGAGAACATCCAGTTTGACATCACCTGCAGTCAATCCCTGCCTGCTCGCGGCGTTGGCGACCAGATCTCCTTACATTATGTGCAATTTGATTGGCTGCAGGCATTGTCAAACTGGTTGTTTTCAGCGAGGGAGCGTCCCACTTATTGTTTGCCAGGCACAGCGCTGTACATTGCGTAGTGGCTGTGCTTGGTATTGCAGCTCACTCCCGCTCACTTGAATGGGACAAGACTGCAGAGAGCTGCAATACTAGGCACAACCACTACAACATATATGGCGCTGTGCCTGGTAAATGATGAGATGGGGCTCGTCGTGGCTCCTTCAATCAGCTGATCGCTGATAACCACCAATCAGTTAGACCCCCCACCATCACAAAACGGCAGTCCTATGCCACGAAAATGAGGACTTGTTCAACTGTTCCCATTTTCCCTTTGGCACAATTTATACCTAAAGATTCAAAGGTTGGGGTCGGGGTCAGTCGGGTAAAACCTGGGCACCGAATAGATGGCCTTAGATGTAACCTACCAAAATAACTTTCCAAAAATATTGGACTGGTCCCTAGAGTGCCCATTGAACGTGGCAGCAACCGTTTGGTTTCCCTGCAGCGCCACCACAGGAGGAATGAGGCATCACATGGTTCCTGTTGAAATTTGGGTCTGTGTAATGCAGGGATATAGCGGGTCGTTCAGAGCGAGGAACCATCTCTGTGGCTGCTCTGGGGAGGGTTCGGTCACATGGATGGGTTTATGGCACCACGGAGGCCACCTTTTACGTATAACTCATCTCCTTGCCGAAACCATCCTCGGATTAAGATGTCACACGCGTCCTTTTGATATCGTCACATGCGCTCGACCTCTGCAAAGAAAATGCCTTCCTGTTCCTTCTGGTTGTCAGATAATTCTCGACTTTTGGGGTCTCTGGGAGCCATTTGTCAGTGAACGGCTCAGGCAATTTTCAGGCTTTTCACGGATCCATTGAGTGCAGTGAAGGCTTCCTGCCAAGTCCAGCGAGCGGCCATTTATCTTCAGAGGAGAAAATCAATTCCCGACGTACTGGATTATTACACAGAAATGAGTATTCCTTGGCCGCGGATCCCTGAGATGGCTCATGGCACTGCTTAATCGCATCCTGCGCTGTGGATACGAGCGGCTCGCCCCCTATACTATCTTTGCTCATTAGGGTTTTAGGGCACGTCTATGAAAGCCTGCCCTCCCTCAGCTGACTGCCATCTATAGGTGCCACCTCCATATCTTAGGAGACATATAAGATTTGTCCAGCAGGTGGCAGCGTCGCACAGCGATATCGTCTTCTGCTCATATGGAGAGGTAAATATTCCATATGGAAGGGGGCGTTCACATATGGAGCAGTCCGCTGCACGGTGTATCAGGGGCGTGTGGCTGCCCTCTGTGTGGTGGTCATGCTGCACTGTATATGGGAGCATAAAGCTGCGCTTGGGGACTCGTGACTACACTCCTAGGGCATTTTACTTCACTTGGGGCACATAGCTGCACACTCTATGGGTGCATATTATTGCACTTGATGGTACATGTGGTTGCACTGTATGGAGGGCATATTATTGCACTTGATGGTACATGTGGTTGCACTCTATGGAGGGCATATTATTGCACTTGATGCTACATGTGGTTGCACTGTATGGAGAGCATATTATTGCACTTGGAGCACATGCGGCTGCACTCTATAAGGATGGAGTATTCCTGATCTTGCGGGGCACATGTGCGGCTGTACTCCAGATGGGGGCATATAACTGCACTAGTGGGGGGCACTTGTGGCTGCAATTTATATGGACGGACTATTATTATACTTGGACTGCAACCTATATGGATAGGGGGTGTTTTGCTTCACTTAGGGGCACACGTGGCTGCACTGTATGTGGGGGCACAGAGCTGCATTTGGGGGAATATGTGGCGGCACTCTGTATGGAGGTTTGACATTTGGAGGGTGGAAACATACTGGGTGTTTATAGCCTGTGATGTGCATTGCATGCTGGGAGTAGTAGTTCTGCAGCTGCTGAATGGTTGGGGGTCACCACTGTATACACATATCTCCTCTCCAGTCTGAGCCATGGATACCAGAGATTTCTGGTCCTCGCACCAGTTTTGGACGAAACCATAAGAAAACAAATTTCTCCCCCCATCCGCTGATGGATGGCAGGCGCCCCCCCCCATGGTTACTATCTGCCTAGTAAATCTAGTGGACGGGACATGGAGGGACATTGTCTGCTATTCTAATCTTTCCATACATCATCGAAATGAGCCAAGCGTCTTAAGAAAGATTGAAGAAAACCCTCACGACCGTAAATGGGTAAAATGCCAGGGATGGTATGAAGCTTAAAGGAGTAACGTGATGGCATATTGCTGGGATGTGGCGTCCCTTTAAGATTGGCGAGGGTCCTCTGGGGTCCCCACAGTTCCTGAGAAAGAAGGAACAAGAGACCGGCGTCCACTTTGACAGACTCGCCCCTTTATTTGAATGGCTGCGGTGTAATACCATAAACCTCCTGCAGAGGCCGCCTGCATTGAGAAGAGTAGTGCTCCTGTAGCTGATTGGTTCATTCTGTTGCATTCCAGAGCTGAAATCCTGGGTTCAAATCCAACCAGAGCCAATAACTCCTGTCTTCCTAGTACATTGTGAGAGGGATTATGGAGATTAGAGTGTGAGCTCCTAGGGACAGGGACTGACGCGATTACAGTCTATAGAAGGTTCTGCTGAATATGCAGCTATATAAATGCATAGACCTGGTTAGCCACATTACACCATAGGATTGATTAACATTCCTGGCGGCTACAGCCATCAGATCGTGCTGATTTATGGTCAGACACGTCATGTATCTTTCAGTGGCGCTCCGCCCGTACATTATAAATATCCCGCGTATTATTCCGTAATCTGTGTTTTTAGCAGCGGCTATAAATGTTTCATCCCACAGAACATTTTATCACTTCCATGTGATGCCAGCAGCCATTGCCATTACGTAGGGGACTCGGTGGGAACATATGAGACGACGGCACCCGGCATCACTCAGTGGAACAGTCAGCGACCTTGCTGAACTATTTAAAGGGCCAGTAGCCCGAAAATGGTCGGCAGAGTAGCAGCGTTATCGAAGGAATGGTCGGCACCGGTCACGTGTATGGATGCAGCGTAGGTTCTGGAGAGACGAGAGTTTTCTGAACTTCCTAATGTCCGCCTCCCCTGGGGAGCAATAGATGACTTTAGGCAATAGACAAACATTTCCACTGATGCGTTATTCTTAGCATTTTAGGTTGAAAAAGCCCAATCTGAGTCGAAGGTTTACGTAGAGGGGATGGGACCCTGTACCTAGATAGTTGGGATAGTTAGTCCCAACCTTTCCAGAGATAAAGGGTTATTTCCATGGATAGGACCATGCTGCACGACCGTGGAGGGGTCTGTGGCCCCTTCATTCAAAAGAATGTTTGGGGTCCCAAAGACCCCTACTGATTGTAAAGTCATGGCAAGATGGGACTGTCCTATTTCGGCCCATCGTCGCCTTCCGTGATCTTTGGGTTAGTCTCCTACTCTGTGGTGGAGGGAGGATGCCCCCTGCCTAGGTCGGTCCCTCCCTCACAACAGGGGCCACATGGCATGGGCTTTCTATATTGGAGGAGCGCATTTAATGACGCGTTTGCTATTGTGTTCTCTTCCCTCTTATAATATGGATATTTTGATTCTTAGAAGTGACCCGAACGTCGTCTCCTTTCTCTTTCAGCTAAGATACCAACATTCCCTGGGGACCCCGGACTTACGACAGACGCTCCCCAACCTGAAGACGTTTCTGGAGCACGGCCTCATGGTCAGATGGTAAGTGGTGAGGTGTGTGGGGCGGTAACCGGCGTTGTGACGGACGGGTCTACTTACAATGCCCTGTGGCGGCGCGCGCCATTAATGCCTGTCTCGGGATCGAAGATAACTCTGATCCCAATGTGGGAATCTGTCACCACGCACTGTACCTGCAATGGAACCCAGCCCATTGTTGCCCACGGAATGCAATGAACTTCCTCCCATCCTGATCGGTGGCCCCAATTCTGAGGAAAATTTAAGATATGCTATTTAGCATTTAGTGCAACAAGGGTGTTGCCATTGCAACTTTTTGCACCCAAAGGCAGGCTCTGTTCATTCGCTTCCAAACTGCGCTTTAACTGATAGTGCCAGGCAGTCTAGACGTACTTGCGCATGGCCACAAAGTCTCCCGGCAGCGCTTCAGCGCAAGCACAGGGGATCGGCAGGGAGACGGGCAGACAGATTCCACCTGCCCCGCGATCTCCAGCCCTGTACTGTGCTTGTATTCACTGCGCTGCCAGGAGACTTCAGGCGCATGTGTAAGTAGAGCTAGACTGCCTGGCCTGAAAGATAATGAAGAGAGCCTCTGGGTGCAATGGAAACACCCTTGTTGCACCAAAGGTCTAACTAGCATATCATAAAACAGTTTTTTCTTCTTCTCAGGATGAGAGGAAGTGAATTGCATTCAGCAGGCAAGCACATATCTACAGAACGGGTTAGAGTCATATGATGGTATACGGTGACAGATTCCCTTTAACCCCTACTATGCCACAGTCAGTGGCAGTTGTGGTTAGACGGAGGGAACATGCGTCCCCCTGTCGCCCCATCAGTGATTCTTGTCCTGATGGGAAAGTAGCACTGCAGGATCCAAAGTTCGCTGGGTGATCATTGGGCCGTGTAAACGCCCCACTGATTATTCCACGTATAAAAATGCTAGCTTGTCGGAAGCACGTCGCCCCGTGTACATAACCGTATGCAAACTGAATGGGGTGGAACGATCGCACTGCCCATTGCTTGGCCCCCCCCCCCCCCCTCTTTTATTTTGCATCGGTCGATATAAAGGCCGTTTAAATGAGCGCCAGTCATCACTCGTTTAGGGCCAGGCAAGCACGGCCTATGTAAGAAAATCCCACATAAAGAGGAGGGAGTCCTAATAATAGGAGTAGCGACAGTCGGCGAGGATCACTCTGCGCCCCATTCCTTGGTCCTCAGAGGAGCATTGTCACGTCAGCCGCCTCTTCACCCTTCTGTTCACACTCACTCTCCTCAGAATTGCGTATTTCTTACATATACAGATTTTTTTGTACCACAGCCGCCGCAAAGGCGAGAATGGATTGCAGAGTTCGTGCTCGCATTGACAGGGGTTTGGAGTCACGTATAGCACTGTAGACATTTCTTATGGCCGAAGCCCAAGTTCAACACCGGCCTTTTATAGCTCTCGCTGCGGTGATGTCAGCGGCCGATAGAAACAATACAGGATGAAAGCGGCTCTTGGCAGAGAAGCGTTCTCATGGCGTACACTGTCACTGCCGCGGCTGGAGAGTTACCGCTGTAGTGTAGCCCAATGCAAGGAGCATTTGTTGAAAGCGGTTACTACATACATTACTTATCCTGTACTGATCCTGAGTTACATCCTGTATTATACTCCAGAGCTGCACTCACTATTCTGCTGGTGCAGTCACTGTGTACATACATTACTTATCCTGTACTGATCCTCAGTTACATCCTGTATTATACCCCAGAGCTGCACTCACTATTCTGCTGGTGGAGTCACTGTGTACATACATTACTTATCCTGTACTGATCCTGAGTTACATCCTGTATTATACTCCAGAGCTGCACTCACTATTCTGCTGGTGGAGTCACTGTGTACATACATTACTTATCCTGTACTGATCCTGAGTTACATCCTGTATTATACTCCAGAGCTGCACTCACTATTCTGCTGGTGCAGTCACTGTGTACATACATTACTTATCCTGTACTGATCCTCAGTTACATCCTGTATTATACCCCAGAGCTGCACTCACTATTCTGCTGGTGGAGTCACTGTGTACATACATTACTTATCCTGTACTGATCCTGAGTTACATCCTGTATTATACTCCAGAGCTGCACTCACTATTCTGCTGGTGCAGTCACTGTGTACATACATTACTTATCCTGTACTGATCCTGAGTTACATCCTGTATTATACTCCAGAGCTGCACTCACTATTCTGGTGGAGTCACTGTGTACATACATTACTTATCCTGTACTGATCCTGAGTTACATCCTGTATTATACTCCAGAGCTGCACTCACTATTCTGCTGGTGGAATCACTGTGTACATACATTACTTATCCTGTACTGATCCTGAGTTACATCCTGTATTATACTCCAGAGCCGCACTCACTATTCTGCTGGTGCAGTCACTGTGTACATACATTACATTACTTATCCTGTACTGATCCTGAGTTACATCTTGTATTATACTCCAGAGCTGCACTCACTATTCTGCTGGTGCAGTCACTGTGTACGTACATTACATTACTTATCCTGTACTGATCCTGAGTTACATCCTGTATTATACTGCAGAGCTGTACTCACTATTCTGCTGGTGGAGTCACTGTGCACATACATTACTTATCCTGGACTGATCCTGAGTTACATCCTGTATTATACTCCACAGCTGCACTCCCTATTCTGCTGGTGGAGTCACTGTGTACATACATTACATTACTTATCCTGTACTGATCCTGAGTTACATCCTGTATTATACTCCAGAGCTGCACTCACTATTCTGCTGGTGCAGTCACTGTGTACATACATTACTTATCCTGGACTGATCCTGAGTTACATCCTGTATTATACTCCACAGCTGCACTCACTATTCTGCTGGTGGAGTCACTGTGTACATACATTACATTACTTATCCTGTACTGATCCTGAGTCACATCCTGTATTATACTCCAGAGCTGCACTCACTATTCTGCTGGTGCAGTCACTGTGTACATACATTACTTATCCTGTACTGATCCTGAGTTACATCCTGTATTATACTCCAGAGCTGCACTCACTATTCTGCTGGTGCAGTCACTGTGTACATACATTACATTACTTATCCTGTACTGATCCTGAGTTACATCCTGTATTATACTCCAGAGCTGCACTCACTATTCTGCTGGTGGAGTCACTGTGTACATACATTACATTACTTATCCTGTACTGATCCTGAGTTACATCCTGTATTATACTCCAGAGCTGCACTCACTATTCTGCTGGTGCAGTCACTGTGTACATACATTACTTATCCTGTACTGATCCTGAGTTACATCCTGTATTATACTCCAGAGCTGCACTCACTATTCTGCTGGTGCAGTCACTGTGTACATACATTACATTACTTATCCCGTACTGATCCTGAGTCACATCCTGTATTATACTCCAGGGCTGCACTCACTATTCTGCTGGTGGAGTCACTGTGTACATACATTACTTATCCTGTACTGATCCTGAGTTACATCCTGTATTATACTCCAGAGCTGCACTCACTATTCTGCTGGTGCAGTCACTGTGTACATACATTACATTACTTATCCCGTACTGATCCTGAGTCACATCCTGTATTATACTCCAGGGCTGCACTCCCTGTGCTGTTGGCGTTTCTCAGCTGTGATGTGAACAGCCTGGACCCTAGACTGATATACATTTTACTTGCACTGATACACTGTGACAAATGATCAGGACAGGAGAGCGTTGTGCACTGCTCTTGTGTTTAGGATGGTTGTCTAGACTGGATACGCCGTTCTTTTTTTACGCTTTGTTGTTCCCCCGCTCATTTATCTTTCTTTTCTATCCTCCACCAGTGACAGACATCACACTTCAAGTGCAATTCCCGTTCCAAAGAGGCCGGCCAGCGCCGTGTTTGGAAGTCACGACGTTGGGTTTTCCAGTCGGACCCCAACACCGGAACAAAAAGGACCTCGAAAGCGCGCCAGCTCGGAGAACGAAAAAACCCAATACCGAACGCCTCCCCCCAGCTACAAGACGTCGTTGGCCGAGCCCATCGCAATACTAGTCCCGGCAACTCCGGCCGACAAGGGTCATCTCGGCTCCTCCCTGGACACCAGCATCGACGCGTCCAAGGGCAACCCCCACAAGGATTTTTGCGAGAGCCTTAACGGCGATAGCATTGCGATCACAGAAAGCCACGGGCTCAGCCAGACCGAGCCCTTCTTGGACTCCTGTGCGGTCAACGGAACTTTTTTGCCGAACGAAAGCATGGAATTTGTAAGTGAAGGCGCTCCCTGCGGCGTGCACCCCTCCCTCAGCGACGACCTGCACTGCGCCGTGGAACAGGCCGAGGAGTTTCTCGGCACAGAAGCCTCAGACTTCACCTCAGGGGATCAGTTGGAAGCGTTTAACAACATTCCGGTGGACCGCGCCGTGGCCGTGGAGTGCGACGAGCAAGTCCTGGGAGAGTTCGAGGAATTCTCCCGTAGAATTTACGCACTGAACGAGAACATGTCCAGTTTCCGCAGACCGCGGAAGAGTTCCGATAAGTAAGGCTACTTTCACACTTGCGTTGGTGCGGATCCGTCTGTTTATTTGCACAGACGGATCCGCACCTATAATGCAAACGTTTGTATCCGTTCAAATCTGATCCGTTTGCATTAGTTTTAAAGAAAAATGACAAAGTCAAAAACGGATCAGTTTTGACTTGCATTGAAAGTCAATGGGGAACGGATCCATTTTCAAATGCACCATATTGTGTCACTGACAACGGATCCGTCCCCATTGACTTACATTGTAATTAAAAACGGATCCGTTAGGCTCCGCCTCTTCAGACGGACACCAAAATGCTGCATGCTGCGTTTTGGTGTCCGCCTCCAAAACGTAATAGAGGCGGAACGGAGCCGAACTGATGCATTCTGAACAGATCCTTATCCATTCAGAATGCATTGGGGCTGAACTGATCCGTTTTGGACCGTTTGTGAGAGCCCTGAAACGGATCTCGCAAATGGAATCCAAAACGCCAGTGTGAAAGTACCCTAAACGAGCAACGTCCGCAGAAGATTTGTCTTTGCACATCATTATCCTTTGTATCCGGCAAAGAAAACCACTCAATTGTTGTGGGATTTTTGCTGAAAACCACGTTTTACTGCCGCTGCGTGGTTTTTTTTTAGTGCTATTTTTTATTTTCATTTTTAAGGGAGTGGTACAGCATTTGTTTTCTGAAGTAGTGCCGCTCTCGACTCTGATCTTGTATTTACGTGGATGGTGCTGAGCTGCAATACCAGACACAGCCCATGGACCAGAGGGGCGCTGTTTCTTAGGAAAAGTTAAACCTGTTGTACAACCCCTTTAGAGGCCATGTATTGTCTTCACAGCCATTTTTCTTTTTTATATTCTTCAGTCTTTCTAAAATGAGAAATGAGGCAGACTTTCAAATAGTCTTTGTTAAAAATTTCCGATCGTTTTGTGTATACAGCTCCTTTGCAGACCTGTGTGTCTCCATGGTAACAGACGGCAAACAAACCATGTGTAGTCTGATCCCGCAATCCGGTCCCTGCCTCTTGTTACTATACGTTTACCATGAGTGGAGTAGCACTCGACTGCGGGATCAAACTACACAGGTTGTTTGTAGTCTGTAACCATGGAGACTCATTGGTCTGTGTGTGAACTGCCTACACAAGACGGTAGTAGATTTTTTTTTTTTTTTTTTTTTTTTAACCAAGACTGTTTGTTTGCATAATTGTTTCATTTTTTATGTGGAATCCATTGAAGACATTTAAAAGAAAAAAAAAAAAAGGTTGTGAATGTGGACATCCCCTTTAAGTGGTGAGGGTAGCTGACTCTGCTGTATCCTGACCTGGACCATAAATTTATAGGAGGAACTTTTTATTTTTTATTTTTTTTTGTTAAATTCAAACTTTATCGATTTGATTTAATCTCCTCCCCACCCCCGACATGTACACATGCGCCTTAGCACTAGTCACATCTGCATGCATGTTCATGCAGATTATTATTTTCTGTACCATATTTAGCATGTAGCTAGTAATTCATAAGCCGTGAATTATCAGAAATTATTATAGTGAGGGTTTTTTTTCCAGCAAATGTTTAATTTTTTATTTTTTTTTGCTTCTACCGATTCACAGGTAATTTAAGTCACTTTGTGGGAACGCTGGGTGACGACCAGTATGGCCGCCCTTTGCTATTCAGGAATTTGGCAGCCATGTTGATGGTCACCCAGCTTTTCCAGAATTGAATGTAAGTATATGAAGGACTTGTATGCTCTGAAACTTTTTTTTTTTTTTTTTTTTCCTCCCTTCTGAATTTAGCGGGGGGCGTGCCCCTTTACAAGTAAGATCCGCCTTATTGTGATGCAACTTTGTAAAGAATCTTGATTAGGGACGAACGAATTTGTGTTTCAAGTACGGCGTACAAGGTCCGGGTTATCTAAGAACTCCGTTATAGATTCCGCTACCACGGACCGTAAGTTATAGCGGAATCCATAACGGAATTCTTAAATAACCCGAAGCTTGCACGCCGAACTTGAAACACAAGTTCGCTCGTCCCTAATCTTGATTAGAACTGGTCTACCCATCTGTGTCTACAGCTCCTGTGCTGATCTATGTGTCTCCATGGTTACAGACTACAAACAAACCCTGTGCAGTCGCGTCCTGAAGCCATATTGCCGTCCTTTGGCCCCCTAGCAAATATATCTTGGGGTAGTTTCACATTAGCAGCAGGGGAGTCCGTCAGGCTGTTCCGGCGGGTGAACTTCCTGTCGGATCCGTGCTGCCGCTAGCGCACGTGTGCCCCCGGAGTTCCGGCAGCAGCACGGCAAACATGCCGAAAGGCGACATGTCTTACTTTTATTCCGGCCTCCTCTCGGCATGGTTGCCGTGCTGCCGTCGGAACTCCGGCCCGCCCCCATTACAGTCAGTGGGACCGGAGCGGTAGTCCGGGGGCACGCGTGCACTAGCGGCAGCACTGATCAGACAGGCTGTTCACCCGCCGGTGTTCCTTGCCGCTAGTGTGAGCCTAGCCTTAGTGAGAAGTAAAGGAAAGTTGTGACTTCAGGATCAGACTACGTAAGATTTGTTTGTAGTCTGTCGCCATGGAGACACAGGAGCTCCTGAATCAGTAGGGCATTTTTAATCAAACTATTTACAGAGTTGTTGGGTGTCTTGGAGCATTGTGAAGGTGGACTGTCCCTTTAAGTAATAACCTATGATATTTTGCTGGGTGGATGAAATGTACTCCTGCAGAAGGACGATTTTTATTTAAATTCATGGATTGACATGTAAGGCATTTTTTTTTTTTCTCTCTCCAGTTGAATATTTTGATGCACAGTATTAATATGTATATGGCAAATTTATTTATGTTAATGGAAAATATGCCGGTTTATAAGCGGGGGTTTATTTTCCTATAAATATTCAGTAAAGCATACATCATTCTGCGCACAGCTGCCGCCTTTCTCTTCATGCCGCTTGTCACATTTAAGGTATCGTTGGTCAGATCCTCCATTGTAGAAATGTAGCCTCAGATGGCGCGGCTTAAGGCCCCATTCACACGTCCGCACTTGTTCCGCAAATCTGCAGAACGGGTGCGGACCCATTAATTTGAGGAGCGTGCCGCCGATCTTCCAGCCGGCGGCTCCGCAATAATATAGCGCATGTCCTATTCTTGCCCGCAATTGTGGACAAGTATAGTCATCTCTATAGGGCTGGCGGCAAGGTGTGTTGCGGATCCGCAATTTGCGTATCGGCAACACACTACGGACGTGTGAATGGGGCCTAATAACGGGGAGCTCTGCAATCCTCAGTGTTCGGCCACCCCTCCTGCCGTAGACAGTATAATGCACGGTTGCACACTGCAGAAACTATCCGCCGTGGTCCTACGAGGGGAAGGCGCCAACTAGTCTGACAATTTAAAGGGGAATTCCACCTTAATTGGCATGGAATCACTTGCTGCCAGTGTTTTGCCCCTTCTTTTTGGGACCTACAAACAGTTGAAGAGGGCAACACATGACTGGGCGATCAGACTACACCGTGTTTGTTTTGTAGTCTGTAACCATGGCGACACACAGCTCTGTGCGCACAAAACAGGATTAGAATTGTAATCAACACTAAACGCAGAGTTGCTTTATTTCTTATGTTAGATACAATGGAGAAATAAAATACTGGTTGCTACTCTTTAACCCCTTAAGTACGGTCTATTTTAGCAGTAGGACCCAGAAGAATTTTTTTATTTTTTTTGTTTTTGTCTTACCACATCCTTTTATTTTTCTGTTATATATATATATATATATATATATATATATATATCTTTTTTTTTGAGGAACAAGATGCGCACAGTTTATTTTTGAGCCCATTAGACTTATTGAGTAACATTTCTTATTTTTTTGAGGAGGGGTGGGCCGGTAGGAAAAAGCAGTTCCATTGTTTTTTTTTCTTTTATTATATTGCTAGCCGTCCAGTTTAATGTTTTAGTTTTCTTTTTGTTTGTTTTTTACCACTTTTACAAAATAAAACCATTTTTATTGAAAAATGATTTTATATATTTTTTTTACCTTTTTTTTTTTTTTTGTATATTATTATTTTTTTTTATAAAATTATAACATTAACCTATTGTTATTGTTATTATTATATACACTTTTTATTTTTTTTTCAAGTCCCACTAGGGGGATTGATCACCAACGGTCACATGGCACAGTCTAATATGTATACAGTCATGTCAGGCCCCCGGCTGCCCTAGCAGTGCCTCCCCACCCTCTCACTGCATTCAGGGAGGGGGGGAGAAGAGGGCAGCAATAATAACCGTGTGAGCCCCCTTGTCTAACTTCCTGGAAGCTGCAGGATCTAGTTGGTTTACCAGTCCAAAGGTGCAAGTTTGCAGATACTGATCCACAAGTTAAAAAAAATATATAAAAAATTTATATTGCCCAGTGCTGCGCTCATAGTTCTTCTTTTTTTTTTTTTATTGGAGACAGTCAACATACCTGTCGACAGACACGTCCTCCAATAGCTTAGCTTCTGTAATACAGAGAGACATGACTTTTATAGTGTCTGGTGTACAGACAGTGAACAAGCTGGGAGATTTCAGCTCTGAAGCCAACAGAAAGGTTAATGCATACTTTGGTGAAATAATCCATTGATGCGGAAGGATGACTTGGTGTGTATTATGGTACCGGACCATTTCAAGGTCAACTAAAGACAATTGCACGGTTTTGGTGTGTCCGATTAGTGGGAGCATGGGTGGGGCATTGGCTAGCCTTAGTAGTCACAGCCAAGAACAGGAGGAGAGGGAGCAAGCGCTATGAGGGGCCATAAGGATTGACAATATAACAAGTTGATGGCACTCATTTAAAGGGCCTTTACACAGGACAGTGTCAACTGCGTGAGGGATCAAGGATCGTCAATACGATTGTTTCTCCCCATACAGTTGAATATTGTCGGCAGTACATCTCCTGCCGACGAAGGATTATTTTTGCAGTTGCATACAAGATCCGATCATCTGATCAGTGGCGCGTTTAGAGGATCCTTCCTCCAAATGTGCGTTCCTGATCATTGGCCTGCATAAAAGGGCGTTTAGGGTGCAGTCTCGCGACCATGGGACGGCTGTGCCTGCAGATCCGCAAAGCACGGGCAGTCTCATAGACTTTGATGGGTCTGTGATCCGCAGGATGTGGCAGAAGACAAGACATGGGTTTCCCTGTGTCCCCGGGTCCATACCTCTGCTCCTCAAAAGTCGGGACATGTTTCGGGTTTCCGTGTGCTCCGCGCCGCAAAAGATAGGACTCCTATTTTTCGCTGAATCTTGCTGATCGTGGACCGCGATGTGGGGTGCACACAACAGATGCCCATGTTTTGTAGGTTTGCGGTCCGCAAAATGGGCACAGCGGTCGCATGGTTGTGTGGATGCGGCCTTCGTCTGTGGGACGTGTGTGTGTCCCGTAGGTTACGATGGAGAGAAGCCCCATTCCTGGCCAGATCCGTCTTCCTTCACCTTCCTTTCTCGCCCTCTTCCAACCACTTCAGATTGATGAATGGTGGGATCCCCCCCTTCTCCCAATTTTTCAAAGAGATGAACAATGTGAAATCACAACTTGCAAAAAGTTTTTTTTTTTGTCAAAAATGCTAATTTCAACGAATACATCAATAAATCTCAGGTTCCATTTAACAAAAACATTTGCCATTCCCCCCGACTATTCACAGCAGCGGTGTTGGACCATTTTTTCCCCGTTTTGGAAAAACAAATCCCATCAATCATTGGCGGATCCCTGTCATCTCCTACACAATGTGCTATAGTGCGGCTTTCAGAAGGGCTGGTCTAGATCACCATGGTACCTGCAGTGTCCACAGCGCTATGTCTGACGGCAGACGTCTCTCTCTGAGGCCAAGTGTAATTTATTACTGTATTTACTCGTTTCATCTTCCCTAAAAAAAATATTTAAAGTTGTATATCCTTTAGAATTGAATTCTGGTAAATGTTCTTGTTCCTCAAGGCAGTGCTTCCCTCCTTGCTGCAGAAACATTTCCCTGTGACGGTCAAATTGGCCTTCGAAAGCATGAGCCATGGAGATAGATTTGGCACATCTTTAGATTAGGGCTGCAGGAAATGATGATTTTAGCAGTCTAGTATCCTAGTATTCTACCGATTTAATTTTTACGAATGATTGAGTAATCTAATAAGAAAAAAATGAATTAATAGACTGTTTTCCTTTATAAAAACTCATCAGACCCCCTGTCGTCGGTCCCCAACACCCTTCGTCCACCCCCCGTGCCATCAGCTCCACTATTCCCCCCGTGTGCCATCAGCTCCACTATTCCCCCCGTGTGCCATCAGCTCCACTATTCCCCCCCGGTGCCATCAGCTCCACTATTCCCCCCTGGTGCCATCAGCTCCACTATTCCCCCCCGGTGCCATCAGCTCCACTATTCCCCCCCGGTGCCATCAACTCCACTATTCCCCCCGTGTGCCATCAGCTCCACTATTCCCCCCCCGGTGCCATCAGCTCCACTATTCCCCCTGGTGCCATCAGCTCCACTATTCCCCCGGTGCCATCAGCTCCACTATTCCCCCGGTGCCATCAGCTCCACTATTCCCCTGGTGCCATCAGCTCCACTATTCTCCCCCACCCGGTGCCATCAGCTCCACTATTCTCCCCCACCCGGTGCCATCAGCTCCACTATTCTCCCCACCCGGTGCCATCAGCTCCACTATTCCCCCACCCGGTGCCATCAGCTCCACTATTCCCCCGGTGCCATCAGCTCCACTATTCCCCCGGTGCCATCAGCTCCACTATTCCCCCGGTGCCATCAGCTCCACTATTCTCCCCCGGTGCCATCAGCTCCACTATTCCCCCGGTGCCATCAGCTCCACTATTCCCCCGGTGCCATCAGCTCCACTATTCCCCCCCGGTGCCATCAGCTCCACTATTCCCCCTGGTGCCATCAGCTCCACTATTCCCCCTGGTGCCATCAGCTCCACTATTCTCCCCCACCCGGTGCCATGAGCTCCACTATTCTCCCCCACCCGGTGCCATCAGCTCCACTATTCTCCCCCACCCGGTGCCATCAGCTCCACTCCCCCAGTGCCTCCATGCCGTCCATTGCCATGTCCCCCTCCCCCAGTGCCTCCATGCCGTCCATTGCCATGTCCCCCACTCCCTCAGTGCCATCAGATATCATCAGCCCCTCCATGCCACCCATGTCCCCCAGCGCCACGCCATCAGCCCCTTGAAATCACAGGTGATTTTCCCCCCCCAGATTCTGGCCCCTGCTAGTGCTAACTATACTTACCTTTCCTGGCAGTGCGATGACATGGAGTCGTCTTCTTCCCAGCATGCACTGGGAGGGACCTGATTTTCACACACACTGTCAGCCAGCACGCCGACTATGTTTGCACGCAAGGCCCTGATTTAAACAAATCCTTGATGCAGGGAAACTACATCCAGGATTTTTTTGCATCAATGAATCATTGCATCCCTGCTTTAGATGGTCTAGTCGAAATCTGTCCCTCTGTGCCCTGTGATTCTATAAATTTTCTTTGGTAGAACCTTGAAGGTCTGGGTATTACTTTTATAATATGATGAGGTGACAACTGTTGCGCTATGTCACCTAAATGAAGCTCTGGTGACAAGTATTGGTTCTCCAAAAACTACAAAAAATAAGGATTGTGTTTTCTATACGTTGTTTCCATTGACGATGCTTTGTTACAGGCGTAAGTCCACGACTCATGCAGCGTAAATCTCTGTCCTCGACCATGGTACTTCAGGTATTTCTTGTTTTTTAAGTTGAGTTCAGTTCTGGAAACCTCTGAAGATCCTTTCAGCAGCAAGGTCGTCCGGGGTCTACAGGCGTCTTCTGGAACGTTTCATCCTGACATTTTCATTGCTGTCATTTTTTAATTTTTTTGAGAATGTCCAATAGTCGTAGAAATGTAGCGAGCACCGCAATAAGCAGCTTATAAGGTAACCGGGAACGTCCGGACGAGACTGTTTACCCATCACGTCGGAGCCCATTTAGAAAGTAGGAGAATGAAGTCCAGGGCTGGTGGAGATACCCGACGGCTTGGATCAAAGACTTTTCTTTCCTCTTTCAAAATTCTGTAAAAGATCAGCAAGTTCTCCCTCGTGTTGCTTCAAGGTGATGAACAAATACCTCGTCGTGTTTGGGCTGGCAGGCAGAGACGGGGAGAAGCTTTAGGATATCTTACCTCGGTTCTTGATGTGTTGGGGTTGGCCAAGAACTTGTTCTAGATAATGGGATGTTATCCAACCCAAGACGAGAGTAGAAGCTTGTGGTGCGGTAGAACATGTGCCTGGGATCAAGACGTATAATTGGAGGGAAAGACAAATGGTAGAAAAATATTTTCAGAGGAACAAAAGGATCGGGGAAGGAGGTGGGGGGGGGGGGTCCATGTACGGCAAAATATTGTCGTATTCAAGTGAAGTAAAGCAGAAGATCAAGGCAATCCGCACACAGATCTGTAATAGGACGTTGTATCTTTTCTGCAGGACTACGGAACGGACATACAGATGCAGACGGCACACTGAGTACTGTCCACATGAGTCCGCATCCAATCCGCAAAAAAAAATGCCTATTGGATGCAGACCAAAAAATACGGCCGTGTGAATGGGGCCTAATAGCAGAAGATGAAGAAATATCCAGTCACTGGTAATAACTTTGGATGCAGAATTATAACCATTATATTCTTGTACATAAGAACAGTGTTAAAGTAGTTATATTCTTGTACATAGGAGGCAGTATTATAGTAGTTATATTCCTGTACATAGGAGCAGTATTATAGTAGTTATATTCTTGTACATAGGAGCAGTATTATAGTAGTTATATTCTTGTACATAGGAGGCAGTATTATAGTAGTTATATTCCTGTACATAGGAGCAGTATTATAGTAGTTATATTCTTGTACATAGGAGCAGTATTATAGTAGTTATATTCTTGTACATAGGAGCAGTATTATAGTAGTTATATTCTTGCACATAGAAGGTAGTATTATAGTAGCTATATTCTTGTACATAGGAGCAGTATTATAGTAGTTATATTCTTGTATATAGGAGGCAGTATTATAGTAGTTATATTCTTGTATATAGGAGGCAGTATTATAGTAGTTATATTCTTGTACATAGGGGCAGTATTATAGTAGTTATATTCTTGTACATAGGAGCAGTATTATAGTAGTTATATTCTTGTACATATGAGCAGTATTATAGTAGTTATATTCCTGTACATAGCAGGCAGTATTATATTAGTTATATTCTTGTACATAGGAGGCAGTATTATAGTAGTTATATTCTTGTACATAGGAGCAGTATTATAGTAGTTATATTCTTGCACATAGGAGCAGTATTATAGTAGCTATATTCTTGTACATAGGGGCAGTATTATAGTAGTTATATTCTTGTACATAGGAGCAGTATTATAGTAGTTACGTCCTTGTACATAGGAGCAGTATTATAGTAGTTATATTCTTGTACATAGGAGCAGTACTATAGTAGTTATATTCTTGTACATAGGAGCAGTATTATAGTAGTTATATTCTTGTACATAGGACAGGAGCAGTATTATAGTAGTTATATTCTTGTACATAGGATCAGTATTATAGTAGTTATATTCTTGTACATAGGAGCAGTATTATAGTAGTCATATTCTTGTAATTAGGAGGCAGTATTATAGTAGTTATATTCTTGTACATAGGAAGCAGTATTATAGTAGTTATATTCTTGTACATAGGAGCAGTATTATAGTAGTTATATTCTTGTAAATAGGAGGCAGTATTATAACAGTTATATTCTTGTACATAGGAGGCAGTATTATAGTAGTTATATTCTTGTACATAGGAGGCAGTATTATAGTAGTTATATTCTTGTATATAGGAGGCAGTATTATAGTAGTTATATTCTTGTACATAGGAAGCAGTATTATAGTAGTTATATTCTTGTATATAGGAGGCAGTATTATAGTAGTTATATTCTTGTACATAGGAGGCAGTATTATAGTAGTTCTATTCTTGTACATAGGAGGCAGTATTATAGTAGTTATATTCCTGTACATAGGAGCAGTATTATAGTAGTTATATTCTTGTACATAGGAGCAGTATTATAGTAGTTATATTCTTGTACATAGGAGGCAGTATTATAGTAGTTATATTCCTGTACATAGGAGCAGTATTATAGTAGTTATATTCTTGTACATAGGAGCAGTATTATAGTAGTTATATTCTTGTACATAGGAGCAGTATTATAGTAGTTATATTCTTGCACATAGAAGGTAGTATTATAGTAGCTATATTCTTGTACATAGGAGCAGTATTATAGTAGTTATATTCTTGTATATAGGAGGCAGTATTATAGTAGTTATATTCTTGTACATAGGAGGCAGTATTATAGTAGTTATATTCTTGTACATAGGGGCAGTATTATAGTAGTTATATTCTTGTACATAGGAGCAGTATTATAGTAGTTATATTCTTGTACATAGGAGCAGTATTATAGTAGTTATATTCTTGTACATAGGAGCAGTATTATAGTAGTTATATTCTTGTACATAGGAGCAGTATTATAGTAGTTATATTCTTGTACATAGGAGCAGTATTATAGTAGTTATATTCTTGTACATAGGAGCAGTATTATAGTAGTTATATTCTTGTACATAGAAGGCAGTATTATAGTAGTTATATTCTTGTACATATGGAGCGGTATTATAACAGTTATATTCTTGTACACAGGAGGCAGTATTATAGTAGTTATATTCTTGTACATAGGAGCAGTATTATAGTAGTTATATTCTTGTACATATTGTACTTGTAGTTTATTAATGATCTTGTAGAAGGCCTGCACAGTAATATATCAATTTTTGCAGATGACACTAAACTGTGTAAAGTAATTAACACTAAAGAGGACAGTTTTCTGCTACAGAGGGATCTGGATAGATTGGGGGCTTGGGCAGAGAAATGGCAGATGAGGTTTAACACTGACAAATGTAAAGTTATGCACATGGGAAGGAATAATGCAAGTCACCCGTACATACTAAATGGTAAAACACTCAGTAACACTGACATGGAAAAGGATCTAAGAATTTTAATAAATTACAAATTAAGCTGTAAAAACCAGTGTCCGACAGCTGCCGCCAAGGCCAAGAAGATAATGGGTTGCATCAAAAGGGGCATAGATGCCCGTGATGAAAATATAGTCTTACCACTTTATAAATCACTAGTCAGACCACACATGGAGTACTGTGTACAGTTCTGGGCTCCTGTGAACAAGGCAGACATAGCAGAGCTGGAGAGGGTCCAGAGGAGGGCAACTAAAGTAATAACTGGAATGGGGCAACTACAGGACCCTGAAAGGTTATCAAAATTAGGGTTATTCACTCTAGAAAAAAGACGACTGAGGGGAGATCTATTAACTGTGTATAAATATATCAGGGGTCAGTACAGAGATCTCTCCGATCATCTATTTATCCCCAGGACTGTGACTGTGACGAGGGGACATCCTCTGCGTCTAGAGGAAAGAAGGTTTGTACACAAACATAGAAAAGGATTCTTTACGGTAAGAGCAGTGAGACTATGGAACTCTCTGCCTGAGGAGGTGGTGATGGTGAGGACAATAAAGGAATTCAAGAGGGGCCTGGATGTATTTCTGGAGTGTAATAATATTACAGACTACAGCTACTAGAGAGGGGTCGTTGATCCAGGGAGTTATTCTGATGCCTGATTGGAGTCGGGAAGGAATTTTTTTCCCCTTAAGTGGGGAAAATTGGCTTCTGCCTCACAGGGGTTTATTGCCTTCCTCTGGATCAACTTGCAGGAAACAGGTCGAACTGGATGGACAAATGTCTTTTTTCGGCCTTATATACTATGTTACTATGTTACATAGGAGCAGTATTATAGTAGTAATATTCTTGTACATAGGAGGCAGTATTATAGTATTTATATTCTTGTACAGAGGAGCAGTATTATAGTAGTTATATTCTTGTACAGAGGAGCAGTATTATAGTAGTTATATTCTTGTACATAGGGAGCAGTATTATAGAAGTTATATTCTTGTAATTAGGAGGCAGTATTATAGTAGTTATATTCTTGTACATACTGTAGGTGCAGTATTATAGTAGTTATATTCTTGTACATAGGAGGTAGTATTATAGTAGTTATATTCTTGTACATAGGAGGCAGTATTATAGTAGTTATATTCTTGTACATAGGAGCAGTATTATAGTAGTAATATTCTTGTACATAGGAGCAGTATTATAGTAGTTATATTCTTGTACATAGGAGGCAGTATTATAGTAGTTATATTCTTGTCCATAGGAATCAGTATTATAGTAGTTATATTCTTGTACATAGGAGGCAGTATTATAGTAGTTATATTCTTGTACATAGGATCAGTATTATAGTAGATATATTCTTGCACATAGAAGGCAGTATTATAGTAGTTATATTCTTGTAATTAGGAGGCAGTATTATAGTAGTTATATTCTTGTACATACTGTAGGTGCAGTATTATAGTAGATATATTCTTGTACATAGGATCAGTATTATAGTAGTTATATTCTTGTACATAGGGAGCTGTATTATAAGTTATATTCTTGTACATAGGAGGCAGTATTATAGTAGTTATATTCTTGTACATAGGAAGCAGTATTATAGTAGTTATATTCTTGTACATAGGAAGCAGTATTATAGTAGTTATATTCTTGTACATAGGAGGCAGTATTATAGTAGTTATATTCTTGTACATAGGAGCAGTATTATAGTAGTTATATTCTTGTACATAGGAGGCAGTATTATAGTAGTTATATTCTTGTACATAGGAAGCAGTATTATAGTAGTTATATTCTTGTACATAGGAGGTAGTATTATAGTAGTTATATTCTTGTTCATAGGAGCAGTATTATAGTAGTTATATTCTTGTATATAGGAGCAGTATTATAGTAGTTATATTCTTGCACGTGGAAGACAGTACTATAGTAGTTGCGGTATATTCTTGTACACAGGAGGGAGTAGAATGGTAATTTTTATAGTAATAATTTTTATTTATAAAAAAAACAGCATTAAGGGATGGTCTCTACTTAGACCAAAATGTGCTTTGATCATTTGTAGCTTTGTGTCTCCAGCTCTTCTTGGCAGCTCATACAGAATACGTTATTTAGCACAGTAGAAGGAGCCTTCTTCTCGCCGTCCTCATGTATAAAGTACAATGTACGTTATTAAAGCAGTCATACTGTGGAGCATTATCTCCTCTCACCACCTCTCGCTGTGGCTGTCACTGCAGTTATCCATGTAGATGATGGGTCATGTGAAGCCCTATGGCCGTCATCAGCCGAATATGCTGATGACTGACCGTCCATCTACTGTGTATGGAAATGGCAGGTTCCTGTGGAAAGAAGTATTGGGCATAGTCTGTCAACATGCGGATGGGATCACAACGTCTAAGACTAAGGCCCCTTGCAGACGAGGGTCACGGATGCGTTCAGTTAAAAATGTGCGATTTTGCAAGCAAGTTCATTCAGTTTTGCCTGCGATTGCGCTCAGTTTTTTTTGTGTAATTGCAATGCTCATTGATGCATTTTTTTCACGCGCGTGATAAAAAAAAAAAAACTGAAGATTTACAAACATCTCTTAGCAAGCATCCGTAAAAAACGCATCCGCACTTGTTTGCGGATGCGATTTTTTTACACAGCCCCATTCACTTCTATGGGGCCAGGGCTGCGTGAAAAAACGCTAAATATAGAACATGCAGCGATTTTCACGCAACACACAAGTGATGCGTGAAAAGCAACGCTCATTTACACAGCCCCATGGAAATGAATGGGTTCGGATTCAGTGCGGGTGCAATGCGTTCACATCACGCATTGCGCGCGCGCGGAAAACTCGCTCGTGTGAAAGGGGCCCTAAGCGCTAAATGGACAAGATCAACGGTTTCTCTGATCCTGGTCTTGAGAGTTTGGTTTGCTGTAGGAGGAGATTATGTGGTTAGAGGAGCTTAATATGGAATCTAAAGTTTGGAAGGGAGCGAGGTTTGGGGTTTATGGCGACCTGTCGTCAGGCATAACGTAGACGTTTCCTATTGTAAAAAAAACAAAAAAAAAACGATGCCGCTTTTGCAAAAAATCTAACATGGTTGATCATTCTGGGACATTAGGGATCTTTGGCCAAAAATATGACTGAAAGTGCAATACCAACTTTTATTACAAAAACTGCAGTGGAAAAAGACGTCTGCACAGCGTCAGGCTGGGAGTTCACACGTCGTTCAGCAACGTCTCGTACAGAAAAATCATTCGGCCCTTGATGTTCATGCGGTTCGTGGCCAGAGTGTCAGGATCCGGACTTGTTCTCACCTCGCCGTGTGCGAGGCCATTTATTATAAGAAGGCGGGGTGGGGTGAAGCTATACATAATATATACATACATGTAAGAGCGGAGCCAGAGATTGGCCGGTATGGAGGAATTCGTGATTTCCGATGCTGTAAGTTATAGTTCAGCGGTGCCAGGTGGACGGAAAAGACTAAGTGACATACACCAGACCCTCCACCTAACAACACGGGCCAATGTCCACGTCAGACATATATGATGTGGGGGAGTGATCACCGGGGGGATGTAAGGTAATGTATCTCCACAGGAATGGTATGCATGCGGACTTCAGTGCTCAATACCAGGCAGCAGCTGCAAAAGCATATGTATAAAAGGAGAACACTTGTGGTCCATGCTTAATATTGCCCTAGTATAAATCCCCTGTATGGCCTCCCTGAATATTGGGTACGTTTTGGGCTTCGTATTTAGGAGATCAGCTATTATAGAAGGTCTCCCTTATCGAACCCATTGACTTAAACAGGATCGGCAACACATCTAATGTGTATAGGGGTCAACATGCCCGATCCTGTGTTCCTGCAGATAGGCAATTTCTAGAAGACTTTGGAAGTGAAAGGAGGAGGCAGGTGTCAAGGATGACAGGAGCGTGGAGAGGTTAGAAGAATAGGCAGAGGTCTGGTCAGGGCACTCGAGGAGGCTGGAGGAATCTGGAGAGGTACGGACAATATGCAGAGGTCTGACTCGGACAGAGGAGGCTGGAGAGGATAGAAAAGTATGCAAAGGTCTGAAGAAGACAGGAGTCTGGGACAGAAGAGGCTGGAGAGTCGAGGATGGAGTTGCCCGGAGGGGGTGAAGGAGCCTTTAGAGGACAGAGGAGTCAGGACGGGACATAGGAGTTTGCAGGGAGTCACTAGCGAAGACTGCGTGAAAACAGATGTACACTTGGCCGAGCTTAGCATATATGTATGTATACGGGGGAGCTCGGAGGGATATTTTTAGTTTATGTGCAGCTTTATATTGAAACTGGGCTTGTTGATCTTGGAGACTCCTTGGAGGTGAGCTTACTAATACGTGTGTGGTGCTCTGGAGCAGGGGACCTTTGAAGTCTGGACATTTGCCCCCTGTTTCCCCTATGCAAAGTCATCAACTCCCTACTTTATTTCACTTTAAAGGGTTAACTTGCATTGACTTCTACAGTTTAATACCGTGTAATGGCATTTTATATGTATATTGGGATATATATATCCTGTTCATTTGCTCTGTGGAAAGGATTAATGAATATTAGGAGACTTTTGGAACTTTCTAGCTAATAGAGATGCTAATACTTTTCCACAAATACCATAAGGGTTAAAGAAGACTATGATTTGGAGGGGAAAAGCTAGACTTGTTTACCACCGAAACCAGACAGACTGACCTTTTGGCTGCCAGGTGCTGTTATTATGTCTGAAGACGTGTTTTTGTCTGGAAAAACTGCTGTCATTCCCATTGAGTATCATTGAAGTTCTAATGTAAGTCTGACAGACGAAAATTGTAACATTGTATCTGTTTGTGCTGTGTTTCTCCACTCCACTCCTCCCACTAGAAGCTTCTAGTATAGCCAGAAACTGTATATAAGGAGGGCGGTCAGAGCCCCTAGTGTTCTGCAGACTATTGAGTGACCAGAAGAAGATGCTGAGACGGGGATACTCTACCACAGACCCTGGATCATCAGCCTCTGACCAGGATACCAGCCTTCTGAGGGAGAGAGAGGGACAGCTCGTTCAGGCCTTGCCTCAGCATCAAATCTTCTGCCATTTAGGAGACTGGAGATGCCAGCACAGTGCATTGCTTGTATTGTTTTGCACTTGGGCTCAAGGGACCCAGCGTAGAATTGGGGCCACCTCAAACCCGGCCACTGCATAAGTATATACGGCACTAGGTGCAAGGGAGAGAAAAACGGTTCCATCATCAGTACAGGAACAGGTTCTTTACAGTAAGAGCAGTCAGAAATTAGCAGAGCTGACCACTGAAGGTAGTATTCACAAGTATACAAGACTTTTTACACCTTGGTGACCATAGGTGGGTCTCGGTATTGCTAGTGGCTACTACTGACCTATAGGGGGCACTATGAGAGGTTGTAAAGTCTATTAGACCCAATGCAACAACTCACTGTGTGCAGGCATCACAGAAGGATACTGGACTGGCTCAGTGTGGACATCCCCTCTAAATAGTAGTTCCAGACCATCATCATGGCTCCTATACAGGAAGGAGCCCTCCTATAGAAGTGAATGGGACGGCTTCTTGTAATTACACCTGCTCACCGCTGTGATGTCGACGGCGAGCATGTAAACAATGAAGGTAAGGCAATGTTTGTATGGAGTGTGGCCTTCTCTTCATACAGCTGATCAGTGGGGATCCAGGACGTCGGACCCCTGCCGATCTGATATTGAGGACCTAGCCTTAGGATAGGACTTCGATATTAAAATCCTCGAAAACCCCTTTAATGAAATTCTTTGCTTAAGGGCTCATGCGCACAAACGCTGTTTTGGTTCCGCATCCAAGCTGCAATTCTTTTTGCCGCTCGGATGTGGACCCGTTCACTTCCATTTCATGGGGCTGCAAAAAAAAATATAGAACATGCCTTCTCTTGTCCGCAAAAATGACAAGAATAGGAAATTTCTATTATGGGCGGCCTGTTGCGCGGTCGTGTGCATGAGCCCTAAGAAAGCTGAGTAGTTCTGCACTGATCCATGCTCTGCTCCTAGATCTTTACATTCGGTAGGTTTGCCATGCAGGAGTCTGGAAAAGCACCAGACCCTGGCAGTGCAAGCCTTATCTAATGTCACCCAACTTTCCCAGAAACAGATAGAACTAAGGCTAGATGATGACATTTGTCGCGAGACAATTTTTCTAACGATAGGCTATGGTGTCGCACTGTGACATGCTGCGACTGCAAAACGACAGTCGCAAAAAATCCATTCGAAATTGATTTTTCTGCAACTGTCGCAGTCGCAGCATGTGGTAGAGCGACACCATAGACTATCATTAGAAAAATTGTCGCGCGACAAATGTTGCAGTGTAGTTGTACCCTATGTGTTGCGCGACTTATTGTCGACATGTTGTCGTGTAGACTTAGCCTAAAAGTAGTTGAATTCTTGGGGAGTGACAAAAGCTAATATAAAGTCCCATCGCAGCCCCCCAGCTTTCCTGTAGTCTTGAATGTCAATCTCCGTGTGCCTAGATCGCCACCTAACCCTGGAGTGGAAGTCCCCCAGCTTTTCTATTGTCCTGAATGGCAAAGCCTGGTACTTATTGATCATTCTCTCGCTCCTATATCTGTACACTGCTCGTCTCCTGCTCCAAAATCTACACATCACTACATATGTTTACCGTTTGAGGGTCTTTAGGGGCTTTATTTCATGTCACCCAGCTTTCCTATACTCCAGAATGGCAGATATAGTTATCTAGTGTTGCATCTCCTGCACCCATACCCGCACCTGTGCTGCTCGGGGGTCTGGAAAAGAGGCAAGCTGCTGTAGATGCCTTATTGGAAGCCCCCCACCCAGCTTTCTTATACTCCTGAATGGGAAATGTAGTTGTTCGGTGACATTTCTTTCTCCTCGATCTCTTACCCTCAGTTCACACTTGCGCGTTTTACAGCGCGTTCGAACGCGCTGTAAAACGCATAACCGATGCAAACCAATGCTTCCCTATGGGACTGGTTCACATTTTCGCGTTTTACAGCGCGTTCGAATGCGCTGAAAAACGCCCGACGCATAAACAAGTACTTGAGCTTTTTTGGGGGAGTTTGTCGCGCGTTTTGGCCCATTGACTTCAATGGGAACGCGCAACGCTTGTATTTTGCGCGTTTTTGACACTGAAAACGCGCGTTCGAACGCGCGTTTATGAATTTGCAACATGCTGGAAAGGCCAAACTTCATATAGACAGGGATATTTGGTCATTGGACAACACTGCAGTCAATCACACAAACGCGCGTTTACTATTTCCAAAAACGCGCACTAAAACGCGCGACAAAAACGTGCGGAAGACGCACGTCTCAGAAACGCTCAGGTCTGAACCGAGCGTTAGTCAGGCTCTGGGGCAGCTCCGCACCCCTGGAGCAGCCATATTGGATGTCACTCAGCTTTCCTATACTCCAGAAAGGCAAATATATTTCTACAGAACTTGGCAGGGGTCTGGGAAAGCTCCATATCCCTGAAAGGCCTAATCGGAGGTCACCCAGCTCTCCAGTATTCCTGAATGGCAAATG
This sequence comes from Bufotes viridis, assembly GCA_033119425.1. Lineage (NCBI taxonomy): Eukaryota > Metazoa > Chordata > Amphibia > Anura > Bufonidae > Bufotes > Bufotes viridis. The sequence continues at coordinate 495,134,165 of CM065591.1, read as the reverse complement.
CACTCATTTACTCTTACATCTCCTGCCCAGGTAAATCTGCCATTCAGGGTTCTGGAAAAGCAGCAAACGCCTGTATTAGATGCCTTTTTAAAAGCCACCCAGCTTTCCTATACTCCTGAAAGGCAAATATAGTTAATTAGAAACACACGGTCCCATTGCAGGGGTCTGGGAAAGCTCCATAGTGAAAGTCACCCAGCTCTCCTATAATCCTGAATGGTAAATGTATTAAGTGACACATTTCTTTCTCCTATATCTCTAGATAATTAGGCGGGGTCTTATTAGATGTCATCCAGCTTTCCCATCCTCCTGAACGGCCAATACAATAAGTTGCCCATTTCCTGGCACCATCTCTGCAGAAGTTGGTGGGGGTCTGGGAAAGCTACCTACCCCTACAGAAGCCATGTTAGAAGTCACCCAGCTTTCCTATAGTCCTGAATAGCAGATGCATTGATTGAGTCTTGCCCCGGTATCTCTCTGTAAGCTTACGGATCTGCCGTTCAGGGGTCTGGAAAAGCAACAATCCCCTGTATTACTTGCCTTTTTGGAAGTCACCCAGCTTTCCTATAATCCTGAATGGTAAATGTATGTATTGAGTGACACCTCTCCTTTTCCTATATTTCTAGATGACTAGCCAGGGTCTTATTGGAAGACACCCAACTTTTCTGTATTCCTGAATGGCAAAATAATTAGTTTAACATTTCCTTGTCCTGTCCCAGTGGTCTGGGAAACCATATTGGAAGTCACCCAGCTTTCCTGATGTCCTGAGTGGGAAGTGCACTTATTTAGAGGAGTATCTCCTGCCCCAATATCTCTGTAAGCTGACAGATCTGCCATGTTGGATATCACCCAGCTTTCCCATACTCCTGAATGGCAATGATATTAATCAGTGACACGTTCTGGGTACTGGGAAAGCTGGGTTGATCTGGAGTACTGCGCCTGATTGTGATTGCAGCCTCTTTAACATTTTGGGGTTTGCTTGGACGGGGCGTGCGCGAGGTACGAGCTCAGCCGCTTTGTCATCTCCCCCGGACACATGAAATTGGCGCTTGGACGGCAACAATCGCGCCTTTGATGAGGCGACGCGGAGCGCGATGCTCGCCGCCACTTTAAAACCTATTTGTCATGTCCGCTAATGATCTGAAATGCTAACGCTTGTGTAAACAGACTAACGAGCCGCCAGCGCCTTCCCACCGGGGTCACGTAATTATTCACATGGTAATGTAAACTGCCAGCGAGCCGGCCTCCGAAATATGGAACACGCTGTGCCGAGCCGCCAACCGCAGCCCCAAATAATACCGACTAATCATCCGCAAATAAACTGCACAGCGCCCCGGGGAAATGATTAAATCCATCCGTGGGGCAGAACCAGGCGCTCGTAACCACAGACGGTAGAGCGTGTTATGTGGAAATGGTGGGATCGTCAAGTCTTATGCTCCAGTCACATCCAAAGCTGCAGTCACAGTTCTGTCCGCTTTCCTTAAGGACCTCATTATCCTGGACCATGCATCTCTTCTCTACTGTCCCGGCTAGTTGTATCTGCATAGACTGGTTTTGCTCAGGATCTTGAGCAAGATCATCGAGGCTTATACTCCAGTCACATCTAAAGCTGCGTTCAAGATTCTGATTGCGTTCTGAAGGGTCTCTGCAAGATCCCTTCTCTGCTGCTCCTGCTGGGCACGGCTATCCTAGTTAAATCTGCATGTAGTGTCTTGCATGGAACTCAAGCTACATTGTGTCTTATACTCCAGTCACATCCAAAGCTGCACTCAAAGTATTTCTGTTTGCAGGGTCAGGCATCTCTATTGCCCTAGCTAGACATGCTTGGCTTATCTGCATAGATGGCTTTTGCTCAGTTTATCTAGGTCATCCAGACTTATACTCCAGTAACATCTAAAGCTGCATTCAAGATTCCGATTGCGTTCTGAAGGGTCTCTATTTGCAAGATCTCCTCCACCGTCCTTGCCGGACACAGTTGTCCCAGGTAAATCTGCATGTAGTGTCTTGCATGGAACTCAAGCTACATCATATCTTCTACTCTAGTCACATTCAAAGTCGCATTCAGAATTCTGCCGTTTCCTAAAAGTTTGCAAGTTGGAGGACTGCGCATCTCATCGCCTATCCTTGTCCAAGTTATATTTGCATAGCCTGATTTTTGTTCAGTTTGTACCGACCTTCAGATGCATCAGGTTTTATGCTCCAGTTACATCTAAAGCTGCATTCAAAATTCTGTTTCCCGAATTCTTTCCATTTGCAAGACGCACATCTCCCCTCTGCTGCTCCTGCTAGACATGATGTCATAGTCAAATTTCCATAGATTTTTTTTATATATATCCGAAATGGATCTTGGGCTAGTACACGAAGACTTACACTCCAGTAACACCTAAAGCTGCACCCACTATTCCACTTGCTTCCTCTAGGGTCTCTGTTTGCAAGATCTCTTGCTCTGCCACCCCTGCTGGGTACAGCTGTCCTAATTAAATCTATATACCTGTATATGTGTGTATTATTCTCCAGTCACATCCAAAGCTGCATTCGCAATTCTACTGTTTCCTAAAGATTTTCAGATTGGAGGACTGCACATCTGATCTCCACGGCCCCTGCTAGCCATGGTTGTGCTAGACCAGATTGGTTTTGCTTTGCTTATAAGGATCCTGAGCTACTACATCAGGTATTATACTCCAGTAACATCTAAAGCTGCAGTCAAAAATGTGTTTTCTTCCTTAAGGGTCTCATTTGCAAGATCTTCTCTCTACTGCCCCCTGCTGGGCACCACTGTCCCCCCTAAAGGTGCATAAACGTGTACCTTGCATGAAACTAAAGCCACGCCATGTCTTAGTCTCCGATCACATCTAAAGCTGCATTCACATTTCTGCGTCCCGGATGCTCTGAGCTCATGATACCGCTCCGTTTAGCCGACGTCTGCACATATCATTTGGGCCACGGCTGTTCGAGTTCACTTTATGTATGGTATACTCCAGTTACATCCAAAGCTGCGTTCACAATTCAGCTGCTTTCTAAAAGTTTGCAGGATTGCAAGGCCTCACATCTCATCTCTGCCGCCTCGCCAAGTCAAATCTTATATGGATCTTCCATCAAGCCCCCGGTATACTCCAGTAGCATCTAAAGCTGCATTCAATATTATGCTTGCTTCCTGAAGGCCCTTGTTTTGCAAAATCTCTTCCCTACTGCCCCTAGGGGCTACGTTTGGCTGATTTAAATCTGCATAAAGTATCTGCGATGGAACTGAAGCCTCCTTATATTAGTCTCCAGTCACATCCAAAGCTGCATTTATGATACTGTTTCCAAGAGGCTCTCTAGGCTGTACACCGCCTTTACTGAGTCAGTGTCTGCCTATAATCGGGCATGGCTGCCATGTGTGTGTAGTCATACAGAGCTTGAACTATATCGTGGCTTATACTCCGGTCACATCCAAAGCTGCCTTAGCCCTTCTTACTCCCACTTTGCATCTCCCCTCGGCTGCCCCTGCCGTGTCAGTGTTTTTCCCCATAAGGATTTAGACAGGATTCGTTCAAGTTCAGTCTGCACAGAGTTAATTGTCCTTATCTTCTCTGGAACCTGAGTTGTTCTAGATCTACTCCAGTCACATCCAAAGCTGCATTTACATTTCTGTTTCCTGAAGGCTCTGGACTTCATTCATGGGCTTTCCCTCTATTATGTCCCAGATTCCGCCTCCCTCACAAAGCGCACATATCTCAGTTTCCTGAACAACTAGCAGTGTGAGATGGGGGAAGAAGGGTATAGAGGTTCGCTGGGGTCACGCCCCCTCTCTGGCGATAAGTGGATTCAGGTTTAGAGCAAAGCTCCACTTTTCACACATATTCTCCTAAATCTGAACTCCAGTATTACCATAGAGTGTGTGTTCCAGGAAGCTGAGATATGGGGGTCTGTTTGTTGGGGTCTTTACACTGCAGTTAGTCTCAATACCCCTTTCCAGATCCCATATTTACGCCCATGGTTCCGGGACGCTGAGATATGGGGGGCTGTTTGTTGCGCCCTCAGTTCGTGCTTTGCTTGTCATGTGCAGAAAATCTCTCCTTGACAGAAAGGCAAATTTTGGGTGTTCCCTTCATACCACAGGCCTCACAGTATGAGGGCCCCAGCAAACAGCTCCTTGGATCTCAGCTTCCAGGATCCCTGTGTCTGTGAGATATTTTTGGGTGTGATTTGTCCCCCGGTTTCATGTGGGACCCATTGTAAGGGGCTGCGGGGCAAGGTGGGGGGAGCTCCCTGGGGCCCGGTGTGTGTGTGGTGGGGGGGGGGGGGGGCTGCGGGCGCAGTGTAAGGGGCCTGGTGTGGGGGAGCTCCCGAGGGCCCGGTGGGGGGCTGCGGGGCCTGGTGTGGGGGGGCTGCGGTGCCTGGAGTGGGGAGCTCCTGGGGGCCTGGTGTGGGGGAGCTCCCGGGGGCCCGGTGTGGGGGGCTGCGGGGCCTGGGGGGGGGGAGCTCCCGGGGGCCCGGTGTTGGGGGCTGCGGGAGCTCCCAGGGGCCCGGTGTGGGGGGCTGCGGGGCCTGGGGTGGGGGAGCTCCCAGGGGCCCGGTGTGGGGGGCTGCAGGGCCTGGAGTGGGGGAGCTCCCGGGGGCCCGGTGTGGGGGGCTGCGGCGGTGCTGGTGACCTCACCATTTACTGCACTAGCTGTAGGAAGGATCACACTGTTTAGTCTGGGGGCCACTTATTACCACATTCTTGTCCCGGGGCCAGGACTCATTACAGTGTATAATGATACCCCTTATATGAGCGGAAGGGAGATGTGGGGGGTTATTAATCTCCGCTCGCTATTTATAATGTGAGATTATTATGATGGGAGTTATAGTGATTATAGTCGGATTCTGCTCCCCGGAGCCCCCCGGCTAATTAGACTAATGCTGTAACGAGGAGGATAAATGGTTCTAGACCGCGACCATCGGGTCTCATCATGGAGACCAATGTATGTGTATAAGTGTATGTACTGTGTGTCTCTGCCTGTGCCGCATATATTATTATGTATTGTAAGTGTGCGTTGTATCTACAGTATGTGTATAAGTGTATGTACTGTGTGTCTCTGCCTGTGCCGCATATATTATTATGTATTGTCTGTGTGCGTTGTATCTACAGTATGTGTATAAGTGTATGTACTGTGTGTCTCTGCCTGTGCCGCATATATTATTATGTATTGTATGTGTGTATTGTATCTACAGTATGTGTATAATTGTATGTACTGTGTGTCTCTGCCTGTGCCGCATGTATTATTATGTATTGTATGTGTGCGTTGTATCTACAGTATGTGTATAAGTGTATGTACTGTGTGTCTCTGCCTGTGCCACATATATTATTATGTATTGTATGTGTGCATTGTATCTACAGTATGTGTATAAGTGTATGTACTGTGTGTCTCTGCCTGTGCCGTATATATTATTATGTATTGTATGTGTGCGTTGTATCTACAGTATGTGTATAAGTGTATGTACTGTGTGTCTCTGCCTGTGCCACATATATTATTATGTATTGTATGTGTGTTGTATCTACAGTATGTGTATAAGTGTATGTACTGTGTGTCTCTGCCTGTGCCGCATATATTATTATGTATTGTATGTGTGCGTTGTATCTAGTGTGTGTATAAGTGTATGTACTGTGTGTCTCTGCCTGTGCCACATATATTATTATGTATTGTCTGTGTGTATTGTATCTACAGTATGTGTATAAGTGTATGTACTGTGTGTCTCTGCCTGTGCCGCATATATTATTATGTATTGTATGTGTGCATTGTATCTACAGTATGTGTATAAGTGTATGTACTGTGTGTCTCTGCCTGTGCCGTATATATTATTATGTATTGTATGTGTGCGTTGTATCTACAGTATGTGTATAAGTGTATGTACTGTGTGTCTCTGCCTGTGCCGCATATATTATTATGTATTGTATGTGTGCATTGTATCTACAGTATGTGTATAAGTGTATGTACTGTGTGTCTCTGCCTGTGCCGCATATATTATTATGTATTGTATGTGCATTGTATTTACAGTATGTGTATAAGTGTATGTACTGTGTGTCTCTGCCTGTGCCGCATATATTATTATGTATTGTATGTGTATTGTATTTACAGTATGTGTATAAGTGTATGTACTGTGTGTCTCTGCCTGTGCCGCATGTATTATTATGTATTGTAAGTGTGCGTTGTATCTACAGTATGTGTATAAGTGTATGTACTGTGTGTCTCTGCCTGTGCCGCATGTATTATTATGTATTGTATGTGTGCGTTGTATCTAATGTGTGTATAAGTGTATGTACTGTGTGTCTCTGCCTGTGCCGCATGTATTATTATGTATTGTATGTGCGCATTGTATCTACAGTATGTGTATAAGTGTATGTACTGTGTGTCTCTGCCTGTGCCGCATATATTATTATGTATTGTATGTGTGCATTGTATCTACAGTATGTGTATAAGTGTATGTACTGTGTGTCTCTGCCTGTGCCGCATGTATTATTATGTATTGTATGTGCGCATTGTATCTACAGTATGTGTATAAGTGTATGTACTGTGTGTCTCTGCCTGTGCCGCATGTATTATTATGTATTGTATGTGTGTGTTGTATCTACAGTATGTGTATAAGTGTATGTACTGTGTGTCTCTGCCTGTGCCGCATATATTATTATGTATTGTATGTGTGCATTGTATCTACAGTATGTGTATAAGTGTATGTACTGTGTGTCTCTGCCTGTGCCGCATATATTATTATGTATTGTATGTGCGCATTGTGTATATGTGTATACTGTATATGGCTATACTATAGGGAAGTGATTCCGGTAAAAGACAGGGGGGTCTTACACACTATATATGGGGGAGGGGGTCTCACACACTATATGGGGGGGGGAGAGTCACACTATATGGGGGGGTCCCTGAGGGGCCCCATAGCTTTAGATTGGCTCTTTTTGGGGAATTTGAGGAATAATACAGTGAATCGGTTGGGGAGGGGGGGGTCTGCAGATCTGGATTTCTAAAAGAGACATGCTGCTGCAAGGATGTCTGAGCTGCTGGGAGGCTATCCTCCTTCCACTAGGTAACATTCAGCCTGTAACCTCCCACAGGATCAGTACACTTCTTTCCTGAAATACTCTGTGCTGCAGGATGGCTCTCCACCTTCCACTATGTTAAATGTGCCCTCCCACAGCATCAGGACACTTCTCTGCTGACATCCTCTGTGCTGCTGGGATGCTCTCCTCCTTCCACCATGTAACCTGTTCCCACCAACAGCATCAGAACACTTTTCTGCTTAAATCCTCTGTGCTGCTGGGAAGCTCTCCCCCTTCCACTATGTAACCTGTTCCCACCAACAGCATCAGAACACTTTTCTGCTCAAATCCTCTGTGCTGCTGGGAGGCTATCCTCCTTCCACTAGGTAACATTCAGCCTGTGACCTCCCACAGGATCAGAACACTCATTTCCTGAAATACTCTGTGCTGCTGGAAGGTTCTCCCCCTTCCACTATGTAAACTGTAACCTCCCACAACATCAGAACAATTCTCTTCTGAAATCCTCTGTGCTGCTGGGAGGATGTGTAAAGCCCTGTTCACACATGGAATGCCATAGAATCTGTGTCAGGAATCCCGGTCTAACCCTTGGATTTCCGCTGCGGATTTGTCATGATTCCTTGGTGCTGTTCCGTGTGCGAACACCCCTCGCGGTTTCCACGTGGATTCTGCATCTTGACGCGTTTTTTTAAATAAATGAGTACAAAAAAACAGACTTGCCACAGATTTCTGTGCAGATTGTTCCCTGACACTTACTGTATGGCCGGCAGAACACTCCATATAGCTCATGGCGAGTGGGGGATGGCGGGGGGTGACATGTACACTCCGCTGGATTACTGCCAGGCCCACCCTCCCCTGGCGCAGCGTCTGCTTCTCCTCAGGTGCAGGTTTGTGACATGAGCGGGCGCTGCACAATCTGTTTCCTTTAACCCCAAATATACTTTGTTCAGACGCAGTGATGCATTGTGGGTAATAGCACCATACAGGGGGGTATACAAGTGATGCATTGTGGGTAATAGCGCAGTACAGGGGGGTATACAAGTGATGCTTTGTGGGTAATAGCGCAGTACAGGGGGGTATACAAGTGATGCATTGTGGGTAATAGCGCAGTACAGGGGGGTATACAAGTGATGTATTGTGGGTAATAGCGCAGTACAGGGGGGTATACAAGTGATGCATTGTGGGTAATAGCGCAGTACAGGGGGGTATACCAGTGATGTATTGTGGGTAATAGCGCAGTACAGGGGGGTATACCGGTGATGTATTGTGGGTAATAACGCAGTACAGGGGGGTATACCGGTGATGTATTGTGGGTAATAACGCAGTACAGGGGGGTATACCGGTGATGCATTGTGGGTAATAGCGCAGTACAGGGGGGTATACCGGTGATGTATTGTGGGTAATAGCGCAGTACAGGGGGGTATACCGGTGATGCATTGTGGGTAATAGCTCAGTACAGGGGGGTATACCGGTGATGCATTGTGGGTAATAGCGCAGTACAGGGGGGTATACCAGTGATGTATTGTGGGTAATAGCGCAGTACAGGGGGGTATACCGGTGATGCATTGTGGGTAATAGCGCAGTACAGGGGGGTATACCAGTGATGCATTGTGGGTAATAGCGCAGTACAGGGGGGTATACCGGTGATGCATTGTGGGTAATAGCTCAGTACAGGGGGGTATACCAGTGATGTATTGTGGGTAATAGCTCAGTACAGGGGGGTATACCAGTGATGTATTGTGGGTAATAGCGCAGTACAGGGGGGTATACCGGTGATGTATTGTGGGTAATAGCGCAGTACAGGGGGTATACCGGTGATGTATTGTGGGTAATAGCGCAGTACAGGGGGGTATACCGGTGATGTATTGTGGGTAATAGCGCAGTACAGGGGGGTATACCGGTGATGTATTGTGGGTAATAGCGCAGTACAGGGGGTATACCAGTGATGTATTGTGGGTATAGCGCAGTACAGGGGGTATACCGGTGATGTATTGTGGGTAATAGCGCAGTACAGGGGGGTATACCAGTGATGTATTGTGGGTAATAGCGCAGTACAGGGGGTATACCGGTGATGCATTGTGGGTAATAGCGCAGTACAGGGGGTATACCGGTGATGCATTGTGGGTAATAGCGCCCAGTACAGGGGGTATACGGTGATGCATTGTGGGTAATAGCCTAGTACAGGGGGGTATACCAGTGATGTATTGTGGGTAATAGCGCAGTACAGGGGGGTATACCGGTGATGTATTGTGGGTAATAGCTCAGTACAGGGGGGTATACCGGTGATGCATTGTGGGTAATAGCGCAGTACAGGGGGTATACCGGTGATGCATTGTGGGTAATAGCGCAGTACAGGGGGGTATACCGGTGATGCATTGTGGGTAATAGCTCAGTACAGGGGGGTATACTATTGGGATTGCCATTCAATTAGGAAAACAAGTGGCACATCATATAAGCCCCGCCCCTTACTAGCATACACTTGCCTCTAATACCCCATGTATAGCCTCAGCTAGTCATCCCAAATTGTAGTTGGGCTACCCACTACAGTGGCACCACCATCAGAGGCCTTAGCTGCTGATCTATCCCTCCCACATGCTTTACACTGCAGCTTTGCTTCATTTGCCTTGCAATCGGTGACTTCAGTTCAGCTACATTATCTGTTGGGGTGTGTAGTAGACTTAGATGTTGCTCTGCTGAACTATTGCTGTCATTCTTTACACTGCAGCGCTGCTTCCTTCGGCCACGCGATCAGCGATTCAGTGATCCTGCTGGAGCCTGTTCTACTCTGAACTATGTCTCCTGTTCACCAGTAATTCAGGCTGCTTGCTCTGTGTCTCCCCTATGATTTGCACTGCAGCTCTGCTCATTCAGATTGGCTGCTTCAGGCTGCTTACACTGTTTGTCCCCTATGATTTGCACTGCAGCTCTGCTCATTCAGATTGGTTTTACCATTTCCAGGGATGATTGCACTCGACCGGAGCTTTGTGCACTGGATAATTGATGGGACCTGACAGGGACAGTAATGCGATGATCACGCACTCGTCCTCCACATCTGCTCCACAGAAGACGTCTTCACTGACAAATAGAACTTTCCTTCTATTTATTTGTTTGGGAAGAGCCGGGGTCTAGCAGATGTCGCCCGGTCCTGGGGAGAAGTATGGCATTCAGATGGCGGTACGAAGGCGAAAGCGCAAAAACAACGCTAACGGGATGAAGGGATGGAGACTGTGATAATTGTGAGCGCAGCAAAGGAGGACGAGACCCCAGGACGACCGTGATAATGGTGAGCCCAGCAGAGGAGGACGAGACCCCAGGACGACCGTGATAATGGTGAGCGCAGCAAAGGAGGACGAGACCCCAGGACGACCGTGATAATGGTGAGCCCAGCAGAGGAGGACGAGACCCCAGGACGACCGTGATAATGGTGAGCCCAGCAGAGGAGGACGAGACCCCAGGGCGACCGTAATAATAGTGAGCCCAGCAGAGAAGGACGAGACCCCAGGACGACCGTGATAATGGTGAGCCCAGCAGAGGAGGACGAGACCCCAGGACGAACGTGATAATAGTGAGCCCAGCAGAGGAGGATGAGACCCCGAGACGACCGTGATAATGGTGAGCCCAGCAGAGGAGGACGAGACCCCAGGATGACCTTGATAATAGTGAGCCCAGCAGAGGAGGAGGAGACACCAGGACGACCGTGATAATAGTGAGCGCAGCAGAGGAGGACAAGACACGAGGATGACCGTGATAATAGTGAGCGCACCAGAAGAGGATGAGACACCAGGATGACCGTGATAATAGTGAGCAGAGGAGGACGAGACACCAGGACGACCGTGATAATAGTGAGCACACCAAAGGAGGATGAGACACCAGGACGACCTTGATAATAGTGAGCGCAGCAGAGGAGAACGAGACCCCAGGACAACCGTGATAATGGTGAGCAGAGGAGGACGAGAAACCAGGACAACCGTGATAATGGTGAGCGCAGCAGAGGAGGACGAGACCCCAGGACAACCGTGATAATGGTGAGCGCAGCAGAAGAGGACGAGACACCAGGATGACCGTGATAATAGTGAGCAAAGGAGAACGAGCCTCCAGGACGACCGTGATAATAGTGAGCACAGCAGAGGAGGATGAGACACCAGGACGACCGTGATAATAGTGAGCGCAGCAGAGGAGGACGAGACACCAGGACGACCGTGATAATAGTTAGCGCAGCAGGATGAGACACCAGGACGACCGTGGTAATAGTGAGCGCACCAAAGGAGGATGAGACACCAGGACGACTGTGATAATGGTGAGCGCAGCAGAGGAGGACGAGACACCAGGACGACCGTGATAATAGTGAGCGCAGCAGAGGAGGACGAGACACCAGGACAACCGTGATAATAGTGAGCAAAGGAGAACGAGCCTCCAGGACGACCGTGATAATAGTGAGTGCAGCAGAGGAGGACGAGACAGAAGAACGACAGTGATAATAGTGAGTGCAGCAGAGGAGGAAGAGACACCAGGGGACCGTGAAAATAGTGAGCGCACCAAAGGAGGATGAGACACCAGGACAACTATGATAATAGTGAGTGCAGCAGAGGAGGACGAGACACCAGGACGACTGTGATAATAGTGAGTGCAGCAGAGGAGGACGAGCCATCAGGACGACCGTGAAAATAGTGAGCGCACCAAAGGAGGATGAGACACCAGGACAACTGTGATAATGGTGAGCAGAGGAGGACGAGGCACCAGGACGACCGTGATAATAGTTAGCGCAGCAGAGGAGGACGAGACACCAGGACGACCGTGATAATAGTGAGCGCAGCAAAGGAGGACGAGACACCAGGGCGACCATGATAATAGTGAGTGCTGCAGAGGAGGACGAGACACCAGAGCGACTATGATAATAGTGAGCAAAGGAGGACGAGACACCAGGACGACCGTGATAATAGTGAGCGCAGCAGAGAAGGACGAGACACCAGGACGACCGTGATAATAGTGAGCACAGCAGAGGAGGATGAGACAGAAGAACGACAGTGATAATAGTGAGCACAGCAGAGGAGGATGAGACCCCAGGACGACCGTGATAATAGTGAGCGCAGCAGTGTAGGACGAGACACCAGGACGACCGTGATAATAGTGAGCGCAGCAGAGGAGGACGAGACACCAGAGCGACTGTGATAATGGTGAGTCCTCTAGAGAACGAGCCAGTCTAGTCCATTCATGTATTACATGGATGACCACCTGTAATACTACATTTCTCCTGTAGGGGTCACTGTAGGGAAACATTAGCATTCACTGGCACCATGCTTGCTCCCCAAAATTAGCTGTTCGCTGGGGAGCGGCTCCCATATTAAAGGGGAGTCGTGTGTTAATGTATCTCCGGGCTGAGCTCTGGTTTCCCGGTCTCCTTCTCATCCTACAAGCCTATAGGATTATATCAGCATTGGACCCTGGGCTTACCACCCGCCTCCTCTCATGTCCCTGTCAGTGTGTCCTCCCTTTTTTCTTTCTTCTTCCTAATGGGTGCGGGGACAAGCAGGGCGCACAACCTGAAAACGATGGGTCTATGGTGGTTCTACAGAAGAGTAAGGTCCTGGCGAGGCTCTACCTAGATATATCCCATTACAATGTCTGCAGAAATCAGTAGGTGTCAAAGCCTCAAAATACACACTTTTATTACAAATTACTGTAAATACGCCTTTCACCATTGCATCCGTGTTAGGTAGAACAAGCACTTTTTCTGATACAGAGCTCCAAATCCCCTGCAAAAACATAGAATCATGTGCTATATGGTAATTCTGGTTCCCTATCACTGCCACTAGAGGGAGCTCACTGCATACTGTGTTATTACTGAGTATACAGCATTCAGTGAGCTCCCTCTAGTGGTGGCTGCAGGTAACCAGAATTGGATCATTTCCTTTCATGCCTATGCAGAAGATTCGGAGCTGTGTATCAGCTGTGATCTCTACAGAGATAGAAGACATTACTCATTGCAGGATTTTCGACCTATTGAGATTTAAAAAACTGAACGGTGAACATTTACTTTAAGTAAAGAGTCAAGACCACCATCTGTCCTGCACAATACGATGGGGGTGAAGACCCTGCCTCCGTGTGATGAAATCCACACGGGCTCCGACAGGAACGGAACCCAAGACGTGTAATCGACCACCTGGAGTGCGATGAAAGCCATGTGCTTGCGGGGGAATAGTTGCGGTCGTGTCGCGGCCAGGGAAACAAGTGGGAGACAAGAGCCGGGATTAGAGCGTCTGAAGGAGGAAGGTCGCGGCTCCTCTTACCATGGGGTGGGCTCTGCCAGAGGAAAACTGATCCGGATATCAGTAGCGTGGAGAATTATCCGTCATCAGGTGCTGAGAGGGGCTCATCCCCGCGGGGGCGTGCAAGCAGGCGGCAGGTATTTGTGCTCGACCCTTTTGGACGCGGCTGCTGATGCAGTCATTTCCATGGCCGGTTCATGAAGAACACCTAATGGTGTACTTGTTGTTTGAGAAAAAGGGGCGTGGCCAGACACAAAATATTGCAACATATGTATCACTACAATGTATTGTATGTATCATTATATGTATTATCACAACATACTGTCTCTAGAAGGAATGGAGCGTAAGGTGGGCACCCGGTGCATGTGCCTCAGTGCCTCCACAACTGTTGGGGGGCCTGCACCACCCACCCCCCCTGCCCTGGTTGCACAAACCTATAGTACCTATATACATGACATAAGTCAGCATCCCGACACAGATAAGTGCATATGATCACAATAATTCCTCCAGAAGAGGACTTAGGGTACTTTCACACTTGCGTTGAAGGATTCCGTCAGGCAGTTCCGTCAACGGAACTGCCCGACGGATCCGTTAAAACGTTTGAAAACGGATTTCATTTGCAAACGGATCCATTTGCAGATCCGTTTGACAATTGTATTGAAATAACGGATCAGTTTTTCCGTTGTCATCCGTAAAAACTGATCCGTTATTTATTATTTTACCATTTTTAAAGGTCTGCGCATGCGCAGAGTGTAAGGACGGATCCGTTAATGCGTCAATTTTCAATGTAGGATCCGCCCCTAATACATTTCAATGGAAATTAATGGCGGATCCATCCAGAGATAAAAATACAACCTGCTGCGCTTTTATCTGCGTCCAAAAAAACAAAAAACGTGAAAGGACTGAACTGAAGACAAACTGATGCAAACTGAACGGATTTCTCTCCATTCAGAATGCATTAGGATAAAACTGATCAGTTTTTTTCCGTTATTGAGCCCCGAGGACGGAACTCAATGACGGAAATTTTTGACGCTAATGTGAAAGTACCCTTAACAGTTACAGTCTCACATGGAGCAGCAGGCTTATGCTCTGTATGTCTCTGCACCCACTTCCTCTGTATACTGGCACTCTGACACTATTATTGGGGCACTCTGTATAGTGGCACTCTGACACTATTATTGGGGCACTCTGTATAGTGGCACTCTGACACTATTATTGGGGCACTCTGTATAGTGGCACTCTGACACTATTATTGGGGCACTCTGTATAATGGCACTATAACACTAATATTAGGGCACTCTGTATAATGGCACTATAACACTATTATTGGGGCACTCTGTATAGTGGCACTCTGACACTATTATTGGGGCACTCTGTATAGTGGCACTCTGACACTATTATTGTGGGCACTCTGTATAGTGGCACTCAGACACTATTATTGGGGCACTCTGTATAGTGGCACTCTGACACTATTATTGTGGCACTCTGTATAGTGGCACTCTGACACTATTATTGGGGCACTCTGTATAGTGGCACTCTGACACTATTATTGGGGTACTCTGTATAGTGGCACTCTGACACTATTATTAGGGCACTCTGTATAATGGCACTATAACACTAATATTAGGGCACTCTGTATAATGGCACTATAACACTATTATTGGGGCACTCTGTATAGTGGCACTCAGACACTATTATTGGGGCACTCTGTATAGTGGCACTCTGACACTATTATTGGGGCACTCTGTATAGTGGCACTCTGACACTATTATTGGGGCACTCTGTATAGTGGCACTCTGACACTATTATTGGGGCACTCTGTATAGTGGCACTCTGACACTATTATTGGGGCACTCTGTATAATGGCACTATAACACTAATATTAGGGCACTCTGTATAATGGCACTATAACACTATTATTGGGGCACTCTGTATAGTGGCACTCTGACACTATTATTGTGGCACTCTGTATAGTGGCACTCTGACACTATTATTGGGGCACTCTGTATAGTGGCACTCTGACACTATTATTGGGGCACTCTGTATAGTGGCACTCTGACACTATTATTAGGGCACTCTGTATAATGGCACTATAACACTAATATTAGGGCACTCTGTATAATGGCACTATAACACTATTATTGGGGCACTCTGTATAGTGGCACTCAGACACTATTATTGGGGCACTCTGTATAGTGGCACTCTGACACTATTATTGGGGCTTACACTATTATTGGGCACCTGTATAGTGGCACTCTGACACTATTATTAGGGCACTCTGTATAGTGGCACTCTGACATATTATTGGGGCACTCTGTATAGTGGCACTCTGACACTATTATTAGGGCACTCTGTATAGTGGCACTCTGACACTATTATTGGGGCACTCTGTATAGTGGCACTCTGACACTATTATTGGGGCACTCTGTATAGTGGCACTCTGACACTATTATGTGAGCACTCTGTATAGTGGCACTCTGACACTTATTGGGGCACTCTGTATAATGGCACTCTGACACTATTATTGGGGCACTCTGTATAGTGG
This sequence comes from Bufotes viridis, assembly GCA_033119425.1. Classification (NCBI taxonomy): domain Eukaryota; kingdom Metazoa; phylum Chordata; class Amphibia; order Anura; family Bufonidae; genus Bufotes; species Bufotes viridis. The sequence goes on along the minus strand of CM065591.1, from coordinate 495,118,330 downwards.
CACTCTGACACTATTATTGTGGGCACTCTGTATAGTGGCACTCTGACACTATTATTGGGGCACTCTGTATAATGGCACTCTGACACTATTATTAGGGCACTCTGTATAGTGGCACTCTGACACTATTATTGGGGCACTCTGTATAGTGGCACTCTGACACTATTATTGGGGCACTCTGTATAGTGGCACTCTGACACTATTATTGGGGCACTCTGTATAGTGGCACTCTGACACTATTATTGGGGCACTCTGTATAATGGCACTCTTACACTATTCTTGAGGCGCTCTGTATAGTGGCACTCTGACTGACACTATTATTGGGGCACTCTGTATAGTGGCACTCTGACACTATTATTGTGGGCACTCTGTATAGTGGCACTCTGACACTTATTGGGGCACTCTGTATAATGGCACTCTGACACTATTATTGGGGCACTCTGTATAGTGGCACTCTGACACTATTATTGTGGGCACTCTGTATAGTGGCACTCTGACACTATTATTGGGGCACTCTGTATAATGGCACTCTGACACTATTATTAGGGCACTCTGTATAGTGGCACTCTGACACTATTATTGGGGCACTCTGTATAGTGGCACTCTGACACTATTATTGGGGCACTCTGTATAGTGGCACTCTGACACTATTATTGGGGCACTCTGTATAGTGGCACTCTGACACTATTATTGGGGCACTCTGTATAGTGGCACTCTGACACTATTATTAGGGCACTCTGTATAATGGCACTCTTACACTATTCTTGAGGCGCTCTGTATAGTGGCACTCTGACTGACACTATTATTGGGGCACTCTGTATAGTGGCACTCTTACACTATTCTTGAGGCGCTCTTTATAGTGGCACTCCGACTGACACTATTATTGTGGGCACTCTCTGACCAGCAGTTTACGGGGAAGCTCTCGTAGGTGCTGCGTTTGGTGGCAGTCTCATTAGTTCTTTTAATGCGGGCATGTCTGTCTGGCCCTATGTATGGGGGCACTCTCTGCCTGGCGCTATATACGGGGGCACTCTGTGGCTGACATTGTCAATAGAGGCACCCAACTCAGAACTACACATGATGGTACTATGTCTGACAATGTACACGGTTGTACTCTCTAACCAGCACTCTGTATAGGGTCACTCTTTAACACTGTCTAAAGGGGCACACCGACACTGTTAAAGGGATCACTCTCGGGCTGATAGTAAACGTCAGTTTTTATGGCTCCATGACCAGTATTAGGCTTTACTGCTTGCGTGGACAAACATTTCTAACCCTCCCCTTATAGAACTTCCTAAACGTTGGCACGTCCTGTAATGGTTACCGGGCCCCGGCCACTACGTCTGCTCTCAGATGGGAGTTGTAGTTTCGAGTTAGTTATAAACCATTGAGAAGGAAACCCATGTGAACAGGGAAAATACCCAAATGCCGTATAGAAATGTCCCTGGTCGGGATTTGTACCCAAGGCCTCCGTAGAACCGGTCCTGCCCCCAGTTTCAATTGATACATTTATTAATTTAAAGAAACATTGCCCTATTGACCCATGACCTCCATGACTGTAAGGTGATAGGACAGGCGGTGGCCTAGCATGGGATTTATCCTGTATCTAACCTCCTGGTAAGACCCCGGCCAAGCGCATGGTTATTTAGCTATTTTTATTACAGCAGACGCACTAGGCGCAGGAAATCCCCGACTCCTCATTTACTCCAAGTGAATGGAGGTCGTTTGCCTCAAGGCTTGTGAATCCTTCTTAAAAGGAGAGCTTCTTGGCCCCGATCCCACTAATTAGTAGCGGGAATAGAAATAAAACCTGCAGATCCAGGACTGTTCCATGTCAGTGTGGGGTGGACGGCGTGCTGCGCGCTCTGCGCCACGCTCTGTATTCCACTATCTTAAAGGGGAACTGTACCAAGAATGAACATCTCCCACAAAGACAAAAAAATTATTTAAAAATCCCTGGTAACAATATCCACATTTGGGCTTTTGGCTGATATATGGAATCTGGCAGTAAGTGCTTAATTTTCCTGCAGCGCCTCCGCAGGAGAAATGAAGTATTACACAATGACCATGCAATGAATGGATGTGCCAAATCCTCCAGTGCAGGAGGAGCTCTTTATAGCTATTTTCCACTATGGCCAATAGATGGGGGTCCTAAATGGTGCCCCCCCTTACTAAATCAGAATAATCCCCTTTAAGTCCTCGAGTCTATATATCCATGTCTGGTAAAGGTGGGTGACTGCTCCACCCTGGGTGGATTTGCCCTTCTTCAGGACTCTAGGAAAGTTGAATGTTCTCCTGAGTGGCAACCGATACCAGCAGCAGGGGCGGGCACTCAGCTTTGTCGTTTATTTTTATTTAAAGGGGTATTCCACCTGTAGCAACGGCATATAGCGAGAATGTGCCACCAATTGATGATCGTGGGGACTTCAGGACTGGCACAGTACCTGGATAGGCATAATGCTTAGCATGGAAAAATTGGGAAGGGACTGAAGTGCTATACGGAGAGTCATCAGGGGGTCCTAGCAGTCAGATCCACATCAAAAAAGTAAGTGACGCCATATTCTAAAACTAAATTTTTTATTTTTTTTACTTTAATAAAAAAAAAAAAATCAAAAAGACCTGACCAGATTATGCGGGGGTAACTGGTTGACAGCTAGTGCTCTTGGTGCTACACCCCTGTTCCCCTGCAGATGTCACTGTTGTTTCTGGTTCTACGTGACTTAGTGAATTGGCTATACCGCACGAATTGTGGTGAGAAGATTATAATTATCATTTACGCAACTATTATATCTTTATGGCAGGACTTAAAGGGATCCACTTGGGAACGGAACTCCGTACACTGCGAATCTACGGGACGTTAGCTGGGTGCGAACAGAGGACAGCAGGTTTACTATAGATACACCGTAATGATGGGTTGTAATCTGTCCTCCCATATTCCGTGCACTGTAACCTCAGTCCGTTTGGTAGGAAACTATAGGACTGTTCATCCTCAACTTCCTGGTTCATGAATAAAATATCAGCCTACGGTCAATGCATAGGACGTACAGGTCGTTGATCTGATGGGGGGATCCCTAGTGTCCCAGTACATGCTGCGTCTAGACTAATACAACTTTTGAAGGTATGAAATAGTAATCCATTCATGAGGGAGGCTGATGTTAACCCCTTCAGTGCCTTAGACCACCAGGGATGCTGATATTTCTCCTTCACTGCACAAGACCTCCAGGGATACTGATATTTATCCTTTACTGCACAAGACCTCCAGGGATACTGATATTTCTCCTTCACTGCACAAGACCTCCAGGGACACTGATATTTCTCCTTTACTGCACAAGACCTCCAGGGATACTGATATTTATCCTTTACTGCACAAGACCTCCAGGGATACTGATATTTCTCCTTCACTGCACAAGACCTCCAGGGACACTGATATTTCTCCTTTACTGCACAAGACCTCCAGGGACACCAATATTTCTCCTTCACTGCACAAGACCTCCAGGGACACTGATATTTCTCCTTCACTGCACAAGACCTCCAGGGACACTGATATTTCTCCTTCACTGCACAAGACCTCCAGGGACACTGATATTTCTCCTTTACTGCACAAGACCTCCAGGGACACTGATAGTTCTCCTTTACTGCACAAGACCTCCAAGGACACTTATGGTTCTCCTTCACTGCACAAGACCTCCAAGGACACTTATAGTTCTCCTTCACAGCACAAGACCTCCAAGGAGACTTATGGTTCTCCTTCACTGCACAAGACCTCCAGGGATACTGATATTTCTCCTTCACTGTACATGACCATCACAAATGCTGATAATTCCACTTCACTGCTCTAGACCACCAGGGATGCTAATGTCAACTTCTTCACTGGCCAAGAATCCCAAGGATGCAGATTCCAACTATTTTACTTCCTTAGTACACAAGCAGTGTTCCCTCTAAGCCTTGGCAGCTGCTGAGCGGGGTTGGTTTGGAGCTGGGCAATGGACCATCAAAGCTGAGTGACATGAAAACCTAACAAGATAGTCAAAGGGCTAGATAGTCAGTGCTGACCGCAATTGAAAAGAATGGAAGGCAGAATCCATACATCAATGTCTCCCTGCCAGCAAATTCCACCATGTGAATGACCCTCCAGGTGCTGCTGTCACAATTCCGAGATCTGGGTTAGTACGGGAATCTTACAAGCAAAGCTGTGACTGGCCCCCTCCTCAGAGGGCCTCTCCTCCAGCCTGAGTCCTGCAGCCAATGGCATCCCTGATGTCAGGGACATCGTCCACCAGCAACACTGAGTGGGTCCTGAAGGGGGAGGGTATAGAAGCCATCAGGCCACGTGACATGCAGCTTACAAGGGCACACTGAACACAAGGTATTCGGATACTAACATCTTCAATGCCCTAGATCACCAGGGATGCTAATATTATACCTTCATGTGCCTACAGTACCAGTGATGTGACTTTCCCCTTAAGTGCCCAAGATGAAAAGGGATGCTAGTAATTCCTCTTCACCTCACTAGATCTCCAAAGATGCCGATCATAACTTTTTTTTTTAATTTCCCTAAACCATAAGGTATGCTGATACTAGCCTCTTCACTTGACTGCCAAGGGAGCTGATATCATCCCTTCAGTGCCCCAAGCCACCAGGAATTTTCCACTTCAAGTAACTAGATCACCAGGGATGCTTATTTTTCCCCTTTACTACCCTAGACCACAAGGGATGCTGAGATTTCCACTTTACCACCTCAAACCACCAGGGATACTGACTTTCACTCTTTCACTTTCCTACACATGTTATGCTGATAATAGCCCCTTCGCTGCCCTAGACCACCAATGACCCTGATAGTTTGTATTCACTGATGTACACTATTAAGAATGCAGATTTTAACCACCGGGGATGTTAACCTTGGTCCTTCAATACATCAATCCACTGGAGATATTGAAATTTATTTGTTCAATACATTAGCTCACCATTCAAGTGACCATTACCTTCTCTCCTTCCTTAGGCCTTTAGAAAAGTCTGCTGTATGACTGTCTATAGCGGGTGTCTTACAATTACCAGATCACTCCGGCATAGATATTTATGGTGGATAATCTATCTATCTATCTATCTATCTATCTATCTATCTCATATCTATCTATTTATCTATCCTTCTGAAAGAGTTATATTCAATATGTTTACTGTAAGTGAATGAGAATACTGGTGCTTCCATTCAGCGGCAGTAACCCTGTCCATATCTATTCCTGCTCTCAGTAGATACAACTGTATCCAGTCCAGACAATGCTCTGTGAGCTGCACAGATCTTTCTGCTGGTTTGTTACAATGTATCAGTCTGGAGTCTGTTCAGCTCACAGAGCATTGTCTGGACTGGATACAGTTGTATCTACTGAGAGCAGGAATAGGTATGGACAGGGTTACTGCCTCTGAATGGAAACAAGAGTGTTCCCATTCACTGACAGCAAACACGGGTCCTAAACATGATGAAGAATTCAGAGGTAAAGTAGAGCGGTCGGTCCTGGAACTTCTCATTTATCCCCTCATTAAGATTTATTTACCTACAGCTAGAAACATTCTTTAAAGCCTAAATCACCAAGACAAATGTGGGGAAGTCAGACCCAGGGCGGAGGGCTTCACACCAGGTCCTTAGATGATGTTCTGGAGAAGAAGTCATAGCCCGGCGGACTGTGGCCACAAACCACAACATGCGTCTCCTGCCGAATAGAAATAAGAGTTTAATTAGATAATTCTTCACCATGCTACAAGCCGTGTAATCAAAGGGAGAGCCCTAGAAGAAAACCAATATTTCTAAAAAAAAATCCTCCTGAAGCCAAAAAATCACTCTATCTATCTATCTATCTATCTATCTATCTATCTATCTATCTCCCTGCTATCTACCTATCTATCTATCTATCTCATATCTATCTCTCTATCTATCTAATTATCTATCTATCTATCTATCATCTATCTATCTCATATGAAATTCAAATAGCTTTTTTTTGACACGTCCAAGTAAAACATTTAGCATTGCCAAAGCAAAAGACTTAATAGGTATTGTGGAAGGGGGGGGTTGATGTGGGAACTAAACGGGGTGGATGTTGGGTTAAATGGGCAGTATAGGGGTATAATAGTCCATGGTCTCAACATCGAAATTTGCTCAATCTTTTCTTTCTTTCTTTCTTTCTTTCTTTCTTTCTTTCTTTCTTTCTTTCTTTCTTTCTTTCTTTCTTTCTTTCTTTCTTTCTCTCTCTCTTTCTTTCTTTCTTTCTCTCTTTCTTTCTTTCTCTCTTTCTTTCTTTCTTTCTCTCTTTCTTTTTCATGGATCTATCTTTCTATCTATCTATCTAATCTCTGGACAGTTCCAATTAATGAAGCAAAGATTTCGTGCCAGAACAAATGATTTTCAGATCAATTATGCAACAGAAACTGTGAAATGACCGCTTCAGCTCTGCTACATCTGTAGACGCAGTGTAACCAACCTTGCAGCCAGCGGATGTTCATTGTACAAGTCACGTTAGATTTATAAAACACCAGCCATGTTCTGTGTGACAGAATTTATTACCTGTCCTGGAGAGTGGCCAGGACATCGCAGATTACACCGCCGCTCATGAAGTGAAAGTGGCATGGGATTTCCATTAAATTCCAGCAACCTTCCGTTTAATATTTCACTTTTAATCTGAAATAAAGGCCCAAACGTCCAGAGGACACTGATCCCATTGTGCGGGGCGTCCGTGTTATAGCTGGTCAGGAGCCAAGGTCTTCATCAGGTCTTTTACGTAGGACCATCTGGTTGGAGAGCAAGAAGGAGGATAACCCAACAGTCATGACACCTTGTGCCTGCGGACATGGAACACGGCGGGAAAAGGAATAGAGATGGATGGATAGATAGATAGATAGATAGATATGAGATAGATAGATAGATATATAGATAGATAGATATATAGATAGATAGATAGATAGATAGATAGATAGGAGATAGATATGGGATAGATAGATAGATATGAGATAGATAGAGAGATAGATATGGGATAGATGGATAGATAGATAGATAGATAGATAGATAGATAGATATGGGATAGATAGATAGATAGATAGATAGATAGATAGATAGATAGATATGGGATAGATGGATAGATAGATAGATAGATAGATATGGGATAGATGGATAGATAGATAGATAGATAGATATGGGATAGATAGATAGATGGATAGATAGATAGATAGATAGATAGATATGGGATAGATGGATAGATAGATAGATAGATAGATAGATAGATAGATAGATAGATATGGGATAGATAGATAGATAGATTGATAAATTGATAGATAAATTGATAGATAAATAGATAATATAGATACTTGATAAGGGTTATGGTCCTGGGAGGGGGCCACATACTGGAGAGGGATCTCTGATTGTTCTGCACCACTGGACACATAACTGGGTCACTATTTAATTCTGATAAGAATTTCTTAACGTTTTAGCAACATAATAATATTTGCCTAGTCATACAGAAAAGGGGGCTACACTAACAGTGATAAACAGACCCCAATATTAAATCAACAACAAGGGCAAACACTATCAATAAAATCATAAATCTTTATTGATCACATAATGAAAAAAAACACATAAAATCAGGTGGTGGTCAGACATCACATACATAGCCCCTAAGGCTCAAAAAAAGGAACGGCAAGCATCTCATGCCACATAGAGAACTCCCAGAAGAAGCTATACTGAGCGAAACGCGTGTCGGGATAGGAGCGTGGCTGCTGCACATGCACTTTATGTGAGTTAATCTGTTTTGCCAGTGGGGCTGTGGTTATATATCACGGCCTATACTATATTATGCACTTTACGATCCGGCTTTGTATGATGACTTATAAGTGTCAATTAACTGTTCTTGCTCACAAGTTCTCTATGTGGCATGAGATGCTTGCCCGTTCCTTTTTTGAGCCCTATGTATGTAATGTCTGACCACCACCTGGTTTTATGTGTTTTTTTTTTCCATTATGTGATCAATAAAGATTTATGATTTTTTTTATAGTGTTTGCCCTTTTAGGTGATATAATATTTGCCTAGAGCTGCCCTGAAACCCCATGGACTGTGGATGTCATTGTTATGGGGGCACTGTGGATGTCACTGTTATGGGGGCACTGTGGATGTCACTGTTATGGGGGCACTGTGGATGTCACTGTTATGGGGGCACTATGGTTGTAACTGTTATGAGCGGCACTGTGAATGTTACTGTTATGGGGGTGCTGTGGATGTCACTGTTTTGGGGGCACTGTGGATGTCACTGTTATGGGGGCGCTGTGGATGTCACTGTTATGGGGGATCTGTGGATGTCACTGTTATGGGGGCACTGTGGATGTCACTGTTATGGGGGATCTGTGGATGTCACTGTTATGGGGGCACTGTGGATGTCACTGTTATGGGGGCACTGTGGATGTCACTGTTATGGGGGCACTGTGGATGTCACTGTTATGGGGGCACTGTGGATGTCACTGTTATGGTGGCACTGTGGAGGTCACTGTTATGGGGGCACTGTGGATGTCACTGTTATGGGGGCGCTGTGGATGTCACTGTAATGGGGACACTGGAGGTCACTATTATGGGGCACTGTGGATGTCACTGTTATGGGGGCACTGTGGATGTCACTGTTATGGGGGCACTGTGGATGTCACTGTTATGGGGGCACTGTGGATGTCACTGTTATTGGGGCACTGTGGATGTTACTGTTATGGGGATCTGTGGATGTCACTGTTATGGGGGCGCTGTGGATGTCACTGTTATGGGGGCACTGTGGATGTTACTGTTATGGGGGATCTGTGGATGACACTGATATGGGAGCACTGTGGATGTCACTGTTATGGGGGGACACTGTGGAGGTCACTGTTATGGGGGCACTGTGGATGTCACTGTTATGGGGGCGCTGTGGAGGTCACTGTTATGGGGGCGCTGTGGATGTCACTGGTATAGGGGGCACTGTGGATGTCACTGTTATGGGGCGCTGTGGATGTCACTGTTATGGGGCACTGTGGATGTCACTATTATGGGGGACGCTGTGGATGTTACTGTTATGGGGGCGCTGTGGATGTCACTATTATGGGGGCACTGTGGATGTCACGCTTATGGGGGCATTGTGGATGTCACTGTTATGGGGGACGCTATGGATGTTACTGTTATGGGGGTGCTGTGGATGTCACTGTTTTGGGGGCACTGTGGATGTCACTGTTATGGGGGCGCTGTGGATGTCACTGTTATGGGGGATCTGTGGATGTCACTGTTATGGGGGCACTGTGGATGTCACTGTTATGGGGGATCTGTGGATGTCACTGTTATGGGGGCACTGTGGATGTCACTGTTATGGTGGGCACTGTGGATGTCACTGTTATGGGGGCACTGTGGATGTCACTGTTATGGGGGCACTGTGGATGTCACTGTTATGGGGGCACTGTGGATGTCACTGCTATGGTGGCACTGTGGAGGTCACTGTTATGGGGGCACTGTGGATGTCACTGTTATGGGGGCGCTGTGGATGTCACTGTAATGGGGACACTGGAGGTCACTATTATGGGGCACTGTGGATGTCACTGTTATGGGGGGCACTGTGGATGTCACTGTTATGGGGGCACTGTGGATGTCACTGTTATGGGGGCACTGTGTATGTCACTGTTATGGGGGCACTGTGGATGTCACTGTTATTGGGGCACTGTGGATGTTACTGTTATGGGGATCTGTGGATGTCACTGTTATGGGGGCGCTGTGGATGTCACTGTTATGGGGGCACTGTGGATGTTACTGTTATGGGGGATCTGTGGATGACACTGATATGGGAGCACTGTGGATGTCACTGTTATGGGGGGACACTGTGGAGGTCACTGTTATGGGGGCACTGTGGATGTCACTGTTATGGGGCGCTGTGGAGGTCACTGTTATGGGGGCACTGTGGATGTCACTGTTATGGGGCGCTGTGGATGTCACTGGTATAGGGGCACTGTGGATGTCACTGTTATGGGGCGCTGTGGATGTCACTGTTATGGGGCACTGTGGATGTCACTATTATGGGGGACGCTGTGGATGTTACTGTTATGGGGGCGCTGTGGATGTCACTATTATGGGGGCACTGTGGATGTCACGCTTATGGGGGCACTGTGGATGTCACTGTTATGGGGGACGCTGTGGATGTTACTGTTATGGGGGCGCTGTGGATGTCACTATTATGGGGGACGCTGTGGATGTTACTGTTATGGGGGCGCTGTGGATGTCACTATTATGGGGGCACTGTGGATGACACACTGTTATGGGGGCACTGTGGATGTCACTGTTATGGGGGACGCTGTGGATGTTACTGTTATGGGGGCACTGTGGATGTCACTGTTTTGGGGCCTCTGTTCTACTTTCCAATCCTTACAGAACTGAGTCTGCCTGCTGTCCCCCTCCCTCTAATAATCTCAGCTCCAGTACATGACTGGTATATGACGCTGCGCAGGAGTCATGGAAATGTCAGCCATCTTGTCCTGTCAGGGTATAATACAGGGGTGCGGAAGGGCCGAGTCAGAGGCTATCAAAATAAAATCTCTCACTCTTCTGACTTGAAACGGCCTTTGGGAAAGAAAATTTTTGGATTTACAGCCAATACGTAAAGCTCTGAGGAGCCGTCCGGGGAAAAAAAGTGAAAAATTGCAGTAATTTCCTGCGCGGTTTATGCGAGCGTGTAAGATTTGGTGGAGTTTTATGAGGTTGCGGCCGGTCTGCCAGTGAGCATAAGGATGAATGGGGGAAATATTTTTGGTCATTCCAGGGGGGGCGGTAGAAGATGGTGCGGATCGTTCTCACTACACAGAGTGCTAATATGGATCTAGAATAAGCTGCTGGTGGGGGGAGGGGCGCGTCTAATCCACGATTCAGCCAGATATTCAGCGGGGTCATAAAGTAAATAAGTTTCACACAGAGCCAATAGGTTTTTACGTGACTTGTGTGGTTTGTCGGGTGAATTATTGGGTGCTGCGTTACGTGGAGCATAAGGGAAACGGGAAATAAAGGTACAAGCTCGCTGACTTGAGAAAACCTCGGCTGTGATTTCAGGAAACCCCAAGAATCTTGTAAAAAAAATTGTAATTTTGTTACTTTCTGTTGTTACATGTAAACGCTTTCCTTCCTCATTGATTTAATGGGGTGGAGGGGGTGCTATACAAACAGATGGGGAGGGGGCATAAATAGGAGAATGCTCACTGTGTATGCAGCCTATGTGACCCTCGCTAGGACCCAGGGATGCAATGGTTTAAAGGGGTGTTCCCTCTCAGGCATTCATGGAACGTCCCCCTCTGGGGCCTCCAATTGGGACTGGGACTAAAACCACATCTAGCTGCAAACTGAATGAAGAAGTGGTCAAACCTTTGGGAACAATGGACCGAGCAGGTTAAGGAGCTGGGGGTCTCCCTTTACAATAGCCCTTTACTTCCTGCTCCACCAGTAAACACTAAAATGTTTTCCATATTTTGTGATAAATTAGGGTCATACATGAAAAAAATAATAATTTTTTTATGTTGTATCATTATAGTCATTACTTCTCCAACAACCCTGCAGCTACAATAAAAAATTAGGCAACCTTCTTCCTTGGTTACAGACTACAAACAAAGCTGATCCTTCAGGAGGAGACATGGGCACACTATCTGCAGCACTAAGAAAAAGTAGGTGGAAAGAGAGCTGCTTCACAGGGAGCACCCACTGAGCTGTGAACATGAAGTCCCACAAGCAGGGAACACCCACTGAGCTCTGAACATGAAACTTCACAAGCAATGAACAGCCATTGTTTTCTAAAAATAAAGCTCCAAAAGCAAGAAACACTCATTGAGTTGTATCCCTGAAGCTCCAGAAGCAAGGAAAACCCACTCAGCTCTGAATTTGAAGTTTGCAAGGATCATCCACTGAGCTCTGAGTCTGCAGCTACACAAGCAGGGAACATCCATTGAGCTCTGAACTAAAAGCTGACCAAGCAGGAAACACTAATTGAGCTCTAAACCTGAAGCTCCTTAAGCATGGAAAATCCCACTGAGCACTGAACCTGAAGTTTCACAAGCAGGTAACACCCACTGAGCTCTGAGCATGCAGCTTCATAAGAAGAGAAAGCCCACTGAGCTCTAAACCTGAAGTTCCATAAGCAAGGGACAGACACTCTGCTCTGAACTTTAAGCCCCACAAGTAGAAAACATCCACCAATCTCTGAACTTAAAGCTCTATAACAGGGGTGCACAACCTGCGGCCCGGGGGCCACATGAGGCACTCGATACCATTCTGTGCGGCCCCTAAACATCTGGTAAAAGACATGTAGGTCTATGTCTTATGGCTTCTTACATGTATCTTTCATGTATTCTCCTATTAGATGGGAGTCCTAGAACTGTAACGAGGCATTTATAGTATATACTGTATGTTCAATATGCCAAAAATACAGTATATCATGCCCTTTTATTTTCGGCCCTTGGAATTGGTTCAGGCTGACAATGTGGCCCCCGACCAGAAAAGGTTGTGCACCCCTGCTCTATAAGCAGGGACCACCCATTAATTATCTGATATTTTACAAGCAGGGAACATCTACTCAGTTCCTGCATTGAAGCTCCAAAAGCAAGGAGCACTCACTGAGACTTGACAATCTACAAGCATAGAACTCACTGAACTCTGAACCTACAGCTGCACAAGCAGGGAACGCCCACTGAGCTTTAAACCTGAAGCTCCAAAAACAAGGAACATTCACTAAGCTTTCAACCTGACAATTTACGAGCATAAAACACTTACTGAACCCTGAGCCTCCAGGTGCACAAGCAGGGAACACCCACTGAGCTCTGAACCTGAAGTTCCACAAGCAATGATCCCTCACTCACCTCTGCACTTTAAAGTGTAACTGTCGTTTCGGTTTATTTTTAATATAGTATAGAGGCAGGGATGTTTAACATTTTTGTAATGTACTTTATTAGGGAAATATGTTTCTTTGTATTAGAAAACAAAGAGTCTTTTTAGCAAACCTCTAGCAGTGTCGCTAACAAGAACTTCTCTTCAGTCCTCGGTCTGAATTAAATTTTATCAAGGAACAGAAAGGAAGGAGGGAAGGGGAACAAGTTCCTGAGATATACATTATTTTCTGAGAGCTTATCTATATCATGTTGCAAATAACAAAAGATGGATGGGTGTTGAGAAGAAAGGGAATAGGAGGGGAGGATTACACTTGAGGGGTGCCCAAAGTGCCTTGTAGGGTAGAAATGAGGTAGCAGGAGGTACACTGAAATGGTTTAACCACCTCCGAGATTTGAGTGGCACTAAAATGAGTGATGAGGAAGATCTTCAATTTTTGGAAGAATTTAGTGGCTGAGCCGTCTTTGTGTCTCTCTGCCTCGATCCGATCATACCTCAGCAACAGCTTCAGTTGAGAAATCACTGCTGATGTGTCAGGCATGGAGGTAGACAACCAGGGTTGTAATAAAACTCTCTTGGCATCCAGCAGTATCGAACTGAGGAAGAGAGGGACATTTTGGGGGCGAGTGGATTGGGATGCCGATAGGCGAATGTAATGAAACAACAATGTCTGAGGTTCTAGGGGGAGGTTGACGGACCGGTGCGTCCTAACATATGCTGTCAAGTCCTTCCAGAACTTTGACACCTGGGGACATGACCATATGCCATGCCAGAAATCTGAGGCCGGTTCCTTGCCTTTGGGGCAATGGGTAATACGCTCTGGAAATCTGGGAGAAGCTGGGAAATTAAAGCCATAGATGGCGTTATGCATCATCTTGAAGTAGGATTCCCGCCATCTCTCGTTGATGACACAGGAGCGGACCTTTGCCCACCCCTCCAGAATTTTCTCTCTAATCTCAGCGTCCGACGTTATAATTTCCCATTTATGAAAGAGCTTGGATGGTGAGACTTTCCTGAAATTGCCAGACATGGCTCTATAAAGTCCAAAAAGGATACCATTCGCGGAGTGGTTCCTACTATATCATCAGAGGCGTTCGTGAGTGCTTCTTTGGATAAGTCATGAACTCTATGCCTGCAGAATCCTAGCACTTGCATGATGTGAAGAAAGTGAGAGTCAGGCAGTTGGTATCTTTCCTTCAGTTTCTGGGGAGGCAACCATCGTTTCTCCTCCACATGCATCAGATGTTTCGCCCTAACTATCCCTCAAAATCTCCAATTTCCAAAAAACATAACATGCCTCCCTTGGGGAAACTCAGGATGATCCCATAATGGCATCTTTTTTTGATATTGAGTGGGGAGCCCAAAGGCCTTCCTGATCGCTTTCTACGCAAAAAGTGTCTCTCACTAACACTGCGTTCTTGACTTCCGAGGGGAGGGCGGCCAAGTTGGAGTGTAGGCAAGACACCAGTCCCCAAGGGGCCACTAGGTTTTGTTCCAGATCACTGTTGGAGAAGTGGTCTGTCCCGTGTAACCAATCCACGATGTGTCTCATGAGGCAAGTGATATTGTATCCCCGTATGTTCGGGAACTTCAATCCCTCCTCGGGCTTCCATAACATCAGTTTTTGTAGGGAGATTCGGGGGCGTTTACCCGACCATATGAACTTAACGAAGGTCGTTTTGAGGGTCTTTACATCTGCATGCCTTAACAAGATTGGGAGAGTTTGGAGAGGATATTGCAATTTGGAGAAACATCTTCCCAAAAATGACAAGGGAAGCGTGTGCCATCTCTTTAGATCCGCCATTGTTTTCCATATGAGAGGCGGTGGGTAGTTCAAGTTGTATAATGAGCTAGGAAGTTGGCCTATCTTCAATCCCAAATAGGTTATATGTTGTTTGACTGAAGTAGGAGCAAACCCACACAGTTGAGGGGTATTTTTGGTTTGCAACGCAAGGATTTCACTTTTGGCGGAGTTAATGTTATAACCCGAGAGGGAACCAAAGCGGTGGAGCAAGTCCATCAGGAGGCGCATATGTTGTTGGGGATTGGACATAAATATCAGCAGGACCTCCTATTTACCAACTTTGATGCCTGAGTGCAGATCCAAGCTTTCCAGGAGTCGGGCCAAAGGCTCTAGGGCGAAGTCAAACAACAATGGGGATAAGGGACAACCCTGCCGTGTGCCTTTTTGAAGGGCAAAGGTGGGGGATAGAAAGCCCCCTGAGTGTACTCAAGCAATCGGGTTTTATAAAGGCTGTTTAGGAAGGTGCAAGTGTCCAAATATCTGAAATTTGTCCAACACCGCTCCCAGCTCACCGCTCCCAGCTCACCGCTCCCAGCTCACCGCTCCCAGCTAACTGCGTTAAAAGCTATTTTAGCATCCAAGGCCATCAAAATAGAGGCCTCCCCTGGCTGAGAGCACTGCCGGACCAGTCCAGAGTAGCCAGCACCTTTCGAATGTTGGCCACGGCCGACCTGCCTTTAGAGAACCCTACCTGAGAGGGTCCCACCAGTGATGACATTAAAGCCCCCAATCTGTCTGCTAATATCTTTGTCAGAATCTTCAGGTCCTGATTAATCAATGATATAGGGCGATAGGAGCTAGGATCCTGTGGACCCTTGTGTGGTTTCAGTAGAAGCTTTATGTAGGCTACATTTGTATAACTAGGGAAGCATCCCGATTGTAAAAGGTGGTTGAATAGGTATCCAGGGTGGGGGAGATCTGAGCCTGCAACATCTTATAGAACTCCCCAGTAAACCCGTCTGGACCTGGGGCCGTGCCGTTGTGTAGTGACTTAACTATACTCAAAATTTTCCCCTCCATGATCTTCGAACTCAGGATTTCTGGTTGATCTTTAGTCAAGGATGGAATAGTGATGGACGATAAGAACCTAGTGCCTGCCATTACATCTCCTGGTGTATCTTTGTACAGATTAGCATAGTATACCCCCAAAATTCTATTATGACCATCCTTTAAGGACGATATAATCGTGGGGGTAAGGGTACTTTCACACTAGCGTTTTTGTTTTCCGGCATAGAGTTAGAGTTCCGTCGTCGGATCTCTATGCCGGAAAACTACTGATCAGGATTATCCCAATGCATTCTGAATGGAGAGAAATCCGTTCAGGATGCATCAGGATGTCATCCGTTCAGTAACCAAACGTTTTTTGGCAGGAGAAAAATCCGCAGCATGCTGCGGATTTTCCTCCGGCCAAAAATCTGGAGGACTTGCCGTAACGCCAGATTCGGAATGAATGCCCATTGAAGTGCATTAACCTGGACTTGGAATTAAGCTAAATGTCGTTTCGGTGCATTGCCGGATCCGACGTTTAGCTCTGCGCATGCGCAGCAGCAGTTCCGATCGGATTCCCCAGTGTAAGCTGGGGCTCCGATCGGTTACTATAGCAGCTAGGACACTACTGAAGTCCTGGCTGCCATGGTAAGTACTCCGCAGCAGTGTACTTACAGTACCTGCGCTGCTGGTGTCGTCATGAAGGAGCGGCCACAGTGCGGGTAAGTACACTGCTGCGGAGTACTTACCATGGCAGCCAGGACTTCAATAACGTCCTGGCTGCCATGGTAACCGAAAAGCATTTCGAGGACTGATCAGGATCCTGATCAGTCTTCTAATGCTTTCAGACGACTTGCGTTCTGACGGATCCGGCGGGCCTGAAGTGCCCGCCGGATCCTCAGAACACAAGTGTGAAAGCGCCCTAAATCTGCCTCTAGCCAGGTTATTTAACATGTGCCCTTATTTCCGTAGTGGAAGAGATCCGTCTGGAATGCAGATCTGTACATTGCTTCTCTCCTGTTCACCCACCATTCGTAATCACTTCTAGCCTTAAGCCAGTTGTCCTTATCACTAGTGGAGGCCGTCTGTAGAAATATGGTATAAGCTTCCCTCAATGTTGTACTAACTGTCATGTATTGTTAGGAGAGTGTTTTGCGCAGGTTACTGATCTATCCTATGATCCTCCCCCTTAATACTGCTTTTGCTGCCTCCCAATGGGTCGAAACATCTGATGCATGAGGGGGATTATCATGACCCCGGAATTCTATCCACCAACCATGCAAAGTTTCCTTGAAGTTGTCATCTCTGTACTCCCTGTCATCTGGATGAAGCAAGCACCATATATCTTGCATGCCTGTGGAGGACATAAAAGGTTGTAAAACCACATCTCTATGGTGTGGGTGGCCAACAGCCCTGTCGGCTCTTAGGCGATCCTCATGTAAAAAGGCAACTGCGTTGAAGTCACCTCCTAGAATCTTATTGGGGATCCCATCTAAAGGTAGCTTAATTTCTAGTTGAGCAAAAAAGGATCTGTTTTCTCCATTAGGCGCATAAACATTGTGGATGCTATATTTGGTGCCTTTATATTCCAGTAGCAGCCCAAGCCATTTACTCTTCTCGTCATGTTCCTCAGAGAGTACCACTCCTGAGAAGTTTTTATGTAGCAAGGTTATCACTCGGCTCTGCGGACTTGGGCCGGGGAACCATAGACTCGACCAACCCAGAATTTCTGCCACCCGGAAATATCATTTTCTGCTATAAAAACAGAACCTGAGAACTTAAAACTCCTAAACTTGTATAGCCCCGCTGTCTCCCCCCTCTAACAAGTGTGGGGTCTACGGCCCTTGGGACCAGGCGGATCAGCGCCGGGAAAACCTGTTCAACGATTCTGAGGTCAATCTTCTGGTGCTTCTGGAGTGCCCCATCGATCTTTTCACTGAGCGACCCCTTCGTTGGCGTCCGGTGATCTTTCTTTGGGAGCGCAAGGGGAACCTTGCCGGGGAGGGAGTTGTATCTGAGTCCGTTATGGAACGGACGGTGTTCAATGCTTCCTCTGCCGCCGCAGGAAAGTTGAAAGTGGAGACACCACCCTGGGCATGGTAGACCTTCACCATGGCTGAATAGAGGAGCTGGCAGCGGATGTTTTTATGAAATAGCTTGGTGCAGATGGAGCTAAATGCTTTGCGCCGTATCGCTACTTCTGCCGAATAGTCCTTGTATATGAGGACATTGTAGCCCCAGATGGAAATCGGGCGTTTTCGTCTTTGGAAATTGCGCAGCATGGCCACTTTGTCATTAAAGTCCAGCAACCGCAGTATTACATGGCGGGGCCTCCCACAGTAAGTGAAAGAGGAGGAAGCGGGGTTCGAGTTGCGTTGCACTAAGGGGTCCGGTCCTACCCTGTGTGCGTGCTGAAGGGGTGTAAATGAACTGGTGCTCTGAGGAATTTGGCCAGCCCCTCAGTGCTCCAAGGAGTTGATTCGCATATCAATAAAAAAGTGATTTTCTATACAATAGGGCAACGAACAGTCACAATCATGGCCTCGTTTTTTATCAGCATGATCAACCCTACCAGGCTGTATTGCTCTATAAGCTCCACAAACAAGGAACAGCCACTGAGCTCTGAACCTGAAGCTCCACAAGCAAAGAACACCCACTAAGCTCTGAACCTACAGCTCCACAAACAAGAAACACCCACTGAGCTCTGAACCTACAGCTCCACAAGCAAAGAACACTCACTGAGTTCTGAACCTGAAGCTCCACAAGCAAAGAACACCCACTAAGCTCTGAACCTACAGCTCCACAAACAAGAAACACCCACTAAGCTCTGAACCTACAGCTCCACAAACAAGAAACACCCACTAAGCTCTGAACCTGAAGCTCCACGAGCAAAGAACACCCACTAAGCTCTGAACCTACAGCTCCACAAACAAGAAACACCCACTAAGCTCTGAACCTGAAGCTCCACGAGCAAAGAACACCCACTAAGCTCTGAACCTGAAGCTCCACAAGCAAAGAACACTCACTGAGTTCTGAACCTGAAGCTCCACAAGCAAAGAACACCCACTAAGCTCTGAACCTACAGCTGCAAAAGCAGCATCTCAGAAAAACAGTTCTGGAAAATATAAGCAGAAATTTAGAAGTCAAGATTGAGTGCCCTAGACTGCTCCATGCACATAGATACATAACTAAAAACTATTTTGGAGAGCCACAAGATGCATGTATGCTTCAAATGGGTTTCCTTAGAAGGACTTTTATGGCATATTGACTACATATGCTCTATAAATTAGATTGGTTGTGGCTTAACGGCTCGGGCCAGCACTAATCCATGCACGCGTGGTCACTCTCCAATGAATACTAATGAGGGATATGAAAGCAGAACTACTTACAGCCCTAACCTGCCTGCTTGGGATTGATAAGGGTCCCAAAAGTAGGACCCATCTCCCAAATATATTTATGCCAGATGCAGCAGGTGGTTGCGTCTTCATGCTTTAGCACAGGGGTATCCACAAGAGGAAGATGGTCACAGCCTATGAAAAAAATGGTTATTTGTTTCATTTTTGGCGAAGGTTGGTGGAAGATGGTCATGGTGGTGTTGGGAGGATTCCTTATTCATTTCAGAATGTTAATGTTTTCTATTATTTCTGAACTACTGCCGTGACTACATTTTTGGTCAGTCTTGAAAGTAAGACAGAAAAAAAATCAATAAAAATAAAATAAAAAATATAATGGTATAAAAAATAAATAAAAAATAATGAAAATTAAATGAAAAATTCCCCCTACCTATGAAATTATTCCATTAGCTGAAGCAATGAATTCCTTAGTAATGAATGTATAAAGCTTAAATTGGGTCTTTTAAGTCAAGTCCTGAAATTAAATCTCATTAAATTGTGCGCTTTTTTGGCCTTTTGTGATGATTTTTTATTTTCTGTACACACGTTTTACATGGCTTTATTAGCCAGGCGGCTGTAATTACCACGATGTTAAACCACGCAATAAATGAGGCTTTCTTAAGGTGGATTTTATATAGATGGGAAACATAAGCCGGCTGCAGTTTTCTTGGATGCTCGTTCTTCGATGAGATCACGCCTGCCTTTTTGAACTCTTGATTCATTTTGCAACATCTGATTTTCTTGAGAAAATTTATTATTGTACCACTAAGAGCCAACCTCCATGCAGTGTACAGGTGTTAGCTCTGTGTAGAGACCTGACCCATGGGTCAAAATAGGAATGTTTTCACATTGGAGGACCCTTCTATCCTTGTCTAATCTGAAGACCTCTCGGTCCATGAACTGATTTCTCTCTAAGATGACCATTGTAAAAAAAGCCAAAAAAATTATGCAAAGGAAAATCCGAAAACAATAAAAACTATCCAAAAACTGTAAATACAAAATCCCTCAGATGGGCCCCAATACGTAATCTGTAATGGTGGCCAGAGCCACCATGTGCCATTTAGAATATTGGTGTGTTTATACCTGGACGGAGAGTGTTTGTACCTCCTCAGGCTCCTGGGGGAATGCCAGTTTCCTGTAGGCCCAATGCCAGATCGTTAGTCCCACTTGAGCCTGACCCTGGCATGGATTGTACCACCAACTTCAGTTTCTTGAGAATTTCTTTTCTTTTGTTTGTGTCATTAGAAGGATCTATAATTTCTCAAGGACCTTGGACATCACCACCAAAAACATCAACATGGAATATTCAATCGAGTGAAAATAAAAAAGTTTTAAAAAATGCGCACCTTGTCGATCAGGAGTTGAGCATAGCATTAGAAATGTAATCCTGCAGTTTCAAAAATGTGTGCCAATTTTTGAGCAATATTTTTAACAATATTTTTAACAATATCCCTCCAAAAATGTTCAAGATGTTGGGTTCAAGTCAGGGCTCTGGGTGGGGCCACTCAAGGACATTCACAGAGTTGTTTTTAAGCCACTCCTGTGTTGTCTTGGCTGTGCGCTTAGGGTCATTGTCATGTTGGAAGGTGAACCTTCTGCCCAGTTTGAGGTCCAGAACACGCCGGATTAGGTTTTCATTTAGAATATCTTTGTACTTTGCTCCATTCAGCTTTCCCTCAACCCTGACCAGCCTCCCTGTCCCCCCAGGATGATGCTGCCACCACCATGCCTCACTGTAGGGATGGTATTGGACAGGTGATGAGCAGCGCCTGGTCTCCTCCAGACATGACGCTGCCCCCACCATGCTTCACTG
This sequence comes from Bufotes viridis, assembly GCA_033119425.1. NCBI lineage: Eukaryota > Metazoa > Chordata > Amphibia > Anura > Bufonidae > Bufotes > Bufotes viridis. Next base: position 495,097,439 of record CM065591.1, on the reverse strand, counting down.
TAGGGATGGTATTGGGCAGGTGATAAGCGGCGCCTGGTCTCCTCCAGACATGACGCTGCCCCCACCATGCTTCACTGTAGGGATGGTATTGGGCAGGTGATAAGCGGCGCCTGGTCTCCTCCAGACATGATGCTGCCACCACCATGCTTCACTGTAGGGATGGTATTGGGCAGGTGATGAGCGGCGCCTGGTCTCCTTCAGACATGATGCTGCCACCACCATGCTTCACTGTAGGGATAGTATTGGGCAAGTGAGGAGTAGGGCTTGTTTTTCTCGAGACATGATGCTCATCGCTGAGGCCAAAAGTTCTATTTCGTTTTCATCAGATCGGAGAATCTTGATTCTCGCAGTCTGAGAGTTCTTTAGGTGCTTTTGTGCAAACCTTCTCATGTTTTACTGAGAAGACACTTCTTTCTGGCCGCTCTGCCATAAAGCCCAGATTAGTTGAGGCTGCAGTGATGGTTGATCTTCTGGACGTTTCTCCCATTTGCACAAAGGATCTTTGGAGCTCAACCAGAGTGACCATTGGGTTCTTGGCCAACTCTCTTACTAAGGAGCTTCTACCTTGATTACCACTAGTGATGAGCGGCAGGGGCAATATTCGAATTTGCGATATTTTGCGAATATTAGGGCGAATATTCGCCATATATTCGAAAATTCGCAAATCTGTAATCTCCAGACATTATTTTCTTGTTTGTGAAAATTCGCATAAAAAATCCTCATAAATTAGCATACAATTCGCATAAACTGGCATTTAAAAGATACCTTTTAAATACCAGTTTATGCAAATTTTTATGCAAATTTTTGTGAATTTTTTAATGCAAATTTTTGCAAACAAGAAAATAATGACATTATTTTCTTGCTTGCGAAAATTTGCACATATAAAATTTTGCATAAAATGAATATTCACAATTGCGAATATATTTTGCGATATTCTAAATTTTCGCGAATTCTCGAAGTGCTGATATTCGCGATTAAAATTCACAATTCGAAAATTCGTGATCAACACTAATTACCACGAGTTGGTTGGTGGCCAGTTCTAGGAAGAGTCCTGATTGTTACAAATGTCTTCCATGTAAGAATTATGGAGACCACTGTGCTCTTGGGAACTTTGAGTGCAGCGGTAATGTTTTTGTCCCCTTCTCCAGATCTGTGCCTCCACACACTCCTGTCTCTGAGCTCTACAGGCAGTTCTTGGTTTTTGCCATGATATACATTTCCAAATCATGTCCAATCAACTGAATTTACCTCAGGTGGACTGCATTATTTATTTTATTTTAGCAACATAAAAGCATGTCAAAAAAGGGAAAGGACCTGAAGACTTTCTGAATGCACTGTGTATTGATGGTCCTGTATGACTGTTGGCCAAAGCACAGCCTCGGTAAAAATTGGCAAAGGCCAAAGGCTCCTGGGTCTGTATCCTCTCTACGTGTGAATTCTGCGTCTGCTCAGTTAGCCAGATCGCCATGCACCAAATTTTCCATGAGAAAATCTACAAAGCTTTAAAAAAAACAAAAAATACAAAACCAAATATTTTTATTCATTCTAAACTGACTGCTATTTGTTTAAATTCTTCTCGAACCTTCGAGGATGAAGACGAGAAGAGCGTGTCCTGAATCTGAACCCGCCTATAAATCAATCCCAGAATAATTGTCCAGGTTGAGATTTATTGACTAGGAGAATATTGCGCGTCGCACCTGTAGCTGCACAATATGAGAAATTATTGTCTGAAAAGCTGACCTTCTGCCTAGACTTTTCCATCACAAGCAGAAGCATAGAGCACGGATTGTAAATTGCTATAGCGATGGTGAAGTGGAAGTTTCTGAGATAAATTTTAAATTCTTGGAAAGATAAACTGGACACATTGTGGGAAGTAGTATGAGAAAAGTGGTGGCTTTGTGGTATTGTGCATTGTGGCTTTTTTATTAAAATGTTTTTGGAAAAATCCTTCTAGGTGGAGCTATGGTGTAAGAGGGTCTATTTCCATTCTATTTCTTCTAGTTTGGATTACAGGTAGGAGGAGTATCGGAGGTCCAAACCAAGAGGAAGGGTTCTGCTCACGGAACTGAGTGGTGGGGACCTTAGGTGGTGGAGGTTCTTGGAAATTACCCTTTTGCCCTTCCCAATAACCTGCCCCTAAGCATATGCATAGTAAATAAACATATACTAATCCTAGCCCTAGACGCTGGGGATCCACTGGTATACTGGGGTATCAAGCTAGACAGAGAAAACTTTTTGGTCCTAACGGGGACCATCACCTGCAATGTGAAACTGATAATACTTGTGCCCTCCTGTAGACCCTGCGTAGTTATACCCCAGTGGGCACAGAATGGATATAACCCATAATAAATGGACTGAATAATATACGTGAGAGCCGGTGCGGACTGAAAGTTCTCTGGGCTGCACGACCCCCACTGGTTTTTGGGCTATAATGCCCCATTGGACAGGATTCCAGGGCTCATTTCATAAGATAAAGATCCACAGTGAGAAGTAAAAGGAATGTTACTTAGTAATGAAATGCTTGTTTATAACATACGGTCTTCTGGGAAACGGTCCATACGGTGAAATCACTGCGGATACCGCGACCCTGATGCGCGCTTCCTGCTGACTGCTCCATCTGTTCTAATTCAATAGAAGACGTTTTGGATTAAATCTCTGATTTCCCTATAAACAGTCACCATCACTGGGCGGCAGATAAAAGGGGAGAAGGAGACAAAGAACCCGGAGATGTGATCCTCATAAAAGCTACATTGTATATTTAATGTTGTCTTTGATGCTACAATTGGTTCTGATAAATGTGATTCATAGATAAGTAATGTAATGTATGTACACAGTGACTGCACCAGCAGAATAGTGAGTGCAGCTCTGGAGTATAACACAGGATGTAACTCAGGATCAGTGCAGGATAAGTAATGTATGTACACAGTGACTGCACCAGCAGAATAGTGAGTGCAGCTCTGGAGTATAATACAGGATGTAACTCAGGATCAGTACAGGATAAGTAATGTAATGTATGTACACAGTGACTGCACCAGCAGAATAGTGAGTGCAGCTCTGGAGTATAATACAGGATGTAACTCAGGATCAGTACAGGATAAGTAATGCATGTACACAGTGACTGCACCAGCAGAATAGTGAGTGCAGCTCTGGAGTATGATACAGGATGTAACTCAGGATCAGTACAGGATAAGTAATGTATGTACACAGTGACTACACCAGCAGAATAGTGAGTGCAGCTCTGGAGTATAATACAGGATGTAACTCAGGATCAGTACAGGATAAGTAATGTAATGTATATACACAGTGACTGCACCAGCAGAATAGTGAGTGCAGCTCTGGAGTATAATACTGGATGTAACTCAGGATCAGTACAGGATAAGTAATGTAATGTATGTACACAGTGACTACACCAGCAGAATAGTGAGTGCAGCTCTGGAGTATAATACAGGATGTAACTGAGAATCAATACAGGATAAGTAATGTAATGTATGTACACAGTGACTCCACCAGCAGAACAGTGAGCGCAGCTCTGGAGTATAATACAGGATGTAACTCAGGATCAGTACAGGATAAGTAATGCATGTACACAGTGACTCCACCAGCAGAATAGTGAGTGCAGCTCTGGAGTATTATTCAGGATGTAACTCAGGATCAGTACAGGATAAGTAATGCATGTACACAGTGACTGCACCAGCAGAATAGTGAGTGCAGCTCTGGAGTATAATATAGGATGTAACTCAGGATCAGTACAGGATAAGTAATGTATGTACACAGGGACTCCACCAGCAGAATAGTGAGTGCAGCTCTGGAGTATAATACAGGATGTAACTCAGGATCAGTACAGGATAAGTAATGCATGTACACAGTGACTCCACCAGCAGAATAGTGAGTGCAGCTCTGGAGTATTATTCAGGATGTAACTCAGGATCAGTACAGGATAAGTAATGCATGTACACAGTGACTGCACCAGCAGAATAGTGAGTGCAGCTCTGGAGTATAATATAGGATGTAACTCAGGATCAGTACAGGATAAGTAATGTATGTACACAGTGACTGCACCAGCAGAATAGTGAGTGCAGCTCTGGAGTATAATACAGGATGTAACTCAGGATCAGTACAGGATAAGTAATGTATGTACACAGGGACTCCACCAGCAGAATAGTGAGTGCAGCTCTGGAGTATAATACAGGATGTAACTCAGGATCAGTACAGGATAAGTAATGCATGTACACAGTGACTGCACCAGCAGAATAGTGAGTGCAGCTCTGGAGTATAATACAGGATGTAACTCAGGAACATGGGCTTTAGAATGAACCTGTCTGATGGGCTCAATGAACCCCATGTGACATTACTCCAGAAGATTTGGCAGCCTGACATCTGTCAGTTGATTAAAGTAGTTCTAGTGTACTCTAGTGTTATTATAAGATTTGCAGCCTCAATCTCTGTAAACCCGATTACTGTTGTATCACTGAATACAAACCTACCTCTGTCTGAAAGCCAACATTTCAGAGGATCAGTCATGATGGTAGAAAGGTATGGGAGAAGATTAGTGTTACTAAACTCATTGCCTACCAGTAAGTGCACTTAGAAGATCTGGAATGCCCGAATGCTCATTTATGGGTGAGATGTCTAATGTAGCAATTATGAACAGACTTTTCAAACCCCATTACGCAAGACCTTGAGAAAACAAAGACGCGTCCAAGCCTCCATCTTTAAAATTTCAGCTCTAACCAATCCAAATACTTCAACCTGTTAGTGAGACTGTATTTGTCTTTTTGGTCATTAAAACATCTCAGGAGCTCATCGAAGATCTTCCTAATTCTTCAAGTCTTCACCTCTTGCACAATCCTGTCTCCTTCGCCATCATCTTTGGCAATCCCTTTCCAAGTTCCTCTGGAGATAACTGACGTTGTGGCTTCGACCTCCCGAGTGGCTGAAGTGTCTCGGAGATTAGTTACCTTTGGAAGTGAAAGGCATTTGTTTTCTTTCATGGAGATTAGATCTATTTTCCAATTTGTTTTACTGGATTATCTAAATGTGCCTCCCTTTGTTTCGACTTGTGTTCCATGCCAGAAGAGCTACCTCTGTACAAGCAGAACAAGACGTTTTTTTTAATGAGATATTATATGGATCTAGAGCTAAGATCCTGAGGACTCAGTCGTCTTTGTCTGCACTCAACGCCATTACTATGTCTTGTCTTGGGACGTTCTTCCCTTTAAAGGCTCGTAATCCCAGTGCCTTCTTTTTGAACCTTGTACCTTCATTCATTGCCAGTTCTACTGAACCCATACTCAAAGCTCTTAGTTTTATGCTTTTGACAAATGTGTCAATGGGAGGTCACTAAAGAAATGTTTTTATGTCGTTGCCCGTTCAAAGCTGATGATCCAGCGAGTAATTGGTAACTTGTGTGTCTGTAGGAAACGCTTCTACATAGATGATGGTCTTCATCATTCTTAGTTATTTATGGTGGGGGAGAATTGAAAACTCATCTGTAGGTCCCATGACGATGACAGGACTTTTTATGGATTTTATGACTCTACTGTATCCAGTTTTGAAGGATGAGTTCAGTCCTGCTCCCCAGCCAATATCTCACACATCGCGCTTGTAAATTATAACGCATTAAACTTACTGGAAGGATAGAACTGCTACAGTTTCACATGTACAGTATACAAAAGTGACATCCAGTCCACGGAAGCAAAACTAACTTATTTAGGTCTTCGAAGGAGTGTTTAATTCTAGGACTAGATCCAAATGCAGTTTTATAATACTTATGGTCTAGTATACTAAAGCCACTATCATAGTATACTAATATACATAGTACTATAGTAGTTATATTCTTGTACATAGGAGGCAGTATTATAGTAGTTATATTCTTATACATAGGAGCAGTATTATAGTAGTTATATTCTTGTACATAGGAGCAGTATTATAGTAGTTATATTCTTGTACATAGGAGGCAGTATTATAGTGGTTATATTACTGTACATAGGAGCAGTATTATAGTAGTTATATTCTTGTACATAGGAGCAGTATTATAGTAGTTATATTCTTGTACATAGGAGCAGTATTATAGTAGTTATATTCTTGTACATAGAAGCAGTATTATAGTAGTTATATTCTTGTACATAGGAGCAGTATTATAGTAGTTATATTCTTGTACATAGGAGGCAGTATTATAGTAGTTATATTCTTGTACAAAGGAGCAGTATTATAGTAGTTATATTCTTGTACATATGAGGCAGTATAATAGTAGTTATATTCTTGTACAAAGGAGCAGTATTATAGTAGTTATATTCTTGTACATAGGAGGCAGTATTATAGTAGTTATATTCTTGTACATAGGAGGCAGTAATATAGTAGTTATATTCTGGTACATAGGAGCTGTATTATAGTAGTTATATTCTTGTACATAGGAGCAGTATTATAGTAGTTATATTTTTCTACATAGGAGCAGTATTATAGTAGTTATATTCTTGTACATAGGAGCAGTATTATAGTAGTTATATTCTTTTACATAGGAGCAGTATTATAGTAGTTATATTCTTGTACATAGGAGCAGTATTATAGTAGTTATATTCATGCACATAGGAGCAGTATTATAGTAGTTATATTCTTGTACATAGGGGCAGTATTATAGTTGTTATATTCTTGTACATAGGAGCAGTATTATAGTAGTTGTATTCTTGTACATATGAGCAGTATTATAGTAGTTATATTCTTGTACATAGGAGGCAGTATTATAGTAGTTAAATTCTTGTACATAGGAGCAGTATTATAGTAGTTATATTCTTGTACATAGGAGCAGTATTATAGTAGTTATATTCTTGTACACAGGAGGCAGTATTATAGTAGTTATATTCTTGTACATAGGAGCAGTATTATAGTAGTTATATTCATGCACATAGGAGCAGTATTATAGTAGTTATATTCTTGTACATAGGAGCAGTATTATAGTTGTTATATTCTTGTACATAGGAGCAGTATTATAGTAGTTGTATTCTTGTACATATGAGCAGTATTATAGTAGTTATATTCTTGTACATAGGAGGCAGTATTATAGTAGTTTAATTCTTGTACATAGGAGCAGTATTATAGTAGTTGTATTCTTGTACATAGGAGCAGTATTATAGCAGTTATATTCTTGTACATAGATATTAGGTGTGATTAAATTGCCCAAGGAAAGGTTTTAGATCAGCATTGTAAGTGGCAGACCATAGACGCTACACCCCTTTTAAAAAAAGGCACTACACCACTTTTCCAGCTTGGTTCCTCCAATTTAACATAAATAGCTTAGTTCACTCCTCTTTCAACCAGTACCTAAGTTATGCACCTGGCTTTCATGAAGCGAGTGGCATTTGTTCTTAAGATGACCTCAGGTCTTGGTTCCTCTGTGCTGGGCCATTCACTGGTGTAGCTGCTGTTTTGGTACCTCTAACTACCCTGAACTGCATACACAATATATTGTTTCTCATATTAATAGGTATCTTTTGGCTAATTATACGGTATTATTTATTGGAATAATGTGATGTAATATTAGGAAATTTGTGTTGTTGTAAATATAATATCCAGATAAAATATTGTGAGCAGTAGCTCCATGTAATCTTCTGGGGTAGGACTGGAATATCTCAGTGTGAGGGCTTCGAGCAGCAGGAAGTATTCACTCACTATATTTTATGCTGGAAGTTTGGGGGATAAATTACATTTCCGATATAATCTGTGACTCGTCCTTTCATCTGGAAGTTTTATAACGGCGTCATTTACATCTTGCAGTAAGTGGTGTTATAAATTAGACTCCTCTGTATAGAAGACCCCCTGCTTATAAAGTACTCACCATAAACGTCCTCTTGTGTCCACAGGACTGGATTTAGGGCGTCCACTTGATGGTCAGAACATCATTCAGCTTGAGTTATGGATTATGTGGAATTCTCACATCTGAATACTATTACTAAACTGGTAAGGAAAATCACTCCGACCAATTAGACCACATTCTGTTTTTCTTTTTAAAGAGAGAATGTCTGATGTATGACATTTTAACATCATTTCTAATATTTCACTTTGTGGAAGAGAAATGGTGTGTTCAGTATTTTTTATGTTGTAGATATTTATTTTTCTTTTTTACTTTTTTTTATATTTCCTAGTATACCCATAAGTCCATTTTGGAGAAACAACATTCCTATAGTGTATAGACCGGACACTTTAGGGAAGCTGAAATGAATGGGAGTTAATGGATAGGGAAATGTCATAGATTACTAGTGTCCATGAAATGATGGAGCACAGCGCCCCCTAGAGACTGCGGAGTGATAGTATGTGTTTATAGTTAATAGAGTTACTGTCATACCTTATCTAGACCTTCAGTACTATAAGTAGTATATTACTCCAGTAGTATAAGTAGTATATTACTGGCAGCAGTAATTCCCCTGCCCTCTATGGATAATGAAATGACTCTGTTCATTCTGTCTCTGTCTATACAGCAAAGCTGTCAAGTGAGCTGCAGAAGGCAGGAAGTGTTAGCCCATTCTTTTTGCTCTAATGGCCTAAAAATCGTTATTTAAATGAAATGTAATTGTTTGATTATGAATGGCCCTTCGAGGGGTTTTTTGGAAGTACAATATTGATGACCTATCATCAATTTCAGATTAGCATTTAGGGATCTGACTCTCAACACTCCCGTTGATCAGCTGTTTAAAGAGTCTGTGGCCCTCTGGTGAGCACCGCGGCCTCATACTAGGCCAGTGACGTCACAATCATTGGTTACATTGCCTAGGCACGGTTCTCTCCCATTCAGGTGGGCATGGGTTGCAGTACCAAGCACAGCCACGATTCAGTGTGTGGCGCTGTGCTTGGTATGCTGTGAAGAGGCCGAGGTCGTGGCACCAGTCTCTGGGAGAAGAGCTATACTCCACTTTCTGGAGACTGTAATCATGTATGATATTTCTCTATTATTTCACATTCATCTCAGTGGCCATGAATGACTTACACACACTCTGGTACACTGTCTTTACAAGACGGAAAGGTGTGTCTCCAATATGGCCGCCCCCAGGGAAGTTTTTAAAATTATACTCTCTTATTACTTATTTAACAGACTGAAACATAAGGAATGTACCTTAAAGGCTATGCACACCTTCTGGGGCAATTTTTTTTATGATTGCATTTTACTCATTTTTGGGCTGAAAATCATTTTTTTCACTTGGTCTTTATTAAAAATATTCATCTGTTCTGGCACAAATGTTTAGCTATTTGTACTTTTAATTTTACTTTGTGCCGGTCATCTCATAAACCTGTCTAAATTACTAAAAGGTCATAAACACTTATTTCAGCCATATTCGGTAAGATAATAATTGAGCTATAATGAGTGTTTTTAATGTCAGAGAGCAGAGCTAAGGAGCCGTCAGCTCAGCTGCCTGATGGAACACAGTAAAGATACAGAGCCTGCTACTAGAGCATCTCAAGACCGCACAGAGATAGGGGCTCAAGTTTTTAACAAAAATTAATGGAAAAATGCTTTTTAGCTCAAAATGAGTACAGTGCAATTATAAAAACAAATATTACCCCAAAGTTGTTTATAGACTTTAAATCTAAACACATTGGACATTCCCTTTAAGTGGATCTGTCAGCTGAATGTGTCCTACTGTATGTAAGGTCTTTTAGCTGTGAGAATCTGTAGGTATAACCTTTAAGGCCTTATTCACACATCCGCAAGTGTTTTGCGGATCCACGGAGCCGCGGATCCGCAAAACACGGACACACCGGCAATGTGCATTCCGCATTTTTGCGGACCGCACATTGCCCGGACTCCATAGAAAATGCCTCTTCTTGTCCGCAATTGCGGACAAGAATAGGACATGCTCTATTTTTTTTGTGGAGCTGCGGACCGGAAAATCGGCGGCGGAGAGCACAGTGTGCATCTTTCCCGGCCCCATTCACAGTCAATGGGTCCGCATGTATTCCGCAAAATTGCGGAATACATGCGGACTACATTGCGGACGTGTGAATAGGGCCTAAGTCGGAGACTGGACCTGTCCCTTACATAGGACATATATACAGATGACAAATCTACTTTAAAGAAAGGATGGTTGCAGGGGTGTAGCTATCACCATAGAAGCAGGTGAAGCGGCTTCTGCAGGGCCCAAACTCAGGAAGGAGCCCAGGGGACAGACAAATGGATTTATTTTCAGGAGCGGTGAGTATAGTGCTAGTACTGGTATTCTTCTCCGGGTGCCTGACCTGCTCTAAGTCCTCTCAGTGCACAGCTTCGGGACAGGATGTAGTGTGTGTAGGAGAGCGCTATGACCTCACGCTGTACAACGCCAGGTCACCGTGTAGTGCGTGCTGAGAAGAAGTGCTGCATGAAGAATAGAGGCGCCCGCAGGATCAGAAGAGAGGGTTTTTTTTTTTTGGTCCAGTCTGAGGACTGTATTAAGGGGACTGCGGGAGAGTGGTCGTTCAAAAATTTGCTGTGGGGCCTAGTCAGTTACGCTACTGGATAAGAGTCCACCATTTTAATAGAATTGTGGTACATACTGCCGCTCCATTTCAACAGCATCAATCCCATAGACTTTGAATGGAGTGGCAGTATAATATTTAATCTTGATGATGATTTTTTAACTATTTTATCATTTGTTTTAACTTTTATTTAGGATATAATTATTAGTTTATTATAGTATATTATCAATTTTTTATTTTTTGAACTATGTTATTATTTCATTTATTTTGTTTTTATTTTATATATAATTATCATTTTATTATTTTTGTTCAAATGTTATTTTATTACTTTTATGTATAATTATTATCTTATTATATTATTACTTTATTATATTACTATTTATTTCTATTATTAGCATCCTTTATTATTACTATTATTTATATTATTTATGTTATTATTATTAGTATTACTATTATTTATCTTATTATTATTAGTAGTATTTTTTTTATATTCAGTTATTTATTCTTGCTTTTATTGCTAGTACTACTATTATTATTATTATTTTTACTATTACTATTATTATTTAATAATCATCATATCAGAATTTTTCTGCAGAAATACCTGATCCTGGTAATTTCTGAACCTAGGCGCCGGTAACCCCAGAAAGTGGTGAAGGTGAGGAGTGTGTGCACGCTCTGTTAATATGTGAGGTTACAAGCCTCTGATTTTCATTTTCTCTGACTGAAGAATTTGCCCTTTATTCATTGAAAAGTCATAAATTCTGATTCAATCACTAAGTAAAACATATTTTGGCCCACAGGAATATTGTGTAATTGCTACCATTTGAAGCTCAGTCTCGGTGTTTGAAGAAAGTACATATGGCAAAAGTTTCCATCCTGAGGTATTCAGTCCCGCAGTGAGACGCCGGAAAGTCATTTCATTTTCTGTAACACTTCAGTATCAGAACATCGAGGAACAGCACGATGCTGATCCACACTGACTATTAAAGGTGTATCTAAGCCTGTCATGTGTGATACCAACTGCTGAGCCCAAGTATCTAATCCTATCATAGGATACTGTCATCTAAGCGGTGTATCTAAGCATCTCATGTGTGATACCAACTGCTGAGCCCAAGTATCTAATCCTATCATGTGTGATACTGTCTGCTGAGCAGTGTATCTAATCCTATCCTGTGTGATACTGTCTGCTGAACTGTGTATGTAATCTATATCACGTGTAATACTGTCTGCTGAACTGTGTATCCAATCCTATCATGTGTGATACTGTCTGCTGAGCCACTGTATCTAATCATATCCTGTGTGACACTGTCTGCTGAGCTGTGTATCTTATCTATATCATGTGTGATACCGTCTGCTGAGCGGTGTATCTAATCCTGTCATGTGTGATACTGTCTGCTGAGCTGTGTATCTAATCTATATCATGTGTGATACTGTCTGCTGAGCAGTGTATCTAATCCTATCCTGTGTGATACTGTCTGCTGAACTGTGAATCTAATCTATATCACATGTAATACTGTCTGCAGAGCTGTGTATCTAATCCTATCCTGTGTGATACTATCTGCTGAGCTGTGTATCTAATCCTATCATGTGTGATACTGTCTGCTGAGCTGTGTATCTAATCCTATCCTGTGTGATACTGTCTGCTGAGCTGTGTATCTAATCCTATCATGTGTGATACTATCTGCTGATCTGACGTATCTAAGCCCATAGTGTGTGATACTGTCTGCTGAGCTGTGTATCTAATCCTGTCATGTGTGATACTGTCTGCTGAGCTGTGTATCTAATCCTATACTGCGTGATACTGTCTGCAGAGCTGTGTATCTAATCCTATCCTGTGTGATACTATCTGCTGATCTGACGTATCTAATCCTATCCTGTGTGATACTGTCTGCTGAGCTGTGTATCTAATCCTGTCATGTGTGATACTGTCTGCTGAGCTGTGTATCTAATCCTATACTGCGTGATACTGTCTGCAGAGCTGTGTATCTAATCCTATCCTGTGTGATACTATCTGCTGATCTGACGTATCTAAGCCCATAGTGTGTGATACTGTCGATATATCTATGCCTCATCATTGCTCAGTATAACACTACTTGGCCTGTATATATCACAGATCACATTACCAGGCCTGCGGCTTCTCTTCTGTATGACACCTGCATGTGAGGTGATAAGCGGCGCCGCTGATCCATCATGGTGCTCTCCGGGCATGAAGAAATCTGGCCCCCATGCCCAGCACACAGGCAACGGACTACAACTCCCATCTTATCACCATCTTTCAGTGGGTTGTGCTGTGGGATTTCACCTCACTGCCACTACAACTCTCATCAGAGGCATACAACAAAGCTGCTGGGCCCCCAACTATCACATATATGGCACCATTGGTCCCAGGTGCATCCCCGAAAGAGACGGCTGGATACAATTTGCAACATTTTTTATATTTTGTTGAAAAATTGCACCATCCTGCGGCTTCTACCTGTTCCCACCGGCTGTCAGGCGCTCGCCCCCTGTTGATGGATTGAGCATTTCTGCTCTTATGGAGTTTTGCTGCTGAACTTTGTCTACACCTTTTAATTGACTCGTAGTCAGCGATGCAGATGTTTCCAGGCCCCCGAACAATGGCCGCACAAAGTACGACTTCACAGTAATGTACGGGAGCGCTTGTGTGACAGGTCCATATGACACCAGAGAGTAGGGGGTCAGTCGCCTGCCAATCTCAGGACGCTGGGAATTCGATGGCTTTTTATAATTTTCAGGTCAAGCAGAACCAAAAAGAAAATTCAAAGTTTTTGTAATTTCAAGAAAACTTTCAATATTGCATCCCCCCCGAGCTCACAAGTTCCAACAGGGATTCATATGAGCAAACAAAGCAGCATTATATAAAGTGACGGCGCCTCCTGAAGGACGCGTCGCAACCCTGGAAATTGACGTTACACTAAGTTTGTGCTCCTCAGCCGAGCGTTGCAAATCTGGTATGTGGTGGCGAGGGTAAAATGGGGTTGTGTTACCCAAAAGGCTAAGAAATGGAGAGGGCAGCTGAGGGAGTCTCTGGAGGGCGACACAAAAGTGCATGAAAATGAGTCCATACATTTTTTGGGGAGTATGGACATTGAGTAAAAATTGTAAAAAAAAAAATATGTAAAAAATCCAAAAAGATTTTTTGGGGATTGATGGAGCTCCTTAGGGAGGTTGACACAAGTGATCGTTTTGCTGAACCGGCAATCACAGTTCTAAAGCATGCCCCCTCCTCGAGCAGTGGAGATCAAGTTTGATCGCAATACTTAAAGATTTATATCTATTTATATATATAAGATTTATAGCTAGCCATATACATTAGATTAGTGACGGCCAAATCTGCTGATTTCAGTGGGCTGGCCGACTCTCCCCAACAGATGATATCAAGAAAAAGCAGGACTGGGCAAGTCCTCAGGAAGATAAACCAACAGCAGAGGTGTCTGCCAGAGGCTTACAACCCTGTCCCTGTTCAGAACACATGCATGCTCGGCCAAAGCTGGGGCTGAAAAGTGTTTGGCCAGTCTGATCCCAGTGTTCCACAGGATAAACCGTAAATACCACATAGGGCCACATCCAATAGACTTGAACAGAGAGGACCATGGACTAGAGAGCTGAGACTCGCACATATAATGCACCTATGGCATATACTGTGTCACACGTGCCTGTAGTGGGAATACACCTTTAAAGTATCAACTGCAAGGATTGAACCATTCTCTGATCCCGCCAGTGAAAATGTAGGCATACTGCCAATGCCCACGTAATTGCCTTGATAAAACAGTAGGTCAAGCTACATGAACTACTGTACCCATATAACTTGACAGAATATATTATATAAAAGTTCCCCAATACTGGTATAGATATGGGGTCTGACGATAGTTAGGAGGTCTGGTCTAGGGTCTGATATTGCAATAGGGTTCCAGTCTGTGGTCTGATATTAATATAGGAAGTATGGGGTCTGATTATATTTAGAAGGCCTGTGGTCTGTTATTATAGGGTTCTGGTCTGGAGTCTGTTATTAATATGGGAGTTTTTGGGACCTGACTTTATTTAGGATGTTTGTTCTGGGGTCTGTTATTATAGGGTTCTGGTCTGGGGTCTGATATTCATATAAGAAGTATGGGGGCTGAGTATAATTAGGATGGCTGGGGCCTGATATTGTAGGGTTCTGGTCTGGAGTCTGATATTAATATAGGAAGTCTGGTCTAGGGTCTGATATCATTAAAGGGTTCTGGTCTGGGGTCTGATATTAATATAGAAAGTATGGGGTCTAAGACCGTCTGATTATATTTAGAAGGTCTGGGGTCTGATATTATAGGGTTCTGGTCTGGAGTCTAATATTATGTAGGAGGTCTAATTTAGAATCCGATATTATTAAAGGGCTCTGATCTGGGGTCTGATATTAATATAGAAAGTAAGGGGTCTGAGTATATTTAGGATGTGTTTGGTCTGATATTAATATAGAAAGTATGGGGTCTGAGACCATCTGAGTATATTTAGGAGGTCTTGGGTCTGATAATATAGGGTTCTGGTCTGGAGTCTGATATTACTAATGGGATCTGGTCTGGGGTCTGAGATTAATATGGGGGACTGGGATCTGACTATGTTTAGGATGTCTGGTCTGGGCTCTGATATTACTATAGGTTTCTAGTATGGGGTCTGAAATCGATTTAGTGCTTTGGGTTTTAAATATTTGTAGGGGATGGTGTCTGATATTAAAGGGGTTTAAGCTGTGCTTCCTGTTCCATTCGGTTTCAGACTTAAAAGGTGCACGGAACAGCTGATGGGGGTGTTGGTCCCTTGCTGATTGGATAATGATCTATCCTGAATGTAGCCCATCAATATCAGGAGCCTGGAAACCCCTTTTACTATAGGGAGTCTGGTCTGGGGTCTGAGTATATTTTTGGGGGTTTGCTCTGGGGTGTGATATTTATATGGGGCTTAATACATTTCGGAGGTCTGCTCTGGAGTGTGATGTTAATACAGGGGTCTGGTCTGGAGTCTGTTATTAATATAGGCAACCTGATTATATTTAACCATGCCATTTGAAAAGGCCACGCCTATGTTTGTAGTTGTAGTGTTGCCACCCATTCCTGCGCTACTATCTGCTTCTAGGCCCTGAAAAAGGTCTTGGTTAGACCGAAACGTCGGCCATTTACTATCATGTATTCCTAATGGTGGTGGAATAAAAAACCTTACTGCATTATAATCAAACTGTTGCTAGAGTGCCGTGTTTTTCCACTTCATATGTTTGTAGTGGCACACCTCTCAAGTATTCCCCTGGGAAGGGATCTGCCAGGTTGACCTCTCTGGAATTGGATAAGAGCCACAAACCCACTTTTGTTGTTGGAGTAAGTTAAATGGGGCTGTCTCTCAGAACAATTTGGACATACCATATAGACATACTAGATGGGGGTCTTTTAGAATATAAAGGCTGTGGACAAAGTGTCTCCTGCTCTGGAGGACTCAATAGTGCTGTGTCTTTCAATGACCAATGATGGCACCATTGAGTCCTCCAGAGCAGGAGATACTTTTTGAAATGTAGGAGAGATTTTAAAAGGTGGGGGGGGGGGGGGGACCTGCCGGACCCCCAGTAATCAATTCAATGTTGGTGGGAACGGCTGAATGAAAGGATGGGACAACTCGTTGGCTGAAATCCTGACCTCATTACCTTTCTCAATTTTTCACTAGCTCTCAAAAAGTTAAACTATTAGATAAAGTCCCAGTGAAGAGACTAGTGACCCCTACTATTAGGTTTACTACATCCAATAAACAGGTTCCTCTCAGAAAGGACTGTAGACCCTCAGCCAAGAGCCGGCAATAATTCACATGAAGCCTGAGAAGAACTCCAACAGCTGCAAAGTCCTCAGTGAATGGTTCTTCCAAATCATTACAGAAATTTATATGTACCCAGGGACCACCATTTAAACAAAATCCCCTCACCCCGACATCCAGTAATGATGATGTATGTATCTTCTTATTTTCCTGCAAGTTAATGGTAGAAGATCAAAAAACGACCAGATATGAATGTGTGTCATTAGACGGCCATCACGCTAATCAGACATGTGGCAGGCTACGAGCCGGGCGCTCGGCATTACAATGGTGTCATGGAGCTGGTGAGAGGAAAGACTCCTTCAATTGCCTGGATTTGTAAATTACTCCAAAATTGTTTCCAGCCCCCGATCAGACACTTGTTGCCTCAGGCTCACCTTATCTCCACTTTGTGGTCAGCCTAATTTTGAACAGGTTGGCTAAGAATGCACATGACTTCTCCCATTTAGGTGGTGGATTTAATATAGAAAGGCACCTAACATAAACCAAGAACCACCAGATGTCCTGACGGTTGATATTTAAGAAACAAAACCCTAAATAAAATAAAATCTCTGTTTAATCATTGTCCTGGAGTTGTCGCCTTCTTCTATCCAACCATCCCTTAGTTGCATCAGAAAGCTGAGGGAAACCAATATGGCCGCCACTGAAATCTCTGATATCCAACTTTCTCAGACTCCTGAATGGCAAATCTGCATTGAAAGACACTGATAAGGGCAAAGATGAAGATGTAACACTGCACAACCTGGTCAACCTGGTTACCTTTCAGAAGTCTTGGGAAGTTGTGTAGCAGTCCTTATATCGGTTGGGGTCCATCACTAGTGACCCCCGCTGATCAGCTGTTTGAGGAGGCCTCCTCGCAGCTCACCAAGCACAGCGCTGTACAGTGTATAGTGGTTGTGCTTTGTATCGCAGCTCAGCCCCATTCACTTCAGTGTGACCAATGAACGTGAGAAGGCTCCTGCGGCCTCCTCAAACAGCTGTTCTGTGGGGGTTCTGGGTGTTGGACCTCCACCGATCAAATACTGATAGCTCTTCAGTGAAAATCAGTCGGAAAACCCCTTTAACTGGTCAAGACAGTTACCTACATTTCTTTAAGCACATGTGTTCGTAGTCAATGCAGGACTCCAGTGAATTCCTTCCGAGCTGGTAAGCAATACATTTTAAAGGGCTTCTGTCACCCCCCGTTTAGCAATTTTCAGTATCGGACATTAACTATTTGCTAATGTCAGCTGAGTCCGTATATATCCCTCTTACCTTTCTCTGTGCTGTAATTTCTTTAAAAATTGTACTTTTATAATATGCTAATTACTTCACTACCAGCAAGTTGGGTGGTTACTAGCTGGTAGCCGGCATATCCTCGGACTGTAAACACGCCCCTCTCCACTTGATAGACAGGGCCAGCGAGCGCTCTCCTCCTCCCGCTGGCCCTGTCTGCCCATGAAATCCTGCGCCTGGGCCGTAACGGTCCTCATTCGGCGCAGGCGCTTGCCAGCTCTTTCCTCATCGGGTGTAGTCTGACGTCATCAGCACAGGTGCACTGAGGAAGGAGCGGACAAGCGCGCGTCCTTCTCTCAGAGCGCCTCCGCCAAATGAGGACCGTTACGGCACAGGCACGGGATTTCATGGGTAGACAGGGCCAGTGGTAGGAGGAGAGTGCTCGCTGGCCCTGTCTATCAAGTGGAGAGGGGCGTGTTTACAGTCCGAGGATGCAGCGGCTACCAGCAAGTAACCGCCCAACTTGCTGGTATAGCATATTATAAAAGTATGATTTTTAAAGAAATTACAGCACAGACAGATGTAAGAGGGATATATACGGACTCAGCTGACATTAGCAAATAGCTAATGTCCGATACTAAAAATAGCTAAATGAGGGGTGACAGAAGCCCTTTAAGCTACTTTTATACCAGGAAATTTCCCAATGAGGCTAAACATATTCTTCCTCTATTTGGGGAAGGCCAAAGAGGTCCCACTCCCCCAAATGAAGAGACAAGTATTAATGGTGGTCATGCATCTTAGATAGCTGTTGGCTAAATGGCTCCCCAACTCCTCCTGACTCCCCAATACAGAATTGCACACTTGTCTTGGCCTTGGAAGATTTTCCTAACATGGTGTGAATGGAGTCTTATCTCTGTCATAGTTTTCATGACACTTCAATCAGGATCTTCAGATGAGGGAGAGGCGGTGGAGAAAGCCAAAAAGGTCTCACTCCCACCAATGAAGAGACCGGTACTAATGGTGGCCATACATCTTAGCTGTTGGGAAAATGACTCTTCAGTTCCTCCTGACTCCCCATACACATTGCACACTTGGCTTGACTTGACCTTGGGAGAGGGGAACAAGACACAGCCAGAGACCTGTGGAGGTAGCTTACCTCACTTCATGTTGAAATACAACTGCCCGATCCTTCTTTCTCCCAACATCTACCATTGCGAGAGAGTTGGGAGGCCCTCAAACACATTAGATATTGGTTGGTCCCACCAAAATTAATAGGATTGGCCAAAATGCATTAAACCTGTATGTATGGTCATTTTAAGCCTTCTGATAGTTGGTGGTCCCATTAAAGATTGGCCCAGGAACTTCGTTGAGGCCCAGGATCAGATCTGAAGGTGTTATTGTCACAGATAGTGTAGTGATCAATGGTTTTCATAGAGAGTCTGGTTTATTCAGAATCTTGCAGGAAGGAAGCACTACACAATGTGATGCTTATTCAGTTCTATTCTATCCTGATCATTGCTGGATCAAGATTGACATTTCCGAAACCGCAGACAAAAACTCCAGGCCTCAACATTTCATTAGACCAAAAAGTCCCCGGTAATGACACAGTAAATCTCAAGTCCTGCATTCAGTGGGATTGTCAGAAACAACACGTCGCCCTCGGTGGGTGCTATTAATCTGTCACTGGGAAAAAGCTCCAACAATAGGGCTTCTCTTGACAAGGGCATTGGTGACTTACATCAAATCTTCTTCTGAATTGGAAATGATTGCACTGACAGATTTGTGTACATATTCTGCAGATGACTTCCACTGAATGTCCCGAAAAATGCTGGATAAATAAGCCTGTGATTAGCTGTTGGAAATGACTGGTAGCAACAACCCTTCGAACGTGACCGGGGACCAACTGAAAAGCAATTATGCGCCTGAAAGTGAGAAAAAAGTATGCAGCTGGGAAATCCGGGGGATAATGTAAGGAATTTTAGGGAGAAGAAACTTTAGGAACATATGTAAAGTTATTTTCCTATGTAATAAATCTCAAGACAATTACAAATGTACTTTAAATTTCACATTTTTTAAAAAAAGTCTAAAAATCTAAAATCTTTATGGAGGAGGAGTGAGGTTTAGAGTTAGGATGGAATAGGTTCAGTAAGGCTGCCCAAAAAATTTTATGCCCAGTTTTCAATTTCAGTTAGACAACATGAATGTAAAGCTCAAACTATTATGGTATATATTTTAGTCTTTTTTTTTTTGTGAATTTTTGTAGGTGTGAAAAATTTCACCAACCTAAAAAGAAAAAAATATTTATCTGTAATATAAATTTATCCATAAATGTATCCTAAATTTATATTTTACAAAAATAATTTTTCATTTAATTAGATCCACCTAAGGTATTTGTAGTACCTGTATTCAAAGAATAGAATTTTTTTTATCAAAAATGATTTTACTTCTAAAGTCAATCAGTAAAAAAAAAAGTCAAACATTTCAAAACAATATAAATAAATACATTTCTAAAGTAAAATGTATGTAATTTCTAATGAAATATTTTTGTTATATATATATATATATATATAATTTAGGCTAAAACATTAATTTTAATTTTATTGCATTTAAATTTTAGTTGTATAAACATATTAACATAATAAATATTAATGTTTAAATATAAGTCAAATAATTTGAACCAAACCGTCATAATAACAAAAAATTATTTGGATAAGAAATAATATATAATAATAAATTATTTAAAACTTATTTTTTACATTTGTATTCCCTATATTATTTAATTCTAAGAATGTATTCTTTTTATCTATATAAGTTAATTTTAAGAATTCATCTTTTTATCTATATCATTTAAGAATGTATTCATCTTTTTATCTATATTATATCATTTTAAGAATTTATTCATCTTTTTATGTATATTAGTTAATTTTAAGAATTATTTTTATCTATATCATTTTAAGAATGTATTTGTCTTTTTATCTATGTTATATCATTTTCAGAATTTATTCATCTTTCTATCTATATTACATCATTATTTTACAGATGTTAGTGACACAACTCCACACATATCTCTACTGGAAGTCACTTGCTGTAAGTTGAGCCGTTCACCTAGATTCCTCTCGGGACATATCCTCGTAGTATGCTTTGTTATTTATGGGGAGTAGGTGAATACAATTTTGGAGATATATATATTTCTGGATATTTTCAGATGAGTTATATTGAAATTATGACAAATCTATGGACCTGGTGCGAGAAGAAAATGTCGATTAAATTATGTGACTTCCCCAGAGAAGGAGTTGGGGCCTTAAAATGCAATGGCTTAGTGCTGTCCAGAGGGTATTCGAGGCGCGGTGTAAATCTTTCAACATATGTTTGTCATTACATTCAGAATTTAGAGCGTACATTTATCAGCCGTGATGTAAATAGTGTTTATGGGTCAAATTAGGTTCACAAACCTTTCTGAACTGATTTAATTTGTCAAGGCAACAAGTCCGAGAAAT
Organism: Bufotes viridis; assembly: GCA_033119425.1. Classification (NCBI taxonomy): domain Eukaryota; kingdom Metazoa; phylum Chordata; class Amphibia; order Anura; family Bufonidae; genus Bufotes; species Bufotes viridis. Next base: position 495,076,443 of record CM065591.1, on the reverse strand, counting down.
GTGAAGAGGAGATTGCATTAAGATGCTTGGTGGTTCCGCAGGACTCGTAGAGTGAAAGGCAAAGTAATGAGTATACAGATTAAAAACATGTTGCCGTCAAAGGCCGAGGTGCAATGATTGATAAGTACATACTTTATTTACCTGGAATATATCTTCATTTCATATGTTCACATACTACACCACATAACAGACTCCCATAGAGAATATGAAGAAAGAGCTGTCCCAACTAGATTAGAAACTATGGACATAGATATTGCATGCCAATTTTCCTGGAGTGTCCAGAAGGGTAGGCCTACAGTACTCCCACAAGAGCCAGCAGATGTCCTGGGTACACCTTGACATCTCTTAATACTCTTCTTTTACGACTTCTCACACCAAATGTCTTAGAAAATTCCTGAAGAAGGGTCTATTACTGCCCAAAACGTTGTGTTTGATGCATCGACTTTGGTGGTGGCCATAATAAATTCCTAACTTTCAAGAATATTCAAAGGAGTGCTGTCTCTAATTTTGGAATAGCTTGACCTCACTTAAAGGGAGGTATTTATCACTTTTCTCCAGGATCACTGCTGGGATCACCAGAGAACCTAATAATGGAAGGACCCCGAGTCCCTTCTCCCTTATATGAGACTGATGTAGAAAGCACTGGAGGGAATATTATTCAATAAATTAAGGGTAGAACAGAGACTGGAGGTGGAATAATTATTTGGGCATCCAAGTAATGCCCAAGGGTGTAGGGAAATGGATGGTCTACAGCCTTCCATCTTGAAATTAAACCAAATATCTCTATTATAGCTTGAAGTCCTGTTGTACACTGCTCCAAATGTCCAGCTTTCCATCATAGGGTTTAATCATAAATGTATGTGTCACAGACGTTCCCGTGACAGGTGGCAGGAGATTGTGAGACTGGCAACACGTGGTTTGATCTGACAGGTTTTTAGTTTGAATCAAATAACGTCTGTGTTGTTTCTGCTGCTTGCCACACCTTTTTTCTCCAGGTGTGGCTACTATGGTCATTTAACCTTCGTTATTTATTGTTGTTTCTCCCACCATGCTGTGGGTTTATAGCTTCTGTTAGAGTTGTAGATAGCTGGTGTGTGGATCTTGGCTGAGTGCCTGGTGCTGCCATAGCCACTTTAAGTTAAGTGTTTTCTTTTCCTTTTGTATTTTGTTTGGGTTATTTTGTGTGTTGCATTTCCCTGTCATTTGTATTAAGGCCTGAGGGAGACTTCTGTTTGTCCTCCCTTTTGGAGAACCAGGTTGTCTTAGTCCTGACATTAGTACCCGGGTCCTATAGGGTGAGTTAGGACATTAGGTATTCCTGTGTATGAACTCACCTACCTCTGGGGTCTGTTCATACTGGTAGTTAGTCAGGACTTTGATTAGGGTTTTACTAGGAGGTGTCCATCTCCTTTCCCTAGTTTCCAGGCCTTATTCCCTCACCCCTTTTCCTCCTATGTTCGGTGTGGTGTTTCCCTCCCACACCCGAACGTGACATTATAAACTGCCAAAACTGTCATTTTTTTGCTTATTTCAGTACAGCCATGGATCTTATTCCTGCACTGGCCGGACAGCTACAGGGCCTGTCTTTGGAGGTAGCTGACCTCCTCACGACCATCTTACAGATCCATAGACCACAGGCTGCTGGTCCTAGTGGTGGTGGTTAACAGGCCTGTCTCGAGCCTAAAGTTGCCCTTCCGGACAGATTGTCTGGGGGAAGTGATCATTTTATTTTGTTTAGGGAGACGTGCAAATTGTATTTTAGGCTACGTCCACATTCATCTGGGGATGAGATTCAGAGAGTTGGTGTTGGGGACACTCAGTCATGGGATTTTTGTATGCCGACCGTATCGCAATCCCTCCGGTTGGTGGATGAATTTTTTAAAGCTCTGGGTCTCATCTATGATGACCTGGATTGGACCTCCCTGGTTGAGAGAAGGTGAGTTTAGGAGGTGGGCTACAGATACCGAGTGGAACGATCCGGCTCTCCGTAGTCAGTTTTGTCAGGGATTATCAGAAAGACTGAAGGAAGTTTTGGCCTTTCATGAGAATCCTGAGTCTCTGGAAGCCACTATGTCTCTTGCAGTACACATTGATAGACACCTGAGAGAGAGATCTAGGGGCCCCAACTCATAGGAGTTGCTATCATATAACGTATCGTCTTCCTCTGACACTTTGGGTGAAGATACTCCTGGGTTTATGTCTAGGAACGAACCCATGCAATTAGGGGGAGCTACTCCTGGATCTACTTTTAAGCAAAATAGTCGTAACAAGAGAGTGTGTTTTTTCTGCGGATAAAAGGGACATGTAATCGATGTATGTTCATGCATTCAGCGTCAAAAAAAAAAATGGCGATGTCTAATTCACATCTGACTCTTGCAGGGGTGAGAGGAGAGTCAGAGAACGTGCATTTGTCTTTGACTGGTAGCACCCGATTTCTCCTGACTGCCGAGGTGGCGCTAGAGTCCAAGTGAATATATAAAAATGCCAAACCGCTAGGGATCAGTTGCCGTTCGCTGCTGCAGGTTCCACTTCGTGTTGTGGGAATCACGCAAACAAGTTCAATTTAAGTGTAAGGAACCGCGCTGCTACAGATGAAGCCAATCTTCAGGATGCACAAGGATCAAGATTTGTGGAGCGGTAATTCAGCAGTCCGATGTGCCACCACCGTTCATAGCCAGGATTTACTGCTGATAAAAAACACAATAGTGCAACATCTTCTGATAAAAAATGCTCTGCGTTTTTTATTTTGCACTTACAAGATAGAAATCATAAAATTCTCATAAAACCGCACATGCGGTGTCCCAATCGCCCGACCCGGGTTTTGTTGGCCACAGCTTCGTCAGGGGCTGGAATACATCACTTCCCACATGGGGCAAGGAACTGTGGGAAGGCGGGAGTACCCAGATTGACATGCCTGCATGCAGCCAATCAGCAACCCGCCTGATACCACACATCTGATGCCAAATGCTCATTATTTCACCCACCTTCGTCAGCGGGTTTTGGTATTGCCACCCACCGACCCACTCTGTTACCGGGTCACTTTGTGGTGTCCTGATGCAGCTGCTGCTGCCATCCCAAACTATATCACCTTGCCACTCTGTGGTATGCTCCTGATACTGCTGGTGCTGCTACTGCCATCTCCACAATATGTCGCCTAGCCACTCTGTGGTCTCCTCCTGCTGCTGCCATTTCCACATTATGTCACTTAGCCACTCTGTGGTCTCCTTATGCTGCTGCCATCTCCACACTATGTCACCTTGCCACTCTGTGGTATCCTGCTGCTGCTGCAATATCCACATTATGTCACCTTGCCACTCTGTAGTCTCCTAATGCTGCTGTCACCTCCACACTATTTCAACTTGCCACTTTGTGGTCTCCTGATGCTGCTACTGCCACCTCCACAATGTCATTGTGCAACTCTGTGGCCTCCTCCTGATGCTGCTGCCGCCACCTCCACACTGTCATTGTGCCAGTCTGTGGCCTCCTCATACTGCTGCAACCTCCAGACTCTGTCATTGTGCCACTCTGTGGCCAACTCATGCTGCTGCAACCTCCAGACTCTGTCATTGTGCCATTCTGTGGTTTCCTCTTGCTGCTGCCACCTCCACACTCTGTCATTGTGCCACTCTGTGGCCTACTCATGCCTCTGCCACCTCCAGACTCTGTCATTGTGCCACACTGTGGCTTTCTCATGCTGCTGCCAGCTCCAGACTCTGTCATTGTGCCACTCTGTGGCTTACTCATGCTGCTGCCACCTCCACAATGTCATTGTGTCACTCTGTGGACTACTCATGCTTCTGCCACCCCCAGGCTCTGTCATTGTGCTATTCTGTGGCAGCAAGATACTTCCTCATGCTGCTGCCACTGCCAAACTCTGTCATTGTGCCACTCTGTGGACTACTCATGCTGATGCTGCCTCCAGACCCTGTCATTGTGCCACTCTGTGGCCTACTCATGCTGCTGCCACCCCCAGGCTCTGTCATTGTGCCGCTCTGGAGTCTCCTCATGCTGCTGCGCCCTCCTCACCTGGTCATTGTGCCAGTCTGTGGCATCCTCCTGATGCTGCATGCTACCTCCAGACTCTGTCATTGTGATGCTCTGTGGTCTCCTAATGCTGCCACCAGCTCCAGACTATGTAATTGTGCCGCTCTGTGGTCTCCTCATGCTTCTGCCATCTCCTCACTCGGTCATTGTGCCACTCTGTGGCCTCCTCATGCTGCTGCCACCTCCAGACTCTGTCATTGTGCCACTCGGTGGCCTCCTCAAACTGCTGCCAACTCTAGACTCTGTTATTATGTCACTCGGTGACCTCCTCATACTGCTGCCAACTCCAGACTCTGTCATTGTGCCACTCTGTGGCTTACTCACGCTGTTGCCACCTCCAGACTCTGTCATTGTGCCACTCTATGGCCTTTTCATGCTGCTGCCACCTCCACACTCGGTAATTGTGCCACTATGTGGCCTATTCATGCTGCTGCCACCTCCAGACTCTGTCATTGTACCGCTCTGTGGTTTCCTCATGCTGCTGCCACCTCCTCACTCGATAATTGTGCCTGTCTGTGGCCTCCTCCTGATGCTGCTGCTACCTCTAGACTCTGTCATTGTAATGCTCTGTGGTGTCCTCATGATGCCACCACCTCCAGACTATGTCATTGTGCCGCTCTGTGGTCTCCTCATGCTGCTGCCATCTCCTCACTTGGTCATTGTGCCACTCGCTGGCCTCCTCATACTGCTGCCAACTCTAGACTCTGTCATTATGTCACTCGGTGGCCTACTCATACTGCTGCCAACTCCAGACTCTGTCATTTTGCCACTCTGTGGCCTACTCATACTGTTGCCACCTTCAGACTCTGTCATTGTGCCATTCTGTGACTTCCTCATGCTGCTGCCACCTCCATACTCTGTAATTGTGCCACTCAGTGGTCTCCTCATGCTGCTTCCACCTCATTACTATGTCATAGGTCTACTCTGTGGACTTCTCATGCTGTTCCCACCCTTCCCACTTCATGACTGGTCCACTATTTTGGATTTTGGCCTGGCTGACATCATCATTTATTTGACCTTTCTTGTTATCTGTCAGAAGGAAGGAAAAATAAGACGCACAACGGATCCTGTCTGTGTAGCAGCTGTAAGGCCTGTATCGTCCCATCAGTATTGGCTTATGATTTGGTAGCCAAAAGCAGGAGTGGGTACAAAATTTAGAAGATATGCAAATATTCCATTCACGTGTCATCTTTGTTTTAGATCCACTCGTTTTTTTTGCATTAGCAATACTGATGGATTATTGAGTAAATGCTGACCGAGTGAAGGTCGGATGCTCCACAGACAGGATCTGTTTTTTGTGGGTTATTGTTCTGACAGATCAGAGGAAGGGCAAATGAATCAGTGACGTTAACACAAACTTACTGCTGACACCGTCTCCATTCTGTCAGGTGGGCTTTACTTGTATAAGTGTTTAATAGAACATGCTCTGTAGACATCTATGTGGAATCAGCTGGCGACGGTGTAAAAGAAGTGCGCTTCTTCTTGGCTCTAACTTCGACCTGTATATCTGAGTTTATACTAGAGTTATTTGGTCTGTTTTGGCCCCATGACCGCCCAAATAAGTGAAGTATGCAGTGATTCTAAGAGCGACGCCTGTCATCTGCATGTCATATGGACTCACAGTATTATTACTACCAAAGCAGACTCCCTATGCGTGTTACTGCAGGGCACAGTGTTCTACACCACTATAAAGGCTCTCAGCAGCCAGGAAATAGACTTTTTTAACGTAATTCGCCACAAATATATTCGGATCTAATACATTTTTTCAAAAAATTCAGCAAAACAGCGATAAATTTTTGCTAAATTCGCTCATCTGTAATTGCATTGACAATTGTCTGATTACATCTTTTTCTGCTTTAATCACTAAACATTACCCTCTTTTATATCTGATTTCGCCGATGTGTTTTCTAAAAGTGGATGCCATGATTTACCACCGTGTCGGGAATATGATTAGCCTATCATCAACCTTATTCCCAGAGCTAAATTGCCCAAATCTAGGTTGTATAACCTTTCTGGACCTGAAAGAACGGCCATGAGAGAGTATATTACCAAGAGTTTGGCTAATGGACACATAAGACCTTCCAAATCTCCAGTGGCAGCAGGGTTTTTGTTTGTTAAAAAAAAGGACGAAACTCTTAGGCCATATCTGGACTTCTGTGAGCTTAATCGGATTACTGGGGTATTACCAGGGATACTTACCCCAGGGACAGATGTTTCAGTGTGGTCTGATTTGGCATTGCGAGCCTTTTCTGTGGTTAAGGAGTGCTTCACTTCTGCCCCTATATTGGTGCAGCTGGAAGTATCACAACCTTTCATTGTAGAAGTTGACGCGTCCAAGGTAGGGCCCGTCACCTGGTAAATGGCATCCATGTGCATTTTTCTCTAAAGAACTCTCTGCTGCAGAGAGAAATTACGATGTGGGTAACACAGAGTTGCTGACCATTAACTTGGCTTTTGAAGAATGGCGTCATTGGTTGGAAGGGGCGATTCATCCGATCACAGTGTTCACAGATCACAAAAATCTGGCTTACCAGGAGTCGGCTAAACGACTGAACCTGAGGCAGGCCAGATAGTCTTTGTTTTTCACCAGATTCATGCCGACCTCATCTCTCGTAGATTCTGATGGCTGGGGTTGCGTAAGTGTGTTGAGGACTATGTGTCGGCCTGTAGTATCTGTGCACACGCTAAGATGACATATACTCGACCTTCTGGATCTCTACTTCCGTTGCCCATCCTGTCCAGACCATGGTCTATGGATTTTATTTCTGATCTGCCTCATTTGTCTGGAAAGACAGTTATCCTGGTGGTAGTTGATCGTTTTAGTGAAATGGTGCACTTTATAGCAATGCCAGGCCTACCTAATGCTAAAACACTTGCGCAAGTGTTTGTTGACAACATTGTAAAACTTCATGGCATTTCCTCTGACGTGGTCTCGGATCGGGGGACTCAGTTTGGGTCCAGATTCTGGAAGGCATTCTGTACTTTTCCGGGGGTACAACTGTCTTTTTCTTCTGCTTTTCATCCTCAGACGAATGGACAGACGGAGCGCACTAATCAGAGTCTGGAGACTTATGTAAGATGTTTTGTCTCTGAGAACCAGGAGGCTTGGTCCTTGTTTTTGTCTTTGGCAGAGTTTACCATAAACAATCGTAGAGGGGAGTCCACTGGTAAGTCACCATTTTTTGGGGCGTATGGGTTTCACCCGCAATTTGGCACATTCTCTGGTTCTGATACTTCTGGTATTCCTGAGGAGGAATGTTTTTCGTCATCATTGTCTTCTATATGGCGGAAAATTCTAAATAACTCGATAAATATGGGCAACAAGTATAAACGTGTGGCTGACAGGAAACTTATGAATAGTCCTCCTGACCTAAGTGTGGGTGATTTTGTGTGGCTGTCCACAAGAAATATTAAGTTGAAGGTTCCTTCTTGGAGGTTGGGTCCAAGGTTTATTGGCCCATATAAGATCACTGCCATTATTAATCCTGGAGCTTTTTGTCTTGAACTTCCTCAGGCTCTAAAAATTCATAATGTGTTTCACATATCTTTGTTGAAGAGATATGTTGAACCTTTGAAGTCATCCCCCTTGCCACCCACTCCTGTCATGGTGGTCGGTAGTTTGGAATTCCTGATCACTAAGATTCTTGACTCTCGAGTTCTCTATAGATCTCTTCAGTATCTTGTTCACTGGAAGGGTTATGGACCAGATCTGACAGGAATGCCTGTCGTTTGGTTTCTGCCCGGAGGTCACCCATAGAAGGGGGGGATGGTACTGTCACCGACATTCCCGCGACAGGTGGCAGGAGACCAGTGAGACTGGCAAGACGTGGTTGGATCTGACATGTTTTCCGTTTGGATCAAATGATGTCTGTGTTGTTTCTGCTGCTTGCCTCACCTTCTTTCCCCAGGTGTGGCTGTTATGGACATAAATAGGGGGCTCAGGGCACCTCATGGTCAGTCAGTGTCTGGCAGAGAGCTGCTGTAGTCAATATCTATGAAGTGGCTCTGTGGTTGGAGTTGGGTCAGCAGAGAGAGCTGGAGATCCTGATATCTTATGTGGCTCCTGAAGACCACCTATGGACCTGCTCTAGGCTGATGGGGTCAGTATTTTCTCAGAGAAAAGAGACTACCCTAAATACTTCAAGTGGTTCTGGATGACATCCAACCTGGAGACTGTAACATAGGTAGGCCAAAGCCAGATACCCTGGACTTAGTTGGTGACCATAGATTGTGACCAAGTCAGCTTGGCCCTGCAACTGACCACTATGTGCTGTGGACTGTGTATAGTGGTTAATGCATACTGGGAGAGGCACCGTGGCCTGTCCAGTGAAAGTGGCAACTGCCTGTGGAACTACGTTGGATACTGTTCCACTGCTATTAGTAACTGTCACGGTTGGCACCACAATACTGTGTGTAGCCATCACAATTAGTGATGAGCGGCATAGGCAATATTTGAATTTGCGAAATTTTGCTAATCTTTGGCCGAATATTTACCATAAATTCCCAAATTCATGAATTCGTTATCTCCAGTCATTATTTACTTGATTGCGAAAATCGGCAATGTAATGCGATTATAATATTCGCGATCAACACTAAGGCCTCTTTCATACGAACAATACGGATTAGGTCCGGATGCGTTTAGGGTGCACTCAGTGAAACTCGTACCATTTTGCAAGCAAGATCAGTCAGTTTTGTCTGCGATTGTGTTCAGTTGTTCAGTTTTTTCCGCGCAGGTGCAATGCGTTTTGATGCGTTTTTCACGCTCGTGATAAAAAAACTGAAGGTTTACAAACAACATCTCCTAGCAACCATCAGTGAAAAACGCATCGCATCCGCACTTGCTTGCGGATGCGATGCATTTTTCACTGAAGCCCCTTTCACTTCTATGGGGCCAGGGCTGCGTGAAAAACGCAGAATATAGAACATGCTGCCATTTTCACACAACGCAGAACTGATGCCTGAAAAAAATAGAATAGAATATTCGCGAATACGAATATATAGCACTGTATTTTAAATATTTGCGAATTCTCGAAGTGGCGATATTCACGATTAAAATTGGCGATTCGAATATTCATGCTCAACACTAATCACACTTCTGAAGTCCATGTGAGTCCCTGTTCCACCCTCGACTGGTAATGTTCATAAGCCACCCCCTGTACGTTTCTGACCCCCTTACAGGCAGCTCTGTCAGACATATGGAAATCTCCATAGGAAGACACTTCTGTCCCTGAGCACATGAAGGGAGTCCGTCTTCCTGAAACTAACTTTCATCTGTTCCTGGACAGTAAGGAAGGAAGGTGCTCACATATGGCTGCTCTGAGGGGTCTGATAATGATAGCTGAACGACGGTGAGAAATCTCATGGCGGCGTTGACGTGGGATTTGGAAGCTGCTGACAGGAGGTTGGTGAACCTTTGTTTTTACAAGATGTAATCGTGTGGTGGATTCCGGCCTTGGTGTGACTGCTCCATGTGGCTGATATTAGACTTCACTCAGGCTGCGTTCACACCACAGTGAAAAACAGCCATCACACGAACCATTGCAGTCTATGAGGCTATTCAAATGACGGTTTTAGCGGCCCGTGAATAGCAGATATAAAAAAATAGGACATATCCTATCTTTGTTAGTTTTCATGGTCAGACAGACCTCATTGAAATCAATGGGACCATTTAGACAGAAGGGCATCTGTCTAGCGGCCTTTGAAAATGGGTACACTAGTGAAAAATGGCCTTTCAGGGGTTAAAATAAAACATCAACACAATACTCACCTCATCCAATTGCACCCATCAGGACACTCACGAACTCTATCCTCACAGGATGCAGAAGGAACTCTCCCAGCGTGGTGACATCATCACAACCGGATCACAGGTCCTGTCAAGCTACATCCTGTGAGGAATGAGTGTCCCCGTCACTGGAGGCAGCAGGACCTGCAATACTTCATCTACTGCAGGTCCTGTCCTACCTAGGGAGGAGTGAGTGTCCCCATCACTGGAGGCAGCAGGATCTGCGATACTTCATCTACTGCAGGTCCTGTCCTACCTAGGGAGGAGTGAGTGTCCCCATCACTGGAGGCAGCAGGACCTGCAATACTTCATCTACTGCAGGTCCTGTCCTACCTAGGGAGGAGCGAGTGTCCCCATCACTGGAGGCAGCAGGATCTGCGATACTTCATCTACTGCAGGTCCTGTCCTACCTAGGGAGGAGTGAGTGTCCCCATCACTGGAGGCAGCAGGATCTGCGATACTTCATCTACTGCAGGTCCTGTCCTACCTAGGGAGGAGTGAGTGTCACCATGCATTTAAGTGGATGAGGTGAGTATTTTTTTATGATTAATTTCGGCACAATTGGGGGCCATTATATTTTAATATATATATATATATATATATATATATATATATATATATAATTGGGGGCACAACTGGGAGTCATCAATATATTTGTATGGGATCACAACTGGGGGTCATTATATATATGTATGGGGGCACAACTAGGGGTCATTATATATATGTATGGGGGCACAACTGGGGGTCATTATATATATATATGTATGGGGGCACAACTAGGAGTCATTATATATATATATGTATGGGGGCACAACTGGGGGTCATTATATATATATATGTATGGGGGCACAACTGGGGGTCATTATATATATGTATGGGGGCATAACTGGGGGTCATTATATATATGTATGGGGGCATAACTGGGGGTCATTATATAAATATATATATGGGGCACAACTGGGGGTCATCAATTTATATGTATGGGGCACACCTGGGGGTCATTATATATATGTATGGGGGCACAACTGGGGGCCATTATATATATGTATGGGGGCACAACTGGGGGTCATCAATATATATGTATGGGGCACACCTGGGGCCATTATATATATGTATGGGGGCACAACTAGGGGCCATTATATATCTGTATGGGGGCACAACTGGGGGCCATTATATATATGTATGGGGGCACAACTGGGGGCCATTATATATATGTATGGGGGCATAACTGGGGGCCATTATATATATGTATGGGGGCACAACTAGGGGCCATTATATATCTGTATGGGGGCACAACTGGGGGCCATTATAAATAAGGAGTGCATTATTTATACTGGGGACACTATGGGACGTATAAAATAAATACTGAGGGCACTGCAGGGGTTGGGTTTTAACTAAAAAACCAAATAAAAATAATAATTTTTTAATGTCCATTTTTAACAGCAGCTACAAATTGATGCAAAGTGGTCATTAAAAACAGACAGACAACCAGAAAATGGATGCACAAATGGTTAAAAAATGGTCATGAAAAACTGACAGGGTGGCCATTTAGGTTAGATTCAGATAACACTGAGAAAAAATTTTTTAAAGACGGCAAAACAGAACATTTTTAACTTACATTTTTGACTGATGCCTTTCCAAGAAACGGACGGTAAAAATGGTCCCCTTCAATTGTATGGGGGCTGTCGATCCATGAAAATGAACAAAATAAGACGTCCTATTTTCTGACATCCATTATTCCCTGGCCTTTAAAAAAAAGTGTGAAAAATTCCATACACCTAATTGTTCTTAAAACAGACGTGTGACAGCCGTTAAAAGAAAAATGTCCATTTTTCACGTCGTGTGGATGTGGCCTAAAGGGATTTACCTGCTTTTTTAACAAATTTCGTCTCCCCTCTTCTGCCAGACCTGTGAAAGGAAATATACTTACCTTCTCCCTACCACTCAGTTCTGGCTCCTGCGCTTCACAGCTGACCCGGTGACATGGCATTTGGTGGACACGTCACTGTGGTGGTCATTGGTTGCAGCAGCACATGTGACCCCGGTATGCCGGAGGACTGACGCGCAATGAACACAGTGTTGGAGCCATATCCCAATGGCTGGGAGCAGATAACTATGCTTTCCTCTGTACGTGGAGCCAAAATTAGTTAAAAAGCGGAGAACTCCTTTAAAAATTTAGATATCTTCCCTCCCATAGTATCTATTTAGGGATCGCTGAGCAGATTCAAACCCATGACGCCTGTGCTGCAAGACAACATCCTAGTGGAGGTTACCTTTAAATGGCCGCTATTGTTTTAAGAAACTTTGCATAAATCCATAGCACAGGTGAATATAGGAAACTTTGCAATATATTTTATCAGAAAAAATACCTTTCCCTCTAGCAGCTCATTTTTGCTCCCGTCTCCATAAACCTTTGCAGGTGCCATGCGTGTCTGTCTCTTTAAATCAACCTATTTGGTCTCTTTTCTTTCACTGCTCTCCATAGTCTTCTATGGGCAGCATGTAATCGTCAGTGAGCTGACATCTGGTCTCTCAAAAGAATTTTAATTTAGTGGGGAGATAGAAGCATTTTTCTCTGATAAGATACATTACAAAGTTTCTTATATTCACCTACACTGATTTATGCAAAGTTTTTTGAACTGACAACGGCCATTTAAAGGGGTTCTCCCATGATTAATGTAAAAAATGAAGAAATCATACATCATACAGTACAGGACAACCTCTTTCTAACAAAGTCAGAACCAGCCCTGTACCTCACATGGATCCAGAGATCTCCACATTCATTGCTCTGATAGATTTATATCAAGTTGGCAGCTCATGGGGAGTGTCCTTTCTGCTGTTGCTCAGGGGGCGTGTCTCAGCTCTCCCTATCACAGCTCAGGAGGTAGGGGAAGGATGAAACTGAGTATGTGCGACCATCTCAGTGAGCCGGGACAAAGAAATAAGAAAAACAACAAACAGCAGGTGGCGCTATACAGATACATTTTATTGAATAACTCAGTGGCTATGATAACATGCAATTACAAAAGTCATCAGATCCAGGTGCTGGTTTAAAACTGTTGAATATTTTTCGTGGGACAACCCCTTTAAGGAGGAACTTAGACCATGCCCATGAAACTACTTAAAGGGACATTTCTTATTCATTCCGGAGGGTAAGTGATAAATGACTGGTCTCTGGGGGACCCACCACTGGCAACCCACCAATCACTAGTATGGGTGCCGCTCTATTCAAAGTCTGTGAGATTGATGGAGATAGAGGAGTTCCTCATTTGTCCCATTGGCACTGAAAGGATCAGTAGGGTGCATGCTTCTCCATTCAAACTCATGGATTGAGGAGGAACGGGTGGCTTAGGGCCCCCATTCTAGTGATTGCAGGGCATTCAGACACTTATGAATAGGCAATAAATGTCCATTGTAGGATAATCCCTTTAAGGTACTAATACCTAGTAGAGAAAATTCATCTAACTGACTACCTTATGTGGATGGTGGTGTTCTGGCCCTTCTCCAATTGCAGTTGGGCATGTTGGATTTCAACATGGCTGATTCATTGTTCCCACAGAAGAGCCATGACACCACCACCACCATGCTTCACTGATGAGGTGGTATGCTTAGGATCAGGAGCAGTTCCTTTCCTTCTCCATACTCTTCTCTTCCCATCACTCTGGTACAAGTTGATCTTGGTCTCATCTCTCCATAGGATGTTCTTCCAGATCTGTGAAGGCTTTTTTAGATGTCGTTTGGCAAACTCTAATCGGGCCTTCCTGTTTTTGAGGCTCACCAATGGTTTACATCTTGTGGTGAACCCTCTGTATTCTCTCTGAAGTCTTCTCTTGATGGTTGACTTTGACGCACATACACCTACCTCCTGGAGAGTGTTCTTCATCTGGCCAACTGTTGTGAAGGATGTTTTCTTCACCAGGGAAAGAATCCTTCGGTCATCCACCACAGTTGTTTTCCGTGGTCTTCCGGGTCTTCTGGTGTTGCTGAGCTCACTGTTGCGTTCCTTCTTATTAAGAATGTTCCAAACAGTTGTTTTGGCCACGCCTAATGTTTTTGCTATCTCTCCGATGGGTTTGTTTTGTTTTTTTCAGCCTAATGATGGCTTCACTGATAGTGACAGCTCTTTGGATCTCATCTTGAGAGTTGACAGCAACAGATTTCAAATGAAAATAGCAGACTTGAAATGAACTCTGGACCTTTTATCTGCTCATTGTAATTGTTATAATGAGGAAATCACGCACACCTGGACATAGAACAGCTGGGAAGCCAATTGTCCCAATACTTTTGGTCTTTTAACAAGTGGGAGGCACATATGCAAACTGCTGTAATTCCTACACCGTTCACCTGATTTGGATGTAAATACCCTCAAATTAAAACGGTCAGTCTGCAGTTAAAGCACATCTTGTTCGTTTCATTTCAAATCCATTGTGGTGGTGTAAAGAGCCAAAAATAATAGAATTGGGTTGGTGTCCCAATATTTATGGACCTGGCTGTATAACAGATGCAAGGGCAGATGGAGACATAGGCCAAAAGGGGACGGTACAGTATATAATGTGATAGGTATCCTGTCCCTATATGGCCCTCTCAGTGCTGTTACACCCTGAATGTCCTAACTAATGCAGAGTCAACGCCCTGAGAAGAGAGGCCCCGTCTGGAACCTGTCCCCGTTATTGGTCCCTACACAACCCTGTCAGGGGGAAGGAAAATAGTAGGCTATCTATCTCCTATCTAGTTAAATGTGTCTGACTCTACTCAAATGGAAAGGTAGATGTCTTCAATACCAAATGTCCCGATGTGTTTCATCTTAGAGATATCACCCCAGAATCATCAGGGGACAAGGGTTTACCTAAAATCAAAAAAAGAAAAAGATACCAATATCTAACCAAGATCCCCAAGCTCATAGTATTCAACAGAAACATTTAGGCAATATAAGAATGATAAGGCCCAATTTTAATAATAATAATTATAAGAGCAAATCAATTGTTATCATACCTTCAACTGTAGAAAGGAGTGTGACAGCACGGTTCGCTGGTGTGCTGCCGTCACTTTAAATAGATCCATGGCCCGCGCCTACTGCTGGTTCCGGTTGGCTCAGCGACGTCAACGGACACCACTTCCAGGAGCGCCGAGCCTCCGAGACATGAAGCGCATGCGCACAAGGCTCGGGGGGAGAGTGAGTATCGCGTCAGTGTTGCTAGGCAGCGGGGGACGCTAGCCTAAGCAGCACTGACGATACCCTCACAGACAGTAAGCAGTGTATGCTTACTGAAGTTAACAATGCTGATACATACTGCACCAACTTAAATCAAGCAACTTTTAGGCTTACTGACTCTCAGTCAGATGAGAGCTGGTTTTGAATGTCTCATAGTGCACAAGGCTGCCATTGTAAGGTATGCTGATTGTACCTGTCTCATGGATAGGTTGTTGTCTTGCACATACCCGGCTTTTGGCGTACAGCCTTTGTGTGATTGTCTGTTATATGTTATCTATTGTATGTTATAGGTATTATTAAATTATAAAATAATATAGCATCTATAAAAATAAAATAAAATATTAGGTAAGAAAATACTAATAATAAAAATGTAGCAATGATAGGTAAAATAATAACTATAAAAAAAAGAATGGATGATAGCTAGCATAATAAGGATAAAGAAAAGCTACATACAATAAGTGAGAAAAGATTATAGGTTTATATAGGGATGAAAAAAAATCTAGAATATTCGTAATTGAAATGCCAAAATTCGAGATTAGAATAATCATGCTGAACACTAGTTCCTTCGCGCTCAACACTAGTTCCTTGTTGTAGTCTTTCAGGAGAAGGAGCTGTCAGTCAGCAGGGATCATTTTCTTGGTGACCTGCATTGATATGATGGGGTAGGTTGCTGTTGTGTTTATAGATGGGGTTAAGGCACCAACTGAGTCCATATGTGTGGAGTGAGAGGCAGGGCAAGTAGAGAGAGAGGGAGACATGCTGGATGGACTGGTTGCTGGATGGTCCAAACAAATGCCATAGCGGAGTACAACAAATACAGGTAAGAGGTGGTTTCCCTATTGTTGGATTTGGATTCAAAACATGATGGCCAAACCATGGTCAAGGACCAGCCTGTAATAAAAAACTATAGGGATGTACTGTATGTCTGCAACTGTGTGTGGTCAGGAGAAATTCCTTGAGAAAGGTAGCGGCCTAGCAGTCGTGAGGACCCTTAGAGGCACCAGGGCTCTAGCAAGGAAAAGTTGCAGCTGTAAGAGACACTAGACAAAGTGGTGCTCTGCCCCTGCTCTTTAGGTCCAAGTTTCCCACCAAGTGAAAGTATAACTAGTAAGTATTGTTCAGCACTTAAGGTAACTGTAACCACTAAGCATGTTGTACCTCTGCGTAAGAAAATAATAAACTCGTCTACTTGTTCAAAAAGTGTCTGCAACATTCCGGCAGGGTGTCACCCCCTTAAAGGCAGTACAGAGAGAGGGAGGAGGAGAGAGGAGGAGCTGAGCCGTCCACATCTCCTAAGTCAATGGCGGATTCTGTGTTTACCACCTCTAGAGTGTTACCGCTCAATATAATCTTGTCTGTGGTGATAACAAGAGGACTGTTCCACCTGCATACTTATGCTACTTTCACATCTGCGCTTTGCCTTTCCACTATCGAGATCCGTCATAGGGTCTCAATAGCGGGGAAAACGCTTTCGTTTTGTCCCCATTCATTGTCATCGGGGACAAAAACTGAACTGAACGAAACGGAGTGCACCAGAATGCATTCCGTTCCATTTGGTTGCATCCCTATCGTGGACAGAATAACGCTGCAAGCAGCGTTTTTCTCTCTGCGGTGTGGTGCGGAGCAAGACGGATCCGAAACATTAAATAAAATAATTATAAAAAAATAATTAAAAAAATATAATAATTTAATAAAATAGTGGATACTAAACCAAATAAGTAAAACATCTAAAATAAAATGTATAAAAAACTAAAATAACAAAATAAATAATTAGAAAAGAAACTAGTAAATGAATGATATACCATAGTATAGAATACATACAAATAATATAGGAAAAATTTAAAAAAAGAATAAATACCAAAAGATAAAATAAAAAACATAAAATAATATAAAAATGATAAGTTAATAATATACCAGAAAATAAACCAAATAACTAAAATATCTAAAGCAAAATATATCCGGGAAAGAAAAATATAAAATTACATAACATAAATAACTGAAAACTAATAGAGTTACTTATTGGAATGGAGTATAAAATACGTTAAAAATACATGAAAATAAGAGAGTATAATAAAATAATAAATACCAAAAGATAAAATAAAAAATAACATAAAATTAAAAGAACTAAATAGAAATAAAAATGAAATAAACTGCAATAAATGGGGGTCTGTGCTGTTTCACAGTGAATGAATGAGTGTTAATGGTTCACAGTGTACCAAGTACATGGAATTATCCTGACGTACGTGTTACAGCAAAGAATGTTATTTATCTGGCGGCGCTTTCCCCTTAGCACCATTGTGTTCACATTCAGCAAATGTATCAAATTCACACCTCACTTTCTCGGTGAAAAAGGAATATAAAGGGCCCTGAACCGAGTCTCCACAGCCCTGTATGTCACACACTTTATAGTCCCCCTCCCCCGATTCATTACACGTAATTACATACCACAAATGCTTATCTCAGTCCAGGTGATTAACTTGGGATTAATTTTTCATTGTACTTTTGGAATAAATTTGCGCTTTGAGACTGGGCTAAGCCATCAATTCCTGTTCTCGACAACTGATAGTCTAGAAATTCTGATACTTCACCACTTGTAACCTTACAAGACCAGAGACAGGAAATGAGCTGAAATCATATTAGAGGTTATTTACAATGTTATGTTTGCATGAACGTTTTATGTATTTTCCCACTGATTCCAAGAATTCCATCAGGCACCGTTGGGGTTAGATAAAAAGCACTGTACAATATTTCTGTTTTGAAGCATTATTGAGATACGGTATTTAAGTTTGCAGATGCTGCTGTAAGCTCCTGACTAGAGATGAGCGAATTTCTTAAAAATTCGATCCGGCCGGTTCGCTTAATTTTTTGAGAACAAAAGCACTGACACCATGTTCTTCCCGTTGTCGGTCACCATGGTTAGGATTTTGAGTTGTCGCGGAGAAAGCCAGGATTAGATTTCTTGATGAAGGACACGGAGCAGTTCCTCCCCTGTGTGACGCCATTCGCCCAGGCAAACGAGGTGCAGAAAAGCGTCACACCACCATGCCCTGCACTTGTGGTATGCTGGAGGGGCACTGTAAATTGTCCCTGCAGTGGAGGCTGAGGACAAGGTGGAGGATGAGGAGGCAGAGGCTGACATTGTCGCAAGACCAACGGCGTGAGAACGTGGAGTTGCTGGTGTAGCTGTGCAGGAACCACATTCACCCAGTGGGCCGTAAAGGACATGTATTGTCCTTGACCGTAGTTACAGCTCCACACATCGGCACTGCCGTGCACTTTGGCAGACACCGACAGGCTCAAGGACTGGCTCACCTTCTGTTCCACATGTGTGTGCAGGGCTGGTACTGCCTTTTTGGTAAAGAAATGACGGCTTGGGACTCTCCACCTCGGCTCGGCACAAGCCATCAGTTCTCTGAAAGGCGCAGAGTTCACCACTTGGAAAGGGAGGGACTGCAGCACCAGCAACTTGGCCAGAAGCACGTTCAGCTTCTGCACCGTTGGATGAGTGCACGCATACTGTTGTCTCTTGGCAATCGCTTTGATTAACGATTGCTGACAGAATGACTGACGAGGGGTAGGAGGAGCAAGAGCATCAGGACCAGCAGATGATGGGAAGGACAGACAGCTCCCTTGAGCTGAGGTGGTAGAGCCTTGATTGCCTGAAATCAGCTGTGTGCCACTGAGTGCGGCAGCGGTTGCTGCAGCAGGCTGGACCACCACATCAGAGCCATGGTTCTTCCAGGCCACTTTATGGTGACGCTGCATATGTTGACGCAGGGCCGTAGTGGCAACATTAGCATCCTGGCCACGCTTCATCTTCTGCCCACAGATTCTACATATGGCCATGTTCACCTCCTCCGGGGGCTTAACAAAAAAGTGTCACACCGCTGCGTAGGTGATTTTACCCCCAACACTATGCACTGACTGACTGCTACTGCCGCTGCCTCTGTGAACCCATGCACCGCTACTTCCAGGGCAGGTAGGCGCCTGCCAAGCGGGTGGTCTACCCCAGACACGTTTGGATCCCGACCTCCCACTGCTGCCACCCTGCTGACTCTCGGCCATGCTAGCGACTTGCTGGCTCCACTGCTGCCTCACGAGCAAGCTGCCACCCTCTTCTCCTGATGATGATTAAGCGCCTTCATCACCCGGCTCCCAAGTGTGATCAGCTACATCATCATCATCGAGTACTGTCTGAACATCACTTATGTCCTCCTCAACCATCTCTGGGTCAGGAGCCTGACCGCCCGCAACACCAGCTCCCACGCCACTCTCCTCATCACTACTTGCCTGCCTACCGGAGGAAGCGGCGGATGTCTTCTCCAGATCTTGGCTGGCCAGTAGCTGCTGACTGTCTTCTAGTAGCTCGTCCTCACTGTATAGTGGAGCTGAGCCCACAGCATACAATACTTCTCTGGCTGAGGGAACAGGAAAGGACAGAGGCAGGTTGAGGACAGGTGAGGGCACAGGGCATGCTCCCGGGCCATGCCAACTAAGGGTTGTGTCTGACAAACCCACATCTCCTGACTGGGGGTGTCTGATGTTACTTGGGACAAAGTCGAAGATCGAGTGAACCATTCAAGAACCGCTGGGTTGCTGGTCAAGACACAACTGCTAGCTGACACTGGGAGCTCAGGCCTCTCGAAGTGACCCCTGCTGCCTTGGCCCCGTACTCTGCTGTGACCTCTGCCTGCGCCAGAAACATTTAGGCCTCTGCCCCTCCCCTGTGCAGGGCCTGGCACCTCTCTGTCTGACATACTGTTAGATCAAATAAATAAAACACCCCAAAAAAGTCTGTAATTTTCTCACTTCACTACACAACGGCTAATAAGCCCCCCCCCCACACACTAATACATACAAAAAAGAGCTTTAGAACATATAACTGCACCTCTGAACGGCAAATATATTTTTCTTTTAGCATCATTACACGCCACAAAAGGCTTTAGAACATATAACTGCACCGCTGAACAGCAAATATATTTTAATTTTGCCACTTATACACGCCACAAAAGGCTTTAGAACATATAACTGCACCGCTGAAAGGCAAATATATTTTTCTTTTTCCACTAATACACGACAAAAAGAACATATAACTGCACTGTTGAATGGCAAATATATATATTTTTTGCCACCAATACACGACAAAGAGGGCTGTAAATTTTTGCACTTCACCACGCAACAGCTAATAAGCCCTTTTTTCCCACTAATACACGCCAAAAAATGCTTTAGAATATATAACTGCACCGCACAAGGGCAAATATTACCTTGTAATAAACCCTGTTAATGCCTGTATCACACAGCACTTGCAGCCCAATAACAAGAACGGTTTGCTGGAATTACAGAGCTGTATAATGGCGATTTGGATCCCCAGTCAGTGCAGCAAGGTGTAAAAGGATTGTTCCTATTACCCAGGCTGTAACTTCCCCTACTGAACCCTGTTCTACATAAATGCTGTGGAACGATTCCTCCCTATCCTTTCCCTACACCTTGAATAACCTTTCCCTGCACCTTGAGTAGTCTTTCTCTGAACTTGTAAATCGTTTTTTTTAGCACAATTAAGTTTTTTCTATCACCGTCCCTAGCGCCTGCTGACGTCTCTCTCTGCACTAAGTACACTGGAAAATGGCTGAATCCAAGATGGCTGAGGCTATTTATAGGGCTGTGACATCACAGGGCTGGCTGCTGATTGGCTGCATGAATAGCATTATGGGTGATCCCGCCTTCCCAGAGTTCCTTGCTCCATGTCCTCACACGTGCAGCAGCCATTTTAGAAAAAATGCGATCCATTACCACAAGGCGTGAGGAAATTCGGATTCGTTGCGAATCAAATTTTTCCTGAAATTCAGATCGAATTCCACTTCGTCAACTTCGATTCCGCTCATCTCTACTCCTGACATACAAAGTCTTGAAGAAAGAGAAGCTTAGTTTGCTCCATTGTTTCACTGAAGGTAAGACTTAAAGGGGTTGTTCAGTTTAGGTAACATATTTTCATATTCACAGAAATCACAGGGTTACCATTATTATTATTATTTATTATTAAAGCGCCATTCATTCCCTGGCGCTGTACATATGATAAGCGGTGCACACACATAATACAGAGAATTGCACTAAGCATGAACAAGACGGGTTACAAACTGGTACAGAAGGAGAGAGGGCCCTGCCCGCGAGGGCTTACAATCTACATGGTATGGGAGGAGGACACAGTAGGAGAGGGTAGGGCTGGTCATGGCGGTATAGAGGCAGCAGTGTCACTGGTTGGAGGCTTGTCTGAAGAGGTGGGTTTTCAGGTTTTCTTTGAAGGATTCCACTGTAGGTGAGGGTCTGATATGTTGGGGCAGCGAGTTCCAGAGTATAGGGGATGCCCGAGAGAAATCCTGGAGGCGAGTGTGGGAATTGGTGATAAGAGGAGCGGAGAGAAGGAGGTCCTGTGAGGATCGGAGATTGCGTGTGGGGGATGTATCGGGAAAGTAGCTCAGAGATGTAGGGATGGGACAGGTTGTGGACGGCCTTGTATGTGTTGGTTAGTATTTTGAACTGAATTCGCTGGGCAATGGGGAGCCAGTGCAGGGACTGACAGAGGGAAGAGGACGAGGAGTAACAGGGTGAGAGGTGGATTAGTTGGGCGGCAGCGCTGAGGATAGATTGAAGGGGTCCCATATCTGGAGAAACTCCTCAATTGAAGAGACCGACAGATCCTCAGCCGCTACAGACTGATCGCCCACAGCCCGCTTATTGAATCCGGGCGTCACCGACAGAGGTACCAGCCCAGGGAGAGCAGACTGTGCCAGCAGTGTGACCAGGAGGTTGTGGAAGATGAGGCTCATTTCCTGCTGCGGTGCCCCAAATACTCAGCAGTGAGAGACTCACCTCAGGAGACTGTCTGATCTCTGCCCAGACTTCATCTCCATGGAGGAAGAGATACTCTCCATACTGCTGGGGGAAGAGGAGAACACAGCGGCCATAGCAGCACAATATATTACTGTCTGCCATGGACTGAGAGGAGCCTGATGTACCATGGACTCCTTTATCCACACCCTGGACGTGTCCCCATCCCCCAACCCTACACAATTATTTCCCACTTGATTTGGCAATGCTAAAATGTATTTAGTCCTGCCAATAAAGCTTATTTGATTTGATAGATAGATAGATAGATAGATAGTGTAAGAGGGTGCAAGGTGTTGTTTTTGATAGCAGGTACGTGTCACCGAGGTTGCTGGCCTCGGTGAGGTAAGAGCCGGGGTTTTTGGTCTGCAGCAGCTAGTGCTGCTCTGTTAAATAGCATGGCTGCAAAGCCGATCCGGGCCGGCTCTTACTGGGAGCAGCTAAAGAGTAGGGTGGGTGGCTGCTCCCCACGGTCCAGTCCATGTTTTGGGGCTGGGTATAAAACGCAGCCAGCAGCTGTGTCTGGGTGTGTGTGATTATCCTGGAGCCTGCAAACAGGGCTGAGGAATTCTCTGTCCTGGAGGAAGGAGCTCAGCAAGGTGGTGTTGCCCTGCGACCTGAAGGTGGAATCGCCTGCGGCTGAGCCGACTGCTAGGTGTGAACCCGCACCTAAACCACCCAAGGTGACTGGACCGTGTGTTGGCCTGTTTTTGGTTTTTCCACATGATTTCTGTTGTGTATGAACTGTCACCAAGAGACTGTTTTCATTTCTGGTGTGCAAGTGTGAATAAAACACTGTTTGATGCACAATCTGGACTCCTTGTTTTGCCTCTAAACTGCACCCGCACCGCTGTCTACCAGAGCGACTCCCCACATTTGGTGTCGGATGCGGGCATGCGCAGTGAGGCTGGCGTGAACGCCGAACTTTGTTTTTGCTGGGCAAAAGTGAATGTCCTATATTAAGCCGGCAAAGTTGCAGCCTGTGATCCCCGACAAAATGGAGGCGGCTGTGAAAGCCCTCATAGAGGCTAACGTGCAGCAGCGGGAGACCAACCAGCTACTGCTACAGCACGTGATGGCGTTGCAAGCGGCAGGAGCGTCCCACCGCGTCCACGATGCCCGGAAAGCTGTCCGTACCGCGATCCCTAAGATGACCCCCTCGGATGATGTTGAGACCTATCTGGCGGTGTTCGAGAAGGTGGCCGTGAGGAGAAATTACCCGAGAACAGTGGGCAGAGGTCATCGCTCCGTTCCTGGCGTCTGGACCCCAGCAAGTATTTTTGACCTCCCAGGTGACCAAGCAGCTGACTACCCGACTGTGAAAGGTGAGATCCTGGCAAGACTGGGGGTGAATGTTTTGGTCCGGGCCCAGCGGGTGCATCAGTGGGAGTTTAACCCGGCTGAACCCGCCCGGCCACAATACTATGACTTGCTACAACGGTTGCAAAAATGGCTGCAGCCAGACATACTGACTCCCACTGCTATGCTCGACCGTCTGTTAGCCGATGTCTTCTGGAGGGCTTTGCCTTACCCTCTCCAGCACTGGATCGGCCAGGTATCGCCCACCAATGCCCTGGAGATGAGTCGACCTGGTGGAGCGATGCGAGGCCACCAGAAACCTGCAGGGAGTCTTGCTGGGAAGGGGTCAGTTAAACCCGGAGGCCTCTGCCCCAGTTCCAACGTCCGGCGACAGAGCGGCCTGCACGGAATATACCCCCTGCGAGCCCGCCTCCCGTGGTATGCTGGAGGTGTCAGGAGCCAGGCCACATCAGGGCCGACTGTCCGCGTCGGGATGAGCTGATGGAGGTGAACTACGGGGGTCGCCACTCCTTGTATGCACGGAAGCTGTGCGCAACTGGCACCCGTGAGGTACAAGACCATAACCACCTGTGTCAGGTAGAGGTGGGAGATTCGCTGGCGGTGGCTCTGCTGGACTCCGGGAGTTTAGTCTCCCTGGTAAGGGCTGCCCTGGTACGGCCTGCGGAGTATACTGGCCGTAAAGTCGGGGTCCTGTGCATCCACGGAGACCTGAAAGACTATCCCACTGCACTAGTGACTTTGTCCACAGCGGCTGGTAGGTGGACCCACGAGGTGGCTGTCGCTACTACACTCCCACACGAACTAATACTTGGGAGGGACTTCCCGGTTTTCCGGCGCTGTGGCCGGCAATAAAGGTATCTGAGGGACCCGAGACAGGGGTGACCCTAGCAGAGTGGCCTGATACCGCTGGAAGGCCAGAACCCTGGGAGCCCGAGTCTGAAGGGCCGGCGGTAGGGGTGACCACTGCTCCGGCGGTAGAGGAAACAACCCCACTGAGTGTAATGGTGGGAGACACGGAGGACTTGCCACCGGGACCTGAGTTGGCAGACCTCAATGTCTCGGGGAAAATTTTGGGACCGCACAACACCGGGACCAAACCCTA
Organism: Bufotes viridis; assembly: GCA_033119425.1. Taxonomy (NCBI): domain Eukaryota; kingdom Metazoa; phylum Chordata; class Amphibia; order Anura; family Bufonidae; genus Bufotes; species Bufotes viridis. The sequence continues at coordinate 495,052,101 of CM065591.1, read as the reverse complement.
ACCAGGGCCTGGGAGAATGTGCTGGAAATTGATGGTAAACCCCAGAAACCAGGGGCTGAATTAATGTTCCCACGATTTATTGTTCTACAGGATATGTTGTATCGGGTGAACCAAGTCCGAGGTGAACCTGTTGAACAGTTGGTGGTGCCCACAGCGTATCGCAAGCTTGTCATGGAGCTTGCCCACCAACATGTTCTTGGGGGACACCTGGGGTGGCAGAAAACCCAGGACCGCATACTGCAGCGGTTTTATTGGCCCGGTGTGTTCAAGGAGGTAGAAGATTATTGTAAGTCCTGTCCAACCTGTCAGATAACTAGCCCCCAGCCTCATTTCCGTAGTCCTCTGGTACCTCTGCCAATTATTGAAGTACCGTTTGAGCGAATCGCTATGGATTTAATTGGGCCTGTACCAAAGTCTGCCAGGGGCCACCAACACTTTCTGGTAGTTCTCGACTATGCCACTCGGTATCCGGAGGCGGTGCCTCTGCGACATACCTCAGCTAGGCTCATTGCCAAAGAGTTAATGGAGATGTTTTCCCGTGTGGGCCTGCCAAAAGAGGTTCTGACAGACCAAGGGACCCCTTTTATATCCAAAGTAATGAAGGAACTGTGTAAATTGTTGCGTATAAAGCAGTTACGGACGTCCGTTTACCATCCGCAAACAGACGGTCTTGTTGAGAGGTTTAACCAAACTCTAAAAAATATGTTAAAAAGGGTGGTGTCTAGAGATGGGAAGGACTGGGACCTGCTTCTGCCCTATCTCATGTTCGCAGTGCGAGAGGTACCCCAGGCCTCTACTGGGTTCTCGCCCTTCGAACTGCTTTATGGCAGACACCCTCGGGGCCTGTTGGATATCGCCAAGGAAGCATGGGAACAACAGCCTGTCCCCCACAAAAGTGTCATTGAGTATGTCACCCAGATGCAGGAACGGATAGAAAGGGTGTTGCCGCTGGTCCGGGAGCATATGGAGGCAGCGCAACAAGCCCAGAGTAGGGTGTATAATCGTCAGGCTCGGGTGCGGGGCTTCCATCCGGGAGATCGGGTTTTGGTTCTGGTACCCACCCTTGACAGCAAGTTCCTAGCTAGGTGGCAGGGCCCCTATGAGGTGATCGAGAAGGTAGGGAAGTAAATTACAAAGTACACCAGCCAGGGCGGCGCAAGCCGGAGCAGGTGTACCACGTGAATTTACTTAAGCCGTGGAAAGATAGGGACACAGCCGGCGACCACAGCCCCCGGCCAGGGCTTCTAGGTGAAAAGGGTCCAGCCCCACAGTTCGAGGCCTGTGAAGCAGTAACCACGGTAAAATTGCAGACAGCCTGTCTTCCAAACAAGTTCAGGAAGTCAGGGAGTTCATCAGTCGGAACACGGATGTGTTCTCGGACCTCCCTGGCCGCACGTCTCTCATCCAACATGACATCGTCACTGAGCCTCAGGCCAAGATCCGGTTAAAACCATACCGGGTACCCGAGGCTCGGCGACGGGCCATCGCGGAGGAAGTACAGTTAATGTTGAAGCTCGATGTCATTGAGGAGTCGAAAAGTGAGTGGGCCAGTCCCATAGTCCTAATACCCAAGCCGGATGGGACGTTGCGGTTCTGCAACGACTTTCGCAAGTTAAATGAAGTATCCAAGTTTGACGCGTATCCCATGCCCCGAGTAGACGAGCTGGTTGAAAGTTTAGGACAAGCCCGTTATTTTTCTGTGCTGGACCTCACTAAAGGGTACTGGCAGGTACCCTTAACGAGTCGGCTAAGGAAAAACCGCATTTGTTACCCGCAGGGCCTGTATCACTACAAGGTGTTACCCTTTGGCCTGCATGGCGCCCCGCCACTTTCCAAGGTTAATGGACATAGTGCTGCGACCACATCGTCGGTGCGCCTCGGCCTACTTAGATGATGTAGTCATCCACAGCACCGACTGGGAAAGCCATTTACCCAAGGTGCAGGCGGTAGTGGATGCCCTGAGGAAAGCCGGACTGACCGCTAACCCAAAGAAGTGCTCCATAGGGTTAGAGGAGACAAAATATCTGGGATATGTAATTGGGCGGGGAGTCATCAAGCCGCAGGTAACTAAGGTAGAGGCCATTCGTAACTGGCCCCGACCGGTCACCACCAGGCAGGTAAAGTCGTTCCTGGGGATTGTAGGTTACTACATGAGGTTTGTGCCCCACTTTGCCACAATAGCAGCGCCGTTGACAGACCTCTTGAAGGGGCGAAAGTCTGGGAGGGTTAGCTGGAGTGAGAAGGCGGAGGAGGCTTTCGCCGCGTTGAAGTCGGCCCTGTGTGGGTCCCCGCTTTTGGTGACACCCGACTTCAACAAGGAGTTTGTCGTACAGACCGACGCCTCGGAGGTAGGCCTCGGTGCGGTACTGTCTCAGGAGGTCAACGGGGAAGAACATCCCGTTGTCTTCCTGAGCCGTAAGCTCAATCCCGCCCGAGTCCAGATATAGTATAGTGGAGAGGGAGTGCCTGGCTATCAAGTGGGCACTCGAATCTCTCCGCTACTACTTGTTAGGGAGGAGGTTCCGTCTGGTGACCGACCATTCCCCCTCAAATGGATGAGTCAGGCCAAGGAGAGGAATGCTCGGGTCACCAGGTGGTTCCTATCTCTTCAGAATTTCAAATTCTTCGTGGAACACAGGGCAGGCCGCTTGCAGGGCAACGCAGATGCCCTGTCCCGCGTCCACTGCCTCACGTGTGTTCACCCCCTCAGGGTTGAACAAAGGGGGTGTGTAAGAGGGTGCAAGGTGTTGTTTTTGATAGCAGGTACGTGTCACCGAGGTTGCTGGCCTCGGTGAGGTAAGAGCCGGGGTTTTGGTCTGCAGCAGCTAGTGCTGCTCTGTTAAATAGCATGGCTGCAAAGCCGATCCGGGTCGGCTCTTACTGGGAGCAGCTAAAGAGTAGGGTGGGTGGCTGCTCCCCACGGTCCAGTCCATGTTTTGGGGCTGGGTATAAAACGCAGCCAGCAGCTGTGTCTGGGTGTGTGTGATTATCCTGGAGCCTGCAAACAGGGCTGAGGAATTCTCTGTCCTGGAGGAAGGAGCTCAGCAAGGTGGTGTTGCCCTGCGACCTGAAGGTGGAATCGCCTGCGGCTGAGCCGACTGCTAGGTGTGAACCCGCACCTAAACCACCCAAGGTGACTGGACCCTGTGTTGGCCTGTTTTTGGTTTTTCCACATGATTTCTGTTGTGTATGAACTGTCACCAAGAGACTGTTTTCATTTCTGGTGTGCAAGTGTGAATAAAACACTGTTTGATGCACAATCTGGACTCCTTGTTTTGCCTCTAAACTGCACCCGCACCGCTGTCTACCAGAGCGACTCCCCACAATAGATAGATAGATAGAGAGAGATAGAGATAGATAGATATGAGATAGGACATAGATGGATAGATAGATACTAGATATAGAGATATATAGATAGATAGATGATAGATATAGAGATAGATAGATACAAAAACAGAAGGTGCAGCAGCACAGTTAGACGTAACGTGACCAGGTGCAAATCCTCCGGGACGGCAGGCATTAACATCCACTGATGAATATATTCACAAAAATAAGGCAGCACTCCAAATACGCTGAATGGATGATGACCCGTTTATTCCCAAGGCAACGTTTCAGCCCAGCACAATGAGGCCTTTGTCAAACTAGATAGATAGATATGACATAGATAGATAAATAGATATATATATATAGATATGAGATTTCAAGACACGTTTTAATTTTCATAGATACACGATCCGAAAAGGACGGAAAGATTTACCGGTGTCTCGTCATTTCGTGGAATCTGGTCATGCCGAGAAAGATCTCAGATTCATGCTTCTTGATCATGTACCACTCCCACGTACTGGGGGTAATCGGGTTAATATGCTCAAGAAGCGTGAATCTGAATGGATCTATAAGTTACAATCTCTTAAACCTAAGGGCCTTAATGTTGAATATAAACCTTGGGCTTTTATGTGATGTTCTCTGTCATCCTTCGTATTGTTGTGTATGTGTTTGTTTTTGTATTTCCTTATACATTTTTGTAATTTTATATATGTTTTTATTTTTTAGATGGTTCTGGTGGTGGATGAAGACGGAGCACAACTTTCCCTGATATATATATGTCAGGTTGATTGACTCGCAAAGCAGTATACACATCTTGCGATTTTTTTTATATGCCGCAGTGTAGGATCTACTTCTCTTATAAGGCCAATTGGGGACAGTTTCTGGAGTGCTATAATTTAAGCACCCAGATTTATGGTAATGGCTTTCTAGATGATTGATTACTTACTGTTACCTCGAATATTCTATCTACACTTTTTCTTTGATCCGAAGCCCCGGCCCGGATCAAAGAATTCTATGACGCACTAATCATGTGACTTTAACGATGGCCTTATGACCTGTGACGCGTCTGTGATTCCCGGACATGCGCGGACGGGATCCCGATACGCTGAGAAAGTATGCTCCGCCATTACACGAGTGAGATATATTGTGTAGTAGATGTTACTCGTTGCGATCACATGACTTGTGACGTACCGAGACCCCGGGACATGCGCAAGGGTGATTCCGGCACGCCGTGAGGATTTAAACTACTTAGATATTTGCTACTTTTTAACAAGATGTGCTCCGCCCTCCTCCGCCACCCAGGTGTAGGTAGATTTTACTTGTCACGTCATCACGTATCACGGTATGATTCCGAAGATCACATGATCACACTAATACACTTTTAAATATGTATTTATGATATTATATGATATGTATATGTGTTGTTTTTCACTGAAAGATGTATTTATAATGACTAGTCTTACATTTGTATATGCATTTTGACACTTTGTATGTCACTCTGATTTTTTTCAATTACGTATGCTAATGAGCTGTACACTATATATGGTCACATTGTTTGTACACACATTGCTTGACAAGGGTCCCAGCAAGTGGACCGAAACGTCGCTAGATGGGTGAATAAAGATCACGATTCTTTTTCATTAATTGGATGTGCCGTGGCTTTTTACGAAGTTATATAGATATGAGATAGATAGATAGATAGATAGATAGATATGAGATAGATAGATAGATATGAGATAGATAGATAGATAGATAGATAGATAGAAACATATACTGATGGATAAATAGGTCAGATGAGCTCTAAAACAACTAAACTGAGATGTAAAGCTCCTCTGCTTCTTCTTCACTTCCAGCAGTGACTACGTAACCTTCACAGACGACCAGGAGCCAGGCCGAACCCTATAAAGTGAGCCCCATCCTATACAGATTGTTGGAGCTTCGCAGGTTCCACAAGTGACGTATGTGTCAAAGTTTTGTCACTTCAGCTCAAATAACAATAATTCTGTGGAATAAATTAATGACATTACCACAGATATAACCACCTTCCCGGGCGAGGAGCCGGAGCACGCCAGGGAAATGTATGGCAGCCGAGAGCGTGTTTATGATGGATTTTCCCTGATGGTTTTGACTCAAGCTTGACAGGTATATAAAACAGATCTGATGGAGACTGCAGCCATTTATATGATGTGCGACAAATGGAATAGATGAGTCTACGGCACTCGTAAAGAGGGGAGACGCAAAGCAGGTTCCCTGATTAACCATAAAAATATTTTGTAGTCCCCGAGCTCTACCAGATTTAGAGGAACGGAATGAGTAAACCTACGGAGAACATTAACCAGAAGTGTAGAGGCCTGAGTCTGGGTAAGGGTTCAATGAATCTGCAGAAAAATGTATAAGGTCTGTTTTACACAAGGATATCCTGAAAGTATTCTGAGAATAGACTCGTTGAAGGAAAAGAATATAACCACTCTATTACTGCTCCCTATGTAAAATAATAATTACAAGAATAATACTGCCTCCTATGTACAAGAATATAAGTACAATAATACTGCCTCCTATGTACAAGACTAGAACTGCTATAATACTGCCTCCTATGTACAAGAATATAATTACTATAATACTGCTCCTATGTATAAGAATATAACTACTATAATACTGCTTCCTATGTACAAGAATATAACTACTATATTACTGCTCTTATGTACAAGAATATAACTACTATAACACTGCCTCCTATATACAAGAATATAACTACTATAATACTGCCTCCTATGTACAAGAATATAACTACTATAATACTGCCTCCTATGTACAAGAATATAACTACTATAATACTGCCTCCTATGTACAAGAATATAACTACTATAATACTGCTCCTATGTACAAGAATATAACTACTATAATACTGCTCCTATGTACAAGAATATAACTACTATAATACTGCCTCCTATGTACAAGAATATAACTACTATAATACTGCCCCTATGTACAAGAATAGAACTACTATAATACTGCTCCTATGTACAAGAATATAACTACTATAATACTGCCCCTATGTACAAGAATATACCTACTATAATACTGCTCCTATTTACAAGAATATAACTACTATAATACTGCTCCAATATACAAGAATATAACTACTATAATACTGCTCCTATATACAAGAATATAACTACTATAATACTGCACCTATATACAAGAATATAACTACAATAATACTGCCTCCTATGTACAAGAATATAACTACTATAATACTGCTCCTATGTACAAGAATATAACTACTATAATACTGGTCCTATGTATAGGAATATAACTACTATAATATAGCTCCTATGTACAAAAATATAACTGCTATAATACTGCTCCTATGTACAAGAATATAACTAATATAATACTGTCCCTATGTACAAAAATATAACTATTATAATACTGCCTCCTATGTACAAGAATATAACTACTATAATACTTCCTGCTATGTACAAGAATATAACTACTATAATACTGCCTGCTATGTACAAGAATATAACTAATATAATACTGTCCCTATGTACAAAAATATAACTATTATAATACTGCCTGCTATGTACAAGAATATAACTATTATAATACTGCCTGCTATGTACAAGAATATAACTACTATAATACTACCCCTTATATACAAGACAATAACTACTATAATACTGCTCCTATGTACTAGAATATAACTAATATAATACTGCTCCTATGTACAAGAATATAACTACTATAATACTGCTCCTATGTACAAGAATATAAGTACTATAATACTGCTCCTATGTACAAGAATATAAGTACTATAATACTGCTCCTATGTACAAAAATATAACTGCTATAATACTACTCTTATGTACAAGAATATAACTACTATAATACTGCCTCCTATGTACAAGAATATAACTACTATAATACTGCTCCCATGTACAAAAATATAACTACTGTAATACTGCTTCTATGTACAAGAGTATAACTACTATACTACTGTCTCCTATGTACAAGAATATAACTACTATAATACTGCCTTCCTTGTACAAGAATATAACTACTATAATACTGCCTTCTATGTACAAGAATATAACTACTATACTACTGTCTCCTATGTACAAGAATATAACTACTATCATACTGCCTTCCTTGTACAAGAATATAACTACTATAATACTGCCTTCTATGTACAAGAATATAACTACTATAATACTGCCTCCAATGTGCAAGAATATAACTACTATAATACTGCCTTCTATGTACAAGAATATAACTACTATAATACTGCTCCTATGTACAAGAATATAAGTACTAAAATACTGCTCCTATGTACAAAAATATAACTGCTATAATACTGCTCCTATGTACAAGAATATAAATACTATAATACTGCCTTCTATGTACAAGAATATAACTACTATAATACTGCCTCCTTTGTACCAGATTATAACTACTATAATACTGCTCCTATGTACAAGAATATAACTACTATAATACTGCTGCTATGTACAAGAATATAACTTCTCTAACACTGCTCCTATGTACAAAAATAAACTTCTATAATACTGCCTCCTATGTACCGGATTATAACTACTGTAATACTGCTCCTATGTACAGGAATATAACTACTATAATACTGCCTCCTATGTACAAGAATATAACTACTATAATACTGTCTCCTATGTACCAGATTATAACTACTGTAATACTGCTCCTATGTACAGGAATATAACTACTATAATACTGCCTTCTATGTACAAGAATATAACTACTATAATACTGCCCCTTATGTACATTATTTTAAAATCATTATAAAATCCATAGGTAATGAAACATGCTATACAAAAGTCGCAACACGATGCGTTTTGGATAATATATACCCTTAGTTATAGCATAGTCATTGGCTATTACTAAGGTTGTCTATTCATCCGAAACATGTCAGTCTATATGTCCGCTGTGTACTATGTCTCATTACCTGTAGATTTTATGATGAAGTTACAAAAAGAAGCTCCCAAGTTGTTTTGTCTCGCGTCTGCAGAACTTTTTACTTCGTGCCGCTATAATACAGCCCCCTATTTATTAGGTTGGTTTACAAAAATCCCAGCCCTGTTTCTCTTGTGTGGTTTTTAATGGATTATGGGCGTCATTAATGCTGTCTTACAGTACACCATCCTAGGGACAGGACAGAGCAGCAACATCTTCAGCAGAGAGCAGCTTCGAGCTGAGGTGGCCTTCCCAGCCCTCTTGAGTGTTCAAGGGATCAGTCACATGCAAGCTCACGAGGAACAGACCAGCCAGCTTGCCACCTAGTGTGACATCAGAGACTCTATGCCAGTCTGAGCGTGCCAATAAATGTGGCTGACCGAGAGCCTCACCTTAGAACTGTGCGCGTGTGAGCTATGTTGAGAGAACTACGTCTGGTGGTCATGTCTGAGTGTGAGGATTGAGGAATTGTTGCCTGTGAATACTAGAATCAGGCCATCTTTACCCCTACCACCAAAAGGGATAGTACTGGGTGGAGTTGTACGTCTCCTTTGGAAGAGCATGCCTGCTACTTCTTAAAGGACTAACATAACTATAAAGCTTGTTGCCTCAATAAAGACTGCAACCATCAAGTTTATTGCCCCAGATCAGAAAAAAAGCTGTTAAAAGTATCAACTGTATCTCCTGATTCCTTTCATCATCCTAAGAGGCTATGTACACCTTCTGGGGCATTTTTTCTTTTATTGCATTTTACTCATTTTGGGCTAAATATATTTTTTTCAGTTGGTCATTATTAAACATATTCAGCTGTTCTGTCACAAAGGATTAGCTGTTTGTCTACCTGTGTGAATCATACTTTCAATTTCACTTTGTGCCCGTCATCTAATAAACGTTATCTGAAAATCACTAAAAGGTCATCAACACTTACTTAAGCCACATTCGTATCCGTAAGATAAGAATTGAGCTATAATTAATGCTTATATGGTCAGAGGTCAGAGGTCAGAGCTGTCCGTTGAGCTGCCTGATGGGAAACATTAATACAGAGTATGCTACTAGAGAATCTCAAGGGTGTTCAGAGATAGGGGCTCAACATTTTTAATAAATATAATTTAAAAAATGATTTTCAGCTCAAAATGTTATACTGCAACAATAAAGAGAAAATGCCCCAAAGGTGTACATACACTGACGAGCAAAAAGGTAACAATGTTTTGAACTTTTGACTTTCAGGCTCCATATCTCACCATCCACTACAGCTTCGAACATGAGACTTCCATCATTTTATAGACAATCTTCTTGGCTAATAGTTGCAAGTCCAATTTATGTATGAGATAGCCAAGATGATTGTCTATAAAATGATGGTAGTCTCACATTTGAAGTGGAGCCTGAAAGTCAAAAGTTCAAAAAATTGTTACCCTTTTTCTCGTCAGTGTAGTCTTTAAGTGGGGAACCGCATGTACTACTGGCTAAAGAGACAAAATCTGACAACCACGTACGCATTACATCTCTAATGGATTTTCACCATTGGGATAATTCTAGCACATATATTCCTGGACTGACATGACTAGAAGGGTCCTCGCTGTCCGAATCCTGCTTTCTGTGATGAGAAGGATCATCGGTTCTGATTGGTTGCTCGATTTGGACTAAGCCCATTTTCTTCTTCTTTTACAAAGCCTCGGTAATTACAATGACTTAGCACAAGGCGTGTGGCGCGGCTCCAGCTTCTGCGAATAGATCATCACTGAGCTTCATGCGGCCTTGAGTGATTTCAATAAAAATAATCACCAGAAAGTTGTTTTTATTATTTTTTAAGTATTTCCTGCAGAACAGCCCTAACCTGACCTTATAATATTATAGAAAGCCAAAGAAAAGACGGAAACCACGGCGCCCTGCGCTGACACCGGGGCTATCCGTCTCCTGATTGCATCGTCATGTATTTACACAGGAAAGCCGAGACTCTTTGATTTGTAAACATTTGGAGCTGAGGTTTCATCGAGAACGGTATGGTGTGTATATTGCACTTGTATAATGGAAACATATGGAGTCTATGGAAATCAGTAACCCTAAGCTGTTCTAAAAATTCTGTCCAGTTCTTTCTAAGTTTTATCTGTTCCTGGTCAACATCCAGTATCATATCTTACAACATCCAAACCCTAGATGTAAAGTTACTTTAAAGGGGTTTTTGGCTGTTTCACATGGGGATTTTTTCACAAATTTGAGCCATTTAGAGAGTTGCGCCTTCCCTCGCCATTTTCAAAAGTTGGTCGGGATTTCAGAGTAGATGACTTATATGTCACAATTATGAAGCGAGATTTTTTAAAAAGTCACAAATATGTCGCAATTCCACGCTAGGTATCTCCCAGGTGCATCGACACTAAAATAGGCCACATTGCACTTGTGCCAAATTTGTTAATACCATGCACCCTATTTGTAAATTTGGCACAGGTGCACATAGCAACTCCAATCTAAAAACTAACCTCAAATACACCTACAATGATAAATCCCCCCTATATTTGTGCCTGATATACCTGATTTTTACATATTCACTTTCTATTCCCTGTTCTTAGCATCACTGCATTCTGGCAAGATGTTTACATGCAGAACTTCTTGTTTTCCTCAGCTTCCTGCTGGGTTTTATAACCAATCCCAGCATGCTTTGCTCTGTAACGTTTCTCAGGGCTTGCTCCACCTGCAAAACTGGTTCCAATGCATTAGTCACGCCCCCTACACCTCTCCTTTCCATGTTAGCCATGAGAAACATTACAGAGAAAAGCATGTTGGGAGTGGTTAGCAAACCTAGCAGGAAGATGCCGAAAACAGGAAGTTCTGCATGTAAACATCCTGCGCTCGATCCATTATATGACTGACATCAATGACACCCAACAGACCCTATTGACTTGGGGTTCTGTCATGGTTTCCATGATTTTACTGGGTCAAAAATACCTCTATCTGCTGAGCTATGTTTTTGTGCCAATACTAACGATGATCATAATAATGGTAATTTTTTCATATTATGAATGCTGGAAAAAAAGAAAAAACATATAACCAGCCATACAACCACAAACCTCTATATAATATATGCAAATAACTCTATATCGTGAATATGCTTATTTAGAATACACACTTTTCAATCAGGACTCCTCAAGTTCTATCCAATGAGCCGTAAGGTGGTAATGCTCTATTCACTTCTGCGTTGGCGTCTTCGTCATAAACCTCCATTGCAGATTTTTTCACATTTTCCAAAAGAACAACAGACGCCATGTCAAAGGGACCCATCAGGCGCTGTTGGTGTCATCTGATGGATCGGATACTGCTTCGTAGTTTCCATTATAACGATTCTGCTGTGAACAGAGCTTGAATTCTATTAATATCTTGGAAGGCATTCCATAAGTCTCTACAAATATTCGATTTTGTTTTCCACAAGCCTATGTCACTCGCCAAGAGAAATAAAAGATTACACTGAAATAAGCAACCAGTCAACTTCTGAGGGCAATGACATCCTGGTCATCAAGAATATGTGAAAATACAGAAAAAGTCATCCAATATCAGATGCAGATTTATGGCAAAGTGTCGGAATCCTACAACCCATCTGCTCTCCTTTGATCCTGTCATATATATTACCCAAATTGTCCCAAGAGATTAGAAAGTCCTCCACTATTTCCTCATCATCATCTGTCTGACTGTAAGGCACCTGGCTGCAGCACAAGCCCTCCCCCACTGCTCTGCTTGCCATAGGAGACCAAAAATGCTAAGCCCCACCTTCTTGGAGAAACCCCACCTCAGACTTCTTGTCAGCTAACAATAGGAGTCAGAGTCAGGGTAAAGGACAAGGAGCATCACCACAATGCTCCCTCAGTCTTAGCAATGGGGGGGTTGATTACTTCTTTACTGAGTTTAAGTTTTTTGCAGCTCCACTAGTTTTAGTGGGATCAACATGCAGAAGTCTTAAAGTTGGTGCAAAATTCTTTTACAAAGTATATTAAGTTATGTCAACTGTCCTTTTTTGCCTAATTTTGATTTCTTGTTTACCTCTTAAAAGGGTTTTCTGGGATTTCTATGGTTTTCATCAGATATGTTCATGTTGCCGCTTATCTCATACTTTTTTTTTCTCAATTTGGACTCTCCTGAACTGTGTTAACCACACAAATTGATCCCTCTGGTCTGTTGCCATTCTGTTTGCAGCACTTCCTGTTGCTGTATCCAACCAAACCCATGGTGCACTCCTCCTTTCTCTGCCACACCTTCAGCACCACTCCTAGCAATGCCCACCCAGCTAGTTACATAGCTACTCTCCTACTACGGTTCATGGGCAAAGAATTACAGGAAATAAGAGTTGCATGGAAATGGTCATGTGATCACACTCCAGAATGGAAGATAGGAGCAATAAAGTAAACAAAATACATTACAAAATTTTAGCTACCTTCATAAATGGTTATTTAAATTTTTTTTGAAGTAAACTAGAAAACACCTTTAAGGACATGCTCATTTTGGCCTTAAAGGGAACCTGTCACCAGGAAATCACTGATAAACCAGGCATGCTGCCTTGTAGGGTTCACTCTGCTGAATATAATGATACCTCTCACTTGGTGATCTGTTGCTTTATTGTGGAGAAAAGGTACTTTTAATTCATATGCTAATGAGCTGATTTGAGTCCAGTAGTTGATATGAGTCCAGTGTTTTTTTCTATTCAGAGCTGTAGCTGCTCCCCTATTCACTTCAGATTTAAAAGGGGCGTGGTTTATTGCATCATTCATTTTAATAATTGGCGGGAAAATGAATAACAGGGGATGCTAAGGTATTATATCACTAAGGTAAAAAAAGGGGGAGGAATATACTATTGAAGTTAGTAATCATAATAAGGGTTAGTTTGTTCATGGGGTGATAAACACATGATGGCTGATAAGGGACATGTCACCGTGGGTATGGCAGTTAGGCTTTAAAGTGAAAGGCAGCAAGGCTTGTATTGGCTATAATGCAGGTCATTTTTTTAAACCACGCCCCTTTTACATCTGCAGAAGTAAATAGGGGAGTGGCTACAGCTCTGAATAGAAAAAATGCTGGACTCATATCAACTACTGGACTCAAATCAGCTAATTAGCATATGGATTAAAATTACTTTTTCTCCACAATAAAGCAACAGATCAATAAGTGAAAGGTATCATTATATTCAGCAGAGTGAGCCCTACACGGCAGCATGCCTGGTTAATCAGTGAATTTCCTGGTGACAGGTTCCCTTTAAAGAGCAGCATATTTTTCCATTTTTGCTTTACTGCATTTTAGGAGCCATAACTTTTAATCTTTTTGCTGATATTGCCATGCGATATATTTTTTAAATACATAAAAATTTGCTGTTAATTTATATTCTTTTTCTTACTGTAGTGAATTGTCCAAACCTTTTTGTTCTGTAAATTGATTTTTTCAATTTCTTTCCCATAGCCCTCCAATCTCTGTAAATTATTTTTTTAAGTTACTGTACAGGTTTTAATGATTAAGCATTTATTCTTCATTTTTTCCTGCATAGTTTCTAAAATTATTCTATTAAATGTAATAGATTTTTTGGTCCCACTTTTACTTTTCCATTTTATTTTTTCATTCGGATGTATTAGTATATTTCTGTATTCCACACATTTGTAAAATTCAAATGCAGCTATAAAGGCATAATTTAGGTATTCACAAAAAGGATTAGCTTGGCACAACTTTGGCAGCCTTTGTGAGAAATCTACTGCTGGTTCTGATGATCAGCATCCAAAGAGACCCTCTTTACCTTGTGATGCTATTGTTGCATTTGATCTCAATGCCACAAGATTGAAACAGTAAGGTTTCATCTTTTTCTCCAATCCTTATCATAGACGTTGGGTGGTGTCTGCAAATCACATATTGCTCATGTGAACACAACTGCTGTGGTCCCAGGATCACAGTGCCATAAATATATATGACCGGTTGACTGTTATTCCATGTTCCCAGCACCACACATTTATAGCAGATTATGCCAAACTTATCTTCGCAATATAATATCCTCTTTGCCTCCATAATCTTGCTACAGCCAAGAAGAATTATTAAGAGGAGGTGTCCACCATGGGGACTTCCATTATTTAAAGTGTTTCACATTGTGGTAGTGACCCAGACGTTTGAGGGTGGGGGTATGTTAAATGTATTCTCTAATTTTCCCTTAAGGCCAGATTCACATGTTCAGATTCTGGATGTGTCCCGGCCCAAGTCCTGATTTACTGATTAAAACCTGGTCTGGGAGACATGTTCAGAGTCTGGAGCCTGAAATCTGGACGTGTGATTCAACAATATTCCAATTATTCACCATGTAGAGGAGGATGTGGAGAGAACCTCGATCTTCTAAGCCAGGCATCCTCAAACTGCGGCCCTCCAGCTGTTGCAAAACTACAACTCCCAGCATGCCGAAACAGCCTACAGTTATCCACCTAGAGCTGGGCATTGTGGGAGTTGTAGTTTTACAACATCTGGAGGGCCGCAGTTTGAGGGTGCCTGTTCTAAGCTATGGACACTTTTACCTTCTTTTTTATTTGATAAAGTTACACAACAAACAATTCTGGAGATCCTTCAGACACCTTGACCAGATCTCTACATATGTGGCCCTTATTGACAATGGTTCCTTATTGACCCTTTTGAAATATCTTTAAAAAATGTGCCTATTGTCAGTCTATGCTATACAGTGCATTCAAAAAGTCTTCAGGCCCTTTCACTTTTTCACATGTTGTTATGTTGCAGCCTTGTGCTGATATACAAAAAAAATCAACCCCTCCCCCCCATTATTAAAAGCTGAATTTTAGAAATTTATGAACATTTATTAAAAAGGATAAACTAAAATTTCACATGGACTTAAGTACTCAGCCCCTTTGCTATGACACTATTTAGCTCTGGGGCCTCCTATTTGTCTTTATCATCTCTGAGATGTTTCTACACCTTAATTAGAGTCACCTGTGGTAAATTCAGCTAATTGGATATAATTTGGAAAGACTCACCCCTGTCTATATAATACCTCTCAGCCGACAGTGCATATCAGTGCAGAAAACAAGCCAGGAGGAGAAAAGAACTGCCTGTAGAGCTCAGAGACAGGATTGCGTGTAGACAGACATCTGGAGAAGGGGACAAACATGTCTGCTGCACTGAAAGTTCCCAAGAGCACAGTGGTCTCTATAATTCTTAAATGGACGAAGTTTGGAACAACCAGGAGTCTTCCTAGAGCTGTCCACCCCATCAAACTAAGTAATCAAGGGAGAAGGGCTTTGGTGAGAGAGGGAATCAAGAACCCAATGGTCACTTTGGTTGAGCTCTAAAGATCCTGTATGCAGATGGGAGAAACTTCCAGACGGCCAACCATCACTGAAGCCTCCACCGATCTGGGCTGTATGGCAGAATGGCCACAAAAAAGTCTCTTTGTAGTAAGACAGCCATGCAAAAAAGGCACCTGAAGGACTCTCAGACTGTGAGAAAAGATTCTCTGGTCTGATGAAACCAACCTTTTGGCCTGAGTTCCAAGCATCATGTCTGGATGAAACCAGTACCATCACCACCTGCCCAGTACCATCCCCACAGTGAAGCATGGTGGTAGCAACATCCTGCTGGGGGGGACAGGGAGACTGGTCAGGGCTGAGGAAAAGCTGAATGGAGCAAAGTACAGAGATATTCTCAATGAAAACATTTTTCCATTTCAATAAATTAGGAAAAATTTAAATTACTTTCTCTTCTCTGAATAATGTGGGAAAAACTTGCGTTTTTCTATTTTAGCACAATGACACAACATTACAAAAAGAAGAAGTGACGAGGTCTAAGGACTTTCTGAATGTATTGTAGCTCCACTGAAATATTTATTGGGTATATACTGGAGCAAGGGTACTTTCACACAGTTTTTTTTTGTTTTCCGGCATAGAGTTCTGTTGTCGGGCCTCAATACCGGAAAACTACTGATCAGTATTATCCTAATGCATTGTGAATGGGGAGAAATCCGTTCAGGATGCATCAGGATGTCTTCCATTCAGTACCCAAACGTTTTTGGCAGGAGAAAAATCCGCAGCATGCTGCGGATTTTCCTCCAGCCAAAAATCTGGAGGACTTGCCGTAACGCCGGATCCGGAATTAATGCCCATTGAAGGGCATTAATCCGGATCCGGAATTAAGCTAAACGTC
Organism: Bufotes viridis; assembly: GCA_033119425.1. Lineage (NCBI taxonomy): Eukaryota > Metazoa > Chordata > Amphibia > Anura > Bufonidae > Bufotes > Bufotes viridis. Next base: position 495,035,634 of record CM065591.1, on the reverse strand, counting down.
ATTTCGGCACATCGCCGGATCCGACATTTAGCTCTGCGCATGCGCAGCGGCAGTTCTGATCGGGGCCCCAGTGTAAGCTGGGGCTCCGATCGGTTACCATGGCAGCCAGGACGCTACTGAAATCCTGGCTGCCATGGTAAGTACTACGCAGCAGTGTACTTTCCTGCGCTGTGGCCCTCGGGTGCTCCTTCTTGACGTCACAGGTTCGGGCGGCGCATTGATCTATGCACCGCGAGGACCTGTGACGTCATGAAGGAGCGCCCGGCGGCCGCAGCACAGGTAAGTACACTGCTGCGGAGTACCATGGCAGCCAGGACTTTAGTAGATCGTCCTGGATGACATAGTAACTTGAAAGCATTTCGAAGACTGATCAGGATCCTGATCAGTCTTCAAATGCTTTCAGGCGACTTGCGTTCTGACCGATCCGGCGGGCCTCAAGTGCCTGCCGGATCCTCAGAACGCAAGTGTGAAAGCACCCTAAATACCACGGTAGATTTATGACTAAATTTTATTCTGTAGACAACCTGTGGAAGGAAGACCTTTCACCACTACTGACCATTCGTCATGCTGCCGACTCTGCACTCTGGGTTGTGCTCGTGTGACCACCTAACTCTGGCTGCTGAGAAACGGACCAAATATGCTCCTGTGTCTTCCTGTTTAGCTGAATGTGCATTATACCGGAGAAGATCTGGTCGACACATTAGCAGATGAGCTCACAGCCAGTGTCAGGCGACCATGTGAGCACAGCCCAGATTGTGGAATGGTAAGGCTATCTACAAGCCAGAATTTAGTCATAGAGCCCCCTTAATAATAACACCATGCAATGAGCTCCCCCTAGTGGTGACTACAGGCAGACAGAATTTGATCATGTTACTGTGTCTATGCAGAGTATCTGGAGTTTCTTATCAGAAAATCTGAGCTCTGGCTGCTGTGAGAATAAATTAGGAAGTTATTGAAAAACTGACATGCCAACTAAAAGGGAAGCATCCCTTTAAGACGATGTCTATGACCGTTAGCCCTCTTATAATACCCTCCAGCATGAACCAGTTCTCTTGGGAAGCCAGATGTTCCACTTAGCTTTGAACCCACCTGGTCTTTCACCTCTGAGACCTCACTGAACAAACTGGAGGGTTAATTCGCAATTTGGAACCAACGTCTGATATCAGAATCCAAGATCAACATGAATTGTTTACTCGCCATTAGTCTTAATGAGGTATTATGAAATATTCCATGGCAATGGTTTATGCTGGATCCATCAGCGGGTTGTATATAGAAAAAGCTCTCGTTAAACGTTTTGCTCATTTCTCATGAAAATGGCATTTCCACAAGAAAAATCTATGAAATTCATGTTACCCAACGGTTTTAATGTTACGGCTGATCAGTGCATTGCAGCTTCACTCCATTAATACAAATGGGCTGTAATACCACCTACACCCAGTGGACAGAGGAGGCGCTGTTTTCTAACTCTGGGCAACCTGTTTCATTTTCCTATTAACCCTTTATGGGACTATTTATGCTGTATGCTCAATTATAAGACTTTTCAAACCACCGGGTACGGTATTAGTATAAGTCTCTGAACTAGCTGAGGATCCAGTTAAAGTATGGTAGGAGTTGTAGTTTATGTGAAGGAGGCATACATTCAGCTTCTTTAAATGGTGCAGGAACAAGGCAGGTGACAATACATACATTTTTACAGCAAACACAGTTCATACTTAGAGTCACAGTTCTTGAAGATTACCTGTCGCCAGGATCGACCCTAATAAGTTAGACATACTTCCTGGTAGAGTTGATCCTGCTGACTAAAATGATACCTGTCTTGTGAAAATTGGTTTTGCCATTCCCGAGAAATAAGGCTTTTATTGTTTATGCAAATGAGGGCTTCAATGCACTGAAAGGCAAGGCCACGCCCCCCGTAGCACCAAAGCTCTCATAAAGCATAAAGGATAAAAGTAGTTTTTCTCGGGAACGCCGCAACTGATTTTCACAAGACAGGTATCATTTTAATCAGCAGGATCAACTCTACCAGGCAGCATGCTTGGTTTAATAGGGTTAATCGTGTTGACAGGTGCTCCTCTAAGGAGCAATATTTGGCTTCTTGACTCCAAGTGTCTTTCTAGTTGCTTTTCTGGTTGCAGGCTGTCACATTTGCCTGGGGCATTAATCCTCTTGGTGCTCCAATGTCCTCAGAGGCTGACACATTGACCAAGATGCTGGCTCCTCTTCAGCTTGGTGGCACAAACCGTACTGCATGTAAATCTTAAGAGACCCATCTCATCTGACACTTTGGTGGGGAGGGAGACTTATCATTGCTGGTAGCTGCTGCAGCCATTGCTTCTGTAGCTGTCTCACCTCAAGATACTGGCAAGGAGAGAGACTCGCACTCCTTCCATGCATCATCTTGGGACATCTCCAGTTCTGCTCTTATGTGGATGACTCAATGGCAAGGTTGGAGACCCTTGGAAAAGATCATAAGTGTGGCCATTGTGGCTCCTTAAGGCCCCTTTCACACGGGTGAGTTTTCCGCGTGGGTGCAATGCACGATGTGAACGCATTGCACCCGCACTGAATCCGGACCCATTCATTTCTATGGAGCTGTGCACATGAGCGGTGATTTTCACGCATCACTTCTGCATTGCGTTAAAATCGCAGCATGTTCTATATTCTGCGTTTTTCACGCAACGCATAGAAGTGAATGGGACTGCGGGAAAATCGCAAGCAAGTGCGGATGCGGTGCAATTTTCCCGCATGGTTGCTAGGAGATGGGAACCCAATCTTTATTATTTTCCCTTATAACATGGTTATAAGAGAAAAAAATTGCATTCTTTAATATAGAATTCTTAGTAAAAGGACAATTGAGGGTTAAAAAAAAAAATAATTAACTCACCTCCTCCAATTGATCGCGTAGGTGCCGGTCTCCTGTTCTCTCTTCAGCTGTGAGTAAAGGACCTGTGGTGATGTCACTGAGCTCATCACATGGTCCATCACATGATCCATCACCATGGTGATAAACCATGTGATGAGCTTAGTGACATCACCACAGGTCCTTTACCCACAGCTGAAGAGAGAACAGGAGACCGGCACCCATCAATTGGAGGAGGTGAGTTAATTATTATTATTTTTTAACCCTCAATTGTCCTTTTACCAAGAATTCTATATTAAAGAATGCTATTTTTTTCTCTTATAACCATGTTATAAGGGAAAATAATAAAATCGACATAACACCTAACCCAAACCCGAACTCCAGTAATGAAGTCCGGGTTCGGGTCTGGGTACCAAACATTCCGATTTTTCTCACGCTCGTGCAAAACGCATTAAAACAGTTTGCACTTGTGTGGAAAAATCGCGCATTTTCCCAAAACGTTCCGCATCTTATCCGGGTGTCAAACTTGAAGCCCGTGTGAAAGAGGCCTAAGGGTGCTTGGTGGTAAATACAAAGTAAATTATTTATCTTCCGTTAATTGTGTTGCTGTCCATCGAGTGCCGTTATGTAGACATCCATGAGGAACCTGTTTAGAAAAGCTGAGCCTATGTACACACATGGCTACCCTGACCGCTCGTGTACACAAATGCTAATTGCCGTTAATTAGGCCGCAGCCTCCTAATGACTAAGCTGCAGACATCAGAAACCCGCTCCTCTGATCTCCATCGGCTAATTACCCAACTCCAAAAAATTCTCCGATTGCAGGAAGTAGGGAGGACTCCTCAATTAGGGCAGATTAATACAATGAGCTGAGGTATTCTAGGTGTCCCCTCACCCCCGTGTGTTGTGTCTTCTCCAACATCTGAAGAAGATTAGGAGGTCCCGTAAACACAACATGCGACTGCTCCGGATGTCTTCATTTGGGTTTAATTGAGGGTGGATGAAGTTCTAAATTTTAGCGACACCCTGTTTATTCTTCGTCTTCCTGAAATAGGCAATTGTATGGCTGTTCGTTCGGTTTGTGGGGAGAGTAGCCAGAGTGGGACATCCTAATTAAATTGTATGGCTGTTCGTTCGGTTTGTGGGGAGGGTAGCCAGAGTGGGACATACTAATTAAATTGTCCACTATGGACTGATGTCCTTGTAATGGATTTCCTAAAGTGTTATATAGGCAAATTGGGAATTATCAAAATGATCCTGACTGGCCCACCACAGAGATCGAGAACCATGTCCTGACAAAGAGATAAGACCAGGAGCCGTGTGGCTTAGGGGAGGATTAGTCTACTTGTAGAGCATTTTCTGGGGTGAAAGGTGGACCTTTACAATGTATTCATCTTGTGGGGCAACAATGTATGTGACTTACGCTGGGTTCAGACCTGAGCATTTCTGAGACGCGCGTCTTCCTCGCGTTTTTGTCGCGCGTTCTTGTCGCGCGTCTTACGCGCGTTTTTGTACGCGTTTTTGGCAATAGTTTTACGCGCATTTGTGTGATTGACTGCAGTGTTGTCCAATGACCAAATATCCCTGTCTATATGAAGTTTGGCCTTTCCAGCATGTTGCAAATTCATAAACGCGCGTTCGAACGCGCGTTTTCAGTGTCAAAAACGCGCAAAATGCAAGCGTTGCGCGTTCCCATTGAAGTCTATGGGCCAAAACGCGTGACAAACGCCCCAAAAAAAGCTCAAGTACTTGTTTATGCGTCGGGCGTTTTTCAGCGCGTTCGAACGCGCTGTGTTACGCGAAAATGTGAACCAGTCCCATAGGGAAGCACTGGTTTGCATCGGTTATGCGTTTTACAGCGCGTTCGAACGCGCTGTAAAACGCGCAAGTGTGAACTGAGGGTTAAAGGGGTTTCCCCGGCTCTTGACACTAATGGCCTATCCTCGTCAATATTGATCACTGGGGCCAAACGCCCAACACCGCCACTGATCAGCTGTTCCCTGCAGCCTCCTGCTCCAGAACTAGCACTGTGGGTGGAACAGGAAGCACAGCGCCAATCAAAGTGCAGTGGCAATGCTGGGTACTGCAGCTCAGCTGCCTTTCACTTCAATGGGAGATGAGCTGCAGTACCCAGCACGGCCACTACACTTTGCTGTGCTTCCTGTTACGTTTTAGAGCTAGCTCTGGAGTTGAAGGCAGCGGGGTCAGCTGATCATTGGGGTGCGGGGTGTCGAACCCTAACCAATCTGATATTTATGACCTATAAATCTGTCAGCCCTGGTGATCATTACTATCCCGGATTTAAACTTATCTTCTGCATAAATATGTTTAACAACATTCTGTCTTTTAGTAGTACCTCATAATCTCTGCTTGCTGTCAGTGAATTAAATTGTATCCAGTCCATACACTGCTCTGTGCGCTGAACAGACTCCAGACTGATACATTGTAGCAAACCAGCAGAGAGATCTGTGTAGCTGCATCTGATGTACAGTATTTAGCTCACAGAGCGTTGTCTGGACAGGATACAATTGTATCCGCTTCTCAGCTGAGAGCTGGACGAGCTATGGACAGGATTACTGCCTCTGAATTGAAACAAGAGTGTTCTCATTCACTGACAGCAAGCAGAGATCTTGGAAATGGTGAAGAATTAAAACATGAAGTATATTAGAAAGTTGTAGAACCTGCATGTGAAATGAAAAATTATTTTAAGGGGTTTTCTAAGATTTTGATATTAATGGCCTATCCTCGTTATAGGTGATCAATATCAGATCAGCGGAGGACACCCCTGATGACCTGCTGGTTGAAGGGATCGCTCTGGCTCATCGGTCACATGACCTAGGTCAGCGATGGGCAACCTGTGACCCTCCAGCTGTTGTAAAACTACAATATCCACCATGCCCTGCTGTAGGCTGATAGCTGTAGGCAGACTGGGCATGCTGGGAGTTGTAGTTTTGCAACAGCTGGAGAGCCGCAGTTTGCCCATCCCTGGCCTAGGTGACCGAGTGAATAGAGCTGAGCTGCATTACCAAGCACAGCCACTATAAAATAAATGGCGCTGTGCTTGGTGAGCTGCAAGGAGAGCCCCAGCTTCCTCAAACAGCTGATTGGCTAGGGTTCCGGGAGTCGGACCCCCGCCCATCTGACATTAATGAATCATCCGGAGGATAGGTCATCAATACTAATGCCTGGAAAGCCCCTTTAAGTGGTGGGGATGGCAGCTCTCTCTAGGAGGGCGGTTGTCAATCACGGAGGTACAGATCACATTTTTATGGGGCAGGTTACATTTTTAGGGAGCTAGTAAACGTCTTCTATACTGATGCGGTGCATATATCGCAGCCTCGGAGGAGAAGGACTCCCATTATTTGTATTTTACAAGGTGTTAACATGACAGTCTTACGATGGACCTCTTAAACCTTTAGAGCTAATAACCAGGACCACAGAGGGAGCGGCGGGCCGACTGACAGCTGAGACCAATTTACCCAGTACCCCCCCCAGACCGGACACCACAAGGGGACAGCGGGGGTACGGCGTGGAATGCAGAGCCCGGCCATGAGGATATTGCTGTCATTTTCAGAGCAGGCAAAATTGCTCTAAATTATGAAATAGGACGTGACCCTTGGGATGAGGGCAGCGTGTCCACTGATCTTTATGGGGCGTGACCTCTAGACCCCAATTTACAGAGGTGCCTTGAACAGTGTGTAACCTGCAGGGGGCTGAGAAGTGATACTCCTCTTACAACAATAGGGAGCCTGTAACCAGCAGGAGACGTGGACTGGAATGTACTTACCCTCTCGCCATACATGACCTTGTCTCTATGAGCGCTGCCTCAAAAGAAATCGCCGACCACTGCCACTACAGATGAGCATTGGGTTGCTTCAACGAATTTCACCAAATAATTTGCTTTGTGACGAATTACGAAGCGCATTTGTTTGTAAGTAGTGGGTGCAATGACAGGGAGCACCGAATGCGCCGCCCCAACACCACCCCCGTCATTGTACCCCTCAGATGCCGCGTTCATTGCTGATCATGGCATCTGACAGTTAGGGTAAATGCACACTTTCAGGATTTATGTGCGGACGATCCGCACTGAAATCCGCAGGTGTTCGCAGGGAAATCCTTGCGGTCAATCCGCATGAATTGGTGCGGATTTGCATACAGATTTGATGCGGATTCGGTGCGGATTTTCCTGTCCCCATTGAAGTCAATAGGATAGGAAAAATAAAATAAATTGACATGCTGTGGATTTTAAAATCCGCACCGTAGGTCAAAATCCGCGTGGAAAAAATCCGCAATGTGTACATGAGAATTTCAAATTCTCATAGAATACAATGTACATGCGGATTTTCAGCACGCAATCCTGATCGTGTGCATTTACCCTAATAATACAGTGTAAAAAAAAATAAAAAAACATCATACTTAGGCCCCTTTCACATCAGCGTTTTTTCTTTCCGTCCTAGAGTTCCGTCCTCGGGGCTCTAGGACGGAAAGATACTGATCAGGATTATCCTAATGCATTCTGAATGGAGAGAAATCCGTTCAGGATGCATCAGGACGTCTTCCGTTCAGTATGTGAACGTTTTTCGAACGTTGACAAAACCGTAGCATGCTGCGGATTTGTCTCCATCCAAAAATCCGGAAGACATGCCGTAACGCCGGATCCGGAATTAATGCCCATTGAAGTGCATTTATCCGGATCCGGAATTAAGCTAAACGTTGTTTCGGCGCATCGCCGGATCCGACGTTTAGCTCTGCGCATGCGCAGCTGCAGTTCCGATCGGGGCCCCAGTGTAAGCTGAGGCTCCGATCGGTTACCATGGCAGCCAGGACGCTACTGAAGTCCTGGCTGCCATGGTAAGTACTCCGCAGCATTGATCTATGCACCGCAGGGACCTGTGACGTCATGAAGGAGCGCCCGGAGGCCGCAGCGCAGGTAGGTACACTGCAGCGGAGTACATACCATGGCAGCCAGGACTTCAGAAGCGTCCTGGCTGCCATGGTAACCTGAAAGCATTTTGAAGACTGACAGTCTTCTAATGCTTTCAGGCGACTTGCGTTCTGTTGGATCCGGCGGGTCTGAAGTGCCTGCCGGATCCTCAGAACGCAAGTGTGAAAGAGGCCTTACCTCCTCTGTTTGATCGTGAAGAGCCGACCGCCGCCATCTTGATTGAAGTTCTAGCATGGCCCGAGATGACGTCATACATCACCACGCACGGGATTTCGTATGAGATCTTCAATCAAGATGGTGGCGGACGGCTCTTTGCGTTCCAAGGAGGAGGTAAGTATGATTTTTTTTTTATTTTTTACCACCATTCAGGAAAAAGTGATTCGCTACCACGAAGCCCAATGAAATTCGGCTTCACGGGGAGTCAAATTTTCCCTGAAATTCGTATCGAAGTCCACTTTGTGGACATTGGTTCGTCTAACGCTAATTACTACTTCTATGTGGGTTGTTACGTATCTTTCAAAGACTCTTTTGCAATACATTTGCAATTCAGGACAAGCTGGCAAGAGGCAGGGGAGACACGGATTCTGTCTTCCCTGCATAGATGCATGGAAATCTATTCCAAACCTCAATTTATTTAGTTTTTTCCTTGTTATTTTTTATATTTTACATTTTATTTTTGTTCTTGTTTCCATTATGAATTCATTTTGGATTACAAGTATATACTGAACCTTTTTTTAAATTGCTTCTCTTTTTTTTTTTGGGGGGGAGTCATATCACCTGTTTTGCAGCAGCCCCCGTTCCAGTGATTTGCTTTGTGGCAGATACCCGGAAATCAAAATGCAACATATAGATTTCTATGAGAGAAAAGTAGTGAGCGTGCTTTGTGCAGGGAGGGGGAGGAGGGAAGAGGAGCCGTCATCATCCCCAATTGTTTATGGTGTGGTTCTGTGTAACCTGCCTTCAGGTTTTATTGAAAGTGTACACAGCACAAGCTGAAAAGGAAAGTGTGAGCTCAACATGAAAGCTGCAATATTCTGAGACATTTTTGAATACAGATATACTATACTATATAGTATCATGAAATAAAAAAATAAGTTGTAGAAAAGTATGAAAAATATAGAAAAAATAAAATAATAAAATAAAAAAACTATGATAATTATTTTTATCTTTTTATTTTTATTAACCCTGGGATAAAAAAAAAAGGTTGTAAATAAGAAAAATAAACTAAAAAACACTAAAAATTACTTTTATCTCTATACAGACCCCATAATATAAAAAAAAATATAAGTTGCAAAAAAACTATAAAAAATAAAATAAAACAATCACTAATTATTTTTACCTGAGGATAAATAAAGTTGTCAAAAAAGTTTGAAAATAATGAAACATAAAGCAATAAAATGAAAACAAATCACGAATCATTTTTATCTAGGAAAAAAAAAGGATGAATAATGAAAAATAAAATAGTAAAATGAAAAAGCAATCCATAATTATTGTTGCATATATATTAAACTCAGGATAAAACAAGGCAAAAATGATGAAAAATAATGAAAAATAAAATAAATTAAAAAAGGCTTTAATTATTTTTACCAATATATTAGCAACAGACGTTTAAAAAATTGCACGCAATTCAATTAAAAAAAAATAAATTATAAAAAAAATCTCAAATTATTTTTACCTATATATTAACCTCAGGATAAAAAAAAGCATGAAAAATAAAAAACTATAAAAAAATGTACTTAAATAATAACCACGAGGTTCGGTCTGACATAATTCCTTCTCTACTGTATACTATGGCCTCTGTATATTTTTTCAAGGTAAATTACATGGGTTCGTTAAAAAAAAAAAAAAGTTGGACAAGGTATAAAAGAAAACACAAATCTGACCGGCGTTCGTATAAAAAATGACAATAAAAAAGTTTTCACTTCAGCAGTTGTAGAGCTTTTTATGTTCTTAGTCTGGGGGTTACCAGTAGGCCAGGAAGCCTGGGTCATATACATTAAAATACCTATAAAAGCTAGCTGCGCAATGGTGGGATACTGGGTAATAAAGCCAAGTGAGAGAGCGCAGAGCAAACACATTTGACAGCAATTTTCTAACATGGTAAAACTGGATTTACTGGAAGACTCCGTTATAATCCACCTGTAGATAATTATTACAGATTTCAAGGCAAATGGCTCTAAAAATATGATTTTACGTCTGTTGTGCGGAATGGGCTGTCATTAAACGCTGCAATTTATTTCGTAAGGATTTCCAGTTATGTAATACTCCGTCAGAGCCTGCAGGTGGCGCTGTTTCTGATTACGGACAGAAATACATTTAAAGAGACAGGCGACAGTAAAATACAGGAAGAGAACGACTGGACCAGTTCTGATCCTTCTCATCTGAAAATATTAGTGGAGCTTGTGGGGCAGGGGCTTCAATAATTGAAGAGAGTGATGAGTGGGGGTCTATGTGTGAGGAACCTTAAAGGGGGTCTCCGGGAAGTAAGAAAATTAAAATACTTAAATATTACATTATTATAAATATATTCCCAAATACATTACATTAGTTATAATGGCTCGTTTTGTCTGGGGAGCAATCATTAGGAGAAATAAAATGGCCGCCGTGCTATTAGTACACACGGAACCTGTCCTAATCACACAGGAGGACAAGTTACTTGACAACACTGAGCTAAAGAGCTGCCTCATCCTCCTCTCTGCTCTGCTTGTCATCTCTGTGGGAATGGAGATGATGAGGAGACATGAGAAGAGGGTGAGAGTGTGACTGATGAGCAGCAGCTCTTGTGTGCAGTCTCCATTACCACAGTCTGTCCTGTCCGTCCTCTCTGTACTTCATGTCTCCTCATGGACTCCATTCCTACAGAGATTCAGCTGAAGAATCTTATCAGCTGTGTTCAGGATCATAATCCCTGACGAGTAGGAGTGTGTTATGCGTTGCCTCACCGTGTCGGCTGGCTGCACGTTCCCGAGTGTGCCGGCTGCAGGTTGCCGCCTGTGTGGGCTGGTTGCTTAGGGCTGCGTGCTGGCGACGGTTCGGCGGTGTGCGCAATCCACGCACACTTCCCTCCTCTTGGCAGTATGATCTCCCAGAGGGTATTTCTGGACGTTTGCTATTGGCAACGTCCGGTACTGCAGTTCTCGGTGCTGCGGTTTTTGTTACCTCTGACCTGCTTGTAGTGCCTCCCGTTTGGTTCTGAAAGGGTTCCGTGGGTGTGTCCTTGCAGGTGCGATCATTAACTGGCTATTTCAGCCTGTGAGCCTGGAGTCTCACGGTCAGTCTTGTTTGTTCTGTTCCTGGTCACAATGTGTTCGTCCCTCGCTACTGACCCTTGGGGTCCCTTTTGCCGATTCCTGTTTCTGTGTGGTATTCCTTGTTCTGCATTGATGTTTCCGTTTGGTTGCTATGTTATGTCTTTGCCTGTTCATGTCAGTATTAGTGTTGAGCGAACTTGTTTTTTAAGTTCTGTGTCCAAAGTTCGGGTTATCGAAGAATCCCGTTATGGATTCCGCTACTATGGACCATAACGGAATTTGGAATCCATAACGGTATTGTTCGATAATCCGAACCCGAACTTTGGACGCAGAACTTAAAACACAAGTTCACTCAACACTAGTCAGTATCTGAATCTGTCCATAGCCTAGCAGAGCTGATCTGCGTCTGAGCGCCTAGCAGAGCTGATCTGCGTCTGAGCGCCTAGCAGAGCTGATCTGCGTCTGAGCGCCTAGCAGAGCTGATCTGCGTCTGAGCGCCTAGCAGAGCTGATCTGCGTCTGAGCGCCTAGCAGAGCTGATCTGCGTCTGAGCGCCTAGCAGAGCTGATCTGCGTCTGAGCGCCTAGCAGAGCTGATCTGCGTCTGAGCGCCTAGCAGAGCTGATCTGCGTCTGAGCGCCTAGCAGAGCTGATCTGTGTCTGAGCGCCTTGCAGAGCTGATCTGCGTCTGTTTCTGTTCATGTCATGTTTTGTCTGTGTCTGTTCAGCAGTGCCTCACTGCTCCTGTTCCAGCTTGCGGAAGAGGGTCCCTGTGTTCCCCGGAGGGGGAATGCCCAGTCTGTTTATGCCATGTCTGTCTATACCTGGCTTATGTTATACCTGTATTCTGATTTGCCATGCCCTGTCTTTGCCTGCTCAATTTACTGCTGGTACCTTTTGGTACCTCAGGTTCCCGGTTCCTGCTGCCACTGGCTGGTTTACGATCTGGAGTGGCCCCTGGCAACTACCGACGGTTAGTCTATCCTCCCCATCAGAGGCTCTAGTGAAGTCCGCTCCTCCAGGGTATGGCTAGTCAGTGGCACAGTGGGTTACTCCTGCTGCTAGGTAGCTGTACATTGGAGTTTCCTGTTTCTTTCATTGTCTCTAGTATTTCGGTCATGCCTGACGTCCCTGAGGCTTGTTCTGAGTCTCTAGCACGTGACAGAGAGGAGGATGAGGCAGCTCTTTAGCTCAGTGTTGTGAAGTAACTTGTCCTCCTGTGTGATTAGGACAGGTTTTGTGTGTCCTAATAGGATGGCAGCCATATTATTCACCCCGATGATTGCAAAAATGACCCTTTACAATTTGGGAATATAGTTATTAAAAAGTGATATTTAAGTATTTTCATTTTCTTCATTCCCGGAGAACCCCTTTAAGTGGATCAACCTGGGACAAGAGCTGGTTAACCTTCGAGCCAGTGGCCAGGGGTAGTAAGTGTACTGGGTGAGTTATTGGAAAAGTATCCTTTAAATTCCCAAAATTGGGAAATTTTGTAAGCTCCGCTCCCAAGGAATGCACCCAAAAAAGGCATTTTTAGTGCAAATTTGCATAAACCCTTCCAATTTTTGCCCAAGACCATGGGTCAGTCCTGCCAAAATCCTGTCTGGTGAGATTGATAGGGCAGAAATCTTTGAGGGAACATAGACCATTATGGCAGGTTCCTATTGGTCAGTCTAGGATGGAAATGGGGGCGAGTCCCTTGGCGTCGACTGCACCAGGTATAACAGGATGCAGTCCGCGCCCAGCTGGCAGCATCTAGAGGCATCTCAAGCAGTCAGGCCCGACTATATACAGGTTTACTTACAATATGACAGGCAAATTAAAGGGCTTGTATGAGGCCGCTATATGTGTTGTGTCTCATATTCACTTGAATGGGACTGGGCTGCAATACCACAAACAGCCATGAACAAGAGTGGCGCTATTGCTTCAGAAACCATTTTCAAGTGGGCAACCATGCAAAAGTATTAAATACTGGGGACTACATGGAAGGGCTAGATCCAACGGAGAGAAATGCCTTCCTTATTAGCTACAATTGATCCATTATTTGATATGAATGAACTCTGTGTAATACTTCATTCCCCCTGTGGTGGCGCTGCAGAAATAGTGGACATCTACTGCCAGATTACATTTGATCGTTGGGGATTCCAGCAAGAGGACGCTTTGTGATCAGGTTTTTGTTAAGGGACCCTCCTAACAACATAGGCTCGATGCAGCACTATTTCCGCATAGCTCATGCGCGGCACTACACAATGCACATGTGCTTTGAGAAACCGCCAGTGGACATGACCACAGTGCGGAGGACACATACATTGAAGGGAAAAAGGGCAGTTGTAGATCATGGTGGCAAGTGATCTAGCAAGTTAGCGGAAGCGGTTAGATAGGGTCATGTGACCATATCTGAATTCTTGGATCTGAGCGTTCATGGAATTTTAAATTTTCTGGTTAAATTTATCAATAAAAAAAAAGTTCCAGAAAGCCCATTTAAATACAGAGCTAAAAACTGTGCCAAGCGCTAGGTTCTTTTTTTTATTTTTTATTGGTGTAGTTGCCCTTTAATTCCGATGGCAACATTGTATCTCTGTGTGTCATAATATTTAACAACAGTCCATTAGTGACTTGGCGTCTCTGAATTGTGAGTGGAAATGAGATGACAGATACCTTGAGTCCCTCTAAAGGAGGGTTATCCAAGATCTATTATGTCAGGATATTAACTACACCGGAGTCTCCGGCCAAACCAAAAACGTAGATGTGGCCTGGATCGTTATTCATATGAGTCGGGAAGGGGGACCGTCCTGGAATGTTTGCTTCTCCCCGCGCTGGGGAAATCGTGGCTCGGCCCCAAAAAATGCTTATTCATCTTGTAACCAAACTCAAATTAGTTCTTAAGGATCAGAAGATTGAGCCGAGGAGGCAGAAATGAAAGAATAACATTGAGTCCTGACGGTGAAGATCACCCAGCACATCGCTCATTCCTTCTTAAGTTTTCTTCAAGAAACCACATAATACTTTGTACAAGAAGTGGTCATTGTCAGGGGCGCGTTCGCGGATTACAGCGTCTGCGCCATAAGCTGGCGGGATGAAATCTAGCAAGGCGACCACAGTGCAGAACATACAGGAGATCAGTAGCTTACCAGGCTATGATCACCTTCGGGGCATTACATTTTACTAGTTTTGAGAGAAAAATAATTTTTTTAATTGTTTAATTGTTCTTTATAAAAAAAATCAGCAGTTTTTGTTGTACAGGGTTAAAGGGCAGCCATCAGCAGATCTGTCCCTATGACACTGGCTGGCCTGTTACACGTGCACTTGGCAGCTGAAGGCATCAGTGTTGGTCCCATGATCATAAGTGCCCGCATTGCTGAGAAAAATGATGTTTTAATATATGCAAATGAGCCTCTAGGAGCAATGGGGGCGTTACCATTACACCTAGAGGCTCTGCTCTCTCTGCAACTGCCGACCCCTCTCCAATTTGATTGACAGGACCAGGTGTGATATTTTCATTGCCTGTCCCTATCAATGAAAGTGCACAGAGAGCGGCAGTTGCAGAGAGAGCAGAGCCCCTAGGTGTACGGGCAACGCCCCCATTGCTCCTAGAGGATCATTTGCATTTATTAGAACATCAGTTTTCCCAGCAATGAACAGATGTCTTCAGCTGCCGAGCGCACATGTAACAGGTCAGCCAGTGTCATAGGGACAAAACTGCTGACAGATGCCCTTTAAAGGGTTTCTGTCACCAACTTTTGACATTATAAGCTGTCTGACATTAGCTATGTGCTAATGTCAGACCAGCTTGATAATGTCTTTTTTATAAAAATCCGCTGTATATTTAGTCTGAAAAACTTACTTTTATATTATGTAAATTAGCCTCTAGGAGCAGGGGGGCGTTGCCCTGCTCCTAGCGGCTCCGTCCGGCAACCTGCTGGCACGCCCCTTCACACTTTGATTGACAGTGCAGGGCAGCGATCCTCCTGCACTGTCTCGTTCTGAAATCGCGCGCCCGCGCCGCCGCTCTGTATTCGGCGCAGGCGCGGTGAGCAGAGGACAGCAGGCACCAGCGTCCTCTGCTCACCGCGCCTGCGCCCGAATACAAGCGGCGGCGCGCGCATTCAGAACAGACAGTGCAGGAGGATCGCTGCCCTGCACTGTCAATCAAAGTGTGAAGGGGCGTGCCAGCAGGTTGCCGGACGAGCCGCTAGAGCAGGCAACGCCCTGCTCCTAGAGGCTAATTTACATAATATAAAAGTAAGTTTTTCAGACTAAATATACAGCGGATTTTTATAAAAAAGACATTATCAAGCTGGTCTGACATTAGCACATAGCTAATGTCAGACAGCTTATAATGTCAAAAGTTGGTGACAGAAACCCTTTAAGTTTCCGCCTAGTTACAGAGTTTCCTGCTTTCAGTTTTACACTGAGCCGTCAGGTTGCTGCACTGATGGCTCAATGTATAGCTCTTATCTGTGTATTCATGACAGCTTATAAACATTCATTTAGTTTGATGAGAATTTAGTTATAGTGAGTGTTTATGAGCTGCCGGGAGTTCAGAGATAAGAGCAGTGGTGTAACTAGAACTGACTGGGCCCTACAGCAAACTTTTGCTGGCAACCCCCTCCTCCTTTGACTAGTCCAGACTTAGACCAGGCGCAACAGCTGCTCTGCCTGCTTCATACACGTATATACTGTCATATCACTGTATATACTGTCACTGAATATCATTGTATAATACTGTTGTGGGGGCCCTGACAATAAATTATTTCAGTCCTCCTCACAGGCAGGACCCCTTCTGAGCTGCTTCCCCTGCTTCCGCTACAGCTTAGCGACGCCCCTGGATAAAGGCTGTACATAAAGCCATCACAGCAGCACCCTGACAGCTCACTGTGAAGCTGAAAGCAAGAAGCTCTGCAGATAGACTGAAACAAAAAACATATATATGTGTATATTTCACCCATAAAAACTGATATATGAAAAGCTGAGGCTACTTTCACACTAGTGTTTTTGCTGGATCCGGCAGGGTTCAGCAAAAACGTTTCCGTTACTGATAATACAACCGTCTGCATCTATTACGAACGGATACGGTTGTATTATTTTTAACACAGGGCGTACATGTACGGGGCAGTGATCGGAACGGGGTGCCTTGACGGTTGCTTCAGGTAGTACCACACTTCCACGGAGAACTAAATTTAGAATCCCCTTCCCCCATTTTAATTTTTTTGTCCACAGCCTTCCAAATTTTAAACCCTCAAATTCTCTCTTCAAAATCCCAATGGCGCTCCTTCTCTTCTGAGCCGTGTAGTTCGCCCGCAGAGCACTTTATGTCCACATATGGGGTATGTCCTTACTTGGGAGAAATGGGGCTACAAATTTTGGGGCGCTTTTTCTGCTATTTGAGGTAACACCAGCAATTTAGTGTAAAAAATATTTTTTTCATTTTGACGTCCAACTTTAACAACATTGCGCCAAACACCAGTGGGGACTTAAGGGACACCGTACCCCTTGTTATGTACCTTGAGGGGTCTAGTTTCCTAAAAGGTGTGCCATGTGGGGGTTTATTGCTGTTCTGGCACCATGGGGGCTTCCTCAATGTGACATGCACCCCAAAAAACATTTTAGCAAAATTCTATTTTATGACTCGGTAGAAATTCGGATACGAATTTTGTGGCGCTTTTTCTCCTTTTAACACTTGTAAAAATGAAATAAAAGGGGCTACAAGAACATGTTAGTGTAAAAAAAAGGAGATTTTGAATTTTCTCCTTTATTGTGCAGCTATTCCTGTGAAACACTTAAAGGGTTAACAAACTTTGTGAATGTCATTTTAAATACTTTGAGAGGTGCAGTTTTCATAATGGGGTCATTTATGAGGCATTTCTAACATAAAGACCCTCAAATTCACTTCAAAACTGAACTGGTCCCTGAAAAAAATCTGATTTAGAAATTTTCATGAAAAATTGGAAAATTGCTGCTCAACTTTGAAGCCCTGGAATGTCTTCAAAAAGTAAAAACATGTCAACTTTATAATGCCGACATAAAGTAGACATATTGAGTATGCGAATCAATATATAATTTATTTGGCATGTCCATTTTTCTTATAAGCAGAGAGTTTAAAAGTTAGAAAAATGCAAAATTTTTCAAATTTTTCATGAAATTTTGGAATTTTTCACAAAGAAATGAGGTAAGTATCGGCGAAAATTTACCACTAACATAAAGTAGAATATGTCACGAAAAAAACATCTTGGAATCAGTAAGATAGGTAAAAGCATCCCAGAGTTATTAATGCATAAAGTGACACTGGTCAGATTTGCAAAAAATGGCCTGGTCCTTAAGGGGTTAACATACCAAAGACCGATCCGTCATGAACTCCATTAAAAGTCAATGGGGAACGGATCCGTTTTCTATTGTGGCAGAGAAAACGGATCTGTCCCCATTGACTTGCATTCGGAGTAATGACGGATCCGTCTTGCTCTGCATCCCAGGTAGTGTTGAGCGCGAATATTCGAATAGCGAATTTTTATCGCGAATATCGCAACTTCGATAATTTGTGAATATTGCTAATATATCGGTATATATTCGCTATTTCGAATATTTGATTTTTTTTTTTTTTCAGCTGTTAATCCTTGTTGCTCTCTGGTTGTCTTCCCACTTCCCAAAAGCTGTTCTTACCTGTCCGGAGGATTCCTGGCTCCCTGCCCGCTCCAGTCAATGCCCGTTGCCGCTTCTGCCGACTTCCCGTGTGAATGGGAACGCCTCCATGCTAAAATGTACTGTCGGATGTGAGAATCACGATCTCACAAATTTGATTAAGTTGTATTCGCAATGTGATTTATATAACCTGAATTATTAACATTGCGATATTCGTTATATTCTAGCAATACAACCATTAGGAACTTAGCTCTAAGATCAATTCGCAATGCGATTATATTTTCGCTTCGCGAATGAAACTTAGTGCTGAGTTGCTAATGGTCGTTGCTAGAATATAACGAAGATTGAGAATATAGCGCTATATTCCTGATATTCGTTATATTCTAGCAATACAACCATTAAGAACCCAGCTTTAAGTTGAATTCGCAATGCGATTATATGTTCGCTTTGCGAATTAAACTTAGAGCTGACCGAGTTCCTAATGGTTGTATTGCTAGAATATAACGAAGATTGAGAATATAGCGCTATATTCGTGATATTCGTCATCTTCGTCAATTATAGCAATACAAGTTACAACCATTAGGAACTCAGCTCTAAGGCCTCATGCACACGACTGTTTTTTTATGCTGTCCGCAAAACGGGGTTCCGTTGTTCAGTGATCCGTGTCCGTTTTTGCCTTCCGTTGTGTTTCCGTGTGTCTTCCGTTTTTTTTAGCGGACATGACCCAAAAGATTTTACCAAAAGACAGGCTGACAATTTTTCCCAAGTTCCTGCCAAGGGATCCGCAAAGAAAACGGACACGGAACGCGGATGACACACGGATGGCCATCTGCATTTTTTCACGGACCC
The DNA here is from genome assembly GCA_033119425.1 of Bufotes viridis. Lineage (NCBI taxonomy): Eukaryota > Metazoa > Chordata > Amphibia > Anura > Bufonidae > Bufotes > Bufotes viridis. Next base: position 495,017,095 of record CM065591.1, on the reverse strand, counting down.
ATTGACTTGAATGGGTCCGTGAACCGTTTTTCACGGACAAGAATAGGACAGGTTATACTTTTTGACGGACTGGAATCACGGACCACGGACGCGGAGGACAAACGGTGCATTTGCCGAGGTTTCCATGGAACCATTGAAAACCAATGGGTCCGCAGAAAATCACGAAAAGCGGAGCAACGGACACGGAATCAAGCAACGGTCGTGTGCATGAGGCCTAAGTTTAATTCGCGATGCGAATATAAATTTGCGTAACATTCGCAATATATAGAATAATGACGAATATTAGATTTCGACGAATATATGACGAATATTCGCGAAATCGAATATGGCACCTCCCGCTCATCACTAATCCCAGGACGGAAAGCAAAATACATGATGCTGCGGTTTGCTCTCCAGTATGAGAACGGAATGCATTTTGGAGCATTCCTTTCTGTTTGGTTACGTTTTTTCCCCATTGACAAAGAATGGGAACAAAACGGAAGCGTTTTTTTCTAGTATTAATACCCTATGACGGATCTCAATACCGGAAAGCTAAAACGCTAGTGTGAAAGTGGCCTAAAACTAATAGTGCATTCATATTTTACGAACACAAAGTCCACTACTGTATATTATTGCTAAACTAATAACTATAACTATATTATCACTTTTTTATTTATTTATTTATTTTTAATTTTTTTATTTATTACATTTTTTTTACTTTTTTACAACAGAAAAAAGTAAATTAACCTCTTCCTGCCCCAGTCAGGACAGGAAAGGGTTAATTCACAAGGACAGCACAATTGCACTTAATTTTCTAGTCAGCGCGATCTCTCTCATTGGCCTCATGCTTACGAACGTATTTTCTTTCTGCGTCAGCACTGAACCATTCATTTCAATTGGTCCGCAAAAAAAACCCGAAAGTTACTCCGCGTGTATTTCGTTTCCGTATATCCGTTCCGCAAATGAATAGAACATGTATTATTATTGTCCGCATTACGGACAAGGATAGTACTGTTCGATTAGGGGCCAGCTGCTCCGTTCACACGGACGTCATCCGTATTTTTTGCGGATCCGTTTTTGCGGGCTGCAAAATACATATGGTCGTGTGCATGAGGCCTTACAAAGACGATCTTAGGAAGAGGTCAGGCTGGCTTTTTCTAAACGGATTTCATTGATACTTTTTTCTTTACTGTGGATGACTGTCAGGCTGTCACATGCCCGTGGTCTCTTGGGTCTCCACAGCTGTCTAATAGCCTCACCGGATCCCCTCAGGTCCGGGTCACACATGACTGATTGGCTGCGGATTTGTTGTTGCGGGTTTTCGTGTGGCGTATCTGCAGCGCTGTACAGTGCCAGCAAAGCGGGTGAGAATTTCAGAATTCTCATCCACACGCAGCAGAGAAACTACAATGTTGCATTTTTCAAATCCGCAGCACGCCAATTTATACAGCGGATTTTTATAGCGGATTTCACCCTTTCCAATGGATCAGGATCTGTTTCTAGTCTGTAACACACATAGGTCTTCGTAGGAGCTGTGTACATAAAACGGCAGGAGATAAAAGGTCAAAACTATTTACAATGGTGCGTCATTTTTAATTTTAGGTCAACTGGCGCAAAAAAAAAAAGGCTGTGAAGGTTTTCGAGTGATTTAATCATTGTATAATGAAACATTCTGCATGTTGTTATTCAATCCTTGTCATTTTTAAGATCTCTGCTTGCTGTCAGAGAATTAGAAAATTCTTTAAAACACCTAATAGCTAAACTCCCCTGAAATATGGAAATAATTGCATCTATTTAACGCAGGGCTAGAAGGGTGGAGCTTGACACAGAGAGCCAAAGGAAGAATCCCTGTGTCATGCTCCTCCCGCTTAGACCGTGCAACAGGCAAAATGCTGAGAATCAGACTGATCCTTAAATTAAAAACTAAAGAAAAGGTACATTTTACTGACACATTGTAACCAACCATCAAGTTTTAGAAACATTTTGCAATACTCCAATATATTTTGTAGATTGAATTCCTCAACATTTTCAGCATCTCTGAAGTTGTCACTGAACAGAAACGTTCCTATTCATATCCAGAGGTTGAACAGCTCTCTTAGGCTACATGCACACGACCGTTGCCTGCCTCCGCGTCTGCTCCTCCTGCAAATTTTGCATCCGTCAAAAAAAACGGATGACGGACCATTTTTTTTGACTGATCCGATTTTTATGGCAGATCCATTGTAAAAATGCCTATCCTTGTCCATCAACGTGAAAAAAATAGGACATGCACTATTTTTTTGACGGAATAAAAACACAGATCACGGATGCGGAACAAAAACGGTTGACCATCGCATTTTTTGACGGACCCATGAAATGAATGGGGAAGCATCCTATCCGTGAAAAAAAACGGAACGGACGCGTAAACAAACAACAGTCGTGTGCATGGGGCCTTAACATAATAAGGCCCCTTTCACACGGGCGAGTTTTCCGCGCGGGTGCAATGCGTGATGTGAACGCATAGCACCCGCATTGCATCCGCAAGCAAGTGTGGGTGCGTTGCGTTTTTCACTGATGGTTGCTAGGAGATGTTGTTTGTAAAGCTTCAGTTTTTTATCACGCGTGTGAAAAACGCATCAAAACGCATTGCACCCGCGCGGAAAAAACTGAACGCAATCACAGACAAAGGCCTCATGCACACGACCGTTTTTTTATGCTGTCCGCAAAAAGGGGTCCCGTTGTTCAGTGATCCGTGTCCGTTTTTTCCTTCCGTTGTGTTTCCGTGTGTCTTCCGTTTTTTTTAGCGGACATGACCCAAAAGATTTTACCAAAAGACAGGCTGACAATTTTTGCCAAGTGCCTGCCAAGGGATCCGCAAAAAAAACGGACGCGGAACGCGGATGACACACGGATGGCCATTTGCATTTTTTCACGGTCCCATTGACTTGAATGGGTCCGTGAACCGTTTTTCACGGACAAGAATAGGACAGGTTATATTTTTTTGACGGACTGGAATCACGGACCATGGACGCGGAGGACAAATGGTGCATTTGCCGAGTTTTCCACGGACCCACTGAAAACAAATGGGTCCGCAGAAAATCACGAAAAACTGAGCAACGGACACGGAATCAAACAACAGTCGTGTGCATGAGGCCAAAACTAAATGGCTTTGCCTGTGAAATCGCACAGTTTTCACTGAACGCATCCGGACCTAATCCAGACACGCTCGTGTGAAAGAGGCCTAACTCTCACAGCTGAGGATTCGTTTCAGTGTATTCAGTCTAAACAATCCTCTGGGATCTAATGAATGTGCAATCGAGGCTGATACGTCTTAACTGCACTGATACAATGTAGCAAGAGAGGAGCGAAGTTTTGAAAAACTTGATTTCGCTGCTTTGATGGACTTCATCAAGAAATTCGATTAGTTACCAATTACTTAGTCACGAACCGCCTTCCATTGTATGGAGTGGGAGCGACGACTGCACTGCCCCCCGTTATTTAACCCCTCAGATACCGCGTTCAACACTGATCGTGGTATCTGAGACTCAAATTCGGGGTTAAGTTGTGGAAAGGCTGTCCGCTCCCGTCTTGATTGAAGAAAACCCGCCAAAGGACATGTGGCAACCGTGAAGACGTCACCACGTGATCGCGCTGGCTGATGATATCACCTGGTGACGTCTTCACGCTCGCCGAAGGTCCTTTGGTGGGTTTTCTTCAGATAAAACGGGAGCGAACAGCCTTTCCGCGATTAAATGGATGAGGCGAGTATAATTTTTTATTCTTTTAGCCTCCATTTTAGGAAAAATTTATTAGTTACCACAAAGCGCAAGGAAATGCAGGAATTAAATTTTTCCTGAAATTCCGACCAAAGTCCACTTTGGATACTTTGGATACACTAAAAAAGTAACCGCGAGAAAAGGAGAGAGAATTGAGCTGCCGATAGATTTACTGGGCACAACTGTAACAAAAACTCAGCTAGCGATATTAAATCTGAACTGGATATCAGCCTCTGGATGAAAATGCAAATTATGCTTTTCACTGGCAGCAAGCAGAGATCTTATGATGAGCGGTGAGGAACTAAGACATAACTTATTTCAGAGAGTTGAAGCTTCCCCAGTGACAGTTTCTGGTCACACACAGTTCTCCTGCTTCCCCTGGAGAAATCTGCAGGACTTTCTTTCGCTGTATTATTTTTTCTCCGAGCCGCCATTTCAAGATGAAAATTATCTCCGAGAAAATCCGGACCCAAAAAATGAGCAGAACGTTCTCTTTTAGGTCATTTGCTTGTGAGAGTTCACATGTTCACGAGAGCAGAGGATGGCGATGCACAGCTGCCTCTATAAACCTGTCACATAGTACAAGAGGTCTCCTGCAGAGACAGACCTATTTATACCGCTAAATTACAGGAAGCCCCTTATTAGTGCAGAATGTGAGATCGCTAATTAACAGGCTAAGTGTTTAACCCCTTCATTTCCCAGCAGAAAGACTGAGACTTAGTGGATGCTCAAGTAGTTATCGTTATGTACATAGGAGGCAGTATTATAGTAGTTATATTCTTGTACATAGGAGGAGTATTATAGTAGTTATATTCTTGTACATAGGAGGCAGTATTATAGTAGTTATATTCTTGTACATAGGAGCAGTATTATAGTAGTTATATTCTTGTACATAGGAGCAGTATTATAGTAGTTATATTCTTGTACATAGGAGCAGTATTATAGTAGTTATATTCTTGTACATAGGAGCAGTATTATAGTAGTTATATTCTTGTACATAGGAGCAGTATTATAGTAGTTATATTCTTGTACATAGTAGGCAGTATTATAGTAATTATATTCTTGTACATGGGAGCAGTATTATAGTAGTTATATTCTTGTACATAGAGGCAGTATTATAGTAGTTATATTCCTGAACATATGAGCAGTATTATAGTAGTTATATTCTTGTACATAGGAGCAGCATTATAGTAGTTATATTCTTGTACATAGGAGCATTATTATAGTAGTTATATTCTTGTACCTAGGAGGAGTATTATAGTAGTTATATTTTTGTACATAGGAGTAGTATTATAGTAGTTATATTCTTGTACATAGGAGCAGTATTATAGTAGTTATATTCTTATACATAGGATCAGTATTATAGTAGTTATATTCTTGTATATAGGAGTCAGTATTATAGTAGTTATATTCTTGTACATAGGATCAGTATTATAGTAGTTATATTCTTGTACATAGGAGCAGTATTATAGTAGTTATATTCTTGTACATAGGAGCAGTATTATAGTAGTTATATTCTGTACATAGGAGCAGTATTATAGTAGTTATATTCTTGTATATAGGAGTCAGTATTATAGTAGTTATATTCTTGTACATAGGAGCAGTATTATAGTAGTTATATTCTTGTACATAGGAGCATTATTATAGTAGTTATATTCTTGTACATAGGAGCAGTATTATAGTAGTTATATTCTTGTACATAGGAGCAGTATTATAGTAGTTATATTCTTGTACATAGGAGCAGTATTATAGTAGTTATATTCTTGTACATAGAAGCAGTATTATAGTAGTTATATTCTTGTACATAGGAGCAGTATTATAGTAGTTATATTCTTGTACATAGAAGCAGTATTATAGTAGTTATATTCTTGTACAAAGGAGCAGTATTATAGTAGTTATATTCTTGTACATAGGAGGCAGTATTATAGTAGTTATATTCTTGTACATAGGAGCAGTATTATAGTAGTTATATTCTTGTACAAAGGAGCAGTATTATTGTAGTTATATTCTTGAACATAGGAGCAGTATTATAGTAGTTATATTCTTTTACATAGGAGCAGTATTATAGTAGTTATATTCTTTTACATAGGAGCATTATTATAGTAGTTATATTCTTTTACATAGGAGCAGTATAATAGTAGTTCCACCTGATCCAGTTTTTGACTACAGTATGTTGATAACATCTTCTGATATTCTGTCATGATGGGATGTAATAGTTTGTCATGGTACAGTGATGTTTTCAGTAGCAGATTAATGGTTGTAAACAGTGTAAGAGGGCGCAAGGTGCCGTCATGGACGGAAGATACGTGTCACCGAGGTTCCTGGCCTCGGTGAGGTGAGAGCCGGGTTTTATGTGTCAGCAGCAGCTAGTGCTGCTTGACATTGATAGTTAGTTTGGCTGCAAAGCCAATCCGGGCCGGCTCTTACTGGGAGTAGGCAAAGAGTTGGGTGGGTGCCTACTCCCCACGGTCCAGGCCGGACTTTGCCGGGCATTTTAAAGGCAGCCACATCAGCAGGTGTGGCTGTGATTATCCTGGAGCTGCTGCTAGTGTTGTGTTGCTCTCTGGGCTGGAAGGATGAGCCCAGCAAGGAGTTGTGCAGTCGTCCTGGAAGCCTGAAGGTGGATTATCCTGCGGCTGGGCCGACCGCCAGGTGCGAACAGCGCACCTAAACATCTCACAGGTGATTGAACCTGGTTTTGGACTCTTTGGTTTTGCTTTTTTGTGTTTGCTGAGTGTGAATTAACACCAAGAGACTGTTTATCGTTTATTGTGTGCAAGTGTGAATAAAACACTGTTTATTGCACTTTCTGGACTTCTTATTTTGCCTCTGTACTGCACCCGCACTGCTATCTACCAGAGCGACTCCCCACATTTGGTGGAGGATGCGGGCATGCGCAGTGAGGCTGGCGTAAACGCCGAAGTTTTTCCAAAGTGAATGTCATATGTCAAGCCAGCAAGGTTGCAACACGTGAACTCTGACAAGATGGAGGCAGTTGTAAAGGCTCTCGTGGAGGCCAATTTACAGCAGCGGGAGGCCAACAAGCAGCAGCAGGAGACAAACCAGCTGCTGTTGCAACATGTAATGGCTTTGCAAGCGACTGGAGCCTCTCACCGTGCCCATGATGCCCGGAAAGCGGTCCGTGCAGCAATTCCCAAGATGACCCCCGAGGATGATGCCGAGACCTACCTGGCAGTCTTCGAAAAAGTGGCCGTGAGGGAGAAGCTGCCCCGTGACCAGTGGAATGAGGTGGTCGCTCCGTTCCTGGCTTCCGGACCCCAGCAGGTGTTTTTCGACTTGTCGGACGACCAAGCGGCCGATTATGACACTGTGAAAGGAGAGATCCTAGCCAGACTGGGGGTGAACGTGCTGGTCCGCGCTCAAAGAGTCCACCAGTGGGACTTTAAAACGACTGAACCTGCTAGGCCGCAGTACTACGATCTGCTGCACAGGCTGCAAAAGTGGCTGCAGCCTGATCTACTAAGTCCCACTGCCATGCTGGATCGACTGTTGGCGGACATCTTTTGGAGGGCCCTGCCTTATCCCCTCCAGCACTGGGTCGGCCAGGCGTCTCCGGTAAGTGCCCTGGAGATGGTCGACCTGGTAGAGCGTTACGAGGCCACCAGAAACCTGCAGGGGAGTCTTGCTGGGAAGGGGCCAGTCAAACCCCGGAGGCCTCCACCCCAGTTCCGACGACCGGCGACAGAGAGACCTGCACGGAATGTATCCCCTGCGGATCCGCCTCCCGTGGTATGCTGGAGGTGTCAGGAGCCAGGCCACATCAGGGCCGACTGTCCGCATCAGGGTGAGCCGATGGATGTGAACTACGGGTATCGCCACTCCCTGTATGCACGGAAGCTGTGTGCAACTGGCACCCGTGAGGGGCAGGACAATAACCACCTGTGTCAGGTAGAGGTGGGAGATTCTCTGGCGGTGGCCCTGCTGGACTCCGGGAGTTTAGTCTCCCTGGTAAGAGCTGCCCTAATACGGCCTGCGGAGTATACCGGCCGTAAAGTCGGGGTCCTATGCATCCACGGAGACTTAAAAGACTACCCCACTGCATTAGTGACTTTGTCCACAGCTGCTGGTAAGTGGACCCACGAGGTGGCTGTCGCTACCAAACTCCCACATGAACTGATACTTGGGAGGGACTTCCCGGTTTCCCGGCGCTGTGGCCGGCTATAAAGGTGTCTGATGGGCCCGAGACGGGGTAACCCTAGTAGAGTGGCCTGATACCACTGGAAGGCCAGAACCCTGGGAGCCCGAATCTGAAGGGCCAGCGGTAGGGGTGACCACTGCTCCAGCGGTAGAGGGGGAGACAACCCCACTGAGTGTAATGGTGGGAGACACGGAGGACTTGCCACCGGGACCTGAGTTGGCAGACCTCAATGTCTCCGGGGAAAATTTTGGGACCGCACAACACCGGGACCAAACCCTAACCAGGGCCTGGGAAAGTGTTGTAATGATTGACGGTAAACCCCAGAAACCTGGGGCTGAATTAATGTTTCCACGATTTATTATTCTTCAGGATATGTTGTATCGGGTGAACCAAATCCGAGGTGAGCCAGTTGAACAGTTGGTGGTGCCCACCGCATATCGCAAGCTTGTTATGGAGCTTGCCCACCAACATGTTCTTGGGGACACATGGGGTGGCAGAAAACGCAGGACCGCGTACTACAGCGATTTTACTGGCCTGGTTTGTTTAAGGAAGTAGAGGAGTTCTGTAAGTCCTGTCCGACCTGTCAGGTAAATAGCCCCCAGCCGCATTACAGAAGTCCCCTGGTCCCTCTCCCAATAATTGAGGTCCCATTCGAGTGTATTGCCATGGATCTGGTCGGACCCGTACCGAAGTCTGCTAGGGGTCACCAACATATCCTGGTGATTCTGGACTATGCTACTCGATATCCAGAGGCGGTGCCTCTTCGACACACATCGGCTAGGCTCATAGCAAAGGAGTTAATGGAGATGTTTACCCGGGTGGGCCTACCTAAGGAGGTTCTGACGGACCAAGGGACCCCTTTTATGTCTAAGATTATGAGGGAATTGTGTAAACTGTTGCATATAAAGCAATTGCGGACGTCCGTTTACCATCCGCAAACGGACGGCCTTGTGGAAAGATTTAACCAAACTTTAAAAAATATGCTAAAAAGGGTGGTGTCCCGAGATGGGAAGGACTGGCCGAGTTTTAGTTCTGGTACCCACCCTTGACAGCAAATTTCTAGCTAGGTGGCAGGGGCCCTATGAAGTGCTCGAGAAAGTGGGGGAAGTAAATTACAAGGTGCACCAACAGGCACTGAGTTTTGGTAATATTTGCTCATTGTGCGGTATTATTGTTGATCAGTATTTTAATACATATTGACTGGTGTTCATGAAATTATTTTCGGTTGTGGTAATGTGGAACCGGCATACCTGTATATAGACCATGGGGCTGTCTGTGTAGTGGAGCCGGTTGCTTGCGCATTGCCTGATATGTTCAGTGCTTTAATATAGTTTGTAAAGGATTAACTATTAATTCTATTAGAAAGAGACTCCCAGGATTCTTTACAAATTTGAATGGAAAGCCCCAGGGGGTTCTTTAAGAGCGACGTTTCCTAATAATAGATCAGCTGTCAATAAGGGACATTTCTTGAAGGATTAGTCCTGGACACCCTGACGGCAGATAACTGGAGAGCTGCTCTACCCTGGTGTCACCTCCTCTTGGTGACAACAGGAGCTGCTGATAAGACATAATTAACTGTCCCATTGGGAGACTTTGCAGGGTCCATGACCTGCAGGACACAGGATCCATTTTCCATAGGAATATTTGACTCTCGGATATATTGTTAGGGGTCAGGAGGGTCAACTGCAAACCTTAGCTGGATATCGGGAACTGGACAACTTCAGAAGCCATTATCAGCATTAGTTATCAGGACGTCATAGGGATATGTGGTCTGGAAATGATGTGGGACTTAAACTTCACCTAATCTGCCTTACTGGAACCTCGTAGAGAAAATAATGAGTCACTTTGGAACATTAAAGACAACATTCGGTTCATTTTAACTCTGCACAGTGTATAACATGTCTATTACTACCTGGAAACCATCAACAAGCAGTTAGTTGATGTTGACGGATCCTACTGTGGTGGTGTTATTGTTTTGCTAATTATGGCTCTATGTGATCAGGACAGGTGAGTTTGTTAGCATGTAGATGTGTGTGATAACAATCTTATCATACATGATATCTAACGTCTGCATCATATGTTGTAGCAGATCCATTAACAGAAGCTTTTTGATGGGTTCTATTTACTGTAGAAAGACAATGTGATAACAAGAAACCTGCCAGATCACTATATATTGCCATCACTTCATTTATTACAGAGACAATGGATTTGTAGAACTGGTACATGTAAGCTTTCCATGATTAATGTAATGCTGTGTGATGGGCTGGAGTATCTAATACTATCACGTGTGATACAGTCTGCTAAGTGTATCTAAACGTTATTATGCATACCTCCCAACTGTCCCAGATCCAGCGGGACAGTACCGGACTTCAGTGGCTGTCCCACGGTCCCGGTACAGGGGAGGTATGTCACCCCCCCAGCAGCTTTCCACACTGCAGGTCTGTGCAGGGTGCAGCAGTCAGCCTCGACCCATCCTCAGACCAGAGCAGCCAATGTGAATCCTGCTGCTGCTGCTAGAAACAAGGTGAGTAGGTGAAGGTTTTTTTTTTTTTTTACCTTTCTGTGAAGGAGTCACAATGCTGGTCATCATTCTATAAGAGAGCAAAGGTGGACATAACATGAAGTGGGCACACTGCTAGGTAGAATCCTGTGAAGGGGGCACAGCTGGGCATAATTCTGTGCGGAGGCACAGCTGGGCATAACATGAAGGGGGCACAAATCTGGGCATAATCCTGTGAAGGGGGCACAATGCTGGGCATAATTTTGTGTGGGGGCACAGCTGGGTATATTACTGTGAGGGTACACAGCTGGGTATATTACTGTGAGGGTACACAGCTGGGCATAATTTTGTGAGGGTGCACAGCTGGGCATAATTCTGTGAGGAGGCACAGCTGGGCATAACATGAAGAGGGCACACATCTGGGCATAATCCTGTGAAGGGGGTACAGCTGGGCATAACCTGTAAAAGGGCACAATGCTGGGCATAATTTTGTGTGGGGGCACAGCTGGGTATATTACTGTGAGGGTACACAGCTGGGCATAATTTTGTGAGGGTGCACAGCTGGGCATAACTTCTGTGAGGGGGCACAGCTGGGCAAAACATGAAGGGGGCACAAATCTGGGCATAATCCTGTGAAGGGGGCACAAATCTGGGCATAACCTGTGAAAGGGCACAATGCTGGGCATAATTTTGTGTGGGGGCACAGCTGGGTATATTACTGTGAGGGTGGACAGCTGGGCATAATTTTGTGAGGGTGCACAGCTGGGCATAACTTCTGTGAGGGGGCACAGCTGGGCATATTACTGTGAGGGGGCACAAAGTGAAGAATGCAGGGGAGACAACCAGACCTGGAGAGGAGCAGCAGAGTAGAAGAGGTAATTTAATTTACTTAGGTTTCATATGAGTCCTGAAACTTGGGGTGACTGACATGGAAGTCTAATGGGGGTCTGATCTGAAGTCTGATATGGGGGTCCGCGATGGAGGTCTAAAGGAGGTCTTATCTGAGGATCTGATATGGGGGTTTGATTTGAGGATCTGATATGGGGGTCTGAACTATGGTGTGATATGGAGGTCTAACCTGAGGATCGCTTCTTGGCCTCAATGGCTAAGATCAAGTGTAGTATCTGTTCCTATCAGTTCCAGTGGAGCTTGCTCCTAGACTGAACTCTGCCCATGGAGAAGGGCCACGAGAGGCTAAGCCATGGGATGTGAGGAGAGCAGAGAACCACATGGTTCTCTCTAGCGTGTACGGCTTGGGTTTAAAGGTACCCTTGCTAGGTTATGAAGGATTGAGGCCATAAGGTTGAGTTGTGTTGAAAGCCCAAAGTGCACAGTGCCCCTGTACTGGTGACCCTGGGGTGCCAGAACTCACTTGGGGGTGGCACATTTGCACAGCACTTACTTTCTCACATTTTTAGCGCACACACCTCTATTTGCTTGGCTTCGGCCCTGAAAATACAAGGAATTTTTATAAATACAGTCGAATGTCCGGGCCATAAGGCACACATTCACTTTATTTATTTTTGTTGTTCACTGTGTGCACTTTACACGTTGTTTGTTCACTGGGTTTTTCAGGGTTGTGGCGCCCTTACGGGTACCCCTTCCTGAGGTCTAGGGGGGGGGGGAAGTGTGTGGCCATATTGGTTCTTTACCCCCCTGCCAAACCCGTGGGTTCTCCCTCCAGGGAAGAGTCCAGACCTTTGTTGAAGCTCCTGGCTGACGCCCTGGGTGGCAGCCGAGGCAAAAGCCGGGAGCATGGATGGGCGTACCCTCGGCTTCGGCTGAGGGTTACCTTTTGTCCCAGTCCCTTGCGGGAGCTTTCTGGCCTGGAGGTATAGGGAATGGTTCGCGGGGAGTCCTTTTCTTATGGAGAGGGCCAGTGATAGACCGCAACCCAGTGCATGTTTTTGTGTGGCACGCTGCTCTATTTTGTTGCACGGGGTTAGAAAGCACGGACTTTGGGCTTTCGAAAAAAAATAAAAAAATGGAGGTCTAACCTAACGATCTGATATGGGGGTCTGATCTGAAATGTACGGTGGTATTTTTTGTACCGGTGCACAATATAAGGGGGTATTTTTTGCACTGGCACACATTATAAAGGGGTTTATTTTGTACTGACACCTATTAGGGGGCATTTGTCTACTGGCACACATTATATGGAGAAGCAGTAGTAATGGGGGACTATGGGGAACATGATATTAGTATAGGCACAAAGGGGATATTATTACAATGGCGGGCAGTGTTAGAATTAAGTGCACTCTGGGAGATAATTATTTCTATTGGTGGTACTTTGGGGAGCACTATTACTGCAGGGGGCACCCTGGCACATTATCAGCTTACTGCAATTATTTTTGGGGGGCATTATGTTTACACTATTAGAGTTGGACACTATTTGCTGGACATAGTTATTTTTTAGAGCACTGTGTGCCAATAATTTTTGGAGGCGGCACTGTTTGTGCAGTATAGTATTGGGGAGCACAGCGGACACAGAATTAGGGGGGGGGCATGATGGGATGTTGAGAAGATGGGAGGATGATGGAAAAGTACACATCTAAGATGTACTGTATGTTTGTCAAATTCTGCAGAGGCGAGTTATGGCTGAAGGAAGTCATCATGGTGGTCTGGTGTGAATGGAGAACATGAGGACAGAGAACATCTACATGAGAGGAGACGTCACCGGATGTAGGAGGTATGTGGCGCTGTGTTACCCTGTATGTTCTGTAGCTCTTTATGTCATGTTTTCCAAGTATGTCTATAACAGTAGAGCGGGAGGGAAGGTTAGGTTGAGAATTTGGCATTGGGGGGGCGGGTTGCCATTTAAGGCACTGAGTTCCTTTCCTGCCCCTTACCACGAAGCACTGAGGAAGGGGGGGCCCCAAGCTGAACTTATGCAGCAGGGCCCATGAGCCTTTAGCTAGACCCCTGCTAGACGATAAAATTGCATCCACTTTTCAGCTGAAAGCTCTGCATGTACAGTGTTCTCATTCACTGACAGCAAGCTTGGGAGTGGCGAGGAACTGAAACAAAGTGTATTAGAAAGCTGTAGAATTTTTCATTTACATAAATACAGGTAACCTTTCATTCCATTACTAATGACCCCCTCCATTCTGCCCCTAGACATCGGCTTGCATACATATAGGCGAGTTCCTATGTTACTCCTACAGAAAATAAAGACAGAAAGATCCTTGTAAGATTTCTCAGAAATTTATTAATGTTCTGTGTCCTGCCGGGCGGACGTCTTCTCACATCTGAACGGAGGAATGCAGGGTAAACATTATATATATACAGCTCTACGACTTAAATTGTTGGATTCCTCTGGGTGAGGGCAGCGATGAACTGTGTTGTTTAATTTCATGGGGGGAGAGAAATGAAAGGGGCCTTTAAAATATATTTTGGCGCAAAACTCCTATTAAATGAATTAGCGAGAATGCTGAGGAAGTGCGTGTTTATGGGGAAATAAATAGGACCCCCGGATCCCTGCGCAGAATTCCACCTTGGCAGCCCGGCTCACCTTTCCTGTTTAATTTCTTCTTATATACAGTAGGTGGATGGAGTTCTGGACGTTTCTGACAGGGTGGCCCACAAGGGGCTGAGGGGGCTTTTTTCCACTCGGTATAAATGTGGCTTTTTTAATTTCTTTTCCCCATATTCATGTTTATGCTGATGTCATGGACCTGCAACGGACCTGCCATCCTGGAGTCTCTGAAAAGCAATGTATTAAAGGGCACGCACAGAATATTTTACCATATGCCCCATCCAATTATATAAGATGGCCCCCAGCTTAAGGCATTGAAACCACAAGTAGTGTATATGATCCCTTCATCACATTACAAATTGAACATAGACCCCTGACAAGACCCCCGGACGTCTAAACTAATACAAACCAAAGCCCTTACAAAGCAGGTTGTCAGTTTAGCAGGATCAACCCTAATAAACCATGAATACTACCTGGTAGGGATGGTCCTACTGATAAAAATAATTTCTGTCTTGTGAAAATCAGATGAGAAAAAAAAAACTTGTGTCCTTTATGCAAATAAGGGCTTCCGTGAACTGAGAGTTGGGGCCTAGCCCCCTTGGTGCACAAGAGAGGGAGAGAGAAAGCCTTGTATGCTACTCTGGGTTTCTGGCCAATATATATGCATTGTCTAGGGCAAAACTACAACTCCCAGCATGCCTGGACAGCCTACAGCTATCAACCTACAGCAGGGCATGTTGGGAGTTGTAGTTTTGCAACAGCTGGAGGGCCGCAGGTTGAGCATTCCTGGTCTAGGAGGTCCCCTTTGTCATCATGGAGAGCACCTAGCATTCGGAGTATTTTAAGCCAGGCAACACTACTCTGGATTTCTGGGAAAGATATTCAGATAAGCTTTCCTAAGCCTATCTAATACCAGTAGATGTAAAGATGTGCTAATTTTTGCTCAGCTCTGTTACAGATGGGATTCTTGGTGAGAGACGCCAGCTTTCCTTTCCTTTTGAAAAACATGTGCAATTCAGCTTTCTTTCTGAAAATATTTTTTTTTAAACTGGAGTGTTTCACAACTATAGCATAGCCTTCTAGTCATTGCTCACCCTTTAAAACAGACTTTCATAGCATAGATAGGAAAATAGCTAAGCCAGCTGCAAATAGTGTCCTCTAGGACAAAAGCCCTTTAGTAGAGCAAAGCAGATAGAATTAGATTTTGTAGTTGAGAGTCCTTGGGGGACCTCTGGGTGGGTACTATTTCTCCTTATGGGGGTTAGCGAGTATGCATGAGGAGTCAATCAATGCTCCTCTGGGTTTCTGGGAAAAATATATGAAAATTAGCACATCTTACATCTGCTGGCATCAGATAGGCTTAGGAAAGCTAATTTGAATATCTTTCCCAGAAACCCAGAGGGCCATGCCTAGCCTACAATACTCCACACACATACTTCACATTCTAGGCGCACTCTGTAATGAGAAAGTACTACCCAGACAATGAATATATATTGTCCAGGAACCCAGAACAGCATAATAAGCCTCTCTCTTGGCCTGGAGTCTTTCTAGAAAAAAAAAAGTCCTAGAAGGCCAGAGTGTTATATCCCAATTTTCATGGGAACTGGAGCATATTTGATTCAGGTGGAATTGATTCTTATACGAATTAAACTTTGTTAAATTTTTTTTTTAGGGAATTGGACCCTAAAAGGAATTTCAAGAAATCTTCTTATGTCCATTATGGCCCAGGACCCTCTGCTGTAGTACACAAATGAGCTCTTCTCCATCGTCTCTCTGGTGCCACCTATAGATAATTACCCCACGACCCTATGTCTGACTCATAAAAAAAAGTCATGAAACATAACTAGTGATATTGCCCTAGGGCAGTGATGGGCAAAGTGCGGCTCTCCAGCTGTTGCAGAATTACAACTCTCAGTTTGCAAAGACTGTCTACAGCTATCAGCCTACTGCAGGGCATGGTGGGAGTTGTAGTTTTGCAACAGCTGGAGAGCCGCACTTTGCCCATCACTGCCCTAGGGTGCCTGGATCGGCTAATGTCCCTAGTCATGTTTCAAGGCTCGTTTATGGGTCGAACTTAGTTCCACTGAGTGGAAACCTATAGAGAGACAGATTTCATCCTTCTGGAGGGAGCTAATTTGCATATGTTTTCCCATGAAGCATTGCACCTAAGGCTCCATACACCAACCATATCTCCTCAATGAGAAACAGTACTTCCACATAGCTGTAGGAAATCCCAAACTGATGCCGATACCATCACGCCCTTCTGTCTTGGAATGGGAAGGCATGGAACATGTTGCCCCATAACATGACCCGTTTTCCACCGAGAGATGGACATTTTTCTCTTACTAGTTTGGCCACGTTTTTGGTGTCTGTTCAAGCAGTCCAAGTAAAAGAGTTCAGGACTAACCTGAAATAAGGGTCCTCTTCTGCTTCTATGATTTTGCATCAGTCAGGGGTAGACTGAGCAGACGGGCCACCGGACACACGATTGACCTAGTCAGGGACCACCAAAGACGTCATTAGTCCAACCCTGGGAACCCAAGGAAGTGTTGTTCTGCCCCCCGTATCAACAGTGTTATAAACACACAATTACCCAAGAGTTTTCTGGAACACAAGAATCTTCAAGAACATTTAGGATTTTCGTTTAAGCCTCTATATATTACTAATGATATTTAAAGGCAGCCAAGACCTACATAAAAACCACACTGTCTTCCACTTCGAGGAGCCTTCTCCATTTCAGAAGCGTAGCCCAGACATAACTCGTACTTGTATCCTGCCTTCTCTTTGTAGCCATATTACATGTACCATATATACTGGGCTCAGTATTCCCCATCTCAGCCCTCACCTCATTTAATGCATCTTCTTTCCAGGCCCTGTCTTAAATTCTCTGATTCCGTTCCTAGAATGTTCACACCTCATTACAAGTCCACTTAAGGAAATTTCTGCTTTTTACCTGGTCTTACAGTTTCTATTTTACTTCTTTAATGTAAGAGCCTTTGGAAAATTCCAAGAACAACATAGCTTGACTCGAGTCACCGTTCCTTAAAGCTTTCAAAATGGTTTCCTGTGATTGCTTGGATCTATAGAATGGATTAAAGCGAGGTCTGTCCAGAATTAATATTATTATAAGGTATTAAACGTAGCGTATAATCTTACGGCCAGAGCACAACTAATCCGGAGGCTTGGAGAAGTGTGCTGACAAGACACCTTTTTCCAGGCATAGGTTTTGAAGAACAGGTCTTCTGTGGCCTTTGGACTGGTGGGTAAATGAGGCCTTGATTGGAAGAAAGGTGTGTGTGTGTGTGTGTGTGTGTGTGTGGGGGGGGGGGGGGGGTGTAGCGACACTTGCAGGGAAGGGGAAATGCCAGCCCAGGGGAGATGGGGCACATGGGGTGTGAACCAGGAGATTATCCTCATTTTAATTTGGGATATGAAGTCTTGTTTTGTTTTTGTTTAACCTATCGACCTATCGTGTACCAGTTCCATACAGTGTTCAATAATATTGCTGTAAAGTGCTCAATAACAGTGTTATACAGTGCTAAATAATAGTGCTGTGCAGTGCTCAATGCCAGTGCCATACAGTGCTCAATAATAGTGTTATACAGTGCTCAATAACAGTGTTATACAGTGCTCAATAATAGTGTTATACAGTGCTCAATAATAGTGTCATACAGTGCTCAATAATAGTGTTATACAGTGCTCAATAATAGTGTTATACAGTGCTCAATAATAGTGTCATACAGTGCTCAATAATAGTGTTATACAGTGCTCAATAATAGTGTCATACAGTGCTCAATAATAGTGTTATTCAGTGCTCAATAATAGTGTTATTCAGTGCTCAATAATAGTGTTATACAGTGCTCAATAATAGTGTCATACAGTGCTCAATAATAGTGCCATACAGTGATCAATAATAGTGTTATACAGTGCTCAATAATAGTGTTATTCAGTGCTCAATAATAGTGTTATACAGTGCTCAATAATAGTGTCATACAGTGCTCAGTAACATTGTTATACAGTGCTCAATATCAGTGTTATACAGTGCTCAATAATAGTGTTATACAGTACTCAATGATAGTGTTATACAGTGCTCAATAATAGTGTTATACAGTGCTCAATGATAGTGTTATACCGTGCTCAATGATAGTGATATACAGTGCTCAATAACAGTGTTATACAATGCTCAATAACAGTGCCATACAGTGCTCAATAATAGTGTTATACAGTACTCAACAATAGTGTAATACCGTGCTCAATGATAGTGTTACACAGTGCTCAATAACAGTGCCATAGAGTGCTCAATACCAGTGTCATACAGTGCTCAATAATAGTGTCATAGAGTGCTCAATAACAGTGTTATACAGTGCTCAATAACAGTGTTATACAGTGCTCAATATTAGTGTTATACAGTGCTCAATATTAGTGTTATACAGTGCTCAATAATAGTGTTATACAGTGCTCAATAACAGTGTTATACATTGCTCAATAATCGTGTTATACAGTGCTCATTACCAGTGTCATACAAAGCTCAATAATAGTGTTATACCGTGCTCAATACCAGTGTTATACAGTGCTCAATACCATTGTTATACAGTGCTCAATACCAGTGTCATACATTGCTTAATAATAGTGTTATACAGTGCTCAATACCAGTGTCATACAGTGCTTAATAATAGTGTTATACAGTGCTCAATACCAGTGTCATACAGTGCTTAATAATAGTGTTATACAGTGCTCAATACCAGTGTCATACAGTGCTTAATAATAGTGTTATACAGTGCTCAATACCAGTGTTATACAGTGCTCAATACCAGTGTCATACAGTGCTCAATAATAGTGTCATACAGTGCTCAATAACAGTGCCATACAGTGCTCATTAATAGTGTTATACAGTACTCAATAAAAGTGTCATAGAGTGCTCAATAATAGTGTTATACAGTGCTCAATAATAGTGTTATACGGTACTCAATACCAGTGTTATACCGTGCTCAATGAGAGTGTTATGCAGTGCTCAATAATAGTGTCATATAGTGCTCAATACCATTGTTATACAGTGTTCAATAAAAGTGTCATATAGTGCTCAATACCAGTGTTATACAGTGCTCAAAACCAGTATCATACAGTGCTCAATAACAGAGTTATACAGTGCTCAATAATAGTGTTATACAGTGCTCAATAACAGTGTTATACAGTGCTCAATAACAGTGTTATACAGTGCTCAATAATAGTGTTATACAGTGCTCAATAATAGTGTTATACAGTGCTCAATAATAGTGTTATACAGTGCTCAATAATAGTGTTATATAGTGCTCAATAATAATGTTATACAGTGCTCAATAATAGTGTCATACAGTGCTCAATAATAGTGTTATACAGTGCTCAATAATAGTGTTATATAGTGCTCAATAATAATGTTATACAGTTCTCAATAATAGTGTTATACAGTGCTCAATAATAGTGTTATACAGTGCTCAATACCAGTGTTATACAGTGCTCAATAATAGTGTTATACAGTGCTCAATAATAGTGTTATACAGTGCTCAATTCCAGTGTTATACAGTGCTCAATACCAGTGTAATACGGTGCTCAATAATAGTGTCATACAGTGCTCAATAATAGTGTTATACAGTGCTCAATAATAGTGTTATACAGTGCTCAATTCCAGTGTTATACAGTGCTCAATACCAGTGTAATACAGTGCTCAATAATAGTGTTATACAGTGCTCAATAACAGTGTTATACAGTTCTCAATAATAGTGTTATACAGTGCTCAATAATAGTGTTATACAGTGCTCAATAATAGTGTTGTACAGTGCTCAATAATAGTGTTATACAGTGCTCAATAATAGTGTTATACAGTGCTCAATAATAGTGTTATATAGTGCTCAATAATAATGTTATACAGTTCTCAATAATAGTGTTATACAGTGCTCAATAATAGTGTTATACAGTGCTCAATACCAGTGTTATACAGTGCTCAATAATAGTATTTTACAGTGCTCAATAACAGTGTTATACCGTGCTCAATAATAGTGTTATACAGTGCTCAATAATAGTGTTATACAGTGCTCAATAATAGTGTTATATAGTGCTCAATAATAATGTTATACAGTTCTCAATAATAGTGTTATACAGTGCTCAATAATAGTGTTATTCAGTGCTCAATAACAGTGTCATACAGTGCTCAATAATAGTATTTTACAGTGCTTAATAACAGTGTTATACCGTGCTCAATAATAGTGTTATACAGTGCTCAATAATAGTGTCATACAGTGCTCAATAATAGTGTTATACAGTGCTCAATACCATTGTTATACAGTGCTCAATAACAGTGTCATACAGTGCTCAATAATAGTATTATACAGTGCCTAATAACAGTGTTATACAGTGCTCAATAATAGTGTTATACAGTGCTTAATAACAGTGTCGTACAGTGCTCAGTAACATTGTTATACAGTGCTCAATACCAGTGTTATACAGTGCTCAATATCAGAACAGCAATGGAGCGGGGGCGCAGACTTAGCGGAATTGCGCCTTGACTTGGGGGGAAGACTGGAGGCAAGGTAGGGGTTAATGGCAGTTGAGGTGGAGTGCTAGGGGTGGAGTTAGGGTCAGTTTGGCGGGCTGTATAAGAGGGAACGGGGGTGGAGCTTGGTCAGTGCAGGAGAACAGCGTGGAAGTTCGGCGGCGTGGAGTTGGTTACCTTCCAGGATGGCGGATTTTGAGGCGCTCGTGGAGGCTATGAGGGAGGCTGCTCAAGTGCGGGGCGCTGCATGGCTGCAGGAGCAGCTGTCTGCGGCCCTCAGTCCGGCGGTTCCTGCACCACCCCAGGTTGTGAGGGAAGAGGGGAGAAGATTGCGCCGTTCGGCTCCCCTGGAGCGGCTTAGCCCTGAAGCTACCCCGCGGGTTCGGCGGCGGGTGAGGAGCCCGTCCAGAGCGGGGGGTCGGTGGTGCGGTGGTGGAGCCGGCGCCCCCGGGACTTCTGGTAAGCGGCGGCATGCAGGGGGAATAGGTGCGGCGGGGGGGGGGGCGCGGTCCCCTGGCGCCCGCCCCTGGAGTGGAGGAAGATGGCTGCGGTGGAGCGGTGCCCCCGCGGCCGGCGGGGGCACGGGGGCGACGCACGGAGGCTGACCTACTGTTAGCCGATCCTGTCCGGCCGGCTGTACCTGGGAGCGGCGCGGGGCGGCAGTCTCGGCTGTCCCGTTCAAGTCATCGGGAGGCCCGGCGTGTGGAGGAGAGAGGAAGCTTGAGAGACGTCGGGGAGGAGAGAGTTCAGGCTGCAGGGGGCAGCAGCTCACTGGCAGCGCGCCCCCTGGTGGCTGGGAGGAGATCAGACAGGAGAACGCCGGCAGCCGGGGGAACCTCCTCCAGAGATGCTGTGCGGCAGGTGTGCAGGACAGGGGAGCGGCTCAGAGCGGGTGGGCGGAGCCTGGCGGTGCCCAACACTAGCAGCCTGTTGGGGTCACCTGTGGAGCTGTCTGCTGCTGCGGTGGATCCGGGAGCCCGCGCTGGGAGCCCCAGCGGCGGATCAACATCTGGACGGAGCCAGGAGGAGGGCGAGTTGGCGGAAGAAGATGTGACGCTGCCGGCTGATGCCCAGGACGGAGAAGAAGTGCGGAGTGCTGCGCCCTCTGTGTCTGCTGTGTCGCCATCGGGGACTGCTGGAGGTTCAGCGGCCGCTGGGTCAGGTCCCCAGGGACGGCCAGGTGAGGAGACGTCGGTGGGGTCTTTGTGGGGTTTGGGGGGGGTGGGGGGTTCGTTGCCTGTTCCGCAGTTGGTTGGGGGATCGGGGGGCTTAGCGCAGGAGGTGTTGGCTGGGATGTTGTCCTTGTTGTCGCGATTGGGTCAAGGGGCGGCTTCTTCGCCGGCGGCAGTGTGGGCTCCGGTGGCGGGTACTGGCGTTGTGGCGGGGGCCTCCGGGTCGGCGGGGGGTCTGGTGGTTCCGGGGGCTGCGTTGGCGTGGTCCTCTACACAGGGCGGTGTTGCGGGGGATGGGGTGCGGTTGGCGGACGCCGCTAAAGGGGAAGTGTACGTGTGTTTCGAGGGCCCCTTGGGGGCTCATTTGAAAGCGGAGGTTAGGGAAAAGATCTGGCGGGACGAGTATGTTGAGATATTCTCGTTGCTGCCGTTGGAAAAATTTAATTTAGATCGGGTGAAGCCAGATGAGAGCAAAAAGGAGGAGGAGGAGAAGCACAGGTATAGGTTGATTCCGCGCACGTTTCAGAATTGGCTGCAAGCGTTTGCCATTCTGGCGAGTGTGATTGGGGAGAAGGCGCCCGAACATTGTTCGGCGCTGTTCTGTTACATGGACGCGATCGGGGAGGCGCATCGGACCTACGGGGGTTTAGCGTGGCTCAGGTATGATGAGCAGTTCCGCCAGAGGAAGGCGGTGCGGCCGTCTATTAGGTGGGATCACAAAGACATTAGTCTTTGGATGCGTTTGATGTCGGCGCCTAAGGG
This sequence comes from Bufotes viridis, assembly GCA_033119425.1. Classification (NCBI taxonomy): domain Eukaryota; kingdom Metazoa; phylum Chordata; class Amphibia; order Anura; family Bufonidae; genus Bufotes; species Bufotes viridis. The sequence goes on along the minus strand of CM065591.1, from coordinate 494,994,767 downwards.
GGGTTCGGTGCCCTTTCGTGGGGGGGCCGGGGGTTCCTCGGCCGGAGATGGACAGGGGGCGGCGAGAAAGGGTTGCTGCTGGCAGTTTAACGAGGGTCACTGTCGGTTCGGGTCTGAGTGCAGGTTCAAGCACGAATGCTCCGGGTGCGGAGGTTCACATAGCTTGTCCAAGTGCTTTAGGAGGGGGAAGGGAAAAGGATTCGAGGCTGTTGCGAAAAGGGGTGACGCCGGTGAGGGTGGAAGAGATGGCGCCGTATTTAAGGAGGTACCCAAATAGGGAGGGGGCCGCGTTGTTGTTGGATGGGTTTACTTGGGGATTTCGGCTCCCGTGCAGCTTAGAGGGTGGAGGGGAAGTGCCACGGAACTTGGCGTCGGCATTGCGATTTCCGGGGGTGGTTAGGGAGAAGATAGAGAAAGAGGTGGCTGCGGGGCGCGTGGTTGGGCCGTTTACGTTCCGGCCGTTGCCGGATTTATGGGTTTCGCCGTTGGGGCTAGTGCCCAAACGGGAACCTAATAAATTTCGCTTAATTCATCATCTGTCCTTTCCGCCGGGGGGAGCGGTTAATGACGGGATAGCGGAGGAGCTGTGCTCGGTTTCCTATACCTCTTTTGACGCTGCGGTTCGGTGGGTTCGCCGTTTTGGGAGGGGGGCCCTGTTGGCTAAAACGGATATTGAGGCGGCGTTTCGGCTGCTGCCGATACATCCGGAGAGTTTTCGTTTGTTGGGCTTTCATTGGGGGGGGGAGTTTTTATGTAGATTGCTGTTTGCCTATGGGGTGCGCAATCTCGTGCTCGTTGTTTGAGCAGTTTAGCACTTTTTTGGAGTGGGTGGTTAAGCAGGAGTCGGGTTGGAACTCTGTTTTGCACTACTTGGAAGACTTCCTGTTTATTGGCCCGACGGATTCCAGAGTTTGTTCGGTTTTGTTACGGACGATGGAGCGGGTGGCGTCGCGTTTTGGGGTTCCGTTGGCGCCCGATAAGACCGAGGGCCCGACAACTGTTTTGCGTTTTTTGGGGATTGAGATCGATAGTTTGGCGATGGAATGCAGGTTGCTGGAGGACAAGGTGCGGGATTTGTTGGGCGAGTTGATTTGTTTGGTTCGCGCCAAGCGGGTTCAGTTGAGGCGGGTTCAGTCAGTGCTGGGTAAGTTAAACTTTGCGTGCCGGATTCTCCCAATGGGGAGAGTTTTTTGTCGGCGGTTGGCTCAGGCCACTGCTGGGGTGCAGGTTCCGTCTCATTATCTGAAATTGTCCCAGGAGGTTAAGGAGGACCTGCGGGTTTGGCAGGTATTCTTGTCGGAGTTTAATGGAAGGGCCATGTGGTTGGAGGCGCCAGTGTCTAACTTTGATTTGGATCTATATTCGGATGCGTCGGGTTCTTTGGGCTTTGGGGTGTATTTTGGGGGACAGTGGTGTGCGGGTCCCTGGCCTGAGGAGTGGCGTGGGGCAGGGTTGCTGGGCAACTTGGTTCTCTTGGAACTTTTTCCCATAGTTCTGGCTACGGTTCTGTGGGGGGAGCGTTTGCAGAATAAGAAAGTTAGATTTTATTGTGATAACATGGGGGTGGTTCAGGCGGTGAACGGTTTGACTGCTTCATCGCCGCCTGTTAGTCGGTTGTTGCGGTTGTTGCTTCTTAACGGATTACGGTCGAATGCTTGTTTTGTTGCTGTTCACTTGCCGGGGGTGGAGAACTCTATTGCTGACTCGCTTTCTCGTTTTCAGTGGGGGCGTTTTCGCGGCCTGGTCCCGGAGGCGGAGTTGCAGGGGTTGGAGTGTCCTCAGTGGCTCTGGAGCGTGGCCTTGGGGTCGCAGCTGACCTGATTCGGCGGTCCGTAAGTGCGGGTACTTGGTCTTCTTATGCTGCGGTGTGGGCTCTTTGGGAGGGCCTTTTGGGACAGGTGGGTGGTTGTGATTCAGAGGAGGGGTATAGGACGTTGCTGGTTTATTGGTTGGGTCGGTCTTTTGGTGAGGGTTTGTCTTTTTCGGTGGCGTCCAAACGGGTTGCGGCTGTAGCCTTTTGGTTGCGTTCTAGGGGTTTGGTGGATGTGACCAAGAGCTTTTTGGTGCGTCAGGCTTTGAAGGGGTACCGACGGAGTAAGGTCAGGCGGGATGCCCGCCGGCCGGTGTCTTTTGAGGTTTTGTCACGGTTGTGGAATGTGATTGGGGAGGTGTGTGTTTCGTCTTATGAACAGAGTTTGTTTCGGGCAGCCTATTCTTTGGCTTTTTTTGGTGCGTTCAGGGTATCAGAGTTGGTCTCGGCTTCTCGGTCTCGGGCGGGCGGCCTGCTGTTTGGTGACGTGGAGATGCGGGACGGCGGTTTACGCTGTCGGTTGCGTAGGTCAAAGACGGATCAGGTGGGAAAAGGTGCGGTTGTGTGGTTGGGGCCGTTGATGGGGTCCCCTCTCTGTCCCGTTCAGAATGTGGCACGTTTTTTGGGAGTGCGTCCGAACGGTCCTGAGTCGTTGCTGGTGCACCGGGACGGTTCGTGCTTGTCGGTTTTTCAGTTTGTGGCAGTCTTCAAGAAGTGCTTGGCTGTGGCGGGTTTGCCTGTGCACGAATATGGGTCCCATTCCTTTAGGAGGCGGCTCGGTGGGGCCTGGGGGAGGGCGCTATTAAGAGGATCGGTAGGTGGGAGTCGTCCTGTTATCGTTCATACGTTCGGCCGCATTTGTTGTAGAAGGGGGTGGTTTTTGTTTTTCCGATGATTGGGGTTGCTGATCGTTTTTGTTGTTGTTTTTTCTTACAGGATCCACGGTGTGTCTTGCTTGGATCCTTGGCCATTCCTACGTCCATTGGGGAGCGCTGCGGCCGGATGTGCGGAGGAATGGTCGCCAGTTGGGGTTTTCTCAGCAAGATATGCAGATCAGGTGGATCGGGGTTCGTGGCCTGCTGTGGGGCAGGGTTTTGCCGATTTTTCATGAATACGTGGCTCTGGATCGTGCCCCCGACATTGTTGTTTTTCATGTCGGGGGCAATGATTTGGGCGTACGGCGATCTCGTGATGTCATCCGGGACATCAAGCTTGATTTGCTACGTCTGCTGTCGGAGTTTCCGGATATGATCGTGGTCTGGTCCGAGGTTGTGGCCAGGCGGCAGTGGCGTTTGGCTCGTTCGGTGGACCGCATTAATAAAGCGCGTGGAAAGTTGAACAAGGAGGTGGGGCGCTTTGTGCGACGACAGGGTGGTGTGGTGGTGCGGCACCAGGAGTTGGAAGCGGCGTTGCCGCAATTTCTGAGGCAGGACGGTGTGCACCTTAATGACATCGGCTGTGACATGTGGGCACTCGGCATTCAGGAGGGGTTAGAAACGGCTTTCAAGGTTTGGCAGGACGCCCACAGGTGAGGTGTCACCAGTGGTCGTTTATGGCGGTTTTAGAGGGGAGGATCCTGGGGGGCAATTCAGGGCTAAGAGAGGTTTTTATATGGCGGAAGGCGCGTCAATTTGATATAGGACGCTGGTGTTGGGACTCCCTAGGGGCCAAGTAGGCCTATTGGGAAAGGAGAGGAAATGGATATGGTGCCTTTGGGTCGGTGTCTGCGGCCAAGGGCAAAAGAAATGGGTTATGCAGATGGTGGACGGAGAACAGAGCCGTGCTGGGTTGCCTCCCGGGATCTCTCTGGGGATAACATCGGTTGTGTTTTAAGATGTTGGAAGGTTTATTGGGTGAATATTGTTACTATTGGAATTATTTAATTGTTGAGTTGTTTAATAAAGGTGGCCTATACGGCCATATTTTACCAACATGGTGGTCAGTGTGTTTTATTGGGATTATGTGTGGGAATAGGTTATAGAGGCCGGAAGAATATTCTTCCATCCCATTAAGTCAGAACAGCAATGGAGCGGGGGCGCAGACTTAGCGGAATTGCGCCTTGACTTGGGGGGAAGACTGGAGGCAAGGTAGGGGTTAATGGCAGTTGAGGTGGAGTGCTAGGGGTGGAGTTAGGGTCAGTTTGGCGGGCTGTATAAGAGGGAACGGGGGTGGAGCTTGGTCAGTGCAGGAGAACAGCGTGGAAGTTCCCGCCCACCCGCCCTTGTTTTCGGAGGTGATGGTGGGTTACCTTGGGGTGCGGGGAGTGGGTGCGGTTTTAGAGGGGAGGATCCTAGGGGGCAATTCAGGGCTAAGAGAGGTTTTTATATGGCGGAAGGCGCGTCAATTTGATATAGGACGCTGGTGTTGGGACTCCCTAGGGGCCAAGTAGGCCTATTGGGAAAGGAGAGGAAATGGATATGGTGCCTTTGGGTCGGTATCTGCGGCCAAGGGCAAAAGAAATGGGTTATGCAGATGGTGGACGGAGAACAGAGCCATGCTGGGTTGCCTCCCGGGATCTCTCTGGGGATAACATCAGTTGTGTTTTAAGATGTTGGAAGGTTTATTGGGTGAATATTGTTACTATTGGAATTATTTAATTGTTGAGTTGTTTAATAAAGGTGGCCTATACGGCCATATTTTACCAACATGGTGGTCAGTGTGTTTTATTGGGATTATGTGTGGGAATAGGTTATAGAGGCCGGAAGAATATTCTTCCATCCCATTAAGTCAGTGTTATACAGTGCTCAATAACAGTGTTATACAGTGCTCAATGATAGTGTTACACAGTGCTTAATAACAGTGTTATACAGTGCTCAATAATAGTGTTATACAGTGCTCAATAATAGTGTCATACAGTGCTCAATAACAGTGTTATACAGTGCTCAATAACAGTGTTATACAGTGCTCAATAATAGTGTTATACAGTGCTCAATAATAGTGTTATTCAGTGCTCAATAACAGTGTTATACAGTGCTCAATAATAGTGTTATACAGTGCTCAATAATAGTGTCATACAGTGCTTAATAACAGTGTTATACAGTGCTCAATAATAGTGTTATACAGTGCTCAATAATAGTGTCATACAGTGCTTAATAACAGTGTTATACAGTGCTCAATAACAGTGTTATACAGTGCTCAATAATAGTGTTATACAGTGCTCAATAATAGTGTTATGCAGTGCTCAATAATAGTGTTATGCAGTGCTCAATAACAGTGTTATACAGTGCTCAATAATCGTGTTATACAGTGCTCATTACCAGTGTCATACAAAGCTCAATAATAGTGTTATACAGTTCTCAATAACAGTGTTATACAGTGTTCAATAATAGTGTTATACCGTGCTCATTACCAGTGTCATACAAAGCTCAATAATAGTGTTATACAGTGCTCAATACCATTGTTATACAGTGCTCAATACCAGTGTCATACAGTGCTTAATAATAGTGTAATACAGTGCTCAATACCAGGGTCATACAGTGCTCAATAATAGTGTCATACAGTGCTCAATAACAGTGCCATACAGTGCTCATTAATAGTGTTATACAGTACTCAATAAAAGTGTCATAGACTGCTCAATAATAGTGTTATACAGTGCTCAATAATAGTGTTATACAGTACTCAATACCAGTGTCATACAGTGCTCAATAGTAGTATTATACAGTGCTCAATAACAGTGTTATACCGTGCTCAATGAGAGTGTTATACAGTGCTCAATAATAGTGTCATATAGTGCTCAATACCATTGTTATACAGTGCTCAATACCAGTGTCATACAGTGCTCAATAACAGTGTTATACAGTGCTCAATAATAGTGTTATACAGTACTCAAAACCAGTGTTATACAGTGCTAAATAATAGTGTTATACAGTGCTCAATACCAGTGTTATACAGTGCTCAGAAAATAGTGTTATACAGTGCTCAATAACAGTGTTATACAGAGCTCAATAATAGTGTTATACAGTACTCAATAACAGTGTTATACAGTACTCAATACCAGTGTCATACAGTGCTCAATAATAGTGTTATACAGTTCTCAATAACAGTGTTATACAGTGTTCAATAATAGTGTTATACCGTGCTCATTACCAGTGTCATTCAAAGCTCAATAATAGTGTTATACAGTGCTCAATACCATTGTTATACAGTGCTCAATACCAGTGTCATACAGTGCTCAATAACAGTGTTATACAGTGCTCAATAACAGTGTTATACAGTGCTCAATAATAGTGTTATACAGTACTCAATACCAGTGTTATACAGTGCTAAATAATAGTGTTATACAGTGCTCAATACCAGTGTTATACAGTGCTCAGAAAATAGTGTTATACAGTGCTCAATAACAGTGTTATACAGAGCTCAATAATAGTGTTATACAGTACTCAATAACAGTGTTATACAGTACTCAATACCAGTGTCATACAGTGCTCAATAATAGTGTTATACAGAGCTCAATAACAGTGTCATACAGTGCTCAATAACAGTGCCATACAGTGCTCAATAATAGTGTGATACAGTGCTCAATACCAGTGTTATACAGTGCTCAATGCCAGTGTCATACAGTGTTCAATAACAGTGTTATACAGTGCTGAATAACAGTGTCATACAGTGCTCAATAACAGTGTCATTCAGTACTCAATACCAGTGTTATACAGTGCTCAATAATAGTGTTATACAGTGCTCAATAACAGTGCCATACAGTGCTCAATAATAGTGTTATACAGTGCTCAATACCAGTTTCATACAGTGCTCAATAACAGTGTTATACAGTGCTCAATAACAGTGCCATACAGTGCTCAATAATAGTGTTATACAGTGCTCAATACCAGTGTCATACAGTGTTCAATAACAGGGTCATACAGTGCTCAATAATAGTGTTATACAGTACTCAATACCAGTGTTATACAGTGTTCAATAACAGGGTCATACAGTGCTCAATAATAGTGTTATACAGTGCTCAATAACAGTGTTATACAGTGCTCAATAATAGTGTTATACAGTACTCAATAACAGTGTTATACAGTGCTCAATAACAGTGTTATACAGTGCTCAATAACAGTGTCATACAGTGCACAATAACAGTGTTATACAGTGCTCAATAATAGTGTTATACAGTACTCAATACCAGTGTTATACAGTGCTCAGAAAATAGTGTTATACAGTGCTCAATAACAGTGTTATACAGTGCTCAATAATAGTGTTATACAGTGCTCAATAATAGTGTTATACAGAGCTCAATAATAGTGTTATAGAGTACTCAATAACAGTGTTATACAGTACTCAATACCAGTGTCATACAGTGCTCAATAATAGTGTTATACAGTGCTCAATAATAGTGTTATACAGTGCTCAATACCAGTGTTATACAGTGCTCAATGCCAGTGTCATACAGTGCTCAATAACAGTGTTATACAGTGCTCAATAACAGTGTCATAGAGTGCTCAATAATAGTGTTATACAGTGCTCAATAATAGTGTTATACAGTGCTCAATAACAGTATTATACAGTGCTCAATAACAGTGCCATACAGTGCTCAATAATGGTGTTATACAGTGCTCAATACCAGTGTTATACAGTGCTCAATACCAATGTCATACAGTGCTCAATAACAGTGTTATACAGTGCTCAATAACAGTGTCATACAGTGCTCAATACCAGTGTTATACAGTACTCAATACCAGTGTCATACAGTGCTCAATCACAGTGTTATACAGTGCTCAATAACAGTGTCATACAGTGCTCAATAACAGTGTTATACAGTGCTCAATAATAATGTTATACAGTGCTCAATAATAGTGTTATACAGTGCTCAATAATAGTGTTATACAGTGCTCAATAATAGTGTTATACAGTACTCAATACCAGTGTTATACAATGCTCAATAATAGTGTTATACAGTGCTCAATAACATTGCCATACAGTGCTCAATAATAGTGTTATACAGTGCTTAAAACCAGTGTCATACAGTGCTCAATAACAGTGTTATACAGTGCTCTATAATGGTGTTATACAGTGCTCAATAACAGTTTCATACAGTGCTCAATAACAGTGTTATACAGTGCTCAATAACAGTGCCATACAGTGCTCAATAACAGTGTTATACAGTGCTCAATAACAGTGTCATACAGTGCTCAATAACAATGTTATAAAGTGCTCAATAATAGTGTTATACAGTGCTCAATAATAGTGTTATACAGTGCTCAATAATAATGTTATACAGTGCTCAATAATAGTGTTATAAAGTGCTCAATAACAGTGTTATACAGTGCTCAATAATAGTGCTATACAGTTCTCAATAATAGTGTTATACAGTGCTCAATACCAGTGTTATACAGAGCTTAATACCAGTGTTATACAGTGCTCAATAATAGTGTTATACAGTGCTCAATACCAGTGTCATAAAGTGCTCAATAATAGTGTTATACAGTGCTAAATACCAGTGTTATACAGTGCTCAATAATATTGTTATACAGGGCTCAATAATAGTATTATACAGTGCTCAATAATAGTGTTATACAGTGCTCAATAATAGTGTTACACAGTGCTCAATAACAGTGTTATACAGTGCTCAATAACAGTGTTATACAGTGCTCAATAACAGTGTTATTCAGTGCTCAATAACAGTGTTATACAGTGCTCAATAATAGTGTTATACAGTGCTCAATAATAGTGTTATACAGTGCTCAATAACAGTGTTATACAGTGCTCAATAACAGTGTCATACAGTGCTCAATAATAGTGTTATACAGTGCTCAATAATATTGTTATACAGTGCTCAATACCAGTGTCATACAGTGCTCAATAATAGTGTTATACAGTGCTCAATAACAGTGTCATACAGTGCTCATTAATAGTGTTATACAGTGCTCAATACCAGTGTCATACAGTGCTCAATAACAGTGTTATACAGTGCTCAATAACAGTGTCATACAGTGCTCAATAATAGTGTTATACAGTGCTCAATAATAGTGTTATACAGTGCTCAATAACAGTGTTATTCAGTGCTCAATAATAGTGTCATACAGTGCTCAATAATAGTGTTATACAGTGCTCAATAATAGTGTTATACAGTGCTCGATAACAGTGTTATACAGGGCTCAATAATAGTGTTATACAGGGCTCAATAATTGTGCTGTACAATGCTCAATAACAGTGCCATACAGTGCTCAATAATAGTGTCATACAGTGCTCAATAACAGTGTCATACAGTGCTCAATAATCGTGTTATACACGGCTCAATAATTGTGCTGTACAATGCTCAATAACAGTGCCTTAATCTCTCAAATAAAGTCGGTTATTCACCTCCTGATACCTTTACAAAATAGCTGATTTTACCAGGTAAAGCGAGAAGCAGCCCAACATTTCCCCTACAGAGACCACTAAATGAATTGTAGTACTACGTGGTGGGCCTTCAGATGAGTGGCCATCCTTGTAATAAAAGGACAACTCCAGTCCACCAGAATGGGAGCTGGTCCTCAGAGTAGGGACCTCTTGCTCCCTTGGTTGTGATTAAAACTGAAACACATAAGCGAGCATGTCTCCTTTTAATCTTCATGGCTTTTTAATATTTTGTTCAAAAAAGTCCTTATTGTTTTTGATCCTAACTTTGGATATCTATTTTTTCTAGATGTAGATGTAGAGGGGTGTCCTCTATGATGTCCATATGTCCTAATAGGGGAGTGTACAGCACCCATAAAGTGTTGAAGGGAACATCAGGATAGGCCATCAATATCTGATCGGTAGGGATCACCACCGATCAGCTGTTTGAAGAGGCCGCTCCACCAAACGCTGCTGCCTCCCCTTAGACCAGTGCAGTCATGTTCATTAGCCACAGGGTGTAGCTTAAGCTTAGTCATATTCATGTGAAGGGGCCTGAGCCGCAGTGGTAGGCTGCGAACAGGCTTCAGCGCTCATGATAGTGCTGCATCTCTTCAGACAGCTCATCGGCAGGGGTGCCGAGAGCTGGACCCTCATCCATCAGACAGTGATGACCTCTCCTGAAGATAGGTAATCAATGTCGCTCAGAAAACCCCTTTAAATAACTGTACTGTAATGTGCTTAAAGGGGTTAATCCATGGTTAATGTAAAAACGGAAAGCCAGCCATCATATAGTACATGACAACTTCTCTCTAACAAAGCTAGGACCAGCCCTGTACCTCTCATGGATCCAGAGATCTCCTCATTAATTGCTCCGGGTTTTTTAATGCATTTATTTTAAAGACACACTCCCACAAAAAATTTTATTCTCTGACTGAAAAATATGATGTAAATTGTAGTGGTATTTGTGAGTTATAACCTCCCTTCTCATCCTCAGCTGTGTCATGTGACCAGCACTCTGACTCTACAACTCTGACAGGAAGTCAGTTACTTCTCTACTCATTTCTATGAGACTGACATTGAGGGTCCCATAGGAATACACAGGGAAACTAGCTTCCTGTTCACACATAAGATGCTGTGTTTTTTGGAAAATCAGAGTGTTGGTCACATGACACATCTGAGGATTAGAAGGGAGGTTATAACTCACAAATACAGTCAACGGTAAGAAAATTACCTTCTCTACAGTTTACATCATGTGTATCTTTCTAACCGATCAGAGAATAAAACATTTTGTGGGAGTGCTTCATTAAGCTGGCAACTCAGGGGGCATCTCCTATCTGCTGCAGCTCTCTCCCTATCACAGCTCAGGGGTGTGTGTCCTTTATGCTGCAGCTCAGGAACATGTCCTTTCTGCTGCAGCTCTCTCTGTATCACAGGTCAGGGGTTATGCCCTTTCTGCTACAGCACTCTCCCTATCACAGCTCAGTTGGCATGTCCTTTCTGATGAAGGTCTCTCCCTATCACAGCTCAGAGGGCATGCCCTCCCTGCTGCAGCTATCTCTATCAAACTTAGGGCGCGTGTCATTTTTGCTGCAGCTCACTCCCCATCACAGCACAGATAAGGACACTGTTATACAGTACTAACCTTACATATGCCATATGGTGCAGAAATCATACCACCATAAAAATAATGGTTCCATACACACACATAAGTTTGATTAAGGTAAGAAAATAAAGCCACCATACACTAGTCAAGTAGTGTATCTCCCAACCATGAGTGCCTAAGTAGAGTTGAGCGAACACCTGGATGTTCAGGTTCGAGAAGTTCGGCCGAACTTAACGAAAATTTTCGTGTTCAGGATCTGAACTCGACCCGAACTTCACCCCATTGAAGTCAATGGTAACCCGAACTTTTGGGCACTAAAAAGGCTTTAAAATAGCCCAGGAAAAGGCTAGAGGGCTGCAAAAGGCATGTAGGTAAATCCCCTGCAAACAAATGTGGATAGGGAACTGAATTAAAATAAAATAAATAAAAATTAACCAATATCAATTGGCAACTTGGAGGAGGAGGAGGTCGAATAGGAGGTTGGGGAGGCGTCAGATGGGAATGGTATGGGAGTTGAAGTTCTCATCACAGCCAAAAAGGATTCATGTCTGCCTGCAGTGACACAGGCCTCATTCACAGACTCAGGGCCATGGCACCCACAAAGAGGAGAGCGGTCCCGTAACAGCAACACAGGCCTCAGGTCAACCTGCAATGGAACTGGCCATTATCATTTATGTAGGCCGCTGACACCCAGACAGAAGAGAGGTCATTTGACAGTAAAAAGAGTTTAATGTCTCCCACCAAGATAGAAAGCAATTAAACGAAATATAGGCCACTGACACCCTCACAACGGGGCGGTCATTGGACAGTAAAAAGAGTTAAATGTCTGCCACCAAGACAGCAAGCAAGTACGTGAAATTTAGGCCCCTGACACCCACACAATGGGGCGGTCAATAGAAAGCAAAAAGAGTTAAATGCCTGTCACCAAGACAGCAAGCAAATAAATGAAATTTAGGCCCCCTGACACCCAGACAATGGGGCGGTCATTAAACAGTAAAAAGAGTTAAATGTCTGACAGCAAGCAAGCACGTGAAAGTTAGGCCCCTGGCACCCAGAGAAAGAAAGGTTCCATAGCGGAAAAAGAGGCATCATGTTACTCACCACTGGAACAGCCCACTTTCAAATATGTAGGCCCTGGCACCCAGACAGAGGAGAGAGGTCCCATAGCATCAAAAGAGGCACCATGTCACCCACCAATGGAGAAGGCGACTTTTAGTTATTTAGACCCCAGCACCGAGACAGAGGAGAGAGGTCCAATAGCAGAGAATCAGGCTTCATGTCACCCACCAATGGAGAAGGCCACTTTTAGTTATTTAGGCCCCAGCACCCAGGCAGAGGAGAGAGGTCACATAGCAGAGAATCAGGCTTCATGTCACCCACCAATGGAGAAGGCCACTTTTAAGTATAATCAGTTTTTTATTAAGATTTTTTTGCAAAACAAACAAAAGTGCAAGGACATAGGATTGTGCGGACGCAGCCACCATTACATAAAGTCACAGTACATTGGCACTTATCGAATCGAGAAACAGCATGAAATGGGAGAAGGCCACTTTTAGTTATTTAGGCCCCAGCACCCAGACAGATGAGAGAGGTCCTATAGCAGAGAATCAGGCTTCATGTCACCCACCAATGGAGAAGGCCACTTTTAGTTATTTAGGTCCCAGCACCCAGACAGATGAGAGAGGTCCCATGGCAGAGAATCAGGCTTCATGTCACCCACCAATGGAGAAGACCACTTTTAGTTATTTAGGTCCCAGCACCCAGACAGATGAGAGAGGTCCTATAGCAGAGAATCAGGCTTCATGTCACCCACCAATAGAGAAGGCCACTTTTAGTTATTTAGGCCCCAGCACCCAGACAGAGGAGAGAGGTCCCATAGCAGAGAATCAGGCTTCATGTCACCCACCAACGGAGAAGGCCACTTTTAGTTATTTAGGCCCCAGCACCCAGACAGAGGAGAGAGGTCCCATGGCAGAGAATCAGGCTTCATGTCACCCACCATTGGAGAAGGCCACTTTCAGATATTTAGGCCCCTGGCACCCAGACGAAGGAGAGGTTCATTCAACTTTGGGTTGCCCTGCAAAATAATGGTCAAATTAAAAAAAGAGGATAAAATAAAGAAGTGCCCTGGAGTACAAGAATATATGGTTAAGGGGAGGTAGTTATAAATGTCTATTCTGCACAAGGGATGGACAGGTCCTGTGGGATCCATGCCTGGTTCATTTTTATGAACGTCGGCTTGTCCACGTTGGCTGTGGACAGGCGGCTGCGTTTGTCAGTAATGACGCCACCTGCCATGCTCAAGGCATAAAAGGCTAGCTCTGGCCATGTGGCCAATTTGGAGGCCAAACCATTAGTCAGTACGTGGAGGCGTGTGCACACGTACTGTTCCACCGGAAGCGCACACAGACGGCCCCCACTTTATGCAGCAGCTCTGACATGTCAGGGTAGTTGTGAATAAACTTTTGCACGACCAAATTCAGCACATGCGCCAGGCAAGGGATGTGCCTCAAATCGGCTAGCCCCAGAGCTGCAAGGAGATTTTGCCCATTAGCGCACACCACCAGGCCGGGCTTGAGGCTCACCAGCAGCAACCACTCGTCGGTCTGTTGTTGTATACCCCGCCACAACTCTTGCGCGGTGTGGGGCTTGTCCCCCAAACACATGAGTTTCAGAATGGCCTGCTGACGTTTTGGCAGGCGCCCGACTGTATAGGGAGGGTGCTCAAGGACTGATGGTCCCCCCCCTCCCTCCTTTCCCCCTTAGGGCTTTAGGGTGCTGGCCCCTTCATTTTAATTGTAAAGTAGATGGCAGAATAGGACCATTAAGAGGTTAATTCACTGGGGAGCTCCTTAGACGGGATGTGGGCGGGGAAGAGAATCCTGAAGGCTGCATATACTCACTTCCTGTTCTGGTTACTTCCTCTTGCCAGTGGAAGGAAATTGGCCCTCCCTCCCTTTGTGGCTATTCTTGGGAGGATGGTCAAGATACAAGGTTATGATCGGTCATGGTTACTTGTTTATTCTGCTTTGTTTTTCAGTTCTTAGGAGCCCCGCTGGGAGTCCAGCGGTTTGGATATCACTCCAATGATTACGGTTTTTGAGATACGTAAATTCTGGTCGAGTTTATCAAGTCACAGCTGGCAGCATTTGGGTACAGCGGAGATATGGTGGTACAAGATGGCGTAATTGCACGCTGGGAGTCCAGCGGCCGGCAAACTGCTCTTGATTATGGTTTAACTTGCCCGCTGGGAGTCCGGCGTTTGGCCTACCACTATGATATTATGGTTTATTAAGGTTTGCCGCTTTAATAAAGAAGCTGTGGCCGATCACCATCCAGCAAAAAAGTGACACAGTTGTCAGTGTTTTTGTTATGGGTCAAGGTTGGGTGAAGGGGCCAAGCGGGAGTTAAAGGTGATGCCCCCCCCCCCATTTCCGTGGCTGACTGAATGAGCAGGTGGAAGAAGAGGAGGAGGAAGCCGAGTAGGAGGAGGAGGCTACAGGAGGCAAAGAATGATGCCCTGCAATCCTTGGCGGCGGAAGGACGTGCGCCAAGGAACTCTCCGCCTGGGGCCCAGCCGCCACTACATTTACCCAGTGTGCAGTTAGGGAGATATAACGTCCCTGGCCGTGCTTACTGGTCCATGTATCTGTGGTTAGGTGGACCTTGCCACAGATGGCGTTGCGCAGTGCACACTTGATTTTATCAGATACTTGGTTGTGCAGGGAAGGCACGGCTGTCTTGGAGAAGTAGTGGCGGCTGGGAACAACATACTGTGGGACAGCCATGGCCATCAGCTGTTTGAAGCTGTCTGTGTCCACCAGCCTGAATGACAGCATTTCAAAGGTAGTTTAGAAATGCTGGCATTCAGGCCCAGGGCTCGAGGGTGGCTAGTTGGGAATTTACTCTTTCTCTCCAAGGTTTGTGAGATGGAGAGCTGAACGCTGCCGTGTGACATGGTGGAGATGCTTGGTGACGCAGGTGGTGTTGTCTGTGGCACATCCTCTGTTTAGTGGGCGGCAGGTGCCAACATTCCTCCCGAGGCGGAGGAAGAAGCCGAGGCAGCAACAGAAGAGGGAGCAGGGGGACCCAGAGTGAGTTCCTTGCTTTTAAGGTGTTTACTCCACTGCAGTTCATGCTTTGCATGTAGATGCCTGGTCATGCAGGTTGTGCTAAGGTTCAGAACGTTAATGCCTCGCTTCAGGCTCTGATGGCACAGCGTGCAAACCACTTGGGTCTTGTCGTCAGCACATTGTTTGAAGAAGTGCCATGCTAGGGAACTCCTTGAAGCTGCCTTTGGGATGCTCGGTCCCTGGTGGCGCTGGCCAGTAGCAGGCGAACTCTCTTGGCGGCGACTGTTCACCACTGCCTCTTCCTCTGAACTATGAAAGTCAGTGGCACGACCTTCATTCCATGTGGGGTCTAGGACCTCATCGTCCCCTGCATCGTCTTCCACACAGTCTTCCTCCCTGACCTCCTGTTCGGTCTGCACACTGCAGAAAGACGCAGCAGTTGGCACCTGTGTTTCGTCATCATCAGAGACGTGCGGACTCTGATGAGGTGGTATTCCCATGTCCTCATCATCAGGAAACATCAGTGGTTGTGCATCAGTGCATTCTATGTCTTCCACCACTGGGGAAGGGCTAGGTGGATTCCCTTGGGAAACCCTGCCAGCAGAGTCTTGAAACAGCATAAGAGACTGCTTCATAACTTGAGGCTCAGACAGTTTCCCTGATATACATGGGGGTGATGTGACAGACTGATGGGCTTGGTTTTCAGGCGCCACCTGTGCGCTTTCTGCAGAAGACTGGGTGGGAGATAATGTTGTGAACATTATGGAGCCACTGTCGGCCACCCAATCGACTAGTGCATGTACTTGCTCAGGCCTTACCATCCTTAGAACGGCATTGGGCCCCACCAAATATCGCTGTAAATTCTGGCGGGTACTGGAACCTGAAGTAGTTGGTTCACTAGGACGTATGGCTGTGGCAGAATGGCCACGTCTTCTCCCAGCACCAGAGGGTCCACTAACACCACCACGACTGCGTCCCTTACTGGATGTTTTCCTCATTGTTACCGTTCACCACAATAAGAAAAAAAATATTTGGCCCAATGTATTGAGTTCAAATTCAGGCATTTTTTATAGGCACCAAACACTATCTGCCTATGTATTTATGTAGCGTATTACACTAATCCAGGCACAGCAGTAAAAACAGATTTAGGGGAATATCAATTGTAGGCCTAGTATTTAGGCCCTGGATGAAAGGTATCCTGTTATGGACAGAATTACACTTAGAGATGCACAGTAGCGTGTGAAAAAATATATAGGATTATGCTTTCAGCAATTGTATTTTAAGACTTAGTGTAATATACCCTTTTACGGAAAGAAATACACTTGGAGATGCACAATAGTGTGTGCAAATGTAGAGGACTATGCTTTCAGCCCAGAACAAAATCTATCCTTTGCCGGACACTATTAAACTTGGCCAGCTACAGATAAAACCACTGATATACAGTATTGCTTTCTTGGCAATTGAATTTCACCCCCCAAAAAAAATCTATCCTTTACCGGACACTATTAATCTTGGCCAGCTACTGCTGGAACACCAGATTTAGGGGATTGCTATTTTGGCAATTGAATTTCACCCCAGAACAAAATCTATCCTTTGCCGGACACTATTAAAGTTGGCCAGCCACAGCTGGAACACCAGATTTACGGTATTTCTATTTTTAAAACTGAATTTCACTGCAGAAAATAATATATCCTATGACGGACACTATTAAACTTGTCCAGTCACAGCTGGAACACCAGATTTAGGGGATTGCTATTTTGGCAATTGAATTTCCCCCCAGAACAAAATCTATCCTTTGCCGGAAAGTATTAAACTTAGCCAGCTACAGCTGGAACACCAGATTTAGGGGATTGCTATTTTGGCAATTGAATTTCACCCCAGAAAAAAATCTATCCTTTGCCAGACAGCATACAGTATTACACTTGGCTATCCACAGCTGGAACACCAGATTTAGGGGATTGCTATTTTGGCAATTTAATTTCACCCCTCAATAAAATATAGAAATTTCTATCCTGAGTTTCTAGGGGTGACAATAAGCACAGCCAAGCCCCTGACGTAGGATATAGCAAAAAAAAACCCTAGTATTGATGGATTGATGGACTTGGTGGCAGCTTGTGCTGGTGCACCACAAGACACAAAATGGCCGCCGATCACCCCAGAAAAAAGTGACAGAAAAACACTCTGGGCAGCCTAAAAACCAGTGAGCAATTAACTAGCAGAAGTTTAATGATTCACAGCTGTAGATCGATCACTTCATTAGGTGTTTTTGCTGAGTTTTCCCTGCCTAATCTTGCCCTCACAGCAGCTGCATCCTATCCCTACACTAATCAGAGCAGAGTGACGTGCGGCACTACGTGACTCCAGCTTAAATAGAGGCTGGGTTACATGCTGCACTTGGCCAATCACAGCCATGCCAATAGTAGGCATGGCTGTGATGGCCTCTTGGGGAAAGTAGTATGACGCTTGTTGATTGGCTGCTTTGCAGGCTTTCAAAATGCGCCATTTTGAAACACCGAACCCGAACTTTTACGCAAATGTTCGGGTTCGGGTCCGTGTCACGAACACCCCAAAATTCGGTACGAACCCGAATTATACAGTTTGGGTTCGCTCAACCCTATGCCTAAGTCCTTTGATGCTGACGCATGAGGACCTTGTTTTTAGCCCTTCAGAAGGGAGGCAGAAGCCTCTAGATGCTGGAGGCCTCACGACTTTGTCCCTTTGCCCCCAACAAGTACTAGGGTTTCTCACGCTTTTTGTTATGAAAATCCCATGAAAGTCACATGGATCAGTGTACGCCCATGGACAGTAAATGTTAGTAGACCCAGCCTAAATTGGTCAGTAGCTGCAAAAAGTTTTAGCAACCTGGACTTCATTTTTTGCTGCAGTTTCTCCATCTGAAAACCATGTCCCCAGTAATGTCTTAGGTTCTAAATGAACGTCCCCAGATCTCTACCTCCTCTCTGTGGTATCATAATAATCTATCACCTTGGATGTGAGCGAGGTTTGTTTTCAATTTATCTAGACGGCACCGAGCTGCAGGAAGAGCTGGAATCAAAACCACGTTTCCTATTCTTCCTGAGTGATTGTGTTTTATGGACTTCAAGCTGTGACGAAGGGAAAGTGAGTGAGCGGGATATTGCTTTTAAGGAATCTGTATTATTATTCTCAAGGTCTTCTCAATTTCTCAGAATTTGTTGAAATGATAAGTGCGAGCATTTGGCTGGGAAATCGCAGAGGTCTAATGACTTTGGGTCAATCCTAAAGCATTACTATAGAGCTCTCTTTATCTATTGACCTCTATTTCGGTCACAGGTCCTCTGCTGGTCCCAGAATATGAAAAAAGCTTGGATTATCCAGACACAAAGTAGTGGAGAGAGATATATATTGTAAGCCAGAGGATGTGGACCCACTGTAATTTGACTTGAGACTACACCTAAGGGCAGTATCTTAGTGTCACCTCTGGCTTTAAGCCTTTCAACTCTGTACAGGGATCTGGACTTCGCTGCACGGAAAACACCAGGCTGCTACCTCCTGCAGTACTCTGTATTCAGATACAGCTGACCAAAAGATACTGGTGCAGGACACCAAATGGGTAGACAAGAGCATAGTCAGTGGACAGACTGAGGTCAGGACAGGCAGAGTTAATTTAATCTGGTAAATAGGGCAGGAAAGGTGGCACACGGTAAAACCAATGAGCAGATCAGGTTCATCCACAAGCAGAGGCCAGACACAGGAGGTCAGAAGACAAGGAAATAAGACAAGCCAAGAACCTTATGGCTCGGCAACCCTCCCATAGGCAAAGGCACCTTAAATTACTGATGGAAGGGAGACCTTGGCTTGTCACCGATTCCACTGTGTGCTGACCCTTCAAGAGCTTGAGAAAGAGCACACAACTTAAGGAACATGCAGTAACCGGCAGAAAGCAGGGATGACCAGAAGACCCAAGCATGGAGCTGGAGAGACAACTAACACCTTGGTGGTGGAACCGCCATCCAGAAGAGGAAAGATGCCAGTAAGCATGGACCACCAGCTAGGCTCACACATTGAAGATTGGCAAGTGAACCAGGAGGGGGTGCTAGATAGAAGAACAATGATGAGAAGGGCGTCTGATGTCCTGTCTAGGTAGGAGATCCACAACATCATATCATGAGACATGAGGGATGTCAGACAAAGCCTAGGCAACATATGGCAAGGGTCCCTATTACAGAAATCCTAACAGTGGATAATATATTTAAAGGGGTTTTCTAGTTTAAAAAGTAAGCTCCATTCTGGACCTTTATCTACAAGCTAGAGTGTAGATTAGCTACAAAGAGTGTCCTTTGCTCTGGAGGACTCAATACTTCCATGCTTTACAGCCACAGACCATTGATTTCAAAGGGAAGTGTGTAATGCTTAATTTTTCCTCTGGCGGAGCTGCAGGGAAATTTATTCCCACAGAATTCCAGGACCAGAATTGAGCACAGGAGGTTCCAGCAGTTGGACAACCTGTGATCAATCACAGGGGAGGGAACATTTGCAATAAAAAGGGATTTTCCAAGGTGGGTGAGGCTTTTAAACATCAATAGTTATGGCCTGTCCTAGAGCTGGCATGTCCTGTAGCACTTTGAATGTCTCTGGTCTCAGCTATCTTGAGCTCTATTAAAAGTCAGGTCTTATAAAAAGCTAGAGGAACCATATGTCACATTCAGAATGGGGGCTTTATGGATGGTGAAGAATAAATTATACAGTCTCAGTAGCTGACAATGCCACCCCTGCCTTACCACATGCTTTGCAGATTGGATTCTCGTAAAACATATAAAGCACCAGGTATTCATTCATTTCTATGATGGTGTCAAACGACCACATCTGAGAAGATGATTCCCAGGGTTTTATTAAATTCCACATGTGTCAACCATTTAATAGCACAGCAGTAAGCGGACACATATTGAAAACTTTTTGGAAGAGTGTGAAATTATTCTCAGCAAGCTGGAAATTATAGTTGCACAAAAGCTAGAGAGCCACAAGGTGGAAACAACTGATTTAAAATATACCTAATATAATACTTCCCTATCTGTGTAAAAATATATCTACTATAATACTGCCTCCTACATACAAGAGTATATCTACAATAATACTGCTCATATGTACAATAATATAACTACTATAATACTGTCCCTATGTACAAAAATATAACTACTATAATACTGCTCCTATGTACAAGAATATAACTACTATAATACTGCTCCTATGTTCAAGAATATAGCTACTATAATACTGCACCTATGTACAAGAATATAACTACTATAATACTGCCTCCTGTGTACAAGAATATAACTACTATAATACTGCCTCCTATGTACAAGAATATAACTACTATAATACTGCTCCTATGTACAAGAATATAACTACTATAATACTGATCCTATGTACAAGAATATAACTACTATAATACTGCTCCTATGTACAAGAATATAACTACTATAATACTGCCCCTTATATACAAGAATATAACTACTATAATACTGCCTCCTATATACAAGAATATAACTACTATAATACTTCTCCTATGTACAAGAATATAACTACTATAATACTGATCCTATGTACAAGAATATAACTAATATAATACTGCTCATATGTACATGAATATAACTACTATAATACAGCTCCTTTGTACAAGAATATAACTACTATAATACTGCTCCTATGTACAAGAATATAACTACTATAGTACTGCTCCTATGTACAAAAATGTAACTACTATAATACTGCTCCTATGTACAAGAATATAACTACTATAATACTGCTCCTATATACAAGAATATAACTACTATAATACTGCCTCCTATGTACAAGAATATAACTACTATAATACTGCTCCTATGTACAAGAATATAACTACTATAATACTGCCTCCTATGTACAAGAATATAACTACTATAATACTGCCTCCTATGTACAAGAATATAACTACTATAATACTGCTCCTATGCACAAGAATATAACTACTATAATACCGCTCCTATGTGCAAGAATATAACTACTATAATACAGCTCCTATGTACAAGAATATAACTACTATAATACTGCTTCTATGTACAAGAATATAACTACTATAATACTGCTCCTATGTACAAGAATATAACTACTATAATACTGCTACTATGTACAAGAATATAACTACTATAATACTGCTTCTATGTACAAGAATATAACTACTATAATACTGCTCCTATGTACAAGAATATAACTACTATAATACTGCTCCTATGTACAGGAATATAACTACTATAATACTGCCCCTATGTGCAAGAATATAACTACTATAATACTGCTCCTATGTACAGGAATATAACTACTATAATACTGCCCCTATGTACAAGAATATATCTGCTATAAAACTGTTCATGTACACACTTGTAGTCAGCTCACCTAGCTTTTTAATTGAAGTCTTCTGGGTGCACGGAAAACAGCTGGAAAGCTTCAAACATGAGGAAAGGAATATCCAGCACTCCTGTGTGTGGTGTAAAATCTTCTATTCTTTATTTCAAAACATCAACATGGATACATCTTCAATATCTTTTTTTACGCGTTTCGAGTATAAGATCATAGTTATCTTATGACTAAGATGTTATGATCGAAACGCGTTAGAAAAGATATAGAACTGCTTCAATAGAACTTCTACAAGAACTACTATAGCGCCCAAAGTTCAGAAGAGAGCTCGGCTAATTTCAGCGCTCCCGTAGAAATGAATGGAGGGTGGCCGCATGTGTGCGATGCGCTCTTTTTGTGTTCGGACGGGAGTTTCATTCTAGAGATAGGTGATTTGACCTGCACCTATCTGACATTTGTGGTATATCCTAGGAATATGCCACCAATGTTCTGGGTGAGACAAATCCTTTAATGCAGGCTGCTATCCCTGAGTTGTCAGAGTACTCCTGTAGATGGCAGAGCTCAGTGTTGTACTGGCAATCAGTCACGCACAGTGAGAAGAGAACGTTCCCTGCGGAGCTCCTATGCTACTCAGCTAAGTGTGTGACTTCTCCCAGTGTACATACAGTATTGCGGTCTATTGGCTAGGTAGTCTACGATCCTGTTCTCAGTTGATACAAGGTCCCTAGTTTTACCAGTTTCCTGTCAAGAAAGTTATCCTGACTACCCCCCCCCCCCCACACACACACATAAAACAGCTCCCCGTGTAGCATCTGAATTATTGTGTTTTGTGAATTTTCCAGATTTTGTGGATTTTGAGGGTCCTTAGTGTGTAATATTAGGAATATGGCAGATATCAGTCAGATATATAAATGTAAATATCTCTGTAGGTTCCCAATACTTAAGATGTATAATATTAACCCCTTCGGGCCAATTTCGTTTTTTTATTCTCTGCCATGAGTTTTTTTTTTACTTTTCCGTTCACATAGCTGTTTGTTGGCTTGCTTTTTTGTAGTTTTTCATGTCACCATTTAATTTACCATAGCTTGTACTGAAAAACTATTGCACTCTTTTGGGATTCTGCCTCAGGCAGGGCCTAACAGGAAGATTTAGAAGGGCAGGCCTAGGAGCCTTCACAAGTCACCAGGCTGCCGTGGGAATCGATTGGCACCCGGCAATTTTGCTGTAAAGGAGCTGATTGAGGGAGTGCTAGTTTCTATAAATAAACATTTAAAGGAAATCTGTCTGGCCATGGGAGGCTCCGCCCCTCCCACTAAGCCCTGCCCACTCAATTTAAAATTGAAAAAAGTTGCTAATTTTTGTTCAAAACCAATCGCTGCCAAAATACCTGAAAATTTGTTCAGATTTTACTAGAAATTTCCCCCTAAATATGTTGTATTCATCTGTCCCCCAGTCCTCTCCTTAGCCTTAAAGGAGTTATTCAACCCCTATAATGACCCCCCCTTTGCCCGGGCTCCTTGTATATGTTATACTTACCCGCTCCCTGGCACCCGCGTCTTTCCGAATCTCTGCACGGCCACTGCTGCATCCCAAAACATCCACTGACAGGGAATGACCCCCCTAGCATCGCAGGTGACGAGATGCAGCGGCGGCCGTGCAGAGATCCTGATAGAAGAGGGTGTCGGGGAGCAGGTAAGTATAATGTATACTAGTGGCCCGGGCATTAGGGGGGTCATTATATGGGTTGGGTAACCCCTTTAAATAGCAGTTATCAGAGAACAATAGGCGGCCCTTCAATCGCCCCAAAATCAGCTTCACCTTGGCCTGACATGGCTGATAACAGAAAACAGTAGACTGCATTAAACTGCACAGGGTATGAAGTAAATGGACTGCAGGTGCGGAGTCCCTTTAAGGAAGAGTGCAGCGGGAGGCCTGTTTTCTGC
Organism: Bufotes viridis; assembly: GCA_033119425.1. Lineage (NCBI taxonomy): Eukaryota > Metazoa > Chordata > Amphibia > Anura > Bufonidae > Bufotes > Bufotes viridis. The sequence goes on along the minus strand of CM065591.1, from coordinate 494,971,649 downwards.
AGGATACACAGAAGAGACACATATGTAAACACAATGTAGCCAGCGCTGGATACAATTTCCTGTCCGTGGCTTTGTCTCTGTGGCCCAGTAATAAACAATCTCCTAAAACAGAACATTTTAAAGGATCTGACAAGTGCTCTGAGCAAATAAACAATTGCTGATGCGCCCTGTGTTATCTGCACGATTGCCCTGGAAATAAGGCATTAAACATAAGGTAAATGAGGAGCCCTGGGCGCTGTCCGCCGCCGGTCATGTGCTGCGGAGCCCGTCGTGAGTGTCCTCAAAGAGGCCTATAACTTTGTTGTGCCGGGAAGTAATCTACCCATGATAAATGGAAAAAAAAAACTATTGTCACTTTAAATTGTTGGCTGAAGAAGGGAGCTGACAACCAGTTGGGGTTTATTTCTTATAAATACGGTTGTCAGAGTTTGTATAAAGACTGGTTAAAGAAGTAAATGCTGCTTTCTTCTGTGCGAGCAATACCACTTTATCCTCTCTGGCTGTTGAGATGATCACAGCACTCCGGGTGATCAAGAAGATTGACTTGGTTGTGAAATGACAGCCGCTCCTTCTCTATCAGGGTATGGAACTGATAAAGAGGTTCCTGCTCTACCAGGGCATGGGACTGATGACTGCTGCTTCTTCTCTACCAGGGCATGGGACTGATGAATGATGCTTCTTCTTTATCAGGGCATGGGACTGATGACAGCTGTTCCCAGGGCATGGGACTGATGACTGCTGCTTCTTCTCTACCAGGGCATGGGACTGATGACTGCTGCTTCTTCTTTATCAGGGCATGGGACTGATGACAGCTGTTCCCAGGGAATGGGACTGATGACTGCTGCTTCTTCTCTATCAGGGCATGGGACTGATGACAGCTGTTCCCAGGGAATGGGACTGATGACTGCTGCTTCTTCTTTATCAGGGCATGGAACTGATGACAGCTGTTCCCAGGGCATGGGACCGATGGCTGCTGCTTCTTCTCTTCCAGGGCATGGGACTGATGACAACTGTTCCCAGGGCATGGGACTGATGACTGCTGCTTCTTCTCTACCAGGGCATGGGACTGATGACTGCTGCTTCTTCTCTATCAGGGCATGGGACTGATGGCTGCCGCTTCTTCTCTTCCAGGGCATGTGACTGATGACTGCTGCTTCTTCTCTATTAGGGCATGGGACTGATGGCTGCTGCTTCTTCTCTATCAGGGCATGGGACTGATGACTGCTGCTTCTTCTCTACCAGGGCATGGGACTGATGACTGCTGCTTCTTCTCTATCAGGGCATGGAACTGATGACAGCTGTTCCCAGGGAATGGGACTGATGACTGCTGCTTCTTCTTTATCAGGGCATGGGACTGATGACAGCTGTTCCCAGGGCATGGGACCGATGGCTGCTGCTTCTTCTCTTCCAGGGCATGGGACTGATGACAACTGTTCTCAGGGCATGGGACTGATGACTGCTGCTTCTTCTCTACCAGGGCATGGGACTGATGACTGCTGCTTCTTCTCTATCAGGGCATGGGACTGATGGCTGCCGCTTCTTCTCTTCCAGGGTATGTGACTGATGACTGCTGCTTCTTCTCTATTAGGGCATGGGACTGATGGCTGCTGCTTCTTCTCTATTAGGGCATGGGACTGATGGCTGCTGCTTCTTCTCTTCCAGGGCATGGGACTGATGGCTGCTGCTTCTTCTCTTCCAGGGCATGTGACTGATAACTGCTGCTTCTTCTCTATTAGGGCATGGGACTGATGGCTGCTGCTTCTTCTCTATCAGGGCATGGGACTGATGACTGCTGCTTCTTCTCTACCAGGGCATGGGACTGATGACTGCTGCTTCTTCTCTATCAGGACATGGGACTGATGGCTGCTGCTTCTTCTCTTCCAGGGCATGGGACTGATGACTGCTTCTTCTCTTCCAGGGCATGGGACTGATGGCTGCTGCTTCTTCTCTTCCAGGGCATGGGACTGATGACTGCTGCTTCTTCTCTATCAGGGCATGAGACTGATGACTGCTGCTTCTTCTCTACCAGGGCATGGGACTGATGACTGCTGCTTCTTCTCTATCAGGGCATGAGACTGATGACTGCTGCTTCTTCTCTACCAGGGCATGGGACTGATGACTGCTGCTTCTTCTCTACCAGGGCATGGGACTGATGACAGCCACTCCTTCTCTATCAGGCCACAGGGCTGATGACAGTCATTCCCTCAGGTCATGGGACTGATGACAGCTGCTCCCTCTCTGTCAGGACATGGTACTGATTATAGCCACTCCTCCTCTATTAGCTCTATCAGGGCAGAGGACTGATGACAGCTGTTCCATGGCCTGTACTCAGTTTTCAAGGTGCAGAGAAGTAGTGATTGGGTAGCAAAGCAAAATTAGTGACCACTATACATCAGAGAGTAGGGCATTACACCAATGGACACTAGAAACTAGGTGACTAAACTACTAGATATCAGGATTTATTTCTAGATACTAGGGACTAGGGGACCAAACTATTCAGTATCAGGGACTGTCACTGGATACCAGGGACTGGGGAAAGAAATCACTAGACATTAGGAACTGTCACTAGATATCATGAATTAGGGATAGGGAACCAAATCGTCTATTAACAGGAGTTTTCACTGGATACCAGGGACTGGGGAAATAAACCATTGTACATCAGGGACAGTCACTAAATACAAGGGACTGGTGAACTAAACTACTCAGCATCAGGGACTGTCATTACATACCAGGGACTGGGGAAATAAACCATTGTACATCAGGGACTGTCACTAAATACAAGGGACTGGTGAACTAAACTACTCAGCATCAGGGACTGTCATTACTTACCAGGGACTGGGGAAATAAACCACTGAACATCAAGAACTATCTCTAGACACCAGGGACAGGTGCACCAAACCACTGAACATCAGAGATTGTCAGTAGATACCAGGGACTAGAACATTGTAACTAGATATGTCACTAGAACCAAATCATCAGGAGTGGTCACTAGATACCAGGAACTGGCGAACCAAATTAATGTACTTTCGGAACAGTCACTAGATACTAGGGACTAGAGCACTAAACCACTGGACATTACGGCTGTCACTGGACACCAAGGACTAGAGCACTGTCCCTAGATACATAACATGGACTGGGGAACCAAATCATTGGATATGAAGAGTTGTCACTAGAGACCAGGGAGGGACTATTACCAAATTAGTGGACATCGGGGACTGTCATTACATACCAAGGAAAAAACCAGGGAGTTACAAACCAACATAGTTTATAATGCTGAAAAAAAGCCCTCTGCCCATCCAGTTCGACCTGTTTCCTGCAAGTTGATCTAGAGGAAGGCAAAAAATCCCTGTGAGGTAGAAGCCAATTTTCACCAAAATTCCTTCCCGACTCCAATCAGGCATCAGAATAACTCCCTAAATCAACGACCCCTCTCTAGTAGCTATAACCTGTAATATTATTACACTCCAGAAATACATCCAGGCCCCTCCTGAGCTCCTTTATTGTACTCACCATCACCACCTCCTCAGGCAGAGAGTTCCATAGTCTCACTGCTCTTACAGTGAAGAACCCTTTTCTATGTCTGTGTACAAACCTTCTTTCCTCCAGACGCAGAGGATGTCCCCTCGTCACAGTCACAGTCCTGGGAATAAATAAATGATGGGAGTGATCTTTGTACTGACCCCTGATATATTTATACATAGTTATTAGATCTCCCCTCAGTCGTCTTTTTTCTAAAGTGAATAACCCTAATTTTGATAACCTTTCAGGGTACTGTAGATCCCTCATTCCAGTTATTACTTTAGTTGCCCTCCGCTGAACCCTCTCCAGCTCTACTATGTCTGCCTTGTTCACAGGAGCCCAAAACTGTACACAGTCCTCCATGTGTGGTCTGACCAGTGATGTGTAAAGTGTCAGGACTATGTTGTACACATAAACAGGATCAATGGAGTGATTCACTCCTAGATACAAAGAACTTGAAATTATTTAAGAATTTACTACATTTTAAGATGGAGAAATTGCTACAATTGTATTGAGTTTAGATAATCCCCCGTGAGCTAAAGGCCATGTTCACAGATTAAAGATTCTGTCCAGATTTATGTGCAGATCCCGCACGGTAATCAGCTGGGACTTGTAGTTCTTCCCAAACATCAGGAGAAGCCTGCTGATATCAATGACGACTCTCTCTTATTCTATTTCCAGAAATTTCTGGATCCTAAGCCTACACACTACGCAATGTCACTTTAAACATGAAATTATCTGGTATGGTCCTGAAATGACAAATTGTGGAATTCCTGCGCAACACACGGGTTTGTTCTTGAAGTTTTGCCAATAATGCCTTAAATCCACAGCATTGCTTTATTTTCAATGTAAACATGAGTGTGGACGGGAGTATTTAGACATAAACTGGCAGCACTGGGCATATATACAGCATTCAGCAGATGTCGCCTATGACAGATCTGTGTATCCAGTCCCTGCCCAAGAAAACATGTACGAGCGACAGAATGTACACAGCCCGGCATGCAGTTCTGCATGTTTTAGTTTCCAGTCCTAAAATTTCTGAGTTGTGATGGTTGCCCACATGATAATCAAGGCTGTGTACTCGAATCGCCATCTGTACATGCCGGGGATTCTACGTCGGTCACGTTGCCTGTCGCTAGGAATCTGTCACGGTGAAACTGTGTTTGGGAAATAGGTCTTCGGTATGAAAATTATCCGCCATCAATGGAGGGAGCCAGGAGCCGCCATTGGCTCAGTATAGAAAGTCGTGATCAGTCGTAGCGTGCTCCATGTCTGTAATAACAATTGCACAAAGTGAACTTCCAATCCTTGATTAGGAGATTCTGTTACTAACATCAACATGTGTCTTGGAAATGGAAACAAAATCTGAAACATGACCGACAGGAGAACAACAGTAACATGCATATTTTTAGAAATGTGGAAAAAAGCTTTACTTTTTAGAAAAGATAACTTGGCAATGGAGGAGGTCAGAGGTCAACATTTTATGTTCATTCTAATTGTTCAATAAAAAGGATTAGCCCCCAATATATAGAGATATAACATACATATTACTGCTTCCTATGTACAAGAATGTAACTACTATAATACTGCCTCCTATGTACAAGAATATAACTACTATAATACTGCCTCCTATGTACAAGAATATAACTACTATAATACTGCCCCTATGTACAAGAATATAACTACTATAATACTGCCCCTATGTACAAGAATATAAGTACTATAATACTGCCTCCTATGTACAAGAATATAACTACTATAATACTGCCCCTATGTACAAGAATATAGCTACTATAATACTGCTCCTATGTACAAGAATATAACTACTATAATACTGCCTCCTATGTACAAGAATATAACTACTATAATACTACTCCTATGTACAAAAATATAACTACTATAATACTGCCTCCTATGTACAAGAATATAACTACTATAATACTGCTCCTATGTACAAGAACATAACTACTATAATACTGCTCCTATGTACAAGAATATAACTACTATAATACTGCTCCTATGTACAAGAATATAACTACTATAATACTGCCTCCTATGTAGAAGAATATAACTACTATAATACTGCTTACTATGTGCGAGAATATAGCCACTATAATACTGCATCCTATGTACAAGAATATAACTACTATAATACTGCCTCCTATGTACAAGAATATAACTACTATATTACTGCCTCCTATGTACAAGAATATAACTGCTATAATACTGCCTCCTATGTACAAGAATATAACTACTATAATACTGCTCCTATGTACAAGAATATAACTACTATAATACTGCTCCTATGTACAAGAATATAACTACTATAATACTGCTCCTATGTACAATTATATAACTACTATGATACTGCCTCCTCTGTACAAGAATATAACTACTAAAATACTGCTCCTATGTACAAGAATATAACTACTATAATACTGCTCCTATGTACAAGAATATAACTACTATAATACTGCCTCCTATGTACAAGAATATAACTACTATAATACTGCCTCCTCTATGTACAAAGAATATAACTACTATAATACTGCTCCTATGTACAAGAATATAACTACTATAATACTGCTCCTATGTACAAGAATATAACTACTATAATACTGCCTCCTATGTACAAGAATATAACTACTATAATACTGCTCCTATGTACAAGAATATAACTACTATATTACGGCTCCTATGTACAAGAATATAACTACTATAATACTGCTCCTATGTACAAGAATATAACTACTATAATACTGCTTCCTATGTACAAAGAATATAACTACTATAATACTGCCTCCTATGTACAAGAATATAACTACTATAATACTGCTTCCTATGTACAAGGAATATAACTACTATAATACTGCCCCTATGTACAAGAATATAACTACTATAATACTGCCTCCTATGTACAAGAATATAAATACTATAATACTGCTTCTATGTACAAGAATATAACAACTATAATACTGCACCTATGTACAAGAATATAACTGCTATAATACTGCTCCGATGTACAAGAATATAACTACTATAATACTGCCTCCTATGTACAAGAATATAACTACTATAATACTGCCTCCTATGTACAAGAATATAACTAATATAATACTGCTCCTATGTACAAGAATATAACAGGATCCTGATCCAGATGTACAGTGTGTGTGTACAATCCTTGTTGCCACGTTAATAAAAGGAAGAAATTGCACCAGACAATCCAGCAGTGCCGGACATCCCTTTTTTCCAGGATCCTGATCAGTCTTTGAAATGCTTTGAGGTTACTATGGCAGCCAGGACGCTATTAAAGTCCTGGTTGCCATAGTAGTAGTGGGGAGCGGGGGAGCGGTATACTTACAGTCCGTGCGGCTCCTGGGGCGCTCCAGAATGATGTCAGAGCGCCCCATGCGCATGGATCACGGGAGCCGCACGGATGGTAAGTATACTTCTCCCCCGCTCCCCACTACACTTTACCATGGCAGCCGGGACTTTAGCATCCTGGCTGCCATGGTAACCATTGAGTAAAAGCTAAACGTCGGATCCGGCGATGCGCCGAAATGACGTTTAGCTTAAGGCCGGATCCGGATTAATGCCTTTCAATGGGCATTAATTCCGGATCCGGCCTTGCGGCAAGTGTTCAGGATTTTTGGCCGGAGCAAAAAGCGCAGCATGCTGCAGTATTTTCTCCGGCCAAAAAACGTTCCGGTCCTGAACTGAAGACATCCTGATGCATCCTGAACGGATTTCTCTCCATTCAGAATGCATTGGGATAATCCTGATCAGGATTTTTCCGGCATAGAGCCCCGACGACGGATCTCTATGCCGGAAAACAAAAAACGCTAGTGTGAAAGAGCCCTTAGTGCTCTCCTGATGTCTGGAGAAAGCCCGGGGAGTGGCCATCCTGGGTGGGGAAGTTCCCCAAGCAAGGCCCAGGCTTCCAGGCCAGACCCTTCCAATTGTGGATGCAAATCCCAAAGAGAACTTTGTGCAGAGAAATGCTCAAGATGCAAGTGTTTTCACCTCAAGGAACAGAGAGGAAGATATTGGAATGAGAAAAGGAATGAAAGAAGGAGCAACAGAAACTGCTTCTAAGGAAAATAAGGAAAGACAGTCGGCCATGCAAGGTTTGCAAAATGCTAAAAAAACAGATGAGTCCAAAAGGAATCATTTATTGGAAATATACAAAGTACAAGGGAAATCCAGCAAGGTGGCCATCATGGAGGACAGAGCTCGTCCCGTGCAGCAGGTGTGCAGCTCACCCCTCCAGCTCACAGACAGCGCAGAACCTCCCTGGAGAGACTGACATTGCAGGAGAACCTGCAGCAGCAGGATCTGGTGTCCAACATGGCGTGCACAGGCCGCACAAGATCTCAGGCTGGTGGCGGGAGCATCAAGCATGCTGAGAAGCCTGTGGAGATGGCTCAGGGAAACCTGCAGCAAAGTCTCCAGGAGCCTCCAGGACGGTCACAGGTGCAGACTCTGGAGCCAGTGATGAGACCATCCAGCCTGGAATGGGGAAGCTGAAGGACTCTGAGTTCAAACAGCCTCAGACTTTGCCCAAACCAAGACCACTGGTGAAGGAGACGGCGCGTGCATCTGGGCTGCAGCTGGTGGAGGAGATCCCAGGGCTGGTAAGGAGAATGGGGGAGCTGAACCACCATAAGGAAATGCTGCAGATGCAGATAGTCTGTCTATACAAACTAAAGACTGCAAACCCTGAGAGTAACACCTTGTATGATGGCAGACTGCACTCACTGAGCGTAGAGCTGGCTGGGGTGGTGAGGGAGATGGACTGTGTCCTGGAGAGGATGGGGCCCCTGGCAGAGTCCTATAGAAATCAGGAGCGGTTTGCCACATATAGCCAGAGCACTGTACTTGATTCCAGATCCTCTGTTGCTGAATCACAGTCAGATATTACCCCAGATAAGCCCGGCAGATGACACGGCCTGTGCTGCAGGCGGCGAGCTTCTCATTCAAAGAGGGAGATACATGCAGAGGGAAGCAAGTACAACAGAGCCCTGCACCACAAGTCCCAGCAGGCACCATGCAACAACAGCCGCAGAGGCCAACAGCGCAAGTCCCAGCAGGCACCTGCAAAACAGCAGCCACAGAGACATGCACCACAAGTCCCAGCAGGCACCATGCAACAGCAGCCACAGAGCCCTGCACTACAAGTCCCAGCAGGCACTGTAAAACAGCAGCCACAGAGACATGCACCACAAGTCCCAGCAGGCAACATGCAACAACAGCCACAGAGGCATGCACCACAAGTCCCAGCAGGCACCATGCAACAGCAGCCACAGAGACATGCACCACAAAGTACTGGGCAGCAGCAGCCACACAGTTCTACAGCTATCCCTGAGCAGGAGCATGAAGCCCAGGAACGAGCAGAGGCAACACAAGTCCCAGCAGGCACTGCACAGCAGCAGGACAGTGGGCCTTCATCCAGGTGTCAGGTTGATGAGACAGAACAAATCTCTTTTGCTGGGGAACAGACTGGTGCTGATGGCGGACATGGACCTGCTGGGTCAGAGGCGGGAGGGACATAATGTCTGTGTGGGAATTTTCTGATGGTGACATAGAGGTGGACGGGGTGGGAGAAACTGTGCAGAGTAATGTGCAGGATTTCCCCCTTACCTTCAACCACACAAGGTGTGACAGAACCTTCTAGAGCAGACGCTCCCCTGTAGATCAGACCCGTCAGGACCCCCTAGAAACGCCTGGAGCCGTGGCGCTCCATCCTTCTCCTCTAGTGCAGGCTATACAGGCCAGGCATTTAAAAGAAGGAATGTGGTGAGGTTCAAACACCGAGGCGCCAAAGAAGACCTCCCAGATAGGAGGTTTGTGGTCCGAGAACTTCTGTGTCGCCAGATGGGGTTCGTGCCGGCAGACATCCTGGCAGTTATAAACCTACCAGATAGACAAGGTTATGATGTGAGCTTTAAACTCATGTGTAATCTGGATAGGTTCTGGGCTAATTTCCCCAGGTTTAGAGACACAGAAGGTTGGAGTAAATTCATTTTTATTCCAATCTCCAAACCGGACACAGTCACAGTCAACATCATATTCTGGAATGAGGCCGTCCCTCCCCAGGATATTGTGGTGTGGCTCCGGAGACACTGTGACCTTATGTCTGACCTGACTAAGAACAGGGACGATGACGGTATCTGGACGGGAGGGTGGAAGGTCCTGGTCAAACTGCGCCAGCAGAACAATATCACATGGCATCTACCCAACTCTTTCTACATAGGTAGAGAGAAAGGTGTCTGCTTTTACCCTGGTCAGCCCAGGAAGTGCTTCAGATGTGGCAAGGCCGGTCATCTGGCCAGTGCCTGTACTGTGGTAAAGTGCAATCTATGTGGTGAGGTCGGCCATGTAAGTGCTAACTGTGAGACCATCAGATGTAATCTGTGTGGAAACATGGGCCACCCTCACAGAGATTGCCCAGATGCATGGCACAACATCTGTAAAGAGCTTCCTGATGAGGAACTGGTGGAAGAAGCAGAGGCTGTAGAGGAGGAGGCCTTGATGTCAGGGACAATACTGACCAGGCAAGAAGTCCAGCAAGGGTCGTTGGATAGTGTAGAGCCAGAACATCAGGGCTCAGAGAGTGGGCAGGGTGACATGGAGACTGTCCCTCAGGACCAACAACAGTCAGACGGAGCCTCGTCTGTATCACCATCTGTACCTGAGGAGAGCAAGAAGGGCAAACGGAGGAAAAAGACGCCTCCTCCCGTAAGCCCGAAGAAGATTACAACATGGGCCAAAGGGCAAAAAAAAAAGTCCATACAGGTGCAGATGTAATGGTGATATCCAATAGGTATGAGGTTCTGACAGAGTCAGATGCTGATTATCAGCAAGAGCTACAAAGGATAGACAAGGAATGTGAAGGCGACACAGGAGACCCCCAACAAAAAGGAGACCAATTGCGATAGAAGATCAGGTAGAGACAGACATGGAAACTAGTGGCAGACAGAACAACTCAGACTCTGACCTATGATGATGGGGACTTCACTGCTTTTATTTTTTGTGCTCTAATGGCCGCGTTTTCTTTAAAAATAGCTTCAAGTAACGTGAACAGCATAAAAGTAAGGAGTACGAGACACGCTGTGTACGACCATCTCAGGTATCTGGGTGCAGATGTCATCTTCTTGCAGGAGACCCGTCTGACCACATTAGGGCTTTTAGGTGAGGCAAAAAGAGATTGGCAGTCTGGTCCTTCTTTTTGGTCACTGGCTGTGGAGCCTTATGCCGGGGTGGCTATCATGTTTACCACCAATAATGTGACAGTACATCGGTTAACAGAGGTGGCGATGGGAAGATGTCTGGTTCTAGAAGTCACTATACATGGTAGAAGGCTCCGGCTCATTAATATCTATGGCCCACAGTCAGTGGCAGAAAGGATCCAGTTGTTCAGTGAGGTGAAGCAGTATCTCTTTACCTCAGTTCCTGTGGTAATGGCTGGAGATTTCAATGTCGCTAGAACATCGGGTGACAGATCCTCTGGCCGAGCAGTGACCAGGGACTCTAAAGTCTTGAACAACATGATCTCTCAGGCAGGTCTCAGTGATGTCTTCACCCAGGGAGGTAGAAAGCCTAACTTCACCTACTCTTGTGCCGACAGAAGGAGTAGGATAGATTTGGCTTTTGTTAGTCCGGCAGAGACTGTCAGTGGGAGGAAGGAGCGAGGAGTCCCGTATTCAGATCATCTAGCCTTGTATTTCTCTTTGGGACCCATGAAGCGCCCTGATATTGGTAAGGGGTTATGGAGACTGAACTCCAGTCTCTTGGAAGACCCTTATGTCCAGGAAGTCATCCACTCTCTTCTTCAGCAACAACTTGACAGAGTGGATTTCTATGAGAACATGGCTGACTGGTGGGAGGACGTCAAGGTGGAGATCAGATCCCTCTTGAGGAAACTGTCTTTTAAGAAAGGGAAGAGTAAGTACAGCCAGTATCTCAGGCTGCGGAAAGAATTGGAGTCACTGTATTCGGCGGGTGGGGATGACAAACAAAAGATTGACCGACTGAAATCTGAGATAAGGCAGTATCAGTACAGCAGGTACACCTCCCTGGTTCTGGAACGGGATTATGGGTCCTTAGGGGCTCCTGATCCCTTTGAGAACTGTCGGGAACGTGTGGCAAACAAAGTGGTCGCAGGTCTCACTGACTCCCAGGGTGTTTTGCAGGAATCTCGGGAGGGTATCCTGGGGGTGGTGAGATCTTACTATACTGACTTGTTTCAGAGGAAGGTTTTGGATAAAGAGAAGATGACTCAATTCTTGGAGGCAACTCCAGGCCCTGATACTAACGATGTGGACTTTTCTCCTTTGACAGCAGAATTAACGGTGGAGGAGGTTAAAGTGGCCATTGACCAGTTACATCTGAAGAAGGCACCAGGTCCAGACGGTATAACAGCAGAATTCTATAAGAAGTTCAGAGACCACTTAGCTCCAATCCTCATGGACGTGTACAAAAATTGTCTAGAAAGTCACCTGATGCCTCCGTCCATGAGGGTGTCCTCGTTAATTCTGCTGTCTAAAGGTAAGGAGCCTAGTGACATCAAGAACTGGAGGCCAATTGCCCTCTTGAATGTCGACAGGAAGATTCTGGCAAAAATTCTGTTCTCTAGGTTAGTCTGTTTGTCCCGGGCACTGTTGGCAGGCTGTCAGTTCGGCACAGTAAAAGGGCGGAACATCTCTGGAGCAGTCATCTCGATAAGGGAGATGTTTGAGAGATGTAAAGCTCTGAGGTGTGGGAGATATGTTGTAGGTCTGGACCAGGCTAAAGCCTTTGACAGAGTAGACCACGAGTATCTATGGGCCACTTTGTCAAAGTACGGTATTCGGGACAATTCATCGATTGGCTGAAAACTTTGTACAGAGAGGCTGAGAGCTTTCCTCTGGTCAATGGTTGGCAGGGTGACACGTTCAGGGTTGAGGCTGGGGTGAGACAAGGTTGCCCGTTGAGTCCACTACTGTATGTGTTTGCCTTGGACCCGTTCCTGAGGTCGCTGCAGGAGTGTGATTTTCAGGGGTGCCGGTCCCCATTGCCTGCCCCTGAGTGTTGTTGCCTACGCGGATGATGTGACTGTGGTGATATCTGAGCCTCGTGAGGTGGAGATGTTGTCTGCAGCCATCAGAAGTTACTCGGAGGCCTCAGGGTCTCTGGTCAACCTTGAGAAGAGTCAAGCTCTCTGGACTTTAAGTACAGATCCAGACTTTGATCTGCCACAATTTTCGAAAGCCTCCACCTATATTAAGATCTTAGGGGTTAAATTCGGGAGGGAAGATAATGCCAGGATAAATTGGGAAGAAAGATTGGAAGCCGGAAATGCAAAGGTTCAGCGATGGAAGAACTGGAGGCTGACCTATAGAGAAAGGGTTAAAATGTTAAAGACTTACCTGGTCCCCGTCTTCTTATATGTGTCCGTTGTCTTTCCTTTGCCAGAATCTTTCTCGGCTAGGCTCTTTAGCCTGTTCTTCCAGCTTCTTTGGGGGAACAGGTTGAACCCAGTAAAAGAGGGATCACCTACCTACAGAGGAGAGAGGGTGGGCTGGATATGATAAATCCAAGGGTGTTCTTTGACTCCGTGTTTCTTAAAGTTAATTTTGGTTTCCCGGACTCAGAGAACGGCTCCCTGTGGGTGAACAGTGTCAGGGACTGGATATTGCCTTTTGCAGAATCTTGGGTGCGAGGCGGCAGTCTCAAGAGGGTCGATTGACTCGTGACTACCTCCCCAGTACCTGGAATATGGTCTCAGATGCCTGAAGAAATGGGGTATAGAGAAGTCTTACATTCAGACTAAGACCAGGAAAGAGCTTTACTTTACAGTGTGTAAGACCTTCTTCTGTTTACAGCCCACACTGAAAGACTGTACGAGCACCATCCTACAGGACAGTCTGAGGTTCCTCAATGCAGTAAGGCTCCCTCCTAAATTGTTTGATATTGCTTGGCTGTCTTTGCAAGGGAAGCTTTTTGTTAAAGAAAATTTAAAATTTCTGAGCGTGTCCGACCGTAAGTGTCCCTTGGGTTGTCAGCAGGAAGAGACCATGGCACATTTCATATCAGAGTGCTGGGGAGGGAGAAAAATATGGCAGGAAATATCTTGTAAGCTAAAAATCCCAAGACTGCAGTCTCTAAAATACCCAGACATCATCTATGGAGCACCATCTAATGTAGGTGACATTGACCGGGGGACCATGTATCTGATCATTACAGTCATCAAGTACTATCACTGGAACACCAGAACCAGAGTGTCCATCAGTAACGAGCCGTTCCAGCACACAAAAGCAGTGAACCTCATTATGTCAGAGCTGAGGTGGATCAAATCCCTGGAAGTCAGGAAAAATAAGAACCACGTGAGATTATGGAGGAATGTGTATATGGATTAACGTTACTTTTAATGCATTTGGAATATGCTTGATTTCATTTATTTCTTCTGTTAAAAAAAAAAAAAAAGGACCCATGTTAAGTTGAAGTTATGAGTTAACTCTGTATTAGAGGTGTATGATTTCTGTTAAATGACCATTATTTTTTGAAAGTTTTGTTGGGAAAGTATATTTCATAATTGTATGTTTTTACTAATAAAAATTGCCTCCTATGTACAAGAATATAACTACTATAATACTGCCTCCTATGTACAAGAATATAACTACTATAATACTGCCTCCTATGTACAAGAATATAACTACTATAATACTGCTCCTATGTACAAGAATATAACTACTATAATACTGCTCCTATGTACAAGAATATAACTACTATAATACTGCTCCTATGTACAAGAATATAACTACTATAATACTGCTCCTATGTACAAGAATATAACTACTATAATACTGCTCCTATGTACAAGAATATAACTACTATAATACTGCTCCTATGTACAAGAATATAACTACTATAATACTGCTCCTATGTACAAGAATATAACTACTATAATACTGCCTCCTATGTACAAGAATATAACTACTATAATACTGCCTCCTATGTACAAGAATATAACTACTATAATACTGCCTCCTATGTACAAGAATATAACTACTATAATACTGCCTCCTATGTACAAGAATATAACTACTATAATACTGCTTCTATGTACAAGAATATAACTACTATAATACTGCTCCTATGTACAAGAATATAACTACTATAATACTGCTCCTATGTACAAGAATATAACTACTATAATACTGCCTCCTATGTACAAGAATATAACTACTATAATACTGCCTCCTATGTACAAGAATATAACTACTATAATACTGCTCCTATGTACAAGAATATAACAGGATCCTGATCCAGATGTACAGTGTGTGTGTACAATCCTTGTTGCCACGTTAATAAAAGGAAGAAATTGCACCAGACAATCCAGCAGTGCCGGACATCCCTTTTTTCCAGGATCCTGATCAGTCTTTGAAATGCTTTGAGGTTACTATGGCAGCCAGGACGCTATTAAAGTCCTGGTTGCCATAGTAGTAGTGGAGAGCGGGGAGCGGTATACCACAGTCCGTGCGGCTCCTGGGGCGCTCCAGAATGATGTCAGAGCGCCCCATGCGCATGGATCACGGAGCCGCACGGATGGTAAGTATACTTCTCCCCGCTCCCACTACGCTACCATGGCAGCCGGGACTTTAGCATCCTGGCTGCCATGGTAACTCATTGAGTAAAAGCTAAGCGTCGGATCCGGCGATGCGCCGAAATGACGTTTAGCTTAAGGCGGATCCGGATTAATGCCTTTCAATGGGCATTAATTCCGGATCCGCCTGCGGCAAATGTTCAGGATTTTTGGCCGGGCAAAAAGCGCAGCATGCTGCAGTATTTTCTCCGGCCAAAAACGTTCGGTCCTGAACTGAAGACATCCTGATGCATCCTGAGCGGATTTCTCTCCATTCAGAATGCATTGGGATAATCCTGATCAGGATTTTCCGGCATAGAGCCCTGACGACGGATCTCTATGCCGGAAAACAAAAAACGCTAGTGTGAAAGAGCCCTTAGTGCTCTCCTGATGTCTGGAGAAAGCCCGGGGAGTGGCCATCCTGGGTGGGGAAGTTCCCCAAGCAAGGCCCAGGCTTCCAGGCCAGACCCTTCCAATTGTGGATGCAAATCCCAAAGAGAACTTTGTGCAGAGAAATGCTCAAGATGCAAGTGTTTTCACCTCAAGGAACAGAGAGGAAGATATTGGAATGAGAAAAGGAATGAAAGAAGGAGCAACAGAAACTGCTTCTAAGGAAAATAAGGAAAGACAGTCGGCCATGCAAGGTTTGCAAAATGCTAAAAAAACAGATGAGTCCAAAAGGAATCATTTATTGGAAATATACAAAGTACAAGGGAAATCCAGCAAGGTGGCCATCATGGAGGACAGAGCTCGTCCCATGCAGCAG
The DNA here is from genome assembly GCA_033119425.1 of Bufotes viridis. Lineage (NCBI taxonomy): Eukaryota > Metazoa > Chordata > Amphibia > Anura > Bufonidae > Bufotes > Bufotes viridis. The sequence goes on along the minus strand of CM065591.1, from coordinate 494,955,741 downwards.
GTGTGCAGCTCACCCCTCCAGCTCACAGACATCGCAGAACCTCCCTGGAGAGACTGACATTGCAGGAGAACCTGCAGCAGCAGGATCTGGCGTCCAACATGACGTGCTCAGGCCGCACAAGATCTCAGGCTGGTGGTGGGAGCATCAAGCATGCTGAGAAGCCTGTGGAGATGGCTCAGGGGAAACCTGCAGCAAAGTCTCCAGGAGCCTCCAGGACGGTCACAGGTGCAGACTCTGGAGCCAGTGATGAGACCATCCAGCCTGGAATGGGGAAGCTGAAGGACTCTGAGTTCAAACAGCCTCAGACTTTGCCCAAACCAAGACCATTGGTGAAGGAGACGGTGCGTGCACCTGAGCTGCAGCTGGTGGAGGAGATCCCAGGGCTGGTAAGGAGAATGGGGGAGCTGAACCACCATAAGCAAATGCTGCAGATGCAGATAGACTGTCTATATAAACTAAAGACTGCAAACCCTGAGAGTAACACCTTGTATGATGGCAGACTGCACTCACTGAGCGTAGAGCTGGCTGGGGTGGTGAGGAGATGGACTGTGTCCTGGAGAGGATGGGGCCCCTGGCAGAGTCCTATAGAAATCAGGAGCGGTTTGCCACATATAGCCAGAGCACTGTACTTGATTCCAGATCCTCTGTTGCTGAATCACAGTCAGATATTACCCCAGATAAGCCCCGGCAGATGACACGGCCTGTGCTGCAGGCGGCGAGCTTCTCATTCAAAGAGGGAGATACATGCAGAGGGAAGCAAGTACAACAGAGCCCTGCACCACAAGTCCCAGCAGGCACCATGCAACAACAGCCGCAGAGGCCAACAGCGCAAGTCCCAGCAGGCTCTGCAAAACAGCAGGCACAGAGACATGCACCACAAGTCCCAGCAGGCACCATGCAACAGCAGCCACAGAGCCCTGCACTACAAGTCCCAGCAGGCACTGTAAAACAGCAGCCACAGAGACATGCACCACAAGTCCCAGCAGGCAACATGCAACAACAGCCACAGAGGCATGCACCACAAGTCCCAGCAGGCACCATGCAACAGCAGCCACAGAGACATGCACCACAAAGTACTGGGCAGCAGCAGCCACACAGTTCTACAGCTGTCCCTGAGCAGGAGCATGAAGCCCAGGAACGAGCAGAGGCAACACAAGTCCCAGCAGGCACTGCACAGCAGCAGGACAGTGGGCCTTCATCCAGGTGTCAGGTTGATGAGACAGAACAAATCTCTTTTGCTGGGGAACAGACTGGTGCTGATGGCGGACATGGACCTGCTGGGTCAGAGGCGGGAGGGGACATACAGTCTGTGTGGGAATTTTCTGATGGTGACATAGAGGTGGACGGGGTGGGAGAAACTGTGCAGAGTAATGTGCAGGATTTCCCCCCTTTACCTTCAACCACACAAGGTGTGACAGAACCTTCTAGAGCAGACGCTCCCCCTGTAGATCAGACCCGTCAGGACCCCCCTAGAAACGCCTGGAGCCGTGGCGCTCCATCCTTCTCCTCTAGTGCAGGCTATACAGGCCAGGCATTTAAAAGAAGGAATGTGGTGAGGTTCAAACACCGAGGCGCCAAAGAAGACCTCCCAGATAGGAGGTTTGTGGTCCGGGAACTTCTGTGTCGCCAGATGGGGTTCGCGCCGGCAGACATCCTGGCAGTGATAAACCTACCAGATAGACAGGGGTATGATGTGAGCTTTAAACTCATGTGTAATCTGGATCGGTTCTGGGCTAATTTCCCCAGGTTTAGGGACACAGAAGGTTGGAGTAAATTTATTTTTATTCCGATCTCCAAACCGGACACAGTCACAGTCAACATCATATTCTGGAATGAGGCCGTCCCTCCCCAGGATATTGTGGTGTGGCCCCGGAGACACTGTGACCTTATGTCTGACCTGACTAAGAACAGGGACGATGACGGTATCTGGACGGGAGGGTGGAAGGTCCTGGTCAAACTGCGCCAGCAGAACAATATCACATGGCATCTACCCAACTCTTTCTACATAGGTAGAGAGAAAGGTGTCTGCTTTTACCCTGGTCAGCCCAGGAAGTGCTTCAGATGTGGCAAGGCCGGTCATCTGGCCAGTGCCTGTACTGTGGTAAAGTGCAATCTATGTGGTGAGGTCGGCCATGTAAGTGCTAACTGTGAGACCATCAGATGTAATCTGTGTGGAAACATGGGCCACCCTCACAGAGATTGCCCAGATGCATGGCACAACATCTGTAAAGAGCTTCCTGATGAGGAACTGGTGGAAGAAGCAGAGGCTGTAGAGGAGGAGGCCTTGATGTCAGGGACAATACTGACCAGGCACGAAGTCCAGCAGGGGTCAGATGGTGTAGAGACAGAACATCAGGGCTCAGAGAGTGTGCAGGGTGACATGGAGACTGTCCCTCAGGACCAACAACAGTCAGATGCAGCCTCATCTGTATCACCATCTGTACCTGAGGAGAGCAAGAAGGGCAAACGGAGGAAAAAAGACGCCTCTTCCCGTAAGCCCGAAGAAGATTACAACATGAGCCAAAGGGCAAAAAAAAAGTCCATACAGGTGCAGATGTAATGGTGATATCCAATAGGTATGAGGTTCTGACAGAGTCAGATGCTGATTATCAGCAAGAGCTACAAAGGATAGACAAGGAATGTGAAGGCGACACAGGAGACCCCCCAACAAAAAGGAGACCAATTGCGATAGAAGATCAGGTAGAGACAGACATGGAAACTAGTGGCAGACAGAACAACTCAGACTCTGACCTATGATGATGGGGACTTCTCTGCTTTTATTTTTTTGTGCTCTGATGGCTGCGTTTTCTTTAAAAATAGCTTCAAGTAATGTGAACAGCATAAAAGTAAGGAGTACGAGACACGCTGTGTATGACCATCTCAGGTATCTGGGTGCAGATATCATCTTCTTGCAGGAGACCCGTCTGACCACATTAGGGCTTTTAGGTGAGGCAAAAAGAGATTGGCAGTCTGGTCCTTCTTTTTGGTCACTGGCTGTGGAGCCTTATGCCGGGGTGGCTATCATGTTTACCACCAATAATGTGACAGTACATCGGTTAACAGAGGTGGCGATGGGAAGATGTCTGGTTCTAGAAGTCACTATACATGGTAGAAGGCTCCGGCTCATTAATATCTATGGCCCACAGTCAGTGGCAGAAAGGATCCAGTTGTTCAGTGAGGTGAAGCAGTATCTCTTTACCTCAGTTCCTGTGGTAATGGCTGGAGATTTCAATGTCGCTAGAACATCGGGTGACAGATCCTCTGGCCGAGCAGTGACCAGGGACTCTAAAGTCTTGAACAACATGATCTCTCAGGCAGGTCTCAGTGATGTCTTCACCCAGGGAGGTAGAAAGCCTAACTTCACCTACTCTTGTGCCGACAGAAGGAGTAGGATAGATTTGGCTTTTGTTAGTCCGGCAGAGACTGTCAGTGGGAGGAAGGAGCGAGGAGTCCCGTATTCAGATCATCTAGCCTTGTATTTCTCTTTGGGACCCATGAAGCGCCCTGATATTGGTAAGGGGTTATGGAGACTGAACTCCAGTCTCTTGGAAGACCCTTATGTCCAGGAAGTCATCCACTCTCTTCTTCAGCAACAACTTGACAGAGTGGATTTCTATGAGAACATGGCTGACTGGTGGGAGGACGTCAAGGTGGAGATCAGATCCCTCTTGAGGAAACTGTCTTTTAAGAAAGGGAAGAGTAAGTACAGCCAGTATCTCAGGCTGCGGAAAGAATTGGAGTCACTGTATTCGGCGGGTGGGGATGACAAACAAAAGATTGACCGACTGAAATCTGAGATAAGGCAGTATCAGTACAGCAGGTACACCTCCCTGGTTCTGGAACGGGATTATGGGTCCTTAGGGGCTCCTGATCCCTTTGAGAACTGTCGGGAACGTGTGGCAAACAAAGTGGTCGCAGGTCTCACTGACTCCCAGGGTGTTTTGCAGGAATCTCGGGAGGGTATCCTGGGGGTGGTGAGATCTTACTATACTGACTTGTTTCAGAGGAAGGTTTTGGATAAAGAGAAGATGACTCAATTCTTGGAGGCAACTCCAGGCCCTGATACTAACGATGTGGACTTTTCTCCTTTGACAGCAGAATTAACGGTGGAGGAGGTTAAAGTGGCCATTGACCAGTTACATCTGAAGAAGGCACCAGGTCCAGACGGTATAACAGCAGAATTCTATAAGAAGTTCAGAGACCACTTAGCTCCAATCCTCATGGACGTGTACAAAAATTGTCTAGAAAGTCACCTGATGCCTCCGTCCATGAGGGTGTCCTCGTTAATTCTGCTGTCTAAAGGTAAGGAGCCTAGTGACATCAAGAACTGGAGGCCAATTGCCCTCTTGAATGTCGACAGGAAGATTCTGGCAAAAATTCTGTTCTCTAGGTTAGTCTGTTTGTCCCGGGCACTGTTGGCAGGCTGTCAGTTCGGCACAGTAAAAGGGCGGAACATCTCTGGAGCAGTCATCTCGATAAGGGAGATGTTTGAGAGATGTAAAGCTCTGAGGTGTGGGAGATATGTTGTAGGTCTGGACCAGGCTAAAGCCTTTGACAGAGTAGACCACGAGTATCTATGGGCCACTTTGTCAAAGTACGGTATTCGGGACAATTCATCGATTGGCTGAAAACTTTGTACAGAGAGGCTGAGAGCTTTCCTCTGGTCAATGGTTGGCAGGGTGACACGTTCAGGGTTGAGGCTGGGGTGAGACAAGGTTGCCCGTTGAGTCCACTACTGTATGTGTTTGCCTTGGACCCGTTCCTGAGGTCGCTGCAGGAGTGTGATTTTCAGGGGTGCCGGTCCCCATTGCCTGCCCCTGAGTGTTGTTGCCTACGCGGATGATGTGACTGTGGTGATATCTGAGCCTCGTGAGGTGGAGATGTTGTCTGCAGCCATCAGAAGTTACTCGGAGGCCTCAGGGTCTCTGGTCAACCTTGAGAAGAGTCAAGCTCTCTGGACTTTAAGTACAGATCCAGACTTTGATCTGCCACAATTTTCGAAAGCCTCCACCTATATTAAGATCTTAGGGGTTAAATTCGGGAGGGAAGATAATGCCAGGATAAATTGGGAAGAAAGATTGGAAGCCGGAATGCAAAGGTTCAGCGATGGAAGAACTGGAGGCTGACCTATAGAGAAAGGGTTAAAATGTTAAAGACTTACCTGGTCCCCGTCTTCTTATATGTGTCCGTTGTCTTTCCTTTGCCAGAATCTTTCTCGGCTAGGCTCTTTAGCCTGTTCTTCCAGCTTCTTTGGGGGAACAGGTTGAACCCAGTAAAAGAGGGATCACCTACCTACAGAGGAGAGAGGGTGGGCTGGATATGATAAATCCAAGGGTGTTCTTTGACTCCGTGTTTCTTAAAGTTAATTTTGGTTTCCCGGACTCAGAGAACGGCTCCCTGTGGGTGAACAGTGTCAGGGACTGGATATTGCCTTTTGCAGAATCTTGGGTGCGAGGCGGCAGTCTCAAGAGGGTCGATTGACTCGTGACTACCTCCCCAGTACCTGGACTATGGTCTCAGATGCCTGAAGAAATGGGGTATAGAGAAGTCTTACATTCAGACTAAGACCAGGAAAGAGCTTTACTTTACAGTGTGTAAGACCTTCTTCTGTTTACAGCCCACACTGAAAGACTGTACGAGCACCATCCTACAGGACAGTCTGAGGTTCCTCAATGCAGTAAGGCTCCCTCCTAAATTGTTTGATATTGCTTGGCTGTCTTTGCAAGGGAAGCTTTTTGTTAAAGAAAATTTAAAATTTCTGAGCGTGTCCGACCGTAAGTGTCCCTTGGGTTGTCAGCAGGAAGAGACCATGGCACATTTCATATCAGAGTGCTGGGGAGGGAGAAAAATATGGCAGGAAATATCTTGTAAGCTAAAAATCCCAAGACTGCAGTCTCTAAAATACCCAGACATCATCTATGGAGCACCATCTAATGTAGGTGACATTGACCGGGGGACCATGTATCTGATCATTACAGTCATCAAGTACTATCACTGGAACACCAGAACCAGAGTGTCCATCAGTAACGAGCCGTTCCAGCACACAAAAGCAGTGAACCTCATTATGTCAGAGCTGAGGTGGATCAAATCCCTGGAAGTCAGGAAAAATAAGAACCACGTGAGATTATGGAGGAATGTGTATATGGATTAAAGTTACTTTTAATGCATTTGGAATATGCTTGATTTCATTTATTTCTTCTGTTAAAAAAAAAAAAAAAAGGATCCATGTTAAGTTGAAGTTATGAGTTAACTCTGTATTAGAGGTGTATGATTTGTGTTAAATGACCATTATTTTTTGAAAGTTTTGTTGGGAAAGTATATTTCATAATTGTATGTTTTTTACTAATAAAAATTGCCTCCTATGTACAAGAATATAACTACTATATTACTGCCTCCTATGTACAAGAATATAACTACTATAATACTGCCTCCTATGTACAAGAATATAACTACTATAATACTGCTCCTATGTACAAGAATATAACTACTATAATACTGCCTCCTATGTACAAGAATATAACTACTATAATACTGCTCCTATGTACAAGAATATAACTACTATAATACTGCTCCTATGTACAAGAATATAACTACTATAATACTGCCTCCTATGTACAAGAATATAACTACTATAATACTGCTCCTATGTACAAGAATATAACTACTATAATACTGCTCCTATGTACAAGAATATAACTACTATAATACTGCCTCCTATGTACAAGAATATAACTACTATAATACTGCCTCCTATGTACAAGAATATAACTACTATAATACTGCTCCTATGTACAAGAATATAACAGGATCCTGATCCAGATGTACAGTGTGTGTACAATCCTTGTTGCCACGTTAATAAAAGGAAGAAATTGCACCAGACAATCCAGCAGTGCCGGACATCCCTTTTTTCCAGGATCCTGATCAGTCTTTGAAATGCTTTGAGGTTACTATGGCAGCCAGGACGCTATTAAAGTCCTGGTTGCCATAGTAGTAGTGGGGAGCGGGGGAGCGGTATACTTACAGTCCGTGCGGCCCCTGGGGCGCTCCAGAATGATGTCAGAGCGCCCCATGCGCATGGATCACGGGAGCCGCACGGATGGTACGTATACTTCTCCCCCGCTCCCCACTACACCTACCATGGCAGCCGGGACTTTAGCATCCTGGCTGCCATGGTAACTCATTGAGTAAAAGCTAAGCGTCGGATCCGGCGATGCGCCGAAATGACGTTTAGCTTAAGGCCGGATCCGGATTAATGCCTTTCAATGGGCATTAATTCCGGATCCGACCTTGCGGCAAGTGTTCAGGATTTTTGGCCGGAGCAAAAGCGCAGCATGCTGCAGTATTTTCTCCGGCCAAAAAGCGTTCGGTCCTGAACTGAAGACATCCTGATGCATCCTGAACGGATTTCTCTCCATTCAGAATGCATTGGGATAATCCTGATCAGGATTTTTCCGGCATAGAGCCCCGACGACGGATCTCTATGCCGGAAAACAAAAAACGCTAGTGTGAAAGAGCCCTTAGTGCTCTCCTGATGTCTGGAGAAAGCCCGGGAGTGGCCATCCTGGGTGGGGAAGTTCCCCAAGCACAGGCTCCAGGCTTCACTGGAGGCCAGACCCTTCCAATTGTGGATGCAAATCCCAAAGAGAACTTTGTGCAGAGAAATGCTCAAGATGCAAGTGTTTTCACCTCAAGGAACAGAGAGGAAGATATTGGAATGAGAAAAGGAATGAAAGAAGGAGCAACAGCAACTGCTTCTAAGGAAAATAAGGAAAGACAGTCGGCCATGCAAGGTTTGCAAAATGCTAAAAAAACAGATGAGTCCAAAAAGGAATCTTTTATTGGAAATATACAAAGTACAAGGGAAATCCAGCAAGGTGGCCATCATGGAGGACAGAGCTCGTCCCATGCAGCAGGTGTGCAGCTCACCCCTCCAGCTCACAGACATCGCAGAACCTCCCTGGAGAGACTGACATTGCAGGAGAACCTGCAGCAGCAGGATCTCGCGTCCAACATGGCGTGCTCAGGCCGCACAAGATCTCAGGCTGGTGGTGGGAGCATCAAGCATGCTGAGAAGCCTGTGGAGATGGCTCAGGGGAAACCTGCAGCAAAGTCTCCAGGAGCCTCCAGGACGGTCACAGGTGCAGACTCTGGAGCCAGTGATGAGACCATCCAGCCTGGAATGGGGAAGCTGAAGGACTCTGAGTTCAAACAGCCTCAGACTTTGCCCAAACCAAGACCATTGGTGAAGGAGACGGTGCGTGCACCTGAGCTGCAGCTGGTGGAGGAGATCCCAGGACTGGTAAGGAGAAAGGGGGAGCTGAACCACCATAAGCAAATGCTGCAGATGCAGATAGACTGTTTATATAAACTAAAGACTGCAAACCCTGAGAGTAACACCTTGTATGATGGCAGACTGCACTCACTGAGCGTAGAGCTGGCTGGGGTGGTGAGGGAGATGGACTGTGTCCTGGAGAGGATGGGGCCCCTGGCAGAGTCCTATAGAAATCAGGAGCGGTTTGCCACATATAGCCAGAGCACTGTACTTGATTCCAGATCCTCTGTTGCTGAATCACGGTCAGATATTACCCCAGATAAGCCCCGGCAGATGACACGGCCTGTGCTGCAGGCGGCGAGCTTCTCATTCAAAGAGGGAGATACATGCAGAGGGAAGCAAGTACAACAGAGCCCTGCACCACAAGTCCCAGCAGGCACCATGCAACAACAGCCGCAGAGGCCAACAGCGCAAGTCCCAGCAGGCTCTGCAAAACAGCAGGCACAGAGACATGCACCACAAGTCCCAGCAGGCACCATGCAACAGCAGCCACAGAGCCCTGCACTACAAGTCCCAGCAGGCAACATGCAACAACAGCCACAGAGGCATGCACCACAAGTCCCAGCAGGCACTGTAAAACAGCAGCCACAGAGACCTCTACCACAAAGTACTGGGCAGCAGCAGCCACACAGTTCTACAGATGTCCCTGAGCAGGAGCATGAGGCCTAGGAACGAGCAGAGGCACCACAAGTCCCAGCAGGCACTGCACAGCAGCAGGACAGTGGGCTTTTATCCAGGTGTTAGGTTGATGAGACAGAACAAATCTCTTTTGCTGAGGAACAGACTGGTGCTGATGGCAGACATGGACCTGCTGGGTCAGAGGCGGGAGGGGACATACAGTCTGTGTGGGAATTTTCTGATGGTGACATAGAGGTGGACGGGGTGGGAGAAACTGTGCAGAGTAATGTGCAGGATTTCCCCCTTTACCTTCAACCACACAAGGTGTGACAGAACCTTCTAGAGCAGACGCTCCCCCTGTAGATCAGACCCGTCAGGACCCTCCCAGAAATACCTGGACCCGCGGCGCTCCATCCATCTCTGACCATGTTTGGCATCCATGAAGCGCCCTGATATTGGCAAAGGGTTATGGAGACTTAACTCCAGCCTTTTGGAAGACCCTTATGTCCAGGAGGTCATCCACTCTCTTTTTCAGCAACAACTAGAGAGAGTGGACTTTTATGATAGCATGGCTGACTGGTGGGAGGACGTCAAGGAGGAGGTCAGATCCCTCTTGAGGAGACTGTCATTTAAGAAAGGGAAGAGTAAGTATAGCCAGTATCTCAAGCTGCGGAAAGAATTGGAGTCACTGTATTCGGCGGGTGGGGATGACAAACAAAAGATTGACCAACTGAAATCTGAGATAAGGTAGTATCAGTACAGCAGGTACACCTCCCTGGTTCTGGAACGGGATTATGGGACCTTAGGGTCGCCTGATCCCTTTGAGAACTGTCGGGAACGTGTGGCAAACAAAGTGGTCACAGGTCTCACTGACTTCCAGGGCATTTTGCAGGAATCTCGGGAGGGTATCCTGGGGGTGGTGAGATCTTACTATACTGACTTGTTTCAGAGGAAGGTTTTGGATAAGGAAAATATGTCTCAATTCTTGGAGGCAACTCCAGGCCCTGATACTAACGATTTGGACTTTTCTCCTTTAACAGCAGAATTAACGGTGGAGGAGGTTAAAGTGGCCATTGATCAGTTACATCTGAAGAAGGCACCAGGTCCAGACGGTATAACAGCAGAATTGTATAGAACATTCAAAGACCTCTTGGCTCCAATCCTCGTGGATCTGTACAAAAATTGTCTAGAACATCACCTGATGCCTCCGTCTATGAGGGTGTCCTCGTTAATTCTGCTGTCTAAAGGTAAGGAGCCTAGTGACATCAAGAACTGGAGGCCGATTGCCCTCTTGAATGTCGACAGGACGATTCTGGCAAAAATTCTGTTCTCTAGGTTAGTTTGTTTGTCCCGGGCACTGTTGGCAGGCTGTCAGTTCGGCACAGTAAAAGGGCGGAACATCTCTGGAGCAGTCATCTCGATAAGGGAGATGTTTGAGAGATGTAAAGCTCTGAGGTGTGGGAGATATGTTGTAGGTCTGGACCAGGCTAAAGCCTTTGACAGAGTAGACCACGAGTATCTATGGGCCACTTTGTCAAAGTACGGTATTCCGGGACAATTTGTAGATTGGCTAAAAACCTTGTACAGAGAGGCAAACAGCTTTCCTCTGATCAATGGTTGGCAGGGAGGCACATTTAGGGTTGATGCAGGGGTGAGACAGTGTTGCCCGTTGAGTCCACAGCTGTATGTGTTTGTCTTAGACCCGTTCCTGAGGTCGCTGCAGGAATGTCGGTCCCCCACTGCTTGCCTCTGAGTGTTGTCGCCTACGCGGATGATGTGACTGTGGTGATATCTGAGCCTCGTGAGGTGGAGATGTTGGCAGCAATCAGAAGTTACTCAAAGGCCTCAGGGTTTCAAGAGTCAAGCTTTCTAGATGCTGAATTCTGACCCAGGCTTTGATCTGCCACAATTTGCGAAAGCCTCCACCTATATTAAAATCCTTGGGGTCAAATTCGGGAGGGAAGATAATGCCAGGATAAATTGGGAAGAAAGATTGGAAGCCGGAAATGCAAAGGTTCAGCGATAGAAGAACTGGAGGCCTATAGACCCATAGAGAAAGGGTTAAAATGTTGAAGACTTACTTGGTCCCCGTCTTCTTATATGTGTCCGTTGTCTTTCCTTTGTCAGAATCTTTCTCAGCTAGGTTCTTTAGCCCATTCTTTTAACTTCTTTGGGGGAACAGGTTGAACCCAGTAAAAAGAGGGATCACCTACCTACAGAGGAGAGAGGGTGGGCTGGATATGATAAATCCAAGGGTGTTCTTTGACTCCTTGTTACTAAAAGTTAATTTTGGTTTCCCGGACTCAGAGAACGGCTCCCTGTGGGTGAACAGTGTCAGGGACTGGATATTGCCTTTAGCAGAATCTTGGGTGCGAGGCAGGTTCTTACATTCAGACTAAGACCAGGAAAGAGCTTTACTTTACAGTGTGTAAGACTTTCCTCTGTTTACAGCCCACACTAAAAGACTGTACAAGCACCATCCTACAGGACATTCTGAGGTTCCTCAATGCAGTAAGGCTCCCTTCTAATTTGTTTGATATTGCTTGGCTGTCTTTGCAAGGGAAGCTTTTTGTTAGAGAAAATTTAAAATTTCTGAGCGTGTCCGAGCGTAAGTGTCCCTTGGGTTGTCAGCAGGAAGAGACCATGGCATATTTCATATCAGAGTGCTGGGAAGGGAGACAAATATGGCAGGAAATATCTTGTAAGCTAAAAATCCCAAGACTGCAGTCTCTAAAATACCCAGACATCATCTATGGAGCGCCATCTAATGTAGGTGACATTGACCGGGGGACCATGTATCTGATCATTACAGTCATCAAGTACTATCACTGGAACACCAGAACCAGAGTGTCCATCAGTAACGAGCCGTTCCAGCACACAAAAGCAGTGAACCTCATTATGTCAGAGCTGAGGTGGATCAAATCCCTGGAAGTCAGGAAAAATAAGAACCACGTGAGATTATGGAGGAATGTGTATATGGATTAACGTTACTTTTAATGCATTTAGAATATGCTTGATTTCATTTATTTATTTTTCTCCCTCTTCTGTTAAAAGAAATGTTAAGTTGAAGTTATGAGTTTACTCTGTATTAGAGGTGTATGATTTCTGTTAAATGACCATTATTTTTTGAAAGTTTTGTTGGGAATGTATATTTCATTATGTATGTTTTTTACTAATAAAAATTGCCTCCTATGTACAAGAATATAACAACTATAATACTGCCTCCTATGTACAAGAATATAACTACTATAATACTGCCTCTTATATACAAGAATATAACTACTATAATACTGCTCCTATGTACAAGAATATAACTACTATAATACTGCTCCTGTGTACAAGAATATAACTACTATAATACTGCCTCCTATGTACAAGAATATAACTACTATAATACTGCTCCTATGTACAAGAATATAACTACTATAATACAGCCTCCTATGTACCAGAATATAACTACTATAATACTGCTCCTATGTGCAAGAATATAACTACTATAATACTGCCTCCTATGTACAAGAATATAACTACTATAATACTGCTCCTATATACAAGCTTATAACTACTATAATAATGCCCCTATGTACAAGAATATAACTACTATAATAATGCCCCTATGTACAAGAATATAACTACTATAATACTGCCTCCTATGTACAATATAACTACTAGAATACTGCCTCGTATGTATAAGAATATGACCACTATAATACTGTTCCTATGTACAAGAATATAACTACTATAATACTGCCTCCTATGTACAAGAATATAACTACTATAATACTGCTCCTATTTACAAGAATATATCTACTATAATACTGCTCCTATGTACAAGACTATAACCACTATAATACTTATAATACTCCTATGTACAACCCAGTAGCAGTGTATTGGCATACTAACGGCTAACAATTGGTAGACCGTGTTTAGGTTGCCAGTTGATAGACTGGTCCTGTCCCCTAGTTAGGAGTTTAGTAGTGTCTAGTCTGTGCAGAGGCTACAGGAGAAATGTGCTGACCTCTCCTGCATGGACTAGTTCCAAGATCAGAGAAATTATGTCTCTGAGACTATAGCTGACAAAGAAGCAACACAGCTGCAAAAGTACTCAGAGAAGAGACCTAGCATCTTAGGGTACTTTCACACTTGCGTTGGTGCGGATCCGTCTGTTTATTTGCACAGACGGATCCGCACCTCTAATGCAAACGTTTGTATCCGTTCAGAACGGATCCGTTTGCATTAGCTTTAAAGAAAAATGACAAAGTCCAAAACGGATCCGTTTTGACTTACATTGAAAGTCAATGGGGAACGGATCCGTTTTCAAATGCACCATATTGTGTCACTGACAACGGATCCGTCCCCATTGACTTACATTGTAAAAAAAAACGGATCCGTTAGGCTCCGCCTCTTCAGACGGACACCAAAATGCTGCATGCTGCGTTTTGGTGTCCGCCTCCAAAACGGAATAGAGGCGGAACGGAGCCTAACTGATGCATTCTGAACGGATCCTTATCCATTCAGAATGCATTGGGGCTTAACTGATCCGTTTTGGACCGTTTGTGAGAGCCCTGAAACGGATCTCACAAACGGAATCCAAAACGCTAGTGTGAAAGTACCCTTAGACTTCCGTGCAAGGTATTGTGCACGTTTATGGCAGAAAGACTTTGCTTCTTTGGAAAGGGAATAGTGCAGAGGTTCCCCCACATTTTCTGACTGGAGATGAGCGAACCTGTCAAGGTTCAATTCATGTTCCCTGAAGTTTTTGAAAAATTTCATCACAAACCAATGAGGGAGAGAGACCGGGAGAGAGACAGAGAGAGTCTACTATGCTATGCTGTTTAGTGTTTCCCAGCAATATATATGTGTTGTCTAAGGGGTAATCATTCATATTATGGACAGCCCTTAGTAGGCAACACTTCTCTTGATTTCAAGGGAAAGATAATTTGAATATCTTTCCCAGAAATCAATAGGGGCATTGGCTGGCCTACCATACTGAGCCCACATACTATGCATACTAGGGGCTCTCCATAATGAGAAATATTAAACAATGTATACATATTGTTGAGAAACAGTGACTAGCATAGTAGTCTCTCTGCGTGAATTGCTTCATCCTCCTTGAGTGAAGGCTGCAGTTCAAAGCTGTAGTTGGATCTCGTGCTGCTTTTGGGGGGATGACTTAGTCCCGGGGCAATGAGAGGCGATCACCCTGTCACGGCACATAGCTGCGGGGGGGGGCAGTTCATAGGTCTTGTAAAAAAGATCTTGGAATTTGAGACCCAGAAGAAGATTGGAAAATGGATTTTGGTAGAAGAAGAACTGCTTGAGGTTTGGTTGCAAGAAAGCTCCTGAGAAGACTTGGAATTACCGGTAAATGTATTATTTTGAATTTATTGAAGAAGTATGGAAGTATTGGAAAGGAAGAGATTTATTGTATGCAAAGAGACAGTAAAAACAAATCGTTTGATGTGACTTTGGTGTCGGAGAAGAAATGACTGGAGTTTTTTTTTTGCATGGAATGAAAAACACTTGGTTTGGAACAGGATGTGGAAGTTTTTGTGTCATGTGTCAGTATGTCAAGAAAGTTAGTGGTTGGTTTGGATGATCCTTTTGTGGAAATGCAGGAAATTAAGGAGTTTTTGCAGCATAATGGATTAATTGTAAAATTTTAGAAGGTTTTTTTGAATGCTGTTGGAATTTGGAATGGGAAGAGAAGATTTTTGGTTTGGTCACAGGAAGGAAAAGATGGTTTTTCTACAGGGAGGATTTGTATCAATGGAAAGAAAGGTCATTGTTACCGGGAAATCTGGAAAAAGTTGTAAGAAAGAGAAGATAAGTGCATGAATGAAAAATGTAATGGTGCTGTTGATGCTAAGATTAAATCTAAACATGTAAAAGAAATGGCTAAATAATCGGAAGAATTAAAAGGAAAAGGTCCGTATTTGTTTTGGGAAACTGAAGAGCAAAATAAGTGCGTGGATAATGTTAAAACTGTACATGTAAAGCTGGATAAGAATTGTTTGAAACCAGAAAAAGTGAAAGGGAAAATGCCGGTTATTGGTTGGCAAGAAGCCCGTTTTTGGAAGATGTTTCTTTTGAAGTGTTTGCAAGTACACAGGAAAGTCAAGAGGGAGTTTTTCAAAAGTGGAAGAGGAACGAGGAGAAAGAAGAGAGTAGTCTGTTTTTTCCTTATTTCACTGAAAGTGAGGGTGAAGAATTGCAAGATGATGAGAAGAAAAAGGTAAAGATGAAGATGGGAGAAAGTTATTACTTGGTTGAGCAGTTGGTAGTTTAATTTTTATTGTAGGTTAATAGATAGTTTATTTTATTTTAATTTCTTTGTATTTTTTAATTCCCACTCAGGTTGTATTTTTTGTGTTTTGTTATTATTAAAAGAGAACCATAAAAATGAATGGTAAAGTAATGGTTTAAAGCTTACGTATAGTATGCTGAGAAATATGTTACTAACCGTACTGAATGGTTTAAGAATTTTATTTTATTTTTTAAATCGGCAAATCTGAAACAAAACAAACTGCACACGTTTTGGTTTCGCGTGAATCAAATTTTTTTGAGAAATTCAAAACAAATCCTGTACCGGTAGAACGAATTAGCTCATCTTTATTTGAAACATATCTCCACCCATATAACATGCAAAAGATACTGACGGTACTACCCCAATGCATCATGATAGCTATCATCCACGTAGCGTAGTAAACGCAGCCCCATATGGACTATTTTTGAGACTAAGGCGTATTAATACAAAGGATGAAACTTTCCTGAGGCAGGCTGAGGAATTAAAAATGAGACTACTGCAACGTGGTTACCCCCAGAAAAAATTAGATTAGGCCCTACAGAGAGCAGGCGCTCAGATCCAACAATCTTTGGTTAAGCACAAGAAGGATAAAAAAAAGTAGGATAAATGAGAACCGTGTGGTTTTTGTGTTTAAACATAGCTCTATGGCAGGCAACATAAGAAGTAGTATATTGAACAATTGGGAAGTTTTGAGAGCAGAAGAGAGTCTGGGCGATATAGTGGATCAAAAACCAATTCTTGCCTTTAGAAGGTGCCGTACATTTAGGGATATATTGGTGCGAAGTCGCCATAGAGAAAAGAAGCCACGCAATTGGTTGTCCGCCAGGAGACCAGTGGGCAACTATAGATGTGGGGATTAGTCACTGTGTGACCATATGATCCAAGGTCGGCATCTCTTTTTTGGAGGTATTGAACACTGTGTATACCAGATGATTACATGCAGGACGCCCTTTGTAGTGTACGTGATTATCTGTATGTGCGGTTCCTTTTACATAGGAAAAACAAAAAAGTCTATGATGGAGCAGGTGCGTGAGCACCGCAATTCAGTGAGGACGGGAAAGGGTCGCACTCGCCTCATTGAACACGTACAAAGGGAACATTATGGCAATATCAATGTACTGAGATTTGTGGGTTTGGAACATGTTTCATTACCGGTCCAAGGAGGTGATCGTCACCGCCTACTGCTCCAGAAAGAAGCCAGTTATATTATTAGAACTGATGCCACGGGTCCATTGGGACTCAATGAACGGAATGACCTTTCTGTCTTTATCTGAATTGCGGTGCTTATATCTGTATTTTATTTTTGCTCCCTCTTAATGTATAGCAAGTTGTAACTTATTGTCAAGAATGTGTTATATGTATTGGTTTTAACTTTGAATGGCACATGTTCTTGGATACAAAACAGTGACCAGCGCACAGCTGAGGCAACGTCAGGGATCATTGGGAGATGGGCAGTTCCGCCCCTGGTGACGCTATAAAGCTGTGAGTGCGTGTCATTTGAATGTGTTTAGTAGCCGGAAGAAACGGGTGACCGCGAAAACGGCCGTCGCTATGTTTTATGCTTCCATGTGAGTCTCGACCCATGTGATACTCTGCAAATAAAGTATGAAGATTTACTAATGGATGGTGAGTGCGGCTTGTCTCTTTACACTTGCCTTTGTTATATCTCCACCCATATCTAATTTCTGCACCCCTAATTCTGTGAACTGCAGAAGGAGTTAATAAGGACCTAATTGAGAGTGGTTCTGCTGAGAGACTGTAAAGAATTCGTTAGATAGAGCAAAGGATTATTACAACCACCATCATTCTCGTCACGGTCACACTGTTATAGAGAGTAGATTGCGCTTGGATATACTGTGCCACTGCTATATGTACTACTGCTCCTATCATCAATTCAGTAAAGGAAGACTATAGTAATTGCAATCAGTGGGGCTGGTTATTGACTCCATCATTCATCCGCCGGCTGGCTCTATCTGCACCACTGCCTTGCACCCTGCCAAACATATGCCATCAGGGGTGCACCCTCCACTCACTGCAAAGCCCCACGGGGTCCCACAGTAAGGACTGCCACCACGAACTGTGAAAACTAATACCCCTCTCCAGGCCGCAACTAAAACTCCCATCCTCTCTGCCATCCGGGTTGCTGCACTGACTACAGAACTTCCCTGGAAAAAGTGACCCACATCCCCCTTTCTTTCTCTAATAACAGCCTCTGTGGATGACAGTGGGCCACAAGAGGCC
The DNA here is from genome assembly GCA_033119425.1 of Bufotes viridis. NCBI lineage: Eukaryota > Metazoa > Chordata > Amphibia > Anura > Bufonidae > Bufotes > Bufotes viridis. Next base: position 494,938,243 of record CM065591.1, on the reverse strand, counting down.
TGAGGTAGTAATAACACAGAAAAGTAATACACAGCGCTCACATCCTTCCTAAGCCCTAAGCTCACATCCCACCCCCTCCACCCCCTTCCACTGACTGCGGGTCTCCAAACCCAAGGTCACGTCTTCTCATCATAATTGCTGGATTTAAAGGATAATGAGTCTGATTGAATTGCAAGTCCCACAGAAGTTTGTGAAATAACCTCCTGGCTACATCAATAATTTGTTTAACGCAATTTGGTTACCAGAACTTCCTTTGATTTTGAAACGGATCTTCTTCCTTGACTTCACTAGAGAGAAGCTTCTGGATCTTGAATATTTGATGCTACAAAAAGCGCGAACACATGGCGTGAAGCGCGCTGCTGTTTATAAATACCATAAGAGCTGCCATTCGTTCTTGGCGCCTTCGTTCTTGGCGCCACTTGAAGAAAAGCAAATTATTTATTTACCCCTTTTTTCTTGTTCCAAAATTATTTTTCTAGTCAAAATGTTTGCTTTTTCCCCCACAGTAATTATTTTAATCAAAAAATTATTGCAAAGGTTGAAAAATATAATTTTAGGCTCCAAATCTATCCAGTGAAATAATTAATAGCAGCTCAGACTACAGTGTCTCTGTCAGAACTGTAGCTGAGGGCAGAATATGAGAGCAGGAGAGGCTGAGCACAGGGATCTATAGATTTCCAGGATTGCCTTCATTATTTAGTGCTTTCATAGAGAAACCCTGTGAGTCCTGCTTCCCCCTGCCACTCATAGAGAAAGTCTGTGAGTCCTGCTTTCCCCTCCAACTCATAGAGAAAATCTGTGAGTCCCGCTTCCCCCTTCCAGTCATAGAGAAAGCCTGTGAGTAGTGTTGAGCGAACAGTTTGAGAATAGTTCGGGTTCGTACCGAATTTTGGGGTGTTCGGGACACGGACCCGAACATTTTCAAAAAAGTTCAGGTTCGGGTTCGTTGTTCAGCGATTTCTTCCCGCTTTCTGAAGGGCTGCACAGCAGCCAATCAGCTAGCGTTTTACTTCTTGCCCTAAGAGCCCATCACAGCCATGCCTACTAATGGCATGGCTGTGATTGGCCAAGTGCAGCATGTGACTCAGCCTCTATTTAAGCTGGAGTCACGTAGCGCCGCACGTCACACTGCTCTGATTAGTGTAGGGAGAGGACGCAGCTGCTGTGAGGGCGAGATAAGGCAGGAAAAAGTCAGCAAAAGCACCTAATGAAGTGATCGATCTACAGCTGTGAATGATTCAGCTTCTGCTAGTTAATTGCTCACTGGTTTTTAGGCTGCCCAGAGCGTTTTTCTGTCACTTTTTTTCTGGGTTGATCGGCGGCCATTTTGTGTCTTGTGGTGCACCAGAACAAGCTGCCACCAAGTCCATTAATCCATCAATACTAGTTTTTTTTTTTTTGCTATATCCTACATCAGGGGCTTAGCTGTGCTTATTGTCACCCCTAGAAACTCAGGATAGCAATTTCTATATTTTATTAAGGGGTTAAATACAATTGCCAAAATACCAATCCCCTAAATCTGGTGTTCCAGCTTTGGCTAGCCAAGTATAATACTGTCTGCTGTCTGGCAAAGGATAGATTATTTTCTGTGGTGAAATTCAATTTCCAAAATAGCAATACCCTGAATCTGGTGTCCCAGCTGTTGCAGGCCAAGTGTTAATCTGTCCGTAAAAGAGTATATTACCCTTAAGGTGTATATACAAGTGCTGAGAGGGTCATCCTCAATAACTTCACACTCTACCGTGCATCTCCCATTGTATTTCTGTCCGTTAAAGGGTATATTACACAAAGTGTTAAAATACAATTGCTGAAGGCATAATCCTACATATTTTTTCTCACACTACTGTGCATCTCCAAGTGTAAATCTGTCCATAAAAGGATATCTTTCATCCAGGGCCTAAATACTAGGCCTAAAAGAGATATTCCCCTAAATCAGTGGTTACTGCTGTGCCTGGATTAGTATAATACGCTACATAAATAAATAGGCAGATAGTGTTAGGTGCCTGTAAAAAAAAGGGACGCGGACGCGGTCGTGGTGGTGTTAGTGTACCCGCTGGTGCTGGGAGAGGACGTGGCCATTCTGCCACAGCCACACGTCCTAGTGAACCAACTACCTCAGGTTCCAGTATCCGCCAGAATTTACAGCGATATTTGGTGGGGCCCAATGCCGTTCTAAGGATGGTAAGGCCTGAGCAGGTACAGGCGCTAGTCAATTGGGTGGCTGACAGTGGATCCATCATGTTCACAACATTATCTCCCACCCAGTCTTCTGCAGAAAGCGCACAGGTGGCGCCTGAAAACCCACCAAACAGAGGATGTGCCACCGACACCACCACCTGCGTCACCAAGCATCTCCACCATGTCACACGGCAACGTTCAGCTCTCCATCTCACAAACCTTCGAGAGAAAGTGTAAATTCCCACCTAGCCACCCTCGAGCCCTGGGCCTGAATGCCAGCATTTCTAAACTACTGGCCTTTGAAATGCTGTCATTCAGGCTGGTGGACACAGACAGCTTCAAACAGCTTATGGCGATGGCGGTCATACAGTATGTTGTTCCCAGCCGCCACTACTTCTCCAAGACAGCCGTGCCTTCCCTGCACAACCAAGTATCCGATAAAATCAAGTGTGCACTGCGCAACGCCATCTGTGGCAAGGTCCACCTAACCACAGATACGTGGACCAGTAAGCACGGCCAGGGATGCTATATCTCCCTAACTGCACATTGGGTAAATGTAGTGGCGGCTGGGCCCCAGGCGGAGAGTTCTTTGGCGCACGTCCTTCCACTGCCAAGGATCGCAGGGCATCATTCTTTGCCTCCTGTAGCCTCCTCCTCCTACTCGGCTTCCTCCTCCTCTGCTTCCACCAGCTCATCCAGTCAGCCACACACCTTCACCACCAACTTCAGCACAGCCCGGGGTAAACGTCAGCAGGCCTTTCTTAAAACTCATATGTTTGGGGGACAGGCCCCACACCGCGCAGGAGTTGTGGCGGGGTATTGAACAACAGACCGACGAGTGGTTTCTGCCGGTGGGCCTCAAGCCCGGCCTGGTGGTGTGCGATAATGGGCGAAATCTCGTCGCAGCTCTGGGACGCCGGGGCCTAAATAACTGAAAGTGGCCTTCTCCAGTGGTGGATGATATGACGCATGATTCCTTGCTGTGGGACCTCTCTCCTCTGTCTGGGTGCTGGGGCCTAAATAACTGAAAGTGGCCTTCTCCGGTGGTGGGTGATATGACGCATGATTCTCTGCTATGGGACCTCTCTCCAATTGATATTGGTAATTTTTATTTATTTTATTTTATTTTAATTCACTTCCCTATCCACATTTGTTTGCAGGGGATTTACCTACATTTTGCTGCCTTTTGCAGCCCTTTAGCCCTTTCCTGGACTATTTTACAGGCTTTTTAGTGCCTAAAAGTTCGGGTCCCCATTGACTCCAATGGGGTTCGGGATAAAGTTCGGGTCGAGTTTGGATCCCGAACCCGAACATTTTCGGGAAGTTCGGCCGCACTTCTCGAACCCGAACATCCAGGTGTTCGCTCATCTCTACCTGTGACTCTTACTTCCACCACCCACAGTGATTGGCAGATCCATATCTATACACTGTATATGACTGACAATCACCATGTGTGTGCGGAAGAAGCAGGACTCAAAGGCTTTCTCTGCGAGTTGGAAAAGGAATCACAACTCACAGGCTTTGTCAATGGGTGGGAGGGGGAAGAAGGACTTACAGGCTTTTTCTATGAGTGGGCAGGGGAGACGGCACTCAAAGGCTTTTTCTTTGAGAGGCAAGAGTGAACAGGACTCTAAGGCTTTCTCTATGATTGGGTGGGGAAAGCAAGATTTAGACGCTTTTTCTATAAGTGGAAGAACGCAGAAATCAGAGGCTTTCTCTATGACTGGGAGGGAGAAGCAGGACTCACAGGCATTCTCTATGAGCAAGAGGTGGAAACTCGGCTCACAGGCTTTCTCTATCAGTGGGAAGGGGAAGTAGGACTCCCATGTTTCTCTGAGTGGGAGAAGGAAGCAGGACTTACAGGCATTTTCCTTAAGTGGGCATGGAGGCTGTACTTACAGGCTGTTTCTATGAGGGGAAGGGGGAAGCAGGAGTCATGGGCTTTCTATGTTTGTGGGAGCAGGAAGCAGAACTCACAATTGAGAGAGGAAAGAAAGGCTAATAGGATTTCACTATTGGGGGGAGAGGGAATCCAGAGTTGCATCCGGTGTTATACTCCACAGCTGCACTCTGTATTCTGCTGGTGAAGTTTCTGTCTACATAAGTTATATTATTTACTCTGTACTTATCCTAAGTTGCAGAATAATACAGGATGTAACTCAGGATCAGTACAGGATAAGTAATGTAATGTATGTACACAGTGACTGCACCAGCAGAATAGTGAGTGCAGCTCTGGAGTATAATACAGGATGTAACTCAGGATCAGTACAGGATAAGTAATGTAATGTATGTATGTACACAGTGACTACACCAGCAGAATAGTGAGTGCAGCTCTGGAGTATAATACAGGATGTAACTCAGGATCAGAACAGGATAAGTAATGTAATGTATGTACACAGTGACTGCACCAGCAGAATAGTGAGTGCAGCTCTGGTGTATAATACAGGATGTAACTCAGGATCAGTACAGGATAAGTAATGTAATGTATGTACACAGTGACTGCATCAGCAGAATAGTGAGTGCAGCTCTGGAGTATAATACAGGATGTAACTCAGGATCAGTACAGATTAAGTAATGTATGTACACAGTGACTGCACCAGCAGAATAGTGAGTGCAGCTCTGGAGTATAATACAGGATATAACTCAGGATCAGTACAGGATAAGTAATGTAATGTATGTACACAGTGACTGCACCAGCAGAATAGTGAGTGCAGCTCTGGGGTATAATACAGGATATAACTCACAGGGCCGGGCCGACACAGAGGCTGAGGAGGCTCCAGCCTCAGGGCGCTCAAGCCTCAGGGCGCAGGCCACTCTCACCAAGTCCCTGCTGCTGCCGTGTAGCTGTATTAGCAGCAGAGCATCCATTTCTGCTCTCTGCTGCTGTAACAGCCGTTCCTGCGCCCCCTAGTGGTGTTCTTCCTCCCTCCCTCAGTCTAGTGCAGTGTGCTGCAGCTCTGTACCTTCCCCAGCCCCTGACTTCCTGCCTGTGTGTGCACCACAACCCCCTCCCCCAGCACAGAGAGAAGAGCAGCGTCGGGAGAGAGAAGGAGGAGGAGGAGGAATACTCTGCATCCTGCCTCTCCCTGCAAGTCACCAGAGACTGTATGTGCGGAAAATGTAAGGGGTTAAAGGGAATGGAATGGCAGTAATGTAATGTGCATATTGTGTGTTTTTATGTATGTGTGTCATATGTATGTCAGTATGTGTGTGTGTCATATGTATGTCTGTATATATGTATGTGTCATATGTATGTTAGTATATATGTGTGTGTGTCATATGTATGTCAGTATGTATGTGTGTGTCATATGTATGTCAGTATGTATGTGTGTGTCATATGTATGTCAGTATGTATGTGTGTGTCATATGTATGTCAGTATGTATGTGTGTCATATGTATGTCAGTATGTATGTGTGTGTCATATGTATGTCAGTATGTATGTGTGTGTCATATGTATGTCAGTATGTATGTGTGTGTCATATGTATGTCAGTATGTATGTGTGTGTCATATGTATGTCTGTATATATGTGTGCGTCATATGTATGTCAGTATGTATGTGTGTGTCATATGTATGTCAGTATGTATGTGTGTGTGTGTCATATGTATGTCAGTATATATGTGTGTGTGTCATATGTATGTCAGTATATATGTGTGTATCATATGTATGTCAGTATGTATGTGTGTATCATATGTATGTCAGTATGTATGTGTGTGTCATATGTATGTCTGTATATATGTGTGCGTCATATGTATATATGTGTGTCATATGTATGTCAGTATGTATGTGTGTGACATATGTATGTCAGTATGTATGTGTGTCATATGTATGTCAGTATGTATGTGTGTGTCATATGTATGTCAGTATAGATTATCTAACCCAGTCCCCCTTCCCCCATCAGCCCTTGTCCTACCCCCATCTTCCCCACCAGACATTTAGATGTTATTTATTCCTGCTATTCTAATGCTCTGATCAGTAGATGCTCAAGTCAAGCCCTCACCCCCAGCCATTTAGATATGTATGTTATCAATCATCCCCACCCCGCCTCCCTTGTAATTTGCTGGCCCCCAATATCCATTGTGAGTCACAATCCATAACAGTGCCATCCACAGATCCCCCATAACAATGCGTCATCCAGAGATCCCCCATAACAGTGTGTCCTCCACAGATCCCCCATAACAATGTCATCCACAGATCCCCATAACAGTGTGTCATCCACAGATCCCCCATAACAGTGTGTCATCCACAGATCCCCCATAACAGTGTCATCCACAGATCCCCATAACAGTGTGTCATCCACAGATCCCCCATAAAAGTGTGTCATCCACAGATCCCCACAACAGTGTGTCATCCACAGATCCCCCATAACAATGCGTCATCCAGAGATCCCCCATAACTGTGTGTCATCCACAGATCCCCACAACAGTGTGTCATCCACAGATCCCCCATAACAATGCGTCATCCAGAGATCCCCCATAACAGTGTGTCATCCACAGATCCCCCATAACAGTGTGTCATCCACAGATCCCCATAACAGTGTGTCATCCACAGATCCCCCATAACAGTGCGTCATCCACAGATCCCCTATAACAGTGTGTCATCCACAGATCCCCCATAGCACTGTCATCCACAGATCCCCCATAACAGTGTCATCCACAGATCCCCCATAACAGTGCCATCCACAGATCCCCCATAACAGTGCCATCCACAGATCCCCCATAACAGTGTCATCCACAGATCCCCCATAACAGTGTCATCCACAGATCCCCCATAACAGTGTGTCATCCACAGATCCCCCATAACAGTGTGTCATCCACAGATCCCCATAACAGTGTGTCATCCACAGATCCCCCATAACAGTGTGTCATCCACAGATCCCCTATAACAGTGTGTCATCCACAGATCCCCCATAGCACTGTCATCCACAGATCCCCCATAACAGTGTGTCATCCACAGATTACCCCATAACAGTGCGTCATTAATTGATACATTAAACTGTGCATATTTATGTGTGATTACAACAGTATTTAGTAAAGACTCCACAAGTTGGGGGGGGGGGGGGGCGCACTTGGGCAGCTCAGCCTCTGTTGGTGGTGGACCTTGTCCCAGCCCTGATAACTCAGGATCAGTACAGGATAAGTTATGTAATGTATGTACACAGTGACTCCACCAGCAGAATAGTGAGTGCAGCTCTGGAGTATAATACAGGATGTAACTCAGTATCAGTACAGGATAAGTAATGTATGTACACAGTGACTCCACCAGCAGAATAGTAAGTGCAGCTCTGGAGTATAATACAGGATGCAACTCAGGATTAGTACAGGATAAGTAATGTATGTACACAGTGACTGCACCAGCAGAATAGTGAGTGCAGCTCTGGAGTATAATACAGGATGTAACACAGAATCAGAACAGGTAATGTAATGCATGTAAACATTTTCAACTCATTGTATATGGAAACTGTGCAGTCGGGTGATGTTTAATGACGAACCTATAAAAACATGCGGCAGGAGAAAGCAAAGCATGGAAACCGCAATCAGAAGATGAGAAATCAGACAGAAAGAACATTGCCGGCCGTACAGCATTTGGGTAACAAATGTTCTGCTCGCAGTTTGTTGTGATACGCTCGGAGCTTGCCACATTTTGCTACAGCACTTCCATGTCTACAGAATGTAAATCTATCAGGGAGGGAAGAGAGTTGTGAAAATATTCAGTCCTCTGCCAGAAACCAGATTCCATTTCGAAGCCAGATATATATATATATATATTTTTTTGTTTTCAAAATCTAAATAGTAGTCACTTTGTTAATCTGTCTAAGTCATCGACTAATTACAACTAGTCAATTAGCCTATCAATCCGCTGATTACTGCAGTAATCACAGCCAGGCTCTAAGTGGATAACTGCAGGATACTTGGAATTTGCATTGTTTTTGAATAACCCCCAATTTTTCATTAAAAAAATTCCTCCCTTTTTTTTTTTTGGGACGAAAAAAAAAGAGGAGCATCCGTCAGTGACCACAAGACGTCCTGTCCAAATAAATAACCTGGCCAATCGAGTTAATATCAAAGCGCCTCTTGTGTTCCTTGGCACCGCCGCTCTCACATGGTGAAACATTATGTGTGAACTTTTAGTATTTTTGTAAAGCCTGAAGCTGGACTTGGATGTTCCTTGTGTAAACTGCAATTAATTTCCATTTTTTCCCATAGTAAGATGTCTCTGGGCGGAATTGACAGTTAATAACTTTAGGATTCGGCAAAGCTGTGACCGTTTTTATATTTGGATCTCTGGCAAAACAAGAGAAAATTCACTAACGCTCTACTAAATCAATATTTAGGTATCACTAATATGCTCTTTATTTATATGGAATACTCCGGTCACATTCAAAGCTCATTAAAAATTCAAAATATGTTACATTAAATGTTATTTTAATAGAATTTAGCATGAAAAATGAGTTACCATATTTTTCGCTTTATAAGACGCACCCGATGATAAGACGCACCCCAGGTTTTAGAGGAGGAAAAGAAGAAAAAAATATTTTTCATCAGACCTCATATCAGATCCTCACATCAGACCCCCATAAATATCAGGACATCATATCAGACCCCCATATCAGCCCTCAATTTCAGACCCCCATCAGACCTCAATGTCAGACCCCCATCAGACCTCAGATCAGCCCTCAGTGTGAGACCCCATCAGACCTCAGATCTCCCCTCTATTTCAGACCCCCATCAGACCTCAGATCAGCCCTCAATGTCAGACTCACATCAGACCTCAGATCAGCCCTCAATGTCAGACTCACATCAGACCTCAGATCAGCCCTCAATGTTAGACTCACATCAGACCTCAGATCAGCCCTCAATGTCAGACTCACATCAGACCTCAGATCAGCCCTCAATGTCAGACCCCCATCAGACCTCAAATTAGTCCTCAATGTGAGACCCCCACCAGACCTCAGATCAGCCCTCAATGTCAGACTCACATCAGACCTCAGATCAGCCCTCAATGTCAGACTCACATCAGACCTCAGATCAGCCCTCAATGTCAGACCCCATCAGACCTCAGATCAGCCCTCAATGTCAGACCCCCATGAGACCTCAGATCAGTCCTCAATGTCAGACCCCCATCAGACCTCAGATCAGTCCTCAATGTCAGACCCCCATCAGACCTCTGATCAGCCCTCAATGTCAGACTCACATCAGACCTCAGATCAGCCCTCAATGTCAGACTCACATCAGACCTCAGATCAGCCCTCAATGTCAGACCCCCCAGAGTTCCTTGCCAGATCCCTTAGACCTCAGATCAGAATAAGATAAAAAACTTACCTCTCCTGTGCCATGGCTCCTCTCCATCTCCGTCAGCAGTCACACTCCCTTGTCTTCTCTGGCCCGCACTGCACTGTTACCTGACTGCGTGCAGCGTTAGGTCATAGTGCGCGCACTACATCCTGAAGCTTAACAGGGTCAGGACAGGGCAACACCGGCCCCAGGAAGGAAGACCAGGGAGGGTGAGTACCGGAAGCGCTTGCAGCACTTCACTCTCAAGTCCCGCTCCTAATGCATACTAGTGAGTGCTTCCATAATGGCTCGCTAGTAGGCGCTCGCTAGTATTCGCTTTATAAGACGCAGAGCCATTTTGGGGGAAAAAATTGGGTCTTATACCCCCATATATTATGATACCCCCTGGTGTTTAATCTGTATAGGTATGTGCATGTCCACCTACTGAGGTGGTCTCACATGCCCATTTCCTTGCTGCATCTGAAAGGACTTACCTTTTTGGTTTTTCTATGGACAGTCCATCAGTGTAAATGTCGCTGGTCACCCCCTTAAGATTCACCTTAAAGGTGTTATGCCACTTATATGAATTAATCCCGCCCAACAGAAATGGACGATATCCCACTTTCCCCAAATACCACCTATTATCAAGTTCTAAAGTTATTAGCGGACCACTGCACTTTCGGGCAGATCAGTTTTATATATCCTGCTGCTGTAGGTTACATCCTGCACTGGAGCCTTGTAATGTAGGACTTAGGAAGCCTCAATGGTAAGAACAAGGGGCGGGGTTACTGTCACATGATCTGCTGATGTCAGTACATATGTCAATGCCCTATGGCATAATGGGACAGCAGACACATGACAAAACAGGAAGCAGGATTCAAGCATGGGGGATAAGAGAAAACTACAAAGGAGGTAAATTTGAAAAAAAAAAAAACAATGCAGAAATAGTAGCTAGAGTAATTGATAAAAATAAACATTAAAGTTAAAAACAGTGTATGGCACAACCTTTTTAAGCTATAATTTTATGCTTTTTTATATAGTTACTGTACTGTACTGTACAAGTTGAGTCAATTCTATGTTGCAATGTTTATTAAAATCCAGAGCTGAATTCATAATTCTGCTAGTGATAATTGAAAACAATTAGCAAGTTAAGTGCCCTTTCCTCCTTTAGGGTACTTTCACACTTGCGTTTTTCTTTTCTGGCATTGAGTTCCGTCCTTGGGGCTCAATACCGGAAAAGAACTGATCAGTTTTATCCCAATGCATTCTGAATGGAGAGAAATCCGTTCAGGATGCATCAGGATGTCATCAGTTCAGTCACTGTCAGGCGATTTGGGCGGAGGAAATCCCGCAGCATGCTGCGGTATTATCTCTGTCAAAAATGCCTGATCAGTTGCCGGAATGCCGAATCCAGCATTAATTTACATTGAAATGTATTAGTGCCAGATCCGGCAGTCTGGTCTGCGCATGTGCAGACCTTTAGAAATGTGAAAAAAAAAAAATACTGCATCCCTTTTGCCTGATGACACCGGAAAAACGGATCCGGTATTGCAATGCATTTTTCTGACTGATCAGGCATTTTTCAGACCTGATCAGTTTGAAAAATGCCTGATCAGTCAGAAAAAATGACATGCGTTTGCATACAGTTTGCCTGATCCGGCAGGCAGTTCAGGCAACGGAACTGCTTGCCGGATCACACTGCCGCAAGTGTGAAAGTACCCTTACATCCCGCGAAAGTCCCACTTTGCTACATTTGATGTCTGTAGAAAGCAGCTGTTCTCCCTGAACATTCTGTGCAGACACTGAACAAGCAGGGTATGCTGGGAGGAATGTCAGGTCAAGCTGGAGAGCCAAGTGTTATAGCTGATTTAGATTTTAGAAGAAGATTAAAGCTGAACGCTGCACCCCAAGCAAAATCACTAGTAAAAGTTATGACGGGGTTCTGCTGACAGTCTGATGTCTATAGGGGGGTTCCTGACTCTGCCCCAGCAGATAATGTTACGGGAGAGAAGGATCGGGCAAACTGATTTTTTTTTCTCCCAAGACCAGCAAAACCAGACTACGCTGTTCTGTTTGTAGTCTGTAACCATGGAGACACATCTACAAACGAGCTGTTTACATAATACAGTAGATTTAAAAGGAAAAAATCTAAACTGTTTCATTATTCATTTTAGGTTAATTGCAGCCATAACAAATTTTGTTGTAAAAGTATACACGCCCTTTTTGTGTATGACAGGCCCTATGTGTTCCAGGATAATAGATACCGTTAGTGGTAGCACAATAGCGCCTGGCACTGTCACTGCTCATTTTATTGCCTGTCGCTCTCAGGATCTCTCCATACATATCTGCTTCCCGCGCACATGTGCTGCTGATCATTGTCTCAGGGACATGAATAAACAAGAGCTGATTGCATAAGTAAACACGTCAGATCAAGCGTCTGATAAAAGCAAGGGAACATGATGGATTGAAAACTATTGTCTTGGCATCAGATTCAGATAGAATGAAACTTCCAGAGATTAAGAGGAGGTGATTTTATCCTTATGCCCTATTGAAAAGACATCAAAATGACTACAACACTCAACTTCCATATCAGTAGATTAGCGGTACTCCCATAAGGGGTCTGTATGCAAGTCTAATAAAGAGGCCCTTGCTGGAAGACGTAAACAGGACACAATATTAGCCTTGGTCAAAGAAATAGCCCCATAACATCACGGGCCCCATTCCTTTAATCTAAGTAAAATTATATGGACCCCATGGGCCAGTGCCCCTCTAATCTCCACCTGGCTCTTCTCACTATCTCTTCAGCTCTCCCCCTCCTCATAGTGGCATATACATCTGTGTAAACCGATGGAACCCTCTTAGTGGTGGGCCACAGCCCCAGGAGTCCTTAGTGCCTGTCACCATCCAAGCATAGCAAGCAGCCAAGCAAGTGCTAGCCAAGCAAGCATTAAAAAAACAGGAAGACCTCGGCCATTTTGCAGAGCCTTAGCCTACTGTCTCCTGACCTACCATAGGATTGTCGATGGTACCCATGACTAGATGATGGGCCTGGATAAGCACAAGGCAAACCTAGGCGAATGACAGGTATGCAGTTGAGGTTGGAGTAGATATGTGGCCCAAAGGCTCATAAACACCTAGAGTTGACATTGAATTTGGCGGTTCACCTCCTGTAGGATGCAGGGCTTCATAGGCACATATTTAGAGCCCCCGTGGATCCATTTCTATCTGTGTAACAGATGGACACAGTAATAGAGTTGAGTACAAGAGGTGGTGAGAACACCCAAGAGACATGTCAATCTGATCAAGAATCTGATTCTGACTAGAATCGTCTTGTACAATCATTTGGGATGTAATACCCATTTTATCCATACGAGATCTGGTTATGATCCTGAAGCAATGCTGATGAAAGTTGCAATTTCCTTCATTCATAGAATATCTCCAATGAAACCTAAATTTAGAACCAGTTTTTTTCATCATTCAGGCTATGAATGAGTCTAAGATAGCAAAGGTCAAAATCTTCTGACATCATTTTCTATGGTTCCTTAAAGATTTTAAAGACAGATCAAAAAATTTTTGTGATTATGTTGCATTATCTCTTTCAGGCGATGGATGGGACAATCTGATGAAGGTCTAAACTGACCAAAAATGCTTAGACATATGTTCGATCAACCAGGATTCCAGAGGAATAAGAAATCTGTATGATGAAAATTTTGGAAAGTGCAGAGTATTAAATCAGACATATGAATCTTCCACTCGAAGCACAAATGACTGCAACAACTAGTTTTCTTGCTCTTGATGCTTGATAAGAAGAATCAGCTTATTGGAGAAAACAACTGTGCCTGGTGGAAAAGAAGGAAGAGGTCAACTAGGCTGCCTGAAGGTGACCTCAAAAAGAATTGGGCAAACTGTCTGCTGGTGCCAAAAATATTTATTTCACTTAACCGGCTTTCTACAAGCTGAGCCAGCTCTACAAGACATTGTGCCTGGTTTAACAGTGAATTTCCTGAAACGAAACAACAGCTACACCCGCATATGGTCCAGCTTAGAAGAGCCAACACCTATGATCAGGACTCTGCACAAACAATGATCATTTGATGACAGAAAAGTTTGCATCGTAAACACAGGGCATTTTTGGTTCAACAGAGCTATGAAAGAAGTTATTTGAATAGAGGTGGAGGGGAGCGACATCTATTGTCTGTCACTTACAATGCTGTTCTAATACCTCTCCTGAGGCAGTTTTAATAGCACCTAATTGAATCAACATCTTATCTCCATGAGATCCTTGACCTCGTGCTCATTATGATAAACAGATTATTCTGACTGAAGCATGAGTCACCAGTATTTGTTAACAAAGATTCCTTGTACAAGTCATTCTAATCGAGAAAGCCAGCTTGATGACTAGCGAAACGTCTTCAAGTCCAGTTGCTCTGAGCTATTACTACTGATATCCCGGTGACAGATTCCCTTTAGTTATAAATGTTGCTCAGATTGGAAGAAAATAATGTTTTTAATTATCCAACAATATCAAGCAACATCCTTTCTCCTGTTCACTGACATCTTTGCCTTTGGCAGTGGGATGCAATGGATGTAGTCTGGTCTCCAGATTCAAAAGTGGAAGAAGGTTTCTACTGTGGAAAGCTTCCTCTGTACCTCCCCATGTTTCACATGCTATAACACTGGAGTGGGAGGACAGATGTTTTTTTTATTATTTACATATTGGATTGTGGTATGGAACATGGTCAAACAAGAGAGTGATTTTACGTTGAGTTTTTTAACTTTTGCGAAAATATCCATTAAAGGGGTTTATGTTAGCCAGATCCCTTAAAAAGCTCTACTCAGTCATCAGTCATCTAGTGTTCAAATCTCCTGCGGCACCACCATTGGGGACATCAAGCACTACATGGAGCTCAATGAAAATAATGGGTGAATGTTGTCACAAGGAAATTTGAGGATACATTATCCTGGAGGTGTAGGGGTGTGTGTGCGGCTATCAGGTTCTGTAACCTCTCGGGTCCCCCTACTGGGTGAGCCAGACCTCAGCTGAGGCTCCTGGCTCCTAGGGTGGAAGCTGGAGCAAGACGGACACTTCCTAGGCTTTGTCTGAGGATTGCCATCTGTCCCCAAACCTTGCAGGGCTTTTTTGGCTTGGAGGGATGGGAATTGGTTTATGGGGTTTATGGAGAGGGCTTGCATCGGACCGCATTCTCTTTCTTTTGGCATGCTGCACTTTTTTTGCACTTCGGTGAAGAAAGATATGATCTTGACTTTCAATAAGTAATAACTGGAATGAGGGATCTACAGTACCCTGAAAGGTTATCACAATTAGGGTTATTCACTTTAGAAAAAAGACGACTGAGGGGAGATCTAATAACTATGTATAAATATATCAGGGGTCAGTACAGAGATCACTCCCATCATCTATTTATCCCCAGGACTGTGACGAGGGGACATCCTCTGCGTCTGGAGGAAAGAAGGTTTCTACACAGACATAGAAAAGGGTTCTTCACGGTAAGAGCAGTAAGACTATGGAACTCTCTGCCTGAGGAGGTGGTGATGGTGAGTACAATAAAGGAATTCAAGAGGGGCCTGGATGTATTCCTGGAGTGTAATAATATTACAGGCTATAGGTACTAGAGAGGGGTCGCTGATCCAGGGAGTTATTCTGATTGCCTGATTGGAGTCGGGAAGGAATTTTTTTCCCCTTAAGTGGGGAAAATTGGCTTCTACCTCAAAGGGGTTTTTTGCCTTTTTCTGGATCAACTTGTAGGATAACAGGCCGAACTGGATGGACAAATGTCTTTTTTCGGTCTTATATACTATGTTACTATGTTACTATAATATAAAAAATAAAATGGGTTATCTTGGGTGTGCCGGGTCCTCCAGAGTGAGAGCAACTCTTTGTAGTCATTCTCTGGTCTGGCTAATTAAAGGGGTTATATAAATGTGGTTACCTACACATGCTCATGGCTTGTGTCTGGTATTGTAGCGTGGTGCTGTTTTTTTTTTTTTTGTGGTGTTGTCTTTCTCATCCTGGACAAACACTTGGGGTGCCGCTAAATGGCAGTGTATTAAAATGGGTTTTCTAAACCAGACGATTTTTAAATTCTGGGTTAAGGGTTGTAGGTAAGTATTTTTTCTTGGATAGGATCCATAGTAAAATGACCATTTTACGTAAACAAGCAGAATGTAAATTTCAGTTCAGTTTAATGTTTGGAAAATGACAGGATTTAGTCTAGGAGAGAGAAGGAAGCCACACGCGTTTCGGTTTAATGTAATGGTTTTTGCTTATATAATGGATTCAAAATGTGTCAGGCTCACATTTGTTCCTTAATTAAATCCTGACATATTTTATCCTTTCAAAGGCTGAGTCAGTATGAGGAACGCTGCCTAAAAATGAACATCTCACCATAAAGCTATCCTTCAGGAGGTTGCATAGGGACATGATGAGAAATTAAAACAGTGTGACTGTACATGGCGCACATAAGAGAATTTATGCCAGGCCCTTTACTATCAGATGTCTTACAGTAGCCAAAAAAAGGCCAACCTCTGCCTGGCAATTTTTTTTCCCGTAAAGAGCCATTTTGGTGGGATGTACATTAAAATCTGACACACATCTTCATTCAAGACATCGTTCATTATATCGACGTTGGTGTTACAGATTGCATACCGTACCTTAAAGAGGACTAGTCAGCAGGATTAATCCTATTAAACAAAGCTACTGCCTTGTAGGGTTAATTCTGCTGATTAACATAATATCTGTTGAGGCGTTCCTAAGTAAAAATACTTTTATTTCCTCTCATAGCATGCAGCTGCATAAGACTGCAATTAAAGGACCTGCGGTCACATGACCTGGCTGTGTGGGTCCTCAAGTCAGAGGAGCATTGAAAAGCTGTTCCTATTTAGGCACGTGTGTGCAGAGAAGTTTCTGGGGACACTCGTGCATGTGGTGCAGCAGTCTGGCCTCTGTGAAAGAGAGTGACTACTACAAGAGCTGCCTTGCAAGGGGAGCAGTGGCTTGTCACAGAAGATGAATCACAGAGGGAGAGTTGCACTGATAGTTTCCCCAGAGGAGAATGAAGTCAGCTTGGGTACCTTAGGAAGAATGGTTCAGGAACCCAGGCAAGTATGCAGGACCAGACCATAAAAAAATGGCACCTGATGTATAGGGCCACAAATATGGAGGGAACTATAGACATGAGCTATTATAGAATCTGCCCATGAAACCTTTTACCTACAGTCATTGGGGTACTCAGGATTAGAAAAACACGGCTGCTTTAATCCAAAAACAATGCCACACCTTCCACAGGTGGTTTGTGGTATTGTAACTTATATACAGCGGAGCTGGGCTGTACTACAAGACCCAAACCATGGATTTTTTGGTGCTGTTTTTGAAGAAATCAGCCATGTTTTTCTAACCCTATACCTTCTATGTTGGGAAACCCCTTTAAGTTGTAGGTGGCATGCTTGGATGCAAGGTATCACAATTGACGGTCCAGCTTAGCTTCCACGTTTCCTTGAAGGACAGGGAGGCACAGACAAGAGCTAAGCAAATTGGTATTATTGAGATTTATGGACCTTGTGTCGAAGACGATATTAAATGGTGTCAGTTACATACAATTACTCCTGTGAGTCTTGATTCCGGGTAGAGCTGTCGTTGAGTTGACTTATTGGCACATTCTACTCTTTTCTTCGTTCACAAGGAGCAGCACAGACAAGTTCTTCTCACACGGATTAGTCAGGGATGTGTCATAATGTTTTCGGTATGTGTTTCATTACACCGTTCTTATTTTAATATTGTATCATGTGGGTCTCATTTATTGTAGCTTTGAAAGACAGAAGTTCATCTGAGAAATGGAGGCCGGTAGCCAACACTTGCCACAGTTTCCATTTCTTAAGCCCTTTTCATTAAGTCTGTCTGGCTTAGTACATTACCTTCTAGTGTCATCACTAAATAAAAGGCAGTTTCTAAGTCGAAATAATTCCATCTTCATACAATAACCTATATTTATAACCCTGTGAAAGAAGGATTTTGAGAAATTTCCCACCAACCTCACAATGTAATTATGGCCAAAACCAACTGGCAAAAACCAACATAATCATACAAGTGCCTGGACATACAGGAGACATCTTATCAATGGGTTGGTCTTTTGGAAGGTCCTTGATGAAGGAGCAGCAACATGAGAACAGTGTTGTCCACAGATATGAGCCTCAGTTTTGGATGAAATCTCAATTATAGGTTGCAGGATAGCTAGCTACCCATGGTGGCACTATAAAGCTAGCTTTCTTGGTAGAAGAAGACAACGACTATTCACGAATATTTTATAGGTGAGAAGTTCTCCCTTTCCTCCACTGAATTTTGAGACACTTCTTACCAATCACACAATGTGATTATGGCCAAAACCATACTCATACAAGTGCCTAGAGATACAGGATACATCTTACAAAAGGGTGAGTCTTTCGGCAGGTCCAACTTCTCAGTGAAGAGCAACAACTCCAGAACAGATCTGTCAACAGATGGGAACCTCAGGTTTGGCTGATAACTCATGTCTCAAAGTTCTATAAAGGTCGCAGGATAGCTACCCATGGTGGCACTAGAAAAGCAGCAGTGTGTTGGTGGAAAAAGACAAATGTTTTATCGGTTAGGACCTCTCCATATTCTCTTGCTTCCATTGAATTTTTAGAAATATCCAACCAAGGACCAATTACAATCACGGCCCAACATATTGGCATACTCATTCCAGTGCCTGGTTATGCAGGAGACATATTATCTCTGAGCTGGTCTTTCAGAAGGTCTTTGATGGAAAGCAACAGCTCCAAAACATTGATGTCTACAGATGGGAGTCTCAAGTTTGGCTGATAATCCAACTCATGTTTCAAAGTTCCATAAGGGGTTGCAGGATAACTCCCCCTGGTAGGACCAGAAGCTAGTTTTCTTGCAACAGTTTGCTGGCAAAAGACAACAGCTATCTCAAAATCTTTTTTAGGCTAGGGTTCTGAACATTGCCTTGCCTCCATTGAATTCTCTAGTCCACTTGGATGTCTAGTAAAGACATTGACTGATCATCTGGATCAAGCATCAACTGTAGCGTACTCTAGAACCTAGGTAATAAACAAATGGTACCCAGTAGATACAAGCTGTGTCTCGAGAGGGTAATTTGTCTGGGTAATCACTTGGGTTTTAATTAGTATGGTAAGAAGTACTTTGATTTTTTTTGAGTAGTGAAAGGACACTTGACATGAAATTTTCAAAAATCATTTTTCATTTTATACATAATTTGTTTTTTGGGGGTCCTTTGCAGAGAAAGTTAAAAGAGGAGCAAGTCAGTCAAGAGAAAACATAGCCTTAATTGGAAAGAATTCTACAATAGCAATCCATTTGTAGATTGCTCTAGTGAAGATTGAGTCTGCCAAAAAACAAAAAGTGTAGCCCTGCAGTAGGACAAAATTATCTGGCCCTTTCCTCTAAGACGATGAAACATAACATGAAGCTAGACGAAATGCAATAGCTGCAATGGTTTCCTCTCATGGGTCAGAGGTGCTGGGGGTTCAACTGCAAGCTTTCTTAGCTTGCCACTTAATTGGCCATTTAGATGGAACATTCCTGCCCACTACTTCAGTCCTAATCAAGTATTGTATGGAGGTCCTAGTGTAAGTTCCCTTGAAGTATGTATCTATCACACTCCCAGAACCTTGACACACACAGTGCAACAGCCTTCTTATTTCAGAATCCTTTTCTTGATCTCCAATCTCCTCCAAAAATTATTTGCACTAAACTGATGTCATTATTCCCAACGAGTACTAATTGCTAAAAGACGAACTTGGACGTGTTTTCTCCTGCAGGAAATGATGACACTTTGCTGGCAATACTAGGAGGAAAAAACATCATAAGCATTCTCCTTATGCTTTATAGGACAAACATGAGGTCATGTATTTTTCGGCCCACCTTGGTGAATAAATTTGCAAGGGCCCTTTGACTCTATGTGCCATGTTTGAATGCTGAATACAGCAATTAAATTTAATTTACTTCTGAGGCAGCTTTGGGTTGGCAGTTATAATGTACCTTGTATTTTCCAAAGCAATGGAAGACTGAACATCTTAAGATACAGGATTGCTCTTATAACAAAAATAGAGATGGTTTCTTCATCATGGTTGAAGTGGGCTATCAAGGTTACCCTAACTTTACTACTGTTTTTCATCTTCAAAATCCATCTGGAAGTTAGAAGCAATAGATACAGGTTCACATCACAACAGACAGCCAAATAAGTATTAGTGCCAGCTATGCTGGGCCACCAGGTTAGAAGTAGGCCCCAGGAGAATTGCAAAGAGAGTGTATTTAGCCACAAAAATGGAGGGTTATGGCATTTAAGTTCAGAGACCCAGAGCATGTGGGTGGAAAGGGAACCTCGTCACTAAAAAAGAGTGACCCAAAACATAAAGAGAGCCACCCATGCATGGACTGGTGCAAATTGCACTAATGAATAGTTACTTGTTGCCATGAAAGTGGTTCTGAGTGTCACAATCGGTAGGCAACAGTGCAGCCCTAAACTGCATCCATGCCACTGCCGCTACCTACGTGGATGGTCGGCCCTAAATGGCAGCCCCCAACTGGGTGACGGTCCTCACCAGGTTAAGTACACAGGGCCTAAACAAGTAGGAGAAGGCGTTGTCAGACAGACCAGTTCAGAACCAGACAAGCAAAACAAGAACTAAATCAGAATCCAAAAGCAGAACCAAAGAGTAACATCAGAACCAAAACAAGAGATAAACACAGAGTCCAATGGAGTCAACACCAGGAGATAATGTCAGCGGTAATATCTGCAGTCAGGTGCAAATTTAGATGCAATCAAAAGGATACACAGCCTGATTGGCCTGGTGTCAATGCTATCTGATCAGGTTTAGCAGGCCTAATGTCAGCATGCTCAGGACTCTGGTGCCAAGTCTGGCCAAGCAACCCTACATACCGGTAGACTGACCAACCCTGCTGCCGACAGGGTTGGTTGCCAGGGCGACTGTGCATCGCCAGTGGCACCACCACAGAGAATTGTGCTTGCTGTGGGAGCACAGACATCTAAGTACATTACATTGAGACTAATAATGGCCGGAACTGTCTAGGAGCTACACAAGAGTAATGGCAAGTTACACTTCAGTGTTCATTGCCTGTGGGAACTTTGGCCATGGATCCAGTTTCCTAAAGGCATCCTCTGAGAGAAGTAATGAGATGGATGGTTCATGTAACTAAATTTCTGAACCATAAGCATGTGCCTTATTGAATTAAAGTATAATTTTGCAAGCAATAATTTTGCAATAAGTTCTAAAAGACTACTGCAACATCCTCCTCTGTGACCTTCCATCTAGCACTCTCTAACCCCTCCAATCTATTCTCAACTCTGCTGCCCGACTAGTCCACCTCTCAGCCTGCTACTCCTCTGCCTCTCCCCTCTCTTCACTGGCTCCCCATTGCCCAGCGAATTCAGTTCAAAATACTAACCAACACATACAAGGCCGTCCACAACCAGTCCCCTCCCTACATCTCTGAGCTACTTTCCCGATTCATCCCCACACGCGATCTCTGATCCCCACAGGACCTCCTTCTCTCCTCTCCTCTTATCACCTCTTCCCACACTCGCCTCCAGGATTTCTCCCGTGTATCCCCCATACTCTGGAACTCGCTACCCCAACATATCAGACTCTCACCTACAGTGGAATCCTTCAAAGAAAACCTGAAAACTCACCTCTTCAGACAAGCCTACAACCAGTGACACTGCTGCCTCTATACCGCCATGACCAGCCCTACCCTCTCCTACTGTGTCCTCCTCCCATACCATGTAGATTGTAAGCCCTCGCGGGCAGAGCCCTCTCTCCTTCTGTACCAGTCTGTAACTCGTCTTGTTCATGCTTAGTGCAATTTTCTGTATTATGTATGTGCACCGCTTATCATACAGCGCCAGGGTACAGCGCCAGGGGATAAATGGTGCTTTAATAATAAATAATAATATTAAAGGAGATGATTCTGAGGTACTACCCTCCATCGATACAAGGAAATAAACCTTCGAACCAAGTGAATGGATCCAAAGTCAGCTCCACATTTGTTTTCTTCTGCTAGACCCATAATTGTCAGAGCCTGTGCCCACTGAAGGACCTTCTTGTCCACTGGTGAGTCAAGCCAACTCTACATCAGGTTTACCTGGGGTCATGATACTTGAACCAAGGAGGTGGTCAATGTCAATTTGGGGAAGAAAATTAATCATGGCTATGAGTAATCATCAATTATAGGCAGAGGTTGGCAAACTAGTCAAGTAAAGAGGAAGATCTCCATATGTAATTACTTCTTTGAATTGTCCACAATATGGTATTTTCTGTCGCTCCGTATGGATTGGACAATATAGTGGTGGAACAGAAGCCTGGAGATCTTGACCAAACAAAGCTAAACCTTCCCCATCATCTGCAAAGTATATTGTGAGGAGACTCACTGGAAAAGATAGGATGAGGGGAGGATGACCGGCACTAACATGGAAGAGCCTAAGTCCATGAATGTGTTATTGAAGGCACAAAGTGAGGACAAGAGTTCCTTGAGGAACAGTGATAAGTACATAAGTGAATAGTAAAGTCAAACTCTCATCATTGGGCCTGGAATAAGTAGCACACATCAAATACTCCCCCATTATAAAACAACCAACAAATTCTGTAAAAAGCTCTGAGGTTTCTACAAGAGATTCTCTGATTTCTTCTTTGAAAATTTTGGTAAACTATTGACCATTTAGAATATCTCTGTACTTTGCTCTATTCAGCTTTCCCTCAACCCTGAACAGTCTCCCTGCTCCTGCTGTCAGCACCATGATTCACTGTACGGATGGTATTAGGCAGATGATGAGCAGGGCCTGGTTTCCTCCAAGCATGATGCTTATAACTGAGGCCAAAAGTTCAATCTAGTTTTGATCAGATTGGAAAATCTTGTTTCTCACAGTCCAAGAGTCCTTTAAGTGCTTTTGAGCAAACCTTCTTATGTGTTTTACTGAGAAGACACTTCTTTCTGGCTGTTCTCCCATAAAGCCCAGATTGGTGAAGGCTTCAGTGATGGTTGATCTTCTGGAAGTTTCTCCCATCTGCACACAGGATCTCTGGAGCTCAACCAGAGTGACCATTGAGTTCTTGGTCACCTCTCTGACCGAGGCCCCTTTCCCCCAATTACTTAGTTTGCTGGGGTGGCCAGCTCTAGGAAGAGCCCTGGTTGTTCCAAACTTGGGAAATTTTAGTGCAGAAGAATTTTTGTGGTCCCCTTCTCTAGATCTGTGTCTACCCACAATCCTGTCTCTGAGCTCTACAGGAAGTTCTTTCCTCCTCATGGCTTGGTTTTTGGTCTGATATGCATTGTCAGCTGTGAGACCTTTCCAAGTCATGATCATTGAACTGAATTTACCACAGTTGACTCCAATTAAGGTATAGAAACATCTCAAAGTTGATTCAGAGAAATGGGGGGTCCCCAGGGCTAAAGATAAAGTATCCTAGCAAAGAGTCTGAATAATTATGTTAAATTTTCCTTTTTCCTTTTTAATAAATTTGCAAACATTTCTAAAATTCTGTTTTTCATTTTTTTTTTATTAAGGGGCATTGAGTGCAGACTGATGGAAGAAACTCATTTTTTATTTTTAGCACAAGAAGCAACATAACAAAAGGTCAAAAAAGTGAAAGGATCTGAAGACAAAATGCACTGCAGGTACCTGACAAATTGACAGGGGACCTCATTATGTGATGAAGAATAACTGGCTTTACTTTTTCATTTCCTTTGAGATGTTTAACACCAAAAATTTTCTTCATTCATTCATTCATTGAAACATCCTCACCAACCTAGACCACTGGGTCATCTGGATGATCTACTACAAGTAGTCTCCAAGGTGCCTCCAGCATGCTACCTAGAAGATACATTCTTCCTTTTCTCTTCCTCTCTAGTATTTTCCTTGTTATTCCATCTGTCACAGCAGGAGATGATGTAAAAGTGTATGTATAATCTAGGCCATATGATATCTTGCTTTATAGATCCAAATGCAAGAGGCCCAATGCCCTAAAAGTTCACAGTGGACCAAGAGCAGGAAATAGTTCTGCAAATGCTCTACTGCACCTTTAAAATGGCAGTTAAAAAAATTAGAATTTTGAAGTGATGATAAACACAAAAAACTACAAAAAAATACTTTAGCAGTACCATGTGCTGTGAGCTTCTTAGAGAACAGACTATGAATGGTGCAGCTCTCTCTTCCCCTTTCCCAGCCAGAAGTCCCAGTAAGATCTCAAGGACAAATCAGATCTGAAATCAGCTGTATGTAACCAAACTCCTGTCACTCACTAAAACAGACTCATTACTAAATCTTCACATTCCACATTTGGTTCTCCCTGTTTGTTAGTAGGTCCCATCAAAGCTGCTCTGACCACCGGGGGGGGGGGGACAGTTATGCTAAAATCCCCCCCAGCGGCAGCGGGACAATGTTTGCGGCAGTGGCGGGGCACAGGGAGATGAACGCTTCCACTGTGGAAGCGTTCATCTCCATAGTCATCTGTATTGCCGTCCTCAGGACAGCGATACAGTTGGTTGTGCTGCGGAGCAGGAGAGGGAGAGGCGTCTCCCTTCCCTGCTCCTCTGATAGGCTGCCAGCACTAGGCCAGATGTTGGTACAGGCGGCGCGATGACGTCATTGCGCCGTCTATGAGCCGTACAGCGCGGAACACAGGCCGGAAGAGGCCTGCATCGCATCGCTGTGACGGATGGAGGTAAGTATAAGTGTCTTGTTTTGTGTGTGTGTGTGTGTGTTTTTTTTTTTTAAACCGGACCCACTGGCCCAAAAAGGGGGGGGGGAAGATATGTGGGTGGGGATGTGGGTGTGGCTTGAGGGTGGGCGGGGACATAGGGGCCCCATAAGTGCTGTCCCCCCCCAGATTTTTGGGGCTTGCTACGCCCATGAGCAAGTGTACATCTTGGGAGTCGTAGTTTCACCACAGCTGGAGTGTCAGAGGTTAGCCATCACAGTACCGTTAGACACTAAACCAACATGGAATTCCAGGGAAAATTGTGATAAGACCCTGAACCAGCAGGTAATGCCTGGCAAAATGAAGGGTAAACACTAAATAAACATAGAAATGCAGGGAAAATTGAGGCTGGAAACAGAACCAGTAGCGGATGATAGGAAAAAAAGTCTAAGTTAGCCAATGAACCTGCAAGTAATACGAAGGAGAAGCAAGGCTAACCATGAATATCATATAGAATCAAGATTAGACACTCAACCAGCAGGCAACGGAATGGAGAATGGAGGTTAGACACTGAACCAAAGGGGGATTCTATGGAAAATCAAGGTTAGACTCTGGGCCAGCAGGGAATATATGGGAGAATGAAGGTTAGACACTGAACCAACATGGTATTCCAGGGTAAATTGAGGTTAGACACTGAACTAGCAAGGAATGCTCGGGATAATGAAGGTTAGACACTGAACCTGTATGGGATGTGAGGGAGAAGCAACGTTCAGCACTGATCCAATGGGGGTTCCAGTTACAATTGATGTTAGACACTGAACTAGAGGAAAGTGCCAGAGAGAATTGACAGAGGATTCCAGGGAGACAGAGGATTCCAGGGAGAATCAAGGCTAGACATGGACCAAACAGAGGATTCCAGGGAGAATCAAGGCTACACATGGACCAAACAGAGGATGGCAGGATTGAGTTTAGACACTGAACCAACAAGAGGTGAGTGGGAAAATTTAGTTTAGACATTAAACCAACAGGGAATTCCAATGGTAGATGGTTAGAACAGTATGCATTCAAAGTATTAGACGTATTAAACACTTAGCCACCAGCAGATGCCTAGGAGAATTAACATTAGACACTGAACCACCAAGGGATGACAGGAAAAATTGAGATTAGGCACTGCACCTACAGAGACTGCCAGAGTTAACCGAGATTAGACACAGAGCCAACAAGGGAATAAACTGCTTTGAATCAGCAAAGAATACCAAGGAGATTCACGTTTAGATACTGAACCAGCAGGGGATGCCGGGAGAACTGATGTTAGACACTGAACCAGCAGGGGAAACCAAAGACAACTGAGCTTAGATCTAAGAAGAATGCAGCTCAGGATGAAATGTATAAAGTCAACAATTACGCTTCCCATGCAGCGAGGAGGAGTTTCTTTCTGTCAGCTCCAAGGATTCAAGTTCTAGAAAATCATCTAACACAATCTTGGTTTACTGAAACTCACATTGAAATGACAAAATCTTGTTTTTGATTGGCTGCCGCAGTCACGTGTTGCTTCCCAAATACCTTGAAGCCTTTGTCCTTTGCATAAAATAATCTGCTTTTTCCCTTTTTTTTCCACCGGTGATGTTGAGATTTGCTGCTGCGGTTGGATGGGATGAAGTCAGACATTTTTGTGTTGGTTTCTAGCATACAGTTACGGTGTGTCACGCCGATCGTCCGTAACCATATGCACTGCATCTGACATTGAAAAATTATTAAATAGCAGATGGTCGTCCAGATGACTTTGCCGTGAAAACGGCTGATGGGAATCATTATGACTTAGACCAATTGTTATAGATTTCAGCCTGATCCGATGGAAAATGATACAAAACGTCTGTTGCTCATCACATCGCTGGCTTTGCCTAGTAGCTGCAGGTCTACATGGAAAAATCTGAAGTTTTATAGGAAAATTTCACTTACGAGAAGTTGTTGAATCATAAGTTTCAGTTCTGGAGATTAAAAAATTGAACTCCAATTATCCATTATAGGGGAAGTTGCAAGTGACTTCAACCATAAAGAAGTTATCTAGAAGGATATAAATACTCATATAATAATCTGCAGATGCAGTATGGACAAATGGTGACCTTTTTGTCTTGGTCACTGAAAAAGTGGAACATCTAGTGCCACCATCACTTTACCTTTGACTAAACTGTGGTTGTGGAGTCAGAAGACCCAATCATTCTTCATTTCCTGCGAGAGGTATGGACATACCCTCTCAGATCCCTAAGCTCTCCTGCTCAGAGTAGTCGCTGGCTGGAGGTAGCAGTAAATACTGATATAAAGTCGCTGGATAACCGAGGTCAGTGGTGGGAGAACAATCAGAACCGAGCAAACGTTTCGGGAAGGATCTACAGGAGACTAGATATGCCCTGGACCAGGACTACAGAGAAGAAGATTATCAGACATCATGCAAGAAGCAAGCGACCTGAGACTAAAGATGGCCATACAGATTAAAGTTAGACAAAACCCACCAAATTCAGTGGGACAAGTCAACCATCTGTTTTGTTGGGGCCTCCCATATCTGTCATTGGGTGAGAGAAGGTTCAGGCTCTTGGATTTCAAAATGGACAATCCTTTTGTTTTCAGAGGAGATTTTTCTGGCAGTGGCTTACTACCCTTTCCACATTCAAAGCAGATGGATGCTTGGCCAAGTGTTTGCCGACATCTATGTGAGGTGTATTGCCAACCTAAGCCCAGAACTGGAGGTGAGGAGTAGAGATGAGTGAATCGAAGTTGACGAAGTGGAATTCAATCTGAATTTCAGGAAAATTTCGATTTGCACCGAATCCGAATTTCCTCATGCTTCATGGTAATGAATCGCATTTTTTCCTAAAATGGCTGCTGCACGTGTGAGGACATGGAGCAAGGAACTCTGGGAAGGCGGGATCACCCATAATGCCATGCATGCAGCCAATCAGCAGCCAGCCTTGTGATGTCACAGCTCTATAAATAGCCTCAGCCATCTTGGATTCTGCCATTTTCCAGGGTACTTAGTGCAAAGAGAGACATCAGCAGGCGCTAGGGACAGTGCTAGGAAAGACTTAATTGTGTTAAATAAATGATTCACAAGTGCAGGGAAAGATTATTCAAGGTGTAGGGAAAGATAGGGAGGAATCGTTCCACAGCATTTATGTAGAACAGCGTTCAGTAGGGAAGGTTACAGCCTGGGTAATAGGAACAATCCTATTACACCTTGCTGCACTGACTGCAGATCCAAATCGCCATTATACAGCGCTGTAATTCCAGCAAACCGTTCTTGTTATTGGGCTGCAAGTGCTGTGTGATACCGCTATTAACAGGGTTTATTACAAGGTAATATTTCTATATCTTATTTGCACTTGTGCGGTGCAGTTATATGTTCTAAAGCATTTTGTGTCGTGTATTAGTGGCAAAAAATATATATATTTGCCATTAAGTGGTGCAGTTATTTGTTATAAAGCCCTTTATGTTGTGTAATAGTGACAAAATAAATATATATATGCTGATCAGCGGTGCAGTTATATGTTCTAAAGCCTTTTGCGGCCTGTATAAGTGTAAAAAAAGGGCCTTTTTGCCGTTCAGCTGTGCAGTTATATGTTCTAAAGCCCTTTTTGGTGTGTATTAGTGGCGAAATTAAAATATATTTGCCGATCAGCGATGCAGTTATATGTTCTAAAGCCCTTTTTGTTGTATATTCGTGGCAAAAGAAAAATATATTTGTCGTTTACAGGGTGTATTAATAGGATAGATACGTACGTCCTATTAGCCACTCTGCAGTGAATTCTGATTGTTATATTAATTTTTTGGGGGTATTAATAGTAAAAAGAATGCGGGAAAATTGATGGGTGATTGTTGACTTTCTTTTGTATGAACCTTATTACGTCGATTAGCCATTCATTGGTGAAATGTTTTTGTGAAACAGCCTTCTTTGGGAAAATTGGTCGCTAGCTATAACTATGGTTAAGGACAATACATGTTCTTTACGGCCCACTGGGTAAATGTGGTTCCTGCAAAGCCACACCAGCAACTTGGCTAGGTGACTCAGCTTCCGTCTCCACGTTCTCACGCTGTTGGTCCTGCGACAATGTCCGCCTCTACCTCCACTGTGTCCTCAGCCTCCAGTACAGGGACAATTTACAGTGCCCCTCCGGCATACCACATGTGCAGGGCACGGCGGTGTCACGCTGTTCTGCACCTCGTTTGAATGGGTTAACGGAGTCATCAAGGGGAGGAACTGCTCCGTGTCCTTCATCAAGAAATCAAATCCTGAGGGGGGGGGGGCTGAACTGGAGGAGGAGGAGCACATTGGAGCACAAGCAATGTGTAGCGAAATCAGTGGTTTTTCTACACAGGTGACAGGAAAGGAGGAGCAGGAGCAGCCAGAGGAGCTACAGGGCGATGAGGAAGACAAGGGGACACAGACACACCGTGGCAGTATGCAGTGGAGATGGAGGCAGGAAGTCCCTCTGAGTCACCTTGTTGGACCCTCACTACAGGTCCAAATGGGGGCCTTTTTTTACACCCACTGAGAGGGAGGACAAACTGAACTACTATAGAGAAATCCTATGTAGTCAGTTGGACGCTGTCTATCTGTGCCATCGTCCATCCTCTCGCAGTTCTGACCGGGGGGGCCCGCTGTGCTCACATTCCTCTGCCATGGCTGCTGTGGCAGGGAGGGGAGGGGGTAGGAGCCATTCCAGCTCCATCAGCAGCAACTTGAGTCTAGAGTCGCTGATGAGCAGCTTTCTTCACCTACGTATTTAAGAAACTACTTACCAGCAGCAGCTGCTAGACCTGGAACAGGACCTGAACCAGCAGGTGGTGGCATACTTAGACAGCACCCTGCCACCCCACATTTAAGATCCGCTAGACTACTGGGCAGCCAAACTGGATTTGTTGCCGCAACTGGACGAGTTTGCCCTGGAAAAGCTTTCCTGTCTGGCCAGTAGTGTGGCATCAGAGCGGGTGTTTGGTGAGGCGGGGGTCATAGTTACCCCAAGAAGAACTCGCCTGTCCACCCAAAATGTGGAGAGACTGACCTTTGTCAAGATGAATCAGGCGTGGATCAGCCAGGATTTCCACCCAACAATGCCTTATGCATCAGACTAGATCATCCATGGTGCCGCACCAACACTTTGACAAAAGAGACCGGTTTCTTCTGGTTAGCTGCCTCAGCTACTATTCTGATGCTGCCACCAGCCTGATGCCACACATGATGCCAAGTGCTCCTTATTTCACCCACCATCTTCAGCTTGTACTAGTATTGCCACCCACCTCCCCACTCTGTCACCGGGTCACTCTGTGGTCTCCTCATGCTGCTGCCACCTCCACACTATGTCACCTTGCCCCTCTGTGGACTCCTGATGCTGCTGCCACCTCCACACTATGTCACCTTGCCACTCTGTGGTCTCCTGATGCTGCTGCCACCTCCACACTATGTCACCTTGCCACTCTGTGGTCTCCTGATGCTGTCGCCACCTCCACACTGTCATTGTGCCACTCTGTGGCCTCCTCCTGATGCTGCTACAGCTGCCACCACCTTCACACTCTGTCATTGTGCCACTCTGTGGCCTCCTCCTGATGCTGCCGCCACCTCCAGACTCTGTCATTGGGCCACTCTGTGGTCTCCTCATGCTGCTTCCCACGCTTCCCACTTCATGCGTGGGCCACTATTTTGCCTTTTGGGCTGGCTGACATCATCATTTATTTGACCCTTCTTCTGATCTGTCAAAAGGAAGCAAAAATAAGATGCACAATGGATCCTGTCTGTGTAGCAGCTGTAAGACCTGTATGGCCCCATTAGAATTGGCTTGTGATCTGGTAGCCAAAAGCAGGAGTGGGTACAAAACACAGAAGACATGCAAATATTCTATTCACGTGTCATCTCTGTTTTGGATCCATTTCTGTTTTTTTTGGCATTAGCAATACTGATGGATTACTGACCAAATGCTGACCGAGCGAAGGGGGATGCTCAACAGACAGGATCCATTTTTTGGGGGTTATTGTTCTGACGGATCAGAGGAAGGGCAAAATAATCAGTGACGTCAACTCAAACTTACTGCTGACACCCTCTCCACTCTGTTGGGGAGCTCTACTTGTATAAGCGTTTAATAGAACAGGTTCTGTAGACATCTATGTGGAATCAGCTGATGACGGTGTAAAAGGAGTGTGCTTCTTCTTGGCGCTAACATCGACCTGTAAGTCTGAGTTCATACTTGAGTTATTTGGTCAGTTTTGGCCCCGTGACTGCCCAAATAAGTGAAGTGTGCAGTAATTCTTAGAGTGACGCCTGTCATCTGCATGTCATACGGACTCACAGTATTATTTCACTACCAAAGCAGACTCCCTATGCGTGTTGCTGCAAGGCACAGTGTTCTGCCCTCTATAAAGGCTCTCTGCAGCCAGGAAATAGCCATTTTTTAACGTGACTCGCCGCAAATAAATTCAGAATCCAGCCGAATCGAATTTTTGAAAAATTCACTCATCTCTAGTAAGGAGGAAATTTAATATGTCAATATGCAGTGAAAATATGAGGTTGTGCCCTTTTCCATGAAAGCGCACAGTAGTCTTAGTTGTTTTGGTGATGACTAAACCTTGGACGTGGAGTGAACCACCCCATTTTTAGACCGTATAGGGTTTTTTTGAGACACCAAAATTTTAGATAACAGCAGGGATTATTACGAAATAACAAAAGAAGACTTAGCCACTTGTCCACATCAGCGCTGGTACTCCAGTACTACCTACCGTTTTGTTTCTAAAGCTTCAACGATGATATCAGGGATGCCATTGCTGTAGATAGACTGGCAAGAAATACCTCCAAGGAGCACCGGAGTGGAGGCGCCATGGAATGGTTGGGAAGCAGACAGGTTAATAAAGGTCCCTTTACACAGGACGTTATTACAGCAGATAGTCGGGGAGGAAGCCTTCCTTCCCGACAATCTGCTGATCGCTGGTGGAGGAGTCTGATGCATTTACCTGCAGCAATCTCCTCCAGAGTATTCAACTTCACTGGTGAGTGCCGCCCTGTTTCTACCTTCATCATTCTAGTTTACTGTATCCTGTCTTTTGGGGCTGTGCACCGCTGAAAGTGTAGTTACTACAGGGGACTGATTACGCTACCTGTTTGACATATTACGCTACCTGTTTGACTTATTACTGTTCTGGGTGTCTTCCTTGGATTGCCGCTCCACCCCTTTTGTTTTGTTTACATATTTGACGGGAGTAGAGCACCCGTTAAGGCCTGAAAACGGTATCACCAGTCGGTGCGAATCTGAGCACTGAATTATGGCAGCCGAAGAAACTACCAGTTCCCTTTATGATGGCAGAGAAAGGGCGGACGCCTTTTTCATACAATGTAATAGCAAGGACATTTTACAGAATATCAGCACTCGATCCCTGGAGACTAAGGTGACACAATTGGCTGATAAGGAAGTGCGACTCTTCTGGACAGTGGAGTCGCTTCGTTCATATAAAGAGAGTGGCATAGTACCGAGTGGTCTACGCACGTACAGAGACCCGGCACAGTTTGAGCAGGGCACTACATTCGTCAAAGAGTGGCAGCAGTTGCATTCTGTTTTTTCCCTTCAAATTTTGGAGCTGGTATTAAAAAGGAATACTATGGAGTATGAGTAGATAAAGGAAGAGTTGGCCAAAGCCAGGGATGAGCTATCTACCCGACTCACGGATAATCAATTGACGACTTTTGATAAAAAAATGAATAAGAAGTTTGTGGTGATACAAGCTGGGATCAAGGAAAGAAAAAAGGACAAATTTGTTAGAGACAAGGGCATGTCTTTGATTGGAATGTTGCCAAGAATAATAAAAAAAGACTGCAAAGGAGAAGACCTATGCGGCGCCAAAAAAGTGATTTTTGGACAAGTGAATTGGACTCTAGTTTGTCAGATGAGTCTAACCAGTCCCGCAAAGACTCTAACAGAACTGAAAGTGGCCCTTTAGAAGGCACATCAGAAGGGGCCGGCGAAAAACAAAAAGAAGTCAGGAAATCCGGACGTACAAGGAAACAGGTGTCTTGGAGGAAGTAGCTGCCTCCTCTTTTCCTTGTACAAAGCCCGTTGGAGAAACCTTGGTAGTGAATTTAACTGGTCGCGAGTTGCCATTGGGCTGCACCCGAGCCCTCAGTCGAGGACTTGGGTTCAGCCTGACAGAACAATTCGATCCAGTCACTTTCGAAATTGATTTGTTTAAGGCTATCAGGAAATTGTGTCTTTATAAAATGTTCAGTAATGTACCTCAGGGTGCGATCCCCAAACCTGAAGGGCAGCGTCCACTTCGCCCTGATCCTTTGGCTTTCTTTATATCCACTAAGTTTGATGAAAATTAATTGCGGTGTTTAGAATTCCTGTCGGGAGGAGAGTTAACTGCCCAGGAAGCGGTGTCGGAAGGTGAGGCCACATTTACAGGTGGTGTTAAGTCCATCCTTTGTCCCCCCATGCCTGCCTGCACGAGCAGTGACATCTTTCACCACCAAGTGATGAGAGATGTACGGGCGATTCTATACCCGAAAGCTCCTGAAAATATTAGCATTGAAGAGCACCAAGCGCTTAATTGGCTGCGTGCTCAGGAAGATGTTATTGTGAAACCGGTAGACAAGGGGGGCAATGAGGTCCTTATGTCTAGGTCATATTATGTCGGTGAAGCTCTCAGACAGTTGAGAGATACCGACACTTATGAAGTGATACGGGGGGACCCCACCGCGGACATTAAGCGCCAACTTGAGTGCTTTGTTCGCGATTATGTGAGTAGGGGTTTCCTAGCCGAGAACATGTTGGACAAATTGATACCTACCTCTCCATCTAGACCTTGTTGGTACTTCCTCCCCAAGATACATAAGTCCCTGACCCACCCCCCGGGACGTCCCATTGTCTCGGGGGTAGGGTCAGTGACGGAACCTTTATCCAAATATCTGGATTGGCTGTTGAGACCGCTACTCCCCAGTGCCCCAGCGTATCTGGACACTAATGATTTTTTGTTGTCCTTGGAACAAGTGCACTGGCAAGATGGTTTTCATCTGGTCTCGCTGGATGTTGAGAGCCTCTACACCCGCATCCCTCATGATGCGGGTGTGGAGGCGATATGTGACATCCTAGAAAGCGCAGGAAAGAGTGCGCTATATAGTGATTTTGTGTGTGGGGCCCTGCATCTTATACTTGCGAACAATGCATTCAAGTTTGGCAATGATTGGTACAGACAGAAACTTGGGACCGCAATGGGGACCCCCGTTTCATGCACGTTTGCCAATATGTATCTTGCTAGGTTGGAGGACAGGCTTCTCAATGTCTAATCCTTTCTCTCAGTTCCATCCAGAGACAGTGAAAAAGTCGCTGCCGTACGGACAGTTCATCAGACTACGCAGAATTAACAGTGAGGTTGAAGGGTACCGACGCCAGGCGTCTGAATTGAAACAACAAGAACAGGGACGCCAACAGATCTCAAAATCCAAATAGAGAGCACAGGACGGGCAGATTTGCCTTTTCTTTCAAATTTAGCCCCATGGCGGATCAGATCCGTACCGCCATCTATAAGAATTGGGATATATTAAGGAGGACAGCACCCTTAAAGAGTTAGCTGAACAGAGGCCTATTATTGCATTCAGACGAAGCCACACGTTGCGTGATAAACTAGTCAGGAGTAGATTAGCCCCCTCACGGTCCAATCAGTGGCTCAAGATGGACCGTCCAATGGGAAATTTCAAATGTGGGAATTGCCCCTTGTGTAGATACAACTCATGTAAAAAGACCGTAGTGGTCGCAGGTATACACCACAGGGTACGCAGCTTTATCAACTGCAGGAGTACATATGTGGTCTATATGTTAAGTTGTACCTGCGGACGCTTCTATATAGGCAAAACCATCAGGTGCCTATATGAACGCGTCCGCGAACACATCAACTCCATAGCCTCGGGAAAAGGCTGCCCTAGGGTGATAGAACATGTGAATATGGCACACGGTGGTGATGTTAGTTCCCTCTCTGTCATATGCTTTCTGTGGTCTTCAGTTAATTGAATACATTTTTACACTGTTCATGAATTTCATAAATTGTTCTTTCTTCTATTGCCACCTGGAAACCATCAAGAAGCTGCTGTTGATGGATCTCATATACTTTCAACACATAATACTATAGTGCCATTCACAGCCTACATCAGTGGCTTCCAACCTGTGGCTCTTCAATTTTTTGTTTAAAAAACTACCGCAGGCTGTCAGGTCATGCTGGGATTTGTAGTCTTATGACATCTGGAGTATCACAGATTGGAGGCCAGTGGATAAAGTCAACCCAAACCGAATAAATCCTGTATAAGTCACACATATACAAATTGATATACCATTTATATGAAGTAGTCACTTATACAAAGTATGGACCATCAATGGTCCAGTACATACTGTAGGAGACTACAAGAAAGTCTCCACCCATGTTGGCCACCTTTGTTAGTTTAGTAAAGTGTTTTTCTAACTCAGAATGGAAACACAACCAGTCTACAAAACATCCGTCAAGGTCCTCCTGAACGTCATGAAAATGTTTGTAGGGTGTCTTTTTTAGCCTCACTTAATTCTACATCTTGAATAAATGTATATTAAGTGAAAACCTCTTCATGTAGATTGTGAAGCAGTTACTCATCAAGACATTGAGGTCAATGTGGAGGACTTGGAATTTTAATGATTAATATCCTGAAGGAAATCTGAAGTGTTGCCAAACCAATAACCTGGAGCAGGTTCTGATTGTTTTTTTTTTTTTGTGTTCTTTTATTCTTTCAGCACCTAAAAGTTGCACAAAAGTTTCAGAAAATAAACATAAACCTGACAATGTACTCAGAATATCTTTGGCATCTTCTAAGAAATTATAGGCAACTCAAAATGAGATGCCTTTCCTTAGGCACCCCTTAAGAATACTGGTAGCTCCTCTTCAAGCACCAATGCAAAATCTTATGGAGTCCCCAACTATGACACATTAGTAGGGATGAGTGAACTTGTGTATTTAGGTTCAGTGTACAACGTTCAGGTTCGGGTTATCTAAGAATTCCGTTATGGATTCCGCTGCTTATGGTCCATGAAAACACAAGATTGCTCATCCCTACACATTAGCATTTGCCTATCCATATGGGGTAGAGGAACATTTAGGATCCCTCAGGCCCCTGCAGCTGGGCGCGAACACAGTCTCTGCATCCATAACCATAGGGCCCCTTAGCAAAACCATGGCCCCCTTCTAATATACCGTAATAAACAAATTGTAAAAATCCTGAGGATTATTATGGCTTCAATTATGACTTAATTAATTATGTTCCCCCTTCTCTCGTCATCAGTAGTCCAACGTTCTCTCAGCTTTAATACATGTTTCAGGATATGTCCACACGGGAAGGAATTTGCAGCACAAAAATCCAAATCTCATCCCCTTTGCTGCTATTGAAAAACCGTGAGGATTTGCCATGCAGGATCTATAGTCCCTGGTGGCGGTCCACATGTTCAGGGATGCTGTGGACTGTCTGCAATGGATTTCCATATGGAAACGTTTTAAAACATTTATCATCAATATACTGTAGTACATGGGTGCAACAAATCTGCGCACCATCCAGATTTTATCAGTTTATGCTGCTGATTTCTGTTGTAAATTTACCCTCTGCAATGCAACGGGAGAAAGCCACGGCAAATCCATGGCCAAATCTGTAGCAAAATCCACATGTAACCCATGCAGATTTCGCTCTGGGTTTGTTGTAGCTCTTCTCCTACATCCTGTATGAATGTGCCATAAATGTGGAGGTTGATCTACCTATTTTGTATGCCTTTTATACTGGTAGGTCATTGGTCAGAACCAAATGTCCATCTATGGACCTAATCGAAGGTGACCCCTGTCTACAAAGCAGGATTGTGTACATTTTAGCTACTTCCACATCTGAAATTCAGACATGGTTCAACTTTGGTTCAACTAACATGGTCATAATGGTCATGGTCATCTAATGGGGCTAATCCGCATGTGGACATCTACTACCATATGAACAGCAACATGGATTCTCATTGAAACAATGGGAGGCAGATTTTCTGCAGTATACATTACCAAATCTACCCGAAAATAAACCTTGTGGACATACCCTCAGAATGGGTTGTCCAGGAGAAGGTACATCATATCTTATACTCTTTACCACATCTTAAGCTACCTAAAAATGTTGGTGGATTTCAACAACCATTGTGAGAACTGGCTTTAAATCCTGACTACGACTACATCATTTTTAGCCCAAATTCTGTCTCACCTGACTCTAATCCTTATGTATTCTGACACCCACCCAATCACCTATCAAAGACTAAAAAGTCCATACTCCTTACAAGGTTATAAAGCAAATACCACATTTAAAGGTGACCTCTGAATGCTACCATCCTGAATCGGGAGGACATGCTCCATGGACTAAATTTTTTTCAAAAACTGAAAAACTTATCTACGGTCTCAGTTTCACAAGTTTTGTAAAAGGCATTCAGGAAGATAATACAATCCCATAAAATAAGACGTCTCGAATTCCAGTTTCTCCACCAGCCGTCCAAACACTTGCACCCACGCACAGTACAATACACAGTACGAGTTCATCTCTACCTCATAGACGGTTTCATTTACGTGGGTCGAAGAAACCAAAAGGGCAGCAGAGGAATGTAAAACGGGCGAGTCGGAAATTAAAAACACCTCAGAGGCCAGTTCCTCATAAGACCACTGGGAATAGCCGGAGCAGACTTCATAATATCTCTCAGCTTTCTCCGAAACTTTCGAAAAACAATTTAGTCTGGGAAACCTCCTGCTTCAAAAACTCTGTGAGACGTGGCAATGTTGATTTAGTAGGGTGAGATTGTTGAGGGTGTTATGTTTTAGCTCCTCTGACAGGCAGGTATTTCAGAAGATATCGAGCTCCAATCTGTCCTGGAAAATGTAGATCTTTACTGGAAATCAGACTCATACTGGGATGAAATCATGGATCATGAATAATGGTTACCATAAGGTAAATGGGAGCTCATAGTGTCATGGTGGGGTTATAAACTCCTACTGGCGAATATGTTAGTCAAGCATAGCTACAGGGGAGGCAGAGCTAGCAGGAATATCCAGGCCATGGTGCCTGAGGGGGCCCATAGGTCCCTCCCTCGGTCACATACAATCTCTACATTGATGGCAGCCAGTCATATACCTATTCTCTTGACATTGCCCCCAATTTACTACAAGAAACAACCAATGTCTGTCAGCTGTATCATCAGGTTCTCCAGCCACTACTTTGGTCACCCTAACCTACATGTTTGTCTCTATTTACCTGTTCTCTATGTTCTGTTAGCAATCTACTATGAAAATACTCAATTTTCCAAGCCTTCAGCATCCATTTACAGGATTTCTCTTGTGCTGCACCAGTTCTCTGGAATGCACTACCCTAGGCAATTGGATTCATTCCCAACATCCACAGTTTTAAGTGTGCCCTAAAGCATATCTTTCTAGGTGAGCCTATCACATTCCCTAATCTAAAACCTTTCCTCACAACCCGATCCCTTCATTCAATGTTGGCCCTATAAAGATTATTATTATTCCACGATAACAAAGTTGATACAACTAAGAAACTCCAGTTGAGCCGAAGTTAGTTATTCGCGAAGTCTTGCGAATTGGTAGTTGATTTTTAAATTGGAAAACCACTTTAAAACTTGAAACCGAACTCGGCTTTGGTTCTGAGGTTCTGAAGTCACGCGCGAATTCGCGAATAATTAACTTCGGCTCATTGGAGCCCATACATTTAATACCGTACAGAGGCGGACCTCCGTACATCCGAAGTTTTGAATGAAGCGACGTCAGATGTAGCTCATAGTTCCAACCAATGGAAACATTTTTTCATCAACATTTTTTTCATCAACTTTGGTTGGCTTCTTCTTGTCGTAATTGCCTGATGACCAACAATATTAGTCCAAAAATAGTCAAAATGCTTTGTGTGGACTATTTCATTAGATTGTGGAGTTCTTTTGAGCAGGTGAGACTGAAACTGAAACCAGAAAAAAATTAGGGTCAAGACATGGGGACTGCACACTCACTATACTAATAGGTATGATTGTATTGAATACAAAACTGGCAACCTAAAATGTTGATCTCTGTGCCATTCGATTAGCTGTTTCAGAGCTGAGACTGATGGCCAACTTTTTGTCTCTTCTAAAAGTGTACAAATAGGGGTCTTTGTGCCAGAAAAAAACATCCTTCCACCAATCAGATTGATTGGATGTTACAGGCACAAGGTCACTTTTACTCCAAGCCAGCGCTGATACATTGTACCCTGTTTCAAAGGAAATGGGGGCATGAGGGATTGGTCGGATTCACTTCTTCTGGCTGTGTTGTGCTTAGGTTTATTAGATTATTGTAATGACTGCTGCTGGTCTGGGGTCTGAAATTAATATAGAGGGTCTGGTCTAAGGTCTAAAAAGGGTTGTCTCATCACAGCCATGGGTGGCATATCGCTCGGATATGCCATTTATGTCAGACAGATGTAGTTCCCACCTCTGGGACCCACACTTATTTCCAGAATGGGCCCCACTAATTGAAGACGAGAGCACTACACAAGCACGGCCAATTTCCATTCGCTTCTTTAGGATTTCCGAAAATAGCCTAGTGCTGGCTCATCTATTTCCAGCAGTCCCATAGAGATGAATAGAGAGGTGGCTGCGCATGCGCTGTGCGCTTTCCATTCACCGATATGGGACTTTTGAAAACAGCCAAGTGACCATGCTCGGCTATTTTTGGAACTCCCATAGCAGTAAAAGGCAAGCGCCTGTGCAACGTCTGAGATGGTAATGCACCTTTAACTTTATTTAGGGATTTGGTCTGTCATCTGATATTAATATAGAGAGTCTGGAGCAGTGGCGGATCCAGAGCCTGATCTCGGGAGGGGCACTTCCCCAGGCAATTGGAACTTATGGGGCCCCTGTGTCCCCGCCCACCCTCAAGCCACACCCACACACAGCCCCACCCATATATCGCGCACATACCTCTTACGTCCAGTGACTTCTCCTTTGATGTAGATGTTCTCTTTCCTCATCTTCTCCTTTCAGACCAGGCCACCATTTCTCTGTCATTTTCCGTCTCTGCAGTTTAACAAAAAATAAATCTTAGTTTACTACTTTTCCATCATCCTCCCATCTTCTGGACAAAACATCCCACTACCTCCAATACTGTGCCGCTGTGGTCCCCAATAGTGCCCCCAATAATTAGTGCCTCTCCCCCCATCATCATGTGCCAGTGACAACCCCCCATGTGCCTTTATCATGTGCCAAACAACCCCCCCATGTGCCAGTAGGGTCATGTGCCAAACAATCCCCTCCCATGTGCCTGTATTATGTGCCAAACAATCCCCCATGTGCCAGTATCATGTGCCACACAGAGCCCCTGACCCAGTGCCAGTATCATGTGCCAAATCCCCCCAGTGCCAGTATCATGTGCCAAATCCCCCAGTGCCAGTATCATGTGCCAACAATCCCCCAGTGCCAGTATCATGTGCCACACAGAGCCCCCGACCCAGTGCCAGTATCATGTGCCAAATCCCCCATGGCAGTATCATGTGCCAAATCCCCCAGTGCCAGTATCATGTGCCAAATCCCCCTCCAGTGCCAGTATCATGTGCCAAATCCCCCACCGACCCAGTGCCAGTATCATGTGCCAAATCTCCCCCAGTGCCAGTATCATGTGCCAAATCTCCCCCAGTGCCAGGTATCATGTGCCAAATCCCCCCCAGTGCCAGTATCATGTGCCAAATCCCCCTCCAGTGCCAGTATCATGTGCCAAATCCCGCCCCCCCAGTGCCAGTAGTATCATGTGCCAAATTCCCCCCCCCAACCCAGTGCCAGGATCTTTAAAAAATAAAAAAAAAACACAAAACAAGACACTAATACTTACCTCCATCCTTCACAGCGATGCGATGCAGGCCTCTTCCGGCCTGTGTCCCGCTCTGTACAGCTCACAGGCGGCGCGATGACGTCATCGCGCCGCCTGTACCAACATCTGATAGGCTGCGGGCCTAGTGCCGGCAGCCTATCAGAGGAGCAGGGAAGGGAGACGCCTCTCCCTCCCTGGCCCACAGCGCAGCCATCTGTATCGCTGTCCTGAGGACGGCGATACAGATGACTATAGAAATGAACGCTTCCACAATGAAAGCGTTCATCTCCCTGTGCCCTGCCGCTGCTGCCCAGTGCCAACATTCTCGGGGGGGGGGGGGCAATTGCCCCGTTGCCTCCCCCCCCTGGATCCGCCAATGGTCTGGAGATAATTGGGGGTCTGCTCTGGGGTCTGATATTAATATTAGCCCGTGAGTAAACTTAGGGGGTCTGAAATTCATTTTTAAGGTCTAGTTTGGGGTCTGATATTAACATAAGCTATATCTTAAATCCCTGTTGTTAAATCCCAGGATTATTAAATTATTGTAAATATTGTCGCTGGTCTGGGGTCTGATATTAATACAGGGACTCTGAATATATTTAGGGTAGCTGGCTGAATTTGAGATTAATTTAGAAGTCTGGTCTGGGGTCTGGTGTTAGTATAGGTGTATGAAAAGTATTGGGACACACGTTTTAATCACTGAATTCAGATGGTTCATTCAGTCCAATTACTACAGGTGTATAACATCCATTGCCACAGGTGTTTAACATCCAGTCCCTAGCGATGCAGTCTGCCATTACCACAGTGTATAACATCCAGCCTCTAGCCATGCAGTCTACCATTACCACAGGTGTATAAAATCCAGCCTGTAGCCATGCAGACTGTCATTATCACAGGTGTATAACATCCAGCCTCTAGCCATGCAGTCTGCCATTACCACAGGTGTATAATATCCAGCCTGTAGCCATGCAGACTGTCATTATCACAGGTGTATAACATCCAGCCTCTAGCCATGCAGTCTGCCATTACCACAGGAGTATAACATCCAGTCTCTAGCCATGCAGTCAGCCATTACCACAGGTGTATAACATCCAGCCCCTCGCCATGCAGTCTGCTATTACCACAGGTGTATAACATCCAGTTCCCCGGCCATGCAGTCTGCCATTACCACAGGTGTATAACATCCAGCTCCTAGCCATGTAGTCTGCATTACCACAGGTGTATAACATCCAGTTTCCCGGCCATGCAGTCTGCCATTACCACAGGTGTATAACATCCAGCTCCTAGCCATGCAGTCTGCCATTACCACAGGTGTATAACATCCAGCTCCTGGCCATGCAGTCTGACATTACCACAGGTGTATAACATCCAGCTCCTCGCCATGAAGTCTGCCATTACCACAGGTGTATAGCATCCAATCTCTAGCCATGCAGTCTGCCTTTGCCACAGGTATATGGCATCCTATCTCCCGCCATGCAGTCTACCTTTACCACTGGTGTATAACATCCAGCTCCTAGCCATGCAGTCTATCATTACCACAGGTGTAAACCATCCAGTCTCTAGCCATGCAGTCTGCTATTACCACAGGTGTATAACATCCAATCTCTAGCCATGCAGTCTGCTATTACCACAGGTGTATAACATTCATCCTCTGGCCATGTAGCCACCTACAGATTTTGGTGACAGAATGTCTTATTGTAATGAGCTCCCTGAATTCTAATGTGGTCCTGTAATAGGATGTCAATGCTTCCACTAGACACGTCTTGAAATTTCTTCCCCTATAGATATTCCACCATCACCTGTGAGTGGTATTATTGTAAAGTGTAAGGAACCACAGCAACTCAGCCACAAAGTAGAGACCAAGTTGCAGAGCGGTATAACCGAGTGCTGTTGAGTATAAAAGTCACCAACTCTCTGCTGACTCCATAACTGCAGAGTCCAGACCTCCTCTGCCTTTAACATCAGCACAAAGACTGTGCTGTGCCGGGAGCTTCATGACATGGGTCTCCATGCTGAGCCGCTGCATACAAGCCTTACATCACCAAGCACAATGCCAAGCGTCAGATGGAGTGGTGTAAAGCATGTCGCCATTGGACTCTGGAGCAGTGGACATGTCTTCTATGGAGTGACCAATCACACTTCTTTATCTGGAAGTCTGATGGACGAGTCTGGTGAATGCTAGGGGAACATTACCTGCCTGACTGCATTGTACCAGCTGTAGAGTCTGGTGGAGGAGGGATAATGCTATGTGGTATCTTTTACGGGTTGGCGTTGGGCCCTTAGTTGCAGTGAAGGGAAATCTTAATGCTTCAGAAGACCAAGGCATTGTGGGAACAGTTTGGGGACGGCCCTTTTCTGTTCCAGAATCATTGTGCCCCAGTTCTGAAAGCAAGCTCTGTAAAGGCATAGTTAGAGGAGTCTGGCCACACAGAACTCCGACCTCAACCTCATCCAACACCTTTCGGATAAACTAGGATGGAAATTGTAAGCCAGGTCCATCAATGACTCACCTCAATAATGCTCTTCTGGATGCATGGGCAAATATTCCCACAGACACCCTCCAACATCTTGTAGAAAGCCTTCATAAAGGAGCGAAGAGGGGACAACTCCATATTAATGCCTATGGATGCCGTATAGAAGGTCATAAAAGCTCCTTTGAAGGGTTCTCCAAGGTTGACATCTCTGTAACCTATAGTGACGGTTGTGTAGCCAAGAGACCATTGGTTGAACGGCAGCTGCTCGGCCAGGTGTTGGATGAAGTGTTTCCGATCAAACATTCATGGCATATCCAATTATGGTGCCATATTAAGTCTCTACCATTTATTTGCAGCTCAGTTGAAAGCTTTAGAAATGCTCTTTGAGCCCCTCAGACCCCA
Organism: Bufotes viridis; assembly: GCA_033119425.1. NCBI lineage: Eukaryota > Metazoa > Chordata > Amphibia > Anura > Bufonidae > Bufotes > Bufotes viridis. The sequence continues at coordinate 494,895,284 of CM065591.1, read as the reverse complement.
AAGTCTGGGTGCAACCACTGCTTCTACCTTATACCCACAGAGCAGATTCAGAGGCTTTTGACATCTCCAGATCTGATGTTCCAATGGAAGGAAAAAAAATATACTTCTTTAAGCTAATTAAATACACAGTGAGGTCTGGAAATCCAGCCAGCCAATCTGGATCAGTGGCTTTTTCATTTGTGGTGGCGAGAATCGGTTTTATAAGGGAAAACTGGGTTCAGCTGTAGGACAGATCTGTTGCCCTGAGGTTTTCTATTATTAGGGACGTGTGTATATATGTATAACAGGGTTGACCAAAAGGATTAAATTTTTTATATATGGGGAAGAATTGGTTAAAAAAAAAAAAACTTCCGCAATCCCCTGCTGTTGCCATTCTGCTGGTTTCCACTTCCTGGTTTTGGTCCGACCTGTAGGAGCTGCCTGGAGATTCCTGGTCAACCGATCACTGGTGGAGGCTGAGGAGGTGAAGTTTTGAGAGGGCGATTAGAAGTTCAGAAATCAGAACCAAACGAAAGATCCGGAGTCGTCATCAGTAGACTAGCTGTGACCAAAGCTAGCAACTTAGCTAAAATTAGCAGAAAATCTCCTACTGTTTTGTATCATCATGCAGATCTGTGCATACCCGTGGTAACAGACAACTAAATCCGCGTCGCCTGATTCTGCAGTTATACTCCTGCCTATTCCTTCTCTACTTCTTCCAAACATACAGTTGTGTTCAAAATTATTTAACCCCCAATGCTGTAAAGGGTTTTAGGGAATTTAGTGCACATTTGTAATTGTGTTCAGAATGAAATCTTACAAGGACTTTTTAAAGAACCAAATGCAACTAAAATGACATCAATTGTTTTTGTAATACAGTATTAAATGTTTTTTTTGTGATTTCTTCATTGACACAATTATTCAACCCCTTAAAGACGACCGCTCTTAAGAACAGAGGTTCATTCAAGTGTTTTCGATCAGGTATTGAAAACCCCTGTGGATGTCAAGGAGCAGCAATCAAGCAGAATAAGCCCCAATTAGGCAGATGTAAAATGACTGTGATACTCGGCTCCTTCTAGACATTTACTGGTGTGTTTACAGACATGGTGAAGTCAAGAGAATGGTCCAGGAAGACAAGAGAAGAGGTGATTTCTCTTCACAGGAAGGGCAATGGCTATAAGAAGATTGCAGAGATGTTAAACATACCAAGAGACACCATAGGAAGCATCATTCGCAAATTCAAGGCAAAGGGCACTGTTGAAACGCTACCTGGTCGTGGCAGAAAGAAGATGCTGACTTCGACTGCTGTGCGCTACCTGAAGCGCAAAGTGGAGAAAAGTCCCCGTGTGACTGCTGAGGAACTGAAAAAAGATTTGTCAGATGCGGGTACTGAAGTTTTAGCTCAGACAATACGGCGCACACTGCGTAATGAAGGCCTCCACGCCAGAACTCCCAGGCGCACCCCCTGCTGTCTCCAAAGAATAAGAAGAGTCGACTGCAGTATGCCAACAGTCATGTGGACAAATCACAAAAGCTTTGGGATAGTGTTCTGTGGACTGATGAAACAGAATTAGAACTGTTTGGGCCCATGGATCAACGCTATGTTTGGAGGAGGAAGAACAAGGCCTATGAAGAAAAGAACACCTTGCCTACTGTGAAGCATGGCGGGGGGTCAATCATGCTTTGGGGCTGTTTTGCTTCTACAGGTACAGGGAAGCTTCAGCGTGTGCAAGGTACCATAAATTCTCTTCAGTACCAGGAGATACTGGATGAAAATGTGATGCAGTCCGTCACAAACCTGAGGCTTGGGAGACGTTGGACCTTTCAACAGGACAATGATCCCAAGCATACCTCCAAGTCCACTAGAGCATGGCTGCAGATTAAAGGCTGGAACATTGTGAAGTGGCCATCGCAGTCACCAGACTTACATCCGATTGAGAACCTCTGGTGGGACTTAAAGAAAGCAGTTGCAGCGCGCAAGCCTAAGAATGTGACTGAACTGGAGGCTTTTGCCCATGAAGAATGGGCGAAGATACCCGTAGATCGCTGCAAGACACTTGTGTCAAGCTATGCTTCACGTTTAAAAGCTGTTATAACTGGAAAAGGATGTTGTACTAAGTACTAAGACTGAATGTCACTTGGGGGTTGAATAAAACTGATAATGATGTGAGCACAGAAAAGACATTTGTGGTTATTTCATTATAAATGTTATGTTATATTTGTCTGACTTACAAGGGCCTCTTTGATTTAATTGTAAACAAGATGATGGAAATGATCAAAATCAATGTCAAACTGCCCAAAACACTCAATTTCAGTGGGGTTGAATAATTTTGAACACAACTGTACATTGGATAAAAATAGTGGGCAGAGTATGACTACAAGATCAGGGTTTGTTTGTAGTCTGTTACCATAGAGACACATAAATTATTTACAAAGTTGCTTAGATTTTCATTTTAAATGCACTGGAACAATAAAGAAAAGGTGACCCCATACTAAGAGATAAGGATGCAGAGCTTTTTTTTCCCCGTATATAGAACTCTCTGCTGCCCACCATGAAGTTAAAGGGAAGTTGTCATGTTGAACACGGTGTCTGATCTTTAGGCAGCAGGTTATAGAGCAGGAGGAGCTGAGCAGATTGATGTATAGATTTGTGGGAAAAGATTTATTATAAAACTTGTATGTAGTCATGTAAATCTCTGCTTGTTTTGGGCTTAGGAGAATTCAGTGGGCGGAGTATGTGTAGATAGGCAGCTGTCAATCAATGATAGGACCGCCCACTAGGCTCCTAAGCATTGAAAGTGAGTGGATTAAAATTAATAAATTACACATTTTACGGGGTCTTTTCCCTTATAACTATATATCAATCTGCTCTGCTCCTCCTGCTCTACAACATGTTGTCTATAGATCAGACACCATGTTCAACATGACAGGTTCCCTTAAATGATACAGAAGAACCTGTCTACTGTCTCCTTAAAGGGAGTCTTTCACCCCGAAAACCCATTTTTCAACACTCACATCTTTCTCTGCAAAATTGCTTCAGATTAAAAAGCTTCTTACCCTATTGCTGTACCTCCTACCGATCTTCAGAAAATCACTTTAATTGCAGATGTGAATGACAGTTGAAGGTGCCCAGGGGCGGCGTCATAACGACCGGTGCCCAGGCCGCACGCTCATCTTCATAACTTCAACTGTGATTGACATCTGCAATTAAAGGGAGCCTTTCACCTCAAAAACCCATTTTTCAACACTCACATCTTTCTCTGCAAAATTGCCCCCACATTAAAAAGCTTCTTACTCTATTGCTGTACCTCCTACCGACCTCAGAAAATCACTTTAATTGCAGATGTCAATCACAGTTGAAGTTATGAAGATGAGCGTGCGGCCTGGGCACCGGTCGTTATGACGCCGCCACTGGGCACCTTCAACTGTCATTCACATCTGCAATTAAAGTGATTTTCTGAAGATCGGTAAGAGGTACAGCAATAGGGTAAGAAGCTTTTCAATCTGGGGGCAATTTTGCAGAGAAAGATGTGAGTGTTGAAAAATGGGTTTTCGGGGTGAAAGACTCCCTTTAAGGGATCCCTTGTGCTCCGATGCTCTCCCTTGCTCTGCGCTCAATAGCATAGGGCAAGGGCTTTTTTGTTTACATTTTTCACTGCTAGGCGGAGGCTTTGGCCTAGCGGTGTTCCAGGTGACGTCTCCGGCACTGATCGGCGGGCTTTAGCACTGTCCTAGCCATTTTACAGTCTAGGGCAGCGCTAAAGCCCACCCATTAATGCCAGTGACGTCAACGGGCTCACTGCTAGCCAGAAGTCTCCGCCTAGCTTACCCATGGAGACCCCGGTACGTCCCCGGATCTCCAAAAAAGCCCTTGCCATGAAATGCTTTGATGCTCAGTGGGCTGAGTAGGGATATGTCCCGGTTCAGCTCTGAACCTAGACAACCCCTTTAAATTATACCTAACTTGCCTGCGGAAGAAAGTTTATAATACACTTACCGACCCAAGGTTGCATAGATCATTCTACTGGGAACCCAATCACATGACTATCCTCTTCTGGAAATCCAGCTTCTGCCAACATCACATCCTTTATCAGGTTTCAAGCCTGGGATGTGGACAGGATATCTGCTGACAGGGACAGAACCAATCTTCTCCCTAGCGCATGCGCAATCCCCTGATTTGACCCAATTTGCCCATGCGCTAGGGAGAGGAATAGTTCTGGTCCGTCCACAGACGAAGTGACTTCCTGTCCACAGCCCAGATTAGGAACCTGATTAAAAACATGACATCGGGTGGAAGCAAAATTTTCAGAAGCGGAGCGTCGCGATTCTGGTTTCCCAAGAAACTGATACAACTTCGGAACAGTACGTATCTCAAACTTTCTTCTACGGGTGAGTTATGTGTAATTAAGGTGGGTCCCAGAAAACCGCCTTCCCTTTACGGTTTCTAAGCAATTCCATTTCTGCTGCCTTTACACCTCTCCCCAAATCTGTTCCCAATTAAATGGCAACAAACGTCGCCTTGAATTCTAGAAACCAATGCAAAATATATATAAATCCTTTACTTTTGTCGAAAAATATTTGGAGAAGCTCGGTTTCCAAAAAAAAGACGAAACGTTCCCAGTGCAGAAAATCTACCTCATGTGACTTACACCCGGGTCAGATTGTTAGGGCGCAGTAGTCATAAAAAGTGTGAAATTCATCGGCCCGGCGTCATGTTACATGTGTGTTTAGGAATTACGCGGTGCGAACCCAGCACACTCTCCCTGTCAGTTAATTCATTAGCAGATGTACGTTCCTTCAGCAAATTGAGTTTGACATAACCTGGAGGAGTCTCGCTCTCGGCTGATGCGGCTAAGAAAACTGTGATTTCATGCGATAGCTTGTAATTGCAGAGCAGAACCCGTGTTTGAATGGCCCTGCCCAAAGACTAATAGGGACGGGGTTAGCATCTGCTGTGTCTCAAGGAGTCTGCACAGTTTCCAGCGCCTCGGATTGTTTTGGTAGCGTAGGCTACGGCTTTGTAGATCGGCCAGGAGTTAAGATTCGCTGCTGTTTTTTTTCTAATGAGTTGCAGAATAGGTCAACCATCTTCAATTGGGGTGTCAGATGAGATCAAGATCAAGACGTTGTCAGAGATTCTGTGTTCTCAAAGCAGTCAGAGGAGATTAGTCAAATGTGGGTGGCTTTCTTTCAGAAACAGCGCCACTATTGTCCATAGGCTGTATCTGGTATTGCAGCTTAGTCCCATTCAAGCGGTTTTCACATTACAGCCACCTGTGGATAGGGGATGTTTCTGATCGGCAGCGGCCTGGGGTCCTTGATAATCCCGAAAAAGGGGGCTCATGTCACCTCATTTGAAAGGCATGGCAGACGCTCGTGAATGCTGTCCTCAAATTCCTTACATAGTCAAGATCTTGTACTTTTACAATGCATATCTACTGCCCCATTCAAAAGGACGAACACTGACATCAGTGATCATGATCAGTGGGGCCCCAGCAGTCGGGCCCCTGCCAGTTAGACACTTATCCCCTATCCTGTGGATGGACAATCATTTTAGTTATTCTATTATACTTTTTATTATACTACTGGATCAAGAGCATGGACAAGAGTGGAGCTAATGATAATTATTTATTTATTATTATTATTATTTATTTATTATTAGTAATTATTATTAATTTTATTTATTTATTTAAAAGAAACTCAGATTTAATTTACGGGATTTGGAATCCTGCTTTGTGAGAATGGCCCCCTGACAATAAATTGTTCCCTGGTTGTCCTCCTTTGGAAGCCTCCAGTGATCACCTGCGATCTGTGAAGGGACCTAGCTGCAAGTGTTCCTTTTTCCTGCAGCGCCCCCACAGGAGAAATTAGGCATTACATCATTCTGGGTCCTCCAGCGAAACTCTTTTGATGGCCACTCTCTGCTTTGGTCCTAAACAGAAAATCTCCCTTTTATTCACTCAGTGGATCGGAATATATTATAATATTTATATATAAGGGGTCTGGTCTAGGGTCTGATATGAATATATAGGGGGTGTAAATGTATATAAGGGGTCTGGTCTAGGGTCTGATATGAATATATAGGGGGTGTAAATGTATTTAAGGGGTCTGGTCTAGGGTCTGATATGAATATATAGGGGGTGTACATGTATTTAAGGGGTCTGGTCTAGGTTCTAATATGAATATATAGGGGGTGTGAATGTATTTAAGGTGTCTGGTCTAGGGTCTGATATGAATGTATAGGGGGTGTGAATATATTTAAGGGGTCTGGTCTAGGGTCTGATATGTATATAGAGGGTGTGAATTATGTGCGGAGAATCCGCACTGAAATACGCGGGTGTTCGCAGGAAAATCTGTGTGGACAATCTGCATAGATTGGTGCGGATTTTCCGCATGTGGATCTTACTAAGTAAATGGAGAAAATCTGGTCAGGAAAAATAAAATAAATTGACATGCCACGGATTTAAAAATCCGCACCGCACGTCAAATTTGGCACAGAAAAAATCTGCATTGTGTACATGAGAATTTCAAATACTTATAGAATGCAATATGCGTGACCTACGGTGCGGATATTCTACGCAGAAAATCCGCGCGCAATCCTGATCGTGTGCATTTAACCTAAGAGCGTCAGACCTTACCCAGGATCTCTTGGCCAATGATTGGTACATGTGGGTGGATTGCAAATGGAGCAAGAGCTCGGCATTGTTTCAGCACTTGCAGCTCGATAAACTAAGAAGATGCCATAAAGATGTCTTTTTGCAGGTCTGATAGTAATGTAGGGGGTCTGACTATATTTAGGAGATATGGTCTGGGGTCTGATGTTACAGTGTTTATCCCATCATTGATGTGAAAAATGAAAATCAGACATCACATAGCACATGACAACCTCTTTCTAACAAAGCTAGAACCAGTTCTGTACCTCATGGATCCAGAGATCTCCCCATTCATTGCTCCAATTGCTCTGCTAGATTTATTTCAAGCTGGCAGCTCAGGGGGCATGTCCTTTCTGCTTTTGTTCAGTGGGCATGTCTTTTTAGCTGCAGATGCCTCCCTATCGCAGCTCAAGAGTTAGTTGAAGGATGGAACTGAGCATGTGCGTCCACCCAAGCAAGGTGGAGAAAGAAAGAAAAATAAAAAGCAAACAGCAGGTGGCGCTATATCCATTTTATTGAATAACTCATTGGCTATACAATTTTTTTTATTCCATTCAATTACAAAAGTATTCAGATCCAGGCGCTGGTTTTAAAACCAAATATATCAGAATATATTATAATAATTATATATATAAGGGTTCTGGTCTAGGGTTTGATATGAATATATAGGGGGTATAAATGTATTTAAGGGGTCTAGTCTAGGGTCTGATATGAATTTAGGGGGTGTGAATATATTTAAGGGGTCTGGTCTAGGGTCTGATATGAATATATAGGGGGTATAAATGTATTTAAGGGGTCTGGTCTAGGGTCTGATATGAATTTAGGGGGTGTGAATATATTTAAGGGGTCTGGTCTAGGGTCTGATATGTATATATAGGGGGTATAAATGTATTTAAGGGGTCTGGTCTAGGGTCTGATATGAATTTAGGGGGTGTGGATATATTTAAGGGGTCTGGTCTAGTGTCTGATATGAATATATAGGGGATGTAAATGTATTTAAGGGGTCTGGTCTAGGGTCTGATATGAATATATAGGGGGTGTGAATGTATTTAAGGGGTCTGGTCTAGGGTCTGATATGAATTTAGGGGGTGTGAATATATTTAAGGGGTCTGGTCTAGGGTCTGATATGTATATATAGGGGGTGTGAATATATTCAGCAATGCCCTTATATATAAGCCATATTTCTCACAATGGGCACTCTCATTTCTGCATGACCCGCGAATATCCCCCTGTGAAGGGCTTTTTCATCTCGGCCTATGGCCACCATAGGGGGTTTTCCTCCACCCAGGACCCCCTCTATGTGGTAGAGCAGAGCTGTCCTGGTAGACCTGGTGTCTCCATTACCATATGTAAGGGCCACTGCATCAGGAAATACATGGCTGGGTGCACTTTCCCAGCCAATCTTACAGAGGTAGAACATGAGACAACCCCTTTAAGGTAGGTACAACCATCGGCCTCAATACTCCCTCCTCTACATTTTCAGGTTACTTATGGTTGCGGCCAGGTTCTCTTTTCTATGTTTGCCTTCATCATGTTCCTGTAATTAGGGGTGTCATCTAAGACTCCCGGGCTCCAGTGTCAAATCTTTAGCAGGACCCCCACCCACCATGTACATTAAGTAATACTGGCATCCTCTTATAGATACAGGGGCTTTTGGGCCCCTTTGGGCAGCAGGGTCCAGGTGTGACTACTACCTCTGCACCCCCTATAGCTATGCTTCTGCCAGTAAAATGGAAATATCATAGCCACAAAGGCGGGATCAGAGTGCAATGCCCATAAAACATAAAAGCAATGTCGCCGGGTGGGTGTAGGTTACAACGTGTGAAAACGCGTGCCAAAATATTTTATTACATCCAAAGAAATTCTATACTTCCCTCCTGGTAGAAGACTCTGGACATATTATTCCTTAATATTTCATTTTTATTCTCTTCACAAAGCGATACAAAGTTTTTCATTCATTCCAGCCGACGATCCGAGCCAAGCGCTGGACCTCCCTCTAACTGCGACCCGAAAACAGCGAGCATTCCATCCGGATGAGGTGACGGACAGAAGAAAATAATATCAGGGCTCGAAAGTCATCTCCATCCAAGTCCAAATATCTCCGGGATCAGGCGCTCACTGTTATGTCTTTGAAGAGAAGTCAGCGGGTAGAAAATGCTGCATGTGAACTCGGAATGTAAAAGGTTGTGATTCATCCCAGGGAAGGTGGATGCATCAGCCATGTCAGCCCACCATGTAAGAGAGATAGATAGATAGATAGATAGATAGATACAGTAGATAGATAGATAGACAGGTAGGTAGATAGATAGATAGATAGATAGATAGATAGATAGATAGATAGATATGAGATAGATAGATAAATAGATAGATAGATAGATAGATAGATAGATACATGCAGTAGATAGATAGATACATATTAGATAGATGATAGATAGATAGATAGATAGATAGATAGATAGATAGATTGACCCAGTGCTCCCAGCACATGAATTTTACTACGTGGAACGCTGCCTTGCCTTTTTGGATTATCTGTATTACAAGGAACCTTGTTGCGGGCTCTCAAGCAGGACTTTGCACCCGACCTTTTAGTGTGCTGCTTCTTATTTTCCTTTTTTCTAGATAGATAGATAGATACATTGATAGATAGAAGATAACTAAACAGACAAAAATATTAAAAAAGGGCTGTAATGCTGAGATGAAATGTTGCACCCATTTTTGGGTGAAACATAGAAGTTTTTTTTTGCATTTTTGGAGTATGCTGCCCACTTTCATCTTTTTGTCTAGCTGGACTCTCACGTCAAGTTTTTTAGAACTTGCACCTCCATTTATATTTTTCTAGTTTTTTAACTTGTGCTATAGATAGATAGATAGATAGATAGATAGATAGATAGATTTGAAAAAATTCCATGGCACTCCCAAAAACTAAATTAAAAGTAGTGTTCTTTATTAGCCAAAAGCGACGTTTCAGTGCGCACATTATTTCAGTCTCACATTATTTGGAATTAGATAGATAGATAGATAGATAGATAGATAGATATAATAAAAAACAAAAAAAGAGGCAGCAGCACTCATCAGGAGTAGAGTTTGGGTGCAAATCCTCCTGGATCCCAGGCAAGGTACCATAGATATATCCACAAATTCAAATGATGAGGCAGCACTCTGGATAAAGTGAGAAGGGTGGTGGACCCGTTTGTAGTGTACGGGAGCTGTAATGCCCGTCACTACAGAAGGGTCACTTGTGTGTTGTTGTTCCCCTCAGTTTTGAGGAGATTGGTGTAATACATCTTCATGTAATACAATGCTGTGTATTTCCCTGTTACTGTGAAATGTGCCATGTGCAGGCCTGCTAGGGGTGTCATTCCAGCTCTAGACACTAGAGGGAGCTAGGGAGCCCTAGTTTATATAAGGCCCAGTCAGGGGAAGGAAAGGCAGATTAGACTGTGTCTAGTTTAAGTGCAGGCCATGAGCCTGTGAAGTCCAGCTCAGGCCTTGAGCCTGTGAAGGCAAGGCCCAGGCCTTGTACCCGCTGAAGTCAGCCCAGGCCCTATCGCCTGTGGGGGTCCTGCCTAGGAAGATTCATGCCCTAGGAGGAGCAGTCCAGACCCTAGGACTAGTGGAGAAGAGTTGCCTCCTTAGTCAAGCTGCATACAGGACAAGTATCCCTGGAGAGAGAGGACAGTTGCCTGGAGTGTGTTGCTGCATTAAGAGTAAGATTAAAGCCCGATCTTAAGAGGCCTGTCTTGAGGATGGCCCTTTGGGACTGTGATTACTAACTTAAACCACTTCTGTGACTGTATTATAACGTGTGGAACATTCTGGAGCTGTACTTGATAACCATACATCTGTCTGCAACTACGTTCAGTAAAGTTATCCCGTTATTTAAAGATACAGAGACTCCTCTATTATTCCACCTGTCAGCAAACGGCGTGCCACCGTTACTTGGCACTGGCGTCACGAACATTACCTATCACTACCTGCCCTTGCAGAGAGTCAGCCGTCTCAGGTTAGTGGTCACCATTGCACTACAACATTCAGGAACACTATTAACCCTACCTTGAGTACGCTGCACGTTTATTCCCGTTTATTGTAGATAGATAGATAGATAGATAGCTAGACAAATAGACAGATATGACAGGGCTAGGAGAAGGAAGCACATGTATGCTCATACTTAACCTGGTACTATCCAGGATGGAGCCGGAACATCTCCAGAAAGCAGACCAGCTGCAAGAGATGTGTAGAGAAAGACCTGTAGAGGTGACCAGTCTTAAAATGGACTTTATGGACTGTACTGCATCTGTGTTCAGGAGAAACCTTCTGTGTCTGAGCTCGCGCCACATGGCAGCTGTGGAAAATGTCCACATCTCAAGGTGGAAGAGTATATTAGCAACCTGTCTAAATAATGTAGCAGAAGTGTTTGGCAGCTTCGGAGGGGAACACCTTTATTGGTTGAGAGATCTTTCCTAAAGTGACGTATTTCACGCCACACCTGGACGCTGAGATACAAGCCAGAAAGTAGAAAAAACTGCTGCAACTAGTGTAAAGAGGCTCTCCTTGGTCTATGATGACCTGCAGCTGTGAGGACGGTAACATCCGAGGACACTGCATTCTGTGTAACATCAGCCGCTCCGTGGTAAGTCAGATCTGTCCTCAACTGTCTGCAATTAAATTCTTCAGCAAAGAAACCATTCTGCTGCACAACTCTCCTCATCATTGCTTCGTGCACAACATTTACACCGCAAGGTGCCAACGTCACCACAACACCATCAACAGCAAGGGCACCTCGACCGTCATCAAGCAGGATCCCAAAAACCAAAGTGTGCCCGAAGGGAAAAACCGATGCTGCCTTCCCGTCACTGCATGTTGGACCTCACACTCCACCCTGCGGCCCGGACTCTGCAGATAGATAGATGATAGATAGATAGATTAATAGATAGAGAGATAGAGAAATAGATAGATAGATAGATAGATAGATAGATAGATAGGAGATAGATACATATATAGATTATTAGATAGAGAGATAGATAGATAATAGATAGATAGATAGATAGATAGATGATAGATAGATGATAGATAGATAGATAGATAGATAGATAATTGATAGATAGATGTATAGATAGTAGTTAGTTATGAGAAAGATAGATAAATAGATAGATTAATAGATAGAGAGATAGCTAGATAATAGATAGATAGATAGATAGATAGATAGATAGATAGATTGATAGATAGATAGATAGATAGATAGATAGATAGATAGATAATTGATAGATAGATAGATACATAGATAGTAGTTAGTTATGAGATAGATAGATAGATAGATAGATAGTAGCTAGTTATGAGAGAGAGAGAGAGAGATAGATAGATAGATAGATAGATAGATATGAGATAGATAGAGAGATAGATAGATAGATAGATAGATAGTAGATATGAGATAGATAGATAAATAGATAGATAGATAGATAGATAGATAGATAGATAGTAGTTAGTTATGAGATAGATAGATAGATAGATAGATAGATAGATAGATATGAGATAGATAGATAGATAGATAGATAGATAGATAGATAGATAGGAGATAGATAGATAGGAGATAGATAGATAGATAGATAGATAGAAGATAGATAAGAGATAGATAGATAGATAGATAGATAGATAGATAGAAGATAGATAAGAGATAGATAGATAAATAGATAGATAGATAGATAGATAGATAGGAGATAGATAGATAGGAGATAGATAAGAGATGGATAGATAGATAGATAGATAGATAGATAGATAGATAGATAGATAGATAATAGATAAGAGATGGATAGATAGATAGATAGATAGATAGATAGATAGATAGATAGGAGATAAACCGATGGATATTGATCTGATCAGTCAGGGGCGTAGCTAACGGCTCATGGGCCCTGGTGCAAGAGTTCATCTTGGGCCCCCCTTCCCTCAGTGCTTTGTGTGTCTTCTTATGCGGCACAAGGGTCTTTGGGCCCCCTCAGGCTCCTGGGCCCGGTAGCGACTGCTACCTCTGCACCCCCTATAGCTACGCCCATGTGGTCAGTACTTGTGGAATAAATTCTGTGCTTTCTCTGCCGCGGAGGAGAATCTGTAGCTTTTACAGAATACCCAAAGTTATTTTACGATGAGAAGAACCGCAGTGTAAACGGACTGGTGTTGCAGGTTTCCAGCTTGCAGGGCAGTGGAAGGCTGGGATCCCGGGGGCAATGCTGCCTCAAAAACCAGTCCATCTGTTGAAAACCTGTAACAGGCGCTCTATGTCCGGCCGTTCACATCGGCGCTAAAAATTTCCAATGTTCCATTATAGAAATAGAGCAACAAGGTAACAAAGTAACCAAAGAGCGGGTCTATGACGTAACGGACACAAACAGCATCCGACAGAGGTGCAACGTATATGGAAACAAAGCGTTATAGATAATTCTAGAACAAAATGTTTCCCATCATTGCTGTCCTTACCATCACGAGCGGTCACTGCCCCAGACAGGAGGATACAGGTCTGAACGCTCGAGCATTGTCGTCTGTCAGTTCGATGCACTTAATGCTACATTTGTGGATGTCTAAACGGGTCATCATGTGTCCAGGCTGAGAGCGATCCTGAAATCCAGTGGCGACCAGCGCGGATATTTCTATTGTCACAGAGTGGATCTTGGGTGACTAGTTTGGGCTGATCCAGACACACGGAACGTTCTGTGAAAGTCAATTAATCAATTGTCATCGCTGTCACCAGGAATATATACTGGCTGATCCTTGTGCCCCGTGTCCATGTAGTGTATCCTCCTGTAGAGAAAAATGGAAGTGTAGGAAACTTAAAGGGCTCAGCTAGTTTACCTATACCCTCTGACAGAATACTAGTTTAATATTATGTCCCCCCCTCACCTATTAGACAGAGCCGGAAGTCTATTCTGCTGGTGCAGTCACTGTGTGCATACATTACTTATCCTGTACTGATCCTGAGTTACATCCTGTATTATACTCCAGAGCTGCACTCACTATTCTGCTGGTGCAGTCACTGTGTACATACATTACATTACTTATCCTGTACTGACCCTGAGTTACATCCTGTATTATACTCCAGAGCTGCACTCACTATTCTGCTGGTGCAGTCACTGTGTACATACATTACTTATCCTGTACTGATCCTGAGTTACATCCTGTATTATACTCCAGAGCTGCACTCACTATTCTGCTGGTGCAGTCACTGTGTACATACATTACTTATCCTGTACTGATCCTGAGTTACATCCTGTATTATACTCCAGAGCTGCACTCACTATTCTGCTGGTGCAGTCACTGTGTACATACATTACTTATCCTGTACTGATCCTGAGTTACATCCTGTATTATACTCCAGAGCTGCACTCACTATTCTGCTGGTGGAGTCACTGTGTACATACATTACATTACTTATCCTGTACTGATCCTGAGTTACATCCTGTATTATACTCCAGAGCTGTACTCACTATTCTGCTGGTGCAGTCACTGTGTGCATACATTATATTACTTATACTGTACTGATCCTTTGTTATATCCTGTATTATACTCCAGAGCTGCACTCACTATTCTGCTGGTGTAGTCACTGTGTACATACATTACTTATCCTGTACTGATCCTGAGTTACATCCTGTATTATACTCCAGAGCTGTACTCACTATTCTGCTGGTGCAGTCACTGTGTACATACATTATATTACTTATCCTGTACTGATCCTGAGTTACAACATGTATTATACTCCAGAGCTGCACTCACTATTCTGCTGGTGCAGTCACTGTGTACATACATTATATTACTTATCCTGTACTGATCCTGAGTTACAACATGTATTATACTCCAGAGCTGCACTCACTATTCTGCTGGTGCATTCACTGTGTACATACATTACATTACTTATCCTGTACAAATACTGAGTTACATCCTGTATTATACTCCAGAGCTGTACTCACTATTCTGCTGGTGCAGTCACTGTGTACATACATTACTTATCCTGTACTGATCCTGAGTTACATCCTGTATTATACTCCAGAGCTGCACTCACTATTCTGCTGGTGGAGTCACTGTGTACATACATTACATTACTTATCCTGTACTGATCCTGAGTTACATCCTGTATTATACTCCAGAGCTGCACTCACTATTCTGCTGGTGGAGTCACTGTATACATACATTACATTACTTATCCTGTACTGATCCTGAGTTACATCCTGTAATATACTCCAGAGCTGCACTCACTATTTTGCTGGTGGAGTCCCTGTGTACATTACATTACTTATTCTGTACTGATCCTGAGTTACATCCTGTTGATACTCCAGAGCTGCACTTGCTATTCTACTGGAGGAGTCACTGTGTACATACATTACTCATTCTGTACTTATCCTGAGTTACATCCTGTATTATACTCCAGAGCTGCACTCACTATTCTGCTGGTGGAGTCACTGTGTACATACATTACATTACTTATCCTGTACTGATCCTGAGTTACATCCTGAAGAAGGGGGGGGACCCCCGAAATGCGTTTGGGCTACACAATAGTGAGCATTTGGAACAGCTGTTTAAAGGAATCTAAAAAGAACCAAAGCCTTTCTTTCCTTCTCCCCATTGCTAGTATATCGGACACTGAGAAATACATCTGAACGTCCAGACACTAGGACCCAGACCGCCTCCCTCATTTAGAGCATTTCACCTCCTCCCAAGGTCACGTGGGACGCCGCGTAAAGGCCCGGACACCACGTGGGACGCCACTGGTGTATAGGAGGTTTCACTCGACGATCGTTCCAAGAAGTAGCACCAGGAGGTAAGGCGAACGGTTGGTCCGGCACACCGGGGAGAAAGGTGCTATAACTTAACTGCTACTCACACTGCGGTGACCTTATTACAGTGAACAGACACACTCCAGAATTTGAACTGTATGCCTGGTAGCCCACACCAGCACCCCATTTAATCCATTTGGAGACTGCTGTGAGCGTTATTGGCACATGTATGCAGTAGAGTTTGCATTTGAACTACCCCATAAGGACGGATTGCTACTAAATAGACCCTCTTTTTGCAATACCACTGCTATTTGTCATTGTGACAGTGACTTTTAGCCACCAACATAGAGTGTCATCACCGGTCCACAGGTGACGGGCTGCACTGCAGCCAGTCCACAGGACGTTTTCCCATATGATGCTCTTTCTTTTATTCCGTTATACACTATTGTATGGTTTCAATTTTACTGCTCACTATTTTTTTATCAGGTGGACCAATAAAGGTTTATTATTTTTATCTTCATATCTACTTGCCCCCTCTTGCTGAGTGTGCCCCCTGCCATTTTCTTTTAACATCCTGTATTATACTCCAGAGCTGCACTCACTATTCTGCTGGTGGAGTCACTGTGTACATGAACATTCTTGGTTACAATAAAAAGGTTGAAAACTAGTCTTACTCTAGTACTTCCCACACACAGTTTGTTACAATGTATCAGTGTAAGTAAGAACCTGGAGTCCTGGAAAGGGGTAGATTTATACCACTATTTTGCCTACATTGTTACAAACTGCAGTTACAAGACTAGGTCACGTTTGCAGCTTATTAGACTCTGTTTAGATATTCCTTTTGGGTTGTTTTCATAACCATAGATCCTAACCTTACTTGTTAGACCGCAGCGACCTACCCTACCTGTTCCTACCTAGCTGTGAACACACCACGGCACACCGGCTTAAAGGGCTAGCCCCTTTTCAGCTTAAGATAGGACCATTGTGTGATAGGTAATGGGTAGGGCCCTGATCAGCAGTAAGCACTGTGGCCCCAGGTGGGTGGCAATAACAGTACCCGCTGACGATGGTGGGTGTAAGAAGGAACACTTGGCATTAGATGTGTGGCATCAGGCGGGTGGCACCATCAGAATAGTAGCTGAGGCAGGTAGCCAGAAGAAATCAGTCTCTTTGTCAAATTGTTGGTGTGGCACCATGGATGATCTAGTCTGATGCATCAGGCATTGGTGGGTGGAAATCCTGGCTGATCCACGCCTGATTCATCTTGACATAGGTCGGTCTCTCCACATTTTGGGTGGACAGGCGAGTTCTTCTTGGGGTAACTATGGCCCCTGCTGCACTAAACACCCGCTCTGATGCCACACTACTGGCCGGGCAGGACAGCTTTTCCAGGGCAAACTCTGCGAGTTGCGACCACAAATCCAGTTTGGCTGCCCAGTAGTCCAGTGGATCTTCAATGACGGCTGGCAGGATGCATTTCAAGTATGCCACCACTTGCTGGTTCAGGTCCTGCTCCAGGTCTAGCTGCTGCTGGTGAGTAGTTTCTTCACTATGCGGGTGAAGAAAGCTGCTCATCAGCGACTCTAGACTCAAGCTGCTGCTGATGGAGCTGGTACTGCTCCTGCCACCCCACCCCTCCCCAGCAGCCATGGCAGAGGAATATGAGCGCAGAGGGCCCCCCGGTCAGACTTGCAAGAGGATGGACGATGGTGCAGATAGGCAGCGGCCAACTGACTACATAGGATGTCTCTATAGTAGATCAGTTTGTCCTCCCTATTAGCGGGTGTAAAAAAGGCTCCAATTTTGGACTGGTAGCGAGGGTCCAACAAGGTGGAGAGCCAGAAGTCATCCCTCTGCCGAATGGTGACAATTCGGCTGTCACTAGGCAAGCAAGTGAGCATGTATTGGTGCACCATTGCACCATTTGTGCAAGTGACTCGGAGGGACTCCCTGTCTCCATCTCCACTGCATACTGCCACGGTGTGTCTGGGTCCTCTGCCTTCTCTTCCTCATCGCCCTGTAGCTCCTCTGGCTGCTCCTGCTCCTCCTCTACTGTCACCTGTGTAGAAAAACTACCCATTTCGCTACACATTGCTTGTGCTCCAATGTGCTCCTCCTCCAGTTCAGCCCCCACAGGGCTCCTGAGGCCATGAGATGTAGGCGCCACGTCTCCAGTCCCCTGACCAGCCATTGTTACCACCATCTGTTCCAGGATATGAATCAGTGGAATGACGTTGTTTATACCGTAGTCCTGGCGACTAACAAATAACGTTTCCTCCTTAAAGGGCCCGAGCAAACGGCAGGTGTCATGCATGAGCTGCCACTGACTGACATCGAAGTTAAACAGGGGAGTACTCCTGTAAGCCTGTATCATCAAGAAATAGTTTATGGCCTTTCTCTATTCGTATAGTTTCTCCAATATATGGAGGGTGAAATTCCAATGGGTGGAAACGTCGCATATCAGTCTATGTTGGGGGATGCCGTTCTGCTGCTGCTGCTCAAGGAGGGTGTGCTTCGCGGCGTACGAGTGGCTGAAGTGTATGCTAAGTTTCCTGGCCATTTTTAGGATGTCTTGCAGATAGGCGGAAGACTTCAGGAACCGCTTGACAACCAGAATGAACACGTGCGCCATGCAGGGCGCATGGCTCAGCCCTCCTTGACGCAGCGCCGACACCATGTTCTTCCAGTTGTCGGTCAGCATGGTTCCGATTTTCAGTTGTCGTGTAGAAAGCCAGGATTTGATTTCTTGATAAAGGACACGGAGCAGTTCCTCCCCTGTGTGACTCTGTTTGCCAAGGCAAATGAGGTGCAGAACATGCCCTGCACATGTGGTATGCTGGAGGGGCACTGTGAATTGTCCCTGCAGTGGAGGCTGAGGACATGGTGGACCAATGATATGACAACGAACGTGGATGGGAAAGCGGCGTCACCTGGCCAAGTTGCTGGTCTGGCTGTGCAGGAACCACATTCACCCAGTGGGCCGTAAAGGACATGTATTGTCCCTGACCGTAGTTACAGCTCCACACATCTGCGCTGCCGTGCACTTTGGCAGACACCGACAGGCTCAAGGACAGGCCCACCTTTTGCTCTACATACGTGTGCAGGGCTGGTACTGCCTTTTTGGCAAATAAATGATGGCTTGGGACTCTCCACCTCGGCTCAGCACAAGCCATCAGTTCTCTGAAAGGTGCAGAGTCCACCACTTGGAAAGGGAGGGACTTGAGCACCAGCAACTTGGACAGGAGAAGATTCAACTTCTGAGCCCTTGGATGAGTGCACGCATACTGTTGTCTCTTGGCAATCGCTTCAATGATCTATTGCTGACGGAATGACTGATGAGGAGTAGGAGGAGCAAGAGCATCAGGACCGGCAGATGATGGGAAGGACAGACAGCTCTCTCCAGCTGAGGTGGTGGAGCCTTGACTGCCTTAAATATGGTGTGTGCCACTGGGTGATGTAGCGGAGCCACAGTTCTCCCAGGCCACTTTATGGTGATGCTTCATATGTTGACGCAGGGCCGTGGCACCCTGGCCACGCTTCACCTTCTGCCCACAGATTCTACATATGGCCATGTTCACCTCCACTGGTGGCTTAACAAAAAACTGCCACGCCGCCGAGTAGGTGATTTTACCCCCAACACTACGCACTTTTTTTAGCACAATTAAGTTTTTCCTAGCACTGTCCCTAGCGCCTGCTGACGTCTCTCCCTGCACTAAGTACACTGGAAAATGGCAGAATCCAAGATGGCTGAGGCTATTTATAGAGCTTTGACATCACAGGGCTGGCTGGCTGCTGATTGGCTGCATGCATCGCATCATGGGTGATCCCACCTTCCCAGTGTTCCTTGCTCCATGTCCTCACACGTGCCGCAGCCATTTTAGGTAGGAAAAAATGTGATTCGTTACCACGAAGCATGAGGAAATTCGGATTCGGTGCGAATCGAATTTTTCCTGAAATTCGTACCGAATTCCACTTTGTCAGCCTCGATTCACTTATCTCTACTCCTGACCACACTGACAGGGCAAGGGCTGAAGCTAAAATTCCTTATACTCCATTGGATCATTTAAAGGACCGACTCAATACAACCATAGCAAGGATTTGCTAGTCATGCATTTCCTAATATAATCTCACTTTTTAAATGCAATGGTTGGGCGGTCGGGAGGGGGGGGGGGTAATCCATTCCTAGCTGCTGATCCTTCGCACAGTGGGGGCTGTAGTACATACCTTTGTGAACATTTCTCACGTATGTATTACATTATAAGGAACCCATTCGCACCATTCACTCACATTTCCAGTAAAATTATTAGTGTCCCCCGGCCATCTGGAATGTCTGCGCTTATCTGCCGCCATATAGAAGCCAGATGTACAGATCCATATATTTGATGTGTGTTTTGCAGGGAAATGCCGGGATACCGTCATACACACCAGGCTTTGAAGAGCTCTAAAATTACGCAGGGTGATAATCTCCTATAGGATCCATGGCTGGGCTATCCTCATTCTGCTGACACCTTGTCACTTTCCCTGTCTGACTCAGCCAGAGATAATTGTCTTGTGGAGATTAAGGTGATGGAAGCTCTCGGACTGATGTCTGTGCAGCTGACAGGGACTCATGCTTCGTGGTCCATCACGAGAAGGAGAAGGCTTTCCAGATGTTTGAGATATTGATTACAAAGCGGTGAGCATCAGCAGAGGCTGGCACCCTGCAGATCTTCTCAAGACCTTGAAGAACCATTTCACACTCACTATTTAAGGAAGAAGTGCCCTTCATACTTGACAGTTGTTGACCCAGCTAAACCAGTCCCTCCTTTAAATGGTGACCCGTTGGTGATCATCTGATTATTGAGGGTTCAGAAACTGAAAACCCCTCTGATCAGTTGTGATTGGGGAAAGCTCTCGGCAGCAGTGCATTTATTCTGCAGTGGCCACTGCTGGAGAAATTCAGTATTACATCTTCCCATTGAGATGAATAGGAGATCATTCAAGATATGGTCCTGCTGAATCCTCCAGATAGAATGGATAGTACAATGACTAAACTTTATTTACTTAAAACTGGAAAACTCCCTTTAAAGGTGTTTTTTTCGGGGATTTTAATATTGATGACCTATCCTCATGATAGGTCATCAATATCAGATCAGTGGCGGTCCAACGCCAGGCACCCGTGCCGATCAGCTGGTTGAAGATAAGGCCGCACTCCGTGCGAGCGCTGCCTTCTCTTCATTAATAGTTAATACGGTTGAAAAAAGACATAAGTCCATCAAGTTCAACCAAGGGAAAGGTGGGGACGCGAATCCCAGAAGGAATTGACATTGGAGCGGTGAGCGGGTGTAATTACAAGAAGCCAATATTAAAATCCTGGAAAACCCCTTTAATGTTGGTTTTACAGTTTTACACACAACTTTTTTTTTTAATCCACCATGTTTTTATTATGACATTTTTAATATTTTTTAATCCGAAAATACTGCACCCAGATGTTACTTTAAATTATATATCAGTGTTTAACAACCAGTGTGCCTCCAGCTGTTGCAAAGCTACAACTCCCAGCATGCCCACACAGCCAAAGGCTGTCCGGGCATGCTGGGAGTTGTAGTTTTGCAACAGCTGGAGGCACACTGGTTGGGAAACACTGTTCTATATTATTATATAAAAGTCATCGTATACGATGCATTTTTGTTTCTGGCATTTGGGGAGCATTTTGTAGGGTCAGTAGCGTGTTTTTCATTCTCTGGCATTTTTGTGGCATTTTGGGACATTTTCAAGGTTTTCTCTTTTTTTTAAAACACATGTGGGGAAATGTATCATGCCCTGCACTCCAGAAGTCTGACTTAAAAAATTTTCAGATATGGCTATTGCAACTTTTTGTTCTTATTTTTGCAAAAATGTGTGACTCTTTCTAATTTTGAAAAGTGGGCATGTTTAGCTATGCTAGTTACTTTCACCCCAGATTTATCACTAAGGCCTCTTTCACACGGGCGTCATGTTTGACGCCCGGATAAGAGGCGGGTGCGTTGCGAGAATATGCGCGTTTTTCCCACGCAGGTGCAAACGTTTGTAACGCGTTTTGCACGCGCATGAGAAAAAACGCCATGTTTGGTACCCAGACCCGAAGCCGGACTTCATCACTGAAGTCCGGTTTCGGGTCTTCTGGAGAATTGATTATTTTCCCTTATAACATGGTTATAAGGGGAAATAATAGCATTCTTAATAAAGAATACATTGTTAAATGAAGTGGAAGGGGTTAAAAATAATAAAACTTAACTTACCTTAGCCACTTGATCGCATAGTTGCGATCTGTCCTCTCTTTCCCTGCAGCATCTAAGATCTACAGGACCTGTGATGACATCACATCACATGGTCCAATCACATAGTCCATCACCACGGTGATGTGACGTCATCACAGGTCCTTTAGTTCTTAGCTGATGCAGGGAAAGAGAGGACAGATCGCAACTACACGATCAAGTGGCTAAGGTAAGTTAACTTTTATTATTTTTAACCCCTTCCACTTCATTTAACAATGCATTCTTTATTAAGAATGCTATTATTTCCCCTTATAACCATGTTATAAGGGAAAATAATAGAGATCGGGTCCCGTTGCTAAGCAACAATGCGGGAAAATCGCAACGCATCCGTACTTGCTTGCGGATGCTTGTGATTTTCCCGCAGCCCCATTCACTTCTATGGGGCCTGCGTTGCGTGAAAAATGCAGAAACTGGAGCATGCTGCAATTTTCACGCAACGCAGAAGTGATGCGTGAAAATCACCGCTCATGTGCACAGCCCCATAGAAATGAATGGGTCTGGATTCAGTGCGGGTGCAATGCGTCCTCCTCACGCATTGCACCCGCGCGGAAAACTCGCCCATGTGAAAGGGGCCTAAGACTTTTTTTTAAAAAAAAGTTGGAAATGTATCAAATTTATTAAATTCTTGTATTTGATTTGTATTTCTAAAGCTAGTCTTGATCTTGAGTGTGAAAGTCCGAGACGCATCAAATTTATTAAAACGTGCACGCCACCTAATAATTCTAGCACAACTTGTGCCAACATCTGAAAGGTGTCAGGCGTTACTTGCCCCAGAAAGCTGGCGTAAGAAATGGTAAGTATGGCCATCCATTCTCCACCCACTTTTAACAAAAGTGACAGAGAAGGGGAAAAAGTTTTGCACAAATCTGTGCTTTTGCAAAAATGTGTGACTTTTTGGCACAGGGGGCATGATAAATCTCCCCCATTGTTTATTAAATTTGGTGCAACGCAGAGGTCTTTCATTATACAAATGTGATTCTAAAAGGAATCTTGTGCAAATAAACTCCATAAAAACACAATAAAAACTTCATATTACATTTAAAAATCCATTTGGCTACATCTGCCAACAGCTAGGTGGCCATATTTAGGAAATCCAAGAGTCATATGTAGTTCGAGAGCCACTGGTTGGAGAGCACTGCCATTGGAACGGCTCTAAAGGCATAACCTAAAGCTCCTGGGCCCCAATGTAAAATATGTACCAGGTCCCCAACCAATCATATGCCGTTTGTCTGGATGCAACCGCCACTTCTGCACATCTTATAGGGCTGATTCTATGATGCTTGACCCAATTAGGCTCCGTAGGCTTCACCTCCACTTCTCACTAATAGTCCTCATATATGCCCCATCTGGTCTTCTAGTGTCTCCAAAATCTGGATGATGGAGACTAATCTTCGTTTTCCTCCTAAACCGCCAAATGATAAACCCGCTTTACGAGCATAACAGACACCCCGCGTCTCCGCTTATTTTTCTCTGGAGCAGCTGCTTGTTCTTTGCAAGTTAGATTTGGACTCATAATACCAGACATTATTACTAGAGAACAGTTGAGATATCCAGTGATCCATGGAGAGTCCAGCCTTTTGTGGAGAGCGCACGTGGTCCTAGGTTGCAGTCAACAGGGAATATTGTTTTATTGTGTTAAATTTAATTATGTCACGAGCCAAAGGTTTAACATACGGCATAACGATGAACAGATTTTCTGTAGAGTAAGTGCCGGGGTCCTGTTCATCGTTCACTATGGAAAAGATCCATCTAAGTATCCTTTTAAACAAAAAAAAATTCAATTTATGTGGAAAGGCATTTTTGGATCCCTATATGTGCTTTAAGGGCCAGTGGTTGAGGTAATATGCCCCCAACCTATAGCGTTCACGCTTAATGACAAGTAGTGTATACTGCCTAATCATATCCAAAAGTGAGCACATGTAGTGAGCCGCTGAAGAGTCAAGGGCAGCGTAGAGGACAGGAGTGGTGGCAGTGGCTATGATGGTGGTAGTTGTACCCGAGCAGCATGTTTCCCATCAACTGAAAACTGTTAGATTAACTAATTCCTACCTATATATAACCTTTTGGCATTCACAGTGCACAGATCATCATCACAGTAAACAGTTTGAAGTAGTAAAACTGATTATTAATTCTTTAACAATGATTCACAGTATCAACCCTTTAGCAGTGATCCACTGAGTCACTGCATATAGACCTTAGAAGACACATTCTAAACCAAACCCACCAAAACAACTACAGATCCTCTAAACACATTCAGACCCTAGACCAGAACTTCGAAACAACTACAGATTCCCTAAACAATTGCAGACCCCAGACCAGACTCCGAAACAGCTACAGATTCCCTAACCAAGTATAGAACCCAGATTAGACCCTCAAAACTGCAGACCCACAGCCCGACCAGGTCCCCAATGCAATCACAGATGCCATAAACAAATAAAAAACCCAGACCATACCCCAAAGCAACTAAAGGCCTCTCAACATATACTGACCCTAGATCAGACCATTAAAACAACTGCAGACCTCTAAACAAATACAGACTCCATATCAAACCCCAAAACAACTACAGGCCTCTAAACATATACAGACCCCTGAAACAACTTCGGACTGGCAAAAAAACATACAGGCCCCAGACCAGATCCCAAAACAAATGCAGACCCACTAAACAGACTCCAGACCAGGCCCCTTAAATAACTATAGATCTCTTAAACAAATACAGACTCCAGATAAGACCCCCAAAACAACTACGGACTTCTGAACAAATACAGACCCCAGACCAGACCCCTAAATCAACTAAAGACCTCTGAACAAATACAGACCCCAGACCAGACTCTAAAACAAATACAGACCCAATAAACAAATAGAGACCCTAGACCAGACTCCAAAACAAATACAGACCCCAGACCAGATCCCAAAACAAATGCAGACCCACTAAACAGACTCCAGACCAGGCCCCTTAAATAACTATAGATCTCCTAAACAAATACAGACTCCAGATCAGACCCCCAAAACAGCTACGGACTTCTGAACAAATACAGACCCCAGACCAGACCCCTAAATCAACTAAAGACCTCTGAACAAATACAGACCCCAGACCAGACTCCAAAACAAATACAGACCCAATAAACAAATACAGACCCCAGACCAGACTCCAAAACAAACACAGACCCAATAAACAAATACAGACCCAATAAACAAATACAGACCCAATAAACAAATACAGACCCCAGACCAGACTCCAAATCAAATACAGACTTCTGAACAAATACAGACCCCAGACCAAACCCCCAAATCAACTAAAGACCTTTGAACAAATACAGACCCCAGACCAGACTCCAAAACAAATACAGATTTAATAAACAAATACACAACCTAGGCCAGTGGTGGCGAACCTAAGGCACGAGTGGCAGAGGCGGCTCTCAGAGCCCTCTCTGTTGGCACCCAAACCCTGGAAAAAGTCTAAGGTGTACAGGGTGCACAGTGAACAGCACAGGCAGCGCACTGAATGTAGGCAGGCTATTATAGCTAAATGATAAAATACCTGGAAGATATACTGTATTGGTATTCAGGGTAAATTGCCGTGTTGGTACTTTGCGATAAATGAGTGTGTTTTTGGTTGCAATTTGGGCACTTGGTCTCTAAAAGAATCGCCATCACTGACCTAGACCATACACCCAAAACAATTACAGATCCCAGAACAGACCCCAAAAGAACTACAGACCTCTGAACAAATACGGGCTCCAGACAAGACCCCTGAAACAACTACTGTACATATCCTCTAAACAATTACAGACCTCTAAATAAATACTGACCTCAGACTGTCAGACGCAAAGGATCAGTAAAATGAGTAAAGACTCTATTTTCTTTCTAATCCTATCCACCTATTTTTTAATAAAATTATTCCCCTCGAACACCAATTTCAAGGGTTAATCTCTTAACAGGCAACCCCTTCGATTTTGGACATCTGTTGATATTGGTCCAGCTCCAGACAACTCCTGAAAACAGCCATAATGCATAATGCATCCGATGGCTCCAAGGTGATGCCCATATTCCCTTATAGGCCGTACATTTCATATCCCCGTCACCCTCACACTGATTGGGGATGATGAGTGGTCCACGTGTTTGGTATTTTAGCCCAAAGTCAGGTGGACTTTCTGACATAGCACCATGTCAGTGGTGTTCTATCTCACATGGTTGACACAGAAAATTCCAATTCAACTCAAGACTTTGCCTGAGATGTACCTTCCTTAGGATGGATTTTCCACATTCTACTCATTTGATGTTTTTAAGGAGACATAATAGGTGAATTTATCTGAGCTTGAGTTCAGGGATGGGGATTTGCTCATTTTGTCATGGAATGTAGAATTTTTGGCAGATCCCAAACCCACAAGCCGGCAGTCTGACCACTATGTACAGACTATCTCCAAGAGAAGCTGGTCTAACATGATTCACTTGTGACCGTACCAAAAATAACACGCAGTGTGGGAATGGTGTCCAAACACGTTAGATGAATGGCACCTGAAAGCACAAAAATATTATTTTATAGAAATTTAGGTCCATCCTAAGAAGTGGAGGAGAACCGGAATCAGCCAAAAGTATTCACGTATGGTTTCCATCTATCAGCGATAGCACAAGAGGGTCTTGTCAGAACATAGTAGTGAGTCCAAGACATGTGTGATGGTTGGCACAGGGATGTCCTAAGGGTATATGGGTATTCTTTGTATCGGTTGTCACTGGATCTTCCCAGGAATATTAGGGCATTCAGCTATGTTTTATGCTTCACACAAAAACATCCTGGGGATATATGTGTATTACAGCAGGGATTGTGGTTGGAGTGGGAACATCCTTGGCATATACAGTATGTGTATTCCAATATATGTTACCACAGGAACATTGTGGGGGCATTTGGGATTTCTGATATAGGCAATGGTTGACACAAAAATATTCCAGGGGTATATGTGTAATACAATATGTGTTTATGGTTGGCAAAGGAGCATCCTGGGAATATAAGAGTTTTCAATTTTCTGCATTGGATGACCAAGGAAGATCCCAAGGATATATGGGTGTAATGGTTGGCACAAGAACATTCTTGGTGTATAAGGGTTTTCCATTTCCTGTATTCGATAACCAAGGAACATTCCAAGGGTATATGGGTATTACAGTTTGTATAATGGTTGGCACAGGAGTATCCTTGGGATAAATGGGTATTCTGTGTGATAGTTGGCAAAGGACCATCCTAAGAGTTTCAGGGTATTTAGTTATGTGTTATGCTTGGCATGAAGTTGTCCTGGGGGTATACGGGTAATCCAATTGGGATCATGGTTAGCACTGGAACATCCTGGGGGTACATGGATATTCCAATATATTTAATGGTTGACACAGAAAATGGGTATTGTTATATGTGCTATGGTATGGAACAGAAATGTCCAAGGAGTATATGGATATTCCAGTATTTCACTATGTATCATGGATTGAAGGAACGTCTCTGGTGCACACAGATATTTTCTGGGGGATTGTATGTATTATAGCAGTTTCTAACCCTATGGGAGATTAGGCAATGGCCGCACATAGTCAGAGGGGGAGGAGGATCAATAGGGATGAAGGGCTGGAGAGCAATTTCCTTGAATGAAATAAAAGGCCAAGCAGTTGCCCTGATTCCCTCTTGGCCAAACTCAAAATCATTATAAGTTGGGTTGACAGTTTTATATATAGACAGCGCTGAAATTCAGAAGGTGGAAAAGCCAAATCCAAAAATTTCTTCCTGACTTATGGCCAAAAATAACTTTACCCTTAGGGGATTCATTATATTGATATCATTGTGCGGTCTGACTATAGAATGGTAATCCTAGAGTATTCATCATGGCAAGTTTTCTGGGAGTTCAGCCGGATTCGATTTTCGTTATCATCTGGATTGGGGATTTTATGAAGCACTATGGCATTACTTTACTATTTCGAGACTCATGGCAAAACTGTTTAACGTCTTAGGGGAATGAAATCACTGAACATTCATGTTACAATACAGAGTCCTGGGCTGACGTAACCTTACATAATAGTGAGGACTGCAGAAGCGCTCGGGTACACATGTGTTATGTTCATCCTCTTCCTACAGAAAGCGGTGACCCTTCGAAAGTCATGCAGACTTCTGCAGTAATGTATGTGATAAAATTTAGGATGCTGGTATACCATATATTGAGTTATTATAGGCACCAAGATCAGTAGAGCAGAATAATTCTTGGGCTAAAACCATTGGAAAGTATTCAAAATAATCTCTGGAAATTTCTTCTAGTCTCTAAAAATCCCAAAATATAGGTAGGAAAGATGGTGGGATATGGGCTGGTGGTGTAGGACATGCCAATAAGAAGCCACCATAGCTGGGAGACAGTTTGGAAGGAGAGGTTAGAAGTCAACCATTAGCCTGGAGACACAACAGTTTTCCCCAGAGATCCTAATAAAGTAGACTCTTGGACTTTGGAGATTGTAACCCTCAAAGAAGCCTCTACAGGCAACAAAATAAGTCAAAATGATGGATCAGGTATCGATGTAGTCAGGTAAGACAATGATTGTGGTCACTGATACAGACCTACATTCAAAACAAAAGGTCCAGGCCAAAGGCGTTAGTCCAAGGCCATAAAGCCAAGACGAGCCAAGGTCATAAAGATGATATGTATCTGTTACCACAAATCAAGATCTACTTGTAGGACTACTAGAGAAATTGAATTTGACCACTGGTGAGGGCATCAGCATAGCCAACATGGACTGCCTCCTGATACATGCCTTCTAGTGCTACCTGGTGGTACTATAGGGATCATGTTCTTTCTTCTGGGGGAGAGCTAATTTGCATATTTTTTTTTCCCATGGAGCATTGCATGTGACTCCCAGCTAGGTCTCCTCAATGGTTCCCAGTACTCCCAGTTCAATGTCTATCACATTCCCAGATTGGTTGAACTCTCCCACTGTAACCAAATTTTGAGTTGCCAAATTAAACCCCCTTCTACCTTACACACCACAGGTGTTAATGCCGAGCAGGAAAATGGAAAGTGTGCACCCAGAGCCCGTGCTGAGTTGACTGGAACTAAATACCCCCAACATGGCACCAAATTCTAAAATCTGAAATGGCCTATTGGTGTCGTGTAGTCTGGTACTAGGCCCCACCTTATCTAAAAGTCCCCCCACCCCACCTTTCCAATTCATTTAGACCTCATGTTCATGGCTGTATTTAGGATCCATGTGATCTGTACCTCTGCTTGCCTCTAATTTTGCAAGATAAAAAAAATGATGGCATCCAATTGGTGCTGAATTGGGAAATAGTTGCCCAAAGAAAGTTTACTTCTAGGGAAGAATATGGTGCCTCCATAGCATCCAAAATGTCATGATCCCTGTAATGCCATACGCATGCTTTCCTTCACCCGGAGCAAATATTAAGTTAACTGCTCTAGGCTAGTATCTAAATGCCCCAGCTAATGTAAAGCCGCATGGCATAGGCACATTGCTTTCTACCCTAGCCTTGCCTGCTCCTTCTTAAGCTGTGTTCCTGGACCCATCCTTCTAAGGCCTCATGCACACGACCGTTGTTGTGGTCTGCGTCGGAGCCGCATATTTTGCGGCTCGGCGCGGACCCATTCACTTCAATGGGGCCGAAAAAGATGCGGACAGCACTCCATGTGCTGTCTGCATCTGTTGCTCCGTTCCGTGCCCCCGCAAAAATATAGAGCATGTCCTACTCTTGTCCGTTTTGCTGACAAGAATAGGCATTTCTACAATGGGCCGTGTTCCGTTCCGCAAATTGCGGAACGGAACGCGGAGCAGCTTCCGTGTTTTGCGGATCCGCGGTTGTGTGCATGAGGCCTAAGGATGCTCTAATGATTAGAATAGCTCTTTGTACCAAAGTTCTGACCATCCATCTGGATAACATTGGAAAATGCAATCACTGACTCTTCATTTTACGATACAGAGTCCTGCGCTGACGTAACCTTACATAATAGTGAGGACTGCAGAAGTGCTCGGGTTCACATGTGTTATGTTCATCTTCTTCCTGCAGAAAGCTGTGACCCATCGAAAGCCATGGAGATTTCTGTGGTAATGTATGTGGTAGGCATTATACACAAGGGATGCTGATATACTGTATATTGAGTTCTAGTCGAGACATGAAGTCAACTGGAGGCGCCAAGATCAATAGAGAAGGCAAGATACTTCTTGAGCGAATCTCCTCCAGAGCATGCAAGAAAATGTCTGGAAATTTACATCTTGAACTTTGTTCCATCCAAGTCTATTCAGAAACATAGACATAAAAGGTGGCGGGACATGTGCTAGGTGGTGGAGGATGCGCCAATAAGAAGCCACCATAGCTGGGAGACATTTTGCCAAGGGAGGTTAGAACTCAATCTTAGCCATGGGTGAAAAGACATCTTTCAGTTTACCCCAGAGATCCTTGTGAAGTAGACACATAGACTTTGAAGATTGCAAACCTCAAAGAAGCCTCTACAGACAATAGATGAAGCCAGAATGGATCGGGCATGGATATAGTCAGGTAAGATAATAGGAAACTATTATTACATTATTAGGAACCCATTTTACATGCAAGATGTCAGTTTGCAATGGTCTTGGTCTTTTTTTGATTGGTGGACTCCTTGTTTTGCTTTTTATTTTAAGCTAATTAGCCCCTAGGTGCAACAAGGACGCTTTAGTTGTACATGAGGTTCAACGACCTTTTCTTTCCTCACGGACAGGGCCAGATATTGAAAATATACTCACTTATGGCCATCAAGTCTCATGATATCGTGTTTGGTGCACGCACTGTACATGTGAGACCGGCATAATCGGTGTAAATGGTGACAGAGTCCCTTTAAGTTTACTGCCCAAGGCCAGTATCTAAATACCCCAAAGTAAAGCAGCATGTGCAACGGGCGCCTCACGCCAGGGCCTCTATATCGCGTCCCAGGTGTAGTAGCAATGCCGAGTGGTGTACTGCGGCCTAAATGTCTCTTTATGTGTCACAGTGCTCCTACCTGGATACTTCTGGACCCAGGCTTTGGCTCCGAAGCAAATCACAGGGGAATAATTAAGGGATTGGAAAGAATAACTTGAGTCCAGACCTTGAGATGAAGTTCAATGGCAGCTGAGGCCACTTTCACACTAGCGGCAGCCTTCTCCGGCAGGCTGTTCCGGCTTGTGAACAGCCTGTCGGATCCGTGTTGTCGCTAGTGCACGCGTGCCGCCGGAGGTCCTCTCCGGCCCCATTGACTATAATGGGGGTGGGACGGAGTTCTGGCAGCAGCATGGCAAACATGCCGAGAGGCAGCCGGAATAAAACTACGACATGCAGGAACAGCCTGCCGGAGAAGGCTGCCGCTAGTGTGAAACTAGCCTTGTTTTTGAATAAACTTTTTTTCAAACAGTTTACAGGCTTTGTCTTGGTCCCAGCAGGCTTTAGCATTAAACTGGCAGGCAAACTCAACTCTGCTATAACTGTTTCTCTCTGACTCTGCTGTACTGACAGGCTGGCTGTATAACTCAGCTTCTTCTGTATGCTACACTTCTTCTCTGTAGTCTGACCCGAGGTTATGCCAGGGAACTTTCCTCCTGGCTCCTGAGGCTTTAGGCTTTGGGCTCCATGGCCAGCAGAGCTTGAGGTGCTCTGGCTGGCATGGGCATGTCCAGCAGAGATGTGCCCCTGCACACCCTTCCCCTGTCTAGGTAAGACCTAAACCAGAACTAATTGGTCCCCACCCTTCCTGCAGGAAGTCGGACAAGCCAACTTCTCTCCAGAGGGGGGTTAGAATGGAATGGTAAGTTCCACTCTATCTAAGTACAGCTCTGCCATATTTGCTGCCACCTGCTGGTGAACCAGGCATATTACATGAACATAACTGTTTGCAAAAAGATAAGGAATGCACAGTGTATACCTGAACAGAAATACATAAGATGATGTTTTGTTAGCCCAATAAAGACAGTAGCAGGGTGCAGGAGTGGTAACACCACTCTGGGGTGTTACACATGGCACATTGCTCTCCCCCTAGTCCTGCTTGTTCCTCTTTTAGCTGCGCTCCTGGACCCAACCTTCTAATAAAATCTGATTAGACTTACACTGATGAGCAAAAGGGTAACAATGTTTTGAACTTTTGACTTTCAGGCTCCACATCTCACCATCCACTACAGCTTCCAACATGAGACTTCCAATCCCAATCCTCTCGGCAATCTCATACATACACTGGACCTGCAGCTATTCAGCATATGATCAGTTGTGTAGATTCTTCTCCTGTACCTGCATTGTTACTGTTTTGCTCCTGGTGGTAGAACAAAATCTTTTTCTTCTTGTATACTATAGATTACTACCTGTTCTCACATTCCCTATTAGCTCAGTGTTATTAGGTTGATTCCCACGTGAAAGGTCACTGGTTCGACTCCAGGAGCCGCCATGAAGAAGATTTCCCGAGAAACAACATCATCCAGCTCATCGATAGCGGTATCTCAGCCAAGAAAATTGCCAAACTGCTTCATGTGAGCGCCATGACAGCTGGAAGACTATGAAATGAAGTCCATCCATCCATTCCAAAGCCAAGAGGTGGACGTCAACAAGTCGGCTCATCACAAGGTCTATCAGTTCTGGAGTGATAAACATGGCAGTGGAGGCGGCTCGCATGCTTCGTGAGATCACAGACGTCCATGCAAGCAATGTGTGACACGCATTACAGGAGTCTGGAATGGTGGCCCGAAAAAAGGTGAAGTAGCCTCAACTTCAGTAATGTCATAAGAAACGTCGGTAGTGATGAGCAAATTATTCAAGGGTTTGATTTGGTTGCTTTGCTGAATCTTACAAAAACATTTACTTTGTGATGAATTACTTTGTCACG
Organism: Bufotes viridis; assembly: GCA_033119425.1. Classification (NCBI taxonomy): domain Eukaryota; kingdom Metazoa; phylum Chordata; class Amphibia; order Anura; family Bufonidae; genus Bufotes; species Bufotes viridis. The sequence goes on along the minus strand of CM065591.1, from coordinate 494,862,753 downwards.
AAGTGCATTTCTTTGTAAGCAGCAGGTGCAATGAGTAGAGGGAGCAGGGATTGAGCCGCTCCCCGTCATTGTACCCCTCAGGTACTGGGTTTATACATGATCGTGGCATCTGATATAAATAACAGAGAGTAAAAAAAATATCATACTTACCTGATCCAATTGCTCACAACAGCCCGACGACCGCCATCTTGCTATCTTGCTTGAGAATCTGGCGCGAAATCTTGCATGGGCTGTGATGACGTCATCATGTATGGGATTTCATGCGAGATCTTCAAGCAAGATGGCCGCAGCCAGCCCGTCGTGAGTAAATGGATCAGGGAAGTTAATTTTTCTTTGTTCTTTTAGACTATTTCAGGTTCGTGGACTTCGATTCGCTCAACACGTAGTATCGGCTTCATTGTACGAACAGTGTACAGTAGAAGACTAGAAAGTGGTGATTTGGAGCGATGAAATGAAAGTCTATAGACTGTGCTTTGGGGGGTGCAAATGAGTCTTCAAGAAACAAGCGAACAGGGGGCTAACGGATTGAGAAATTGAAGGAACTGTCAAGTTCGGTGGAGGAAGCCTGATGATATGGGGGTGTTTCACAGCCAAAGGTGTTGGATACTTGACCAGGATCGATGGTGGTCTCACTGCTGAGCTCTATGTGAGTGTCCTACAAAATGAGTTACTTCCTACATTCGAGTACTATGGGTATGAAAAGGACGACATATTGTTCCAGCAGGACAACGTCCCGAAGCTTACGTCAAGATTGTCGAAGAAATGGTTCAATGATAATGCAGTAGAGGTGCTGGATTGGCCCCCACAGTCCCCAGACCTCAACCCAATCCAACACTAGAGTCGAAGAAAAAGCTGTATTCATACCTAAATGTGTCGACCAGTATGAACCAACATTGGCAACGCGTAGAAGAGACCTGGGAACAGATTTCCGTCGAGGCATGCTTAAATCTGATCGAAAGGATGCCCAGAAGGATTTAGGTGCTGAAGTGCCGAAAGCCAAAGGTGGATTTACAAAATGCTATCAAAATAATAAAAATTTAAACTTTAGCATTTTAGGAGCAAAACAGTAACAATGCAGTCACATGAGAAGAATCTGCAGAACTAATCATATGCTGAATAGCTGCAAGTCCAATTTATATGAGATAGCCAAGATGATTGTCTCTAAAAATTATGGGAGTCTTATGTTGGAAGCTGTAGTGGATGGTGACATATGGAGCCTGAAAGTCAGAAGTTCTAAACACTGTAACCCTTTTGCTCGTCAGTGTATATGTATCAGACTTACAATGGTGGATATCTCCAAACAGGACCGAAGGGGTTCAAGCTTTCTACAATTGTGGAAATCAGTTGAGGCCTGAGGCTGTGCTTAACAACCCCAACAATTTGATCTTTCATGTGTCGAGAAAAGTTTTGGACACTACCTCTAGATCTAGGTCCGGAGAAGGAACTCCTAGAGAATAGATGTTACCAAAAATTCTAATCATCCATCTGGACAACATAGCTGATGTATTGAATATAGAGTATATACTGTATATATTATACTGCCTCATGGTGAGATGACTGTAGAGAAGGTGCACAGCAGGTAGCCATCAATCACGTTCTGAACATAGTAGGGGCTTCATATTCTGCTGTGGACACACCTGTTAGACCCATCAGGTTTCTGTGCGCCTTCAGCGAAACATTTTATTGTGCAGGTATTTCCTTCTGTGGTTGTAATCTTAATCCATTCAGTCGTCACCAGCGCGGCATCTGTTGTTTTACAGGTCTCGAAGTTTGTTGTACTGGGACTGCTGTGTTTTCAGACTCCGGCACAATCAGATTTCTCTAACCACGGTTACTACATCATGGAAAGGTTTCATCACCAGCACACCAGACGTACGTTAAGCGAGGTTCCATGCGGCCATGCAAAAAACGGCTTAACCCCTGCATGTCCTGCAAGATGGGTCAAATGGTAAAAATATTTTAAATGATTAATGAGTTGCGGCCAGCTTACTGAAGACCACGGCTTCCCTGATCATCCACCAAGAATGCTCTTTTATACAGATAAAGCAGGTGGCAACTGCCCATTTCAGCAAGGCACCAGCTTTATCATGTTATATTTAAGGCAGTGCCACCTGCTGGTAGAAAGTCAATTTCCCCACAATTCTTAATAACAGTGTGTTTTACATCGAGAGGGTTACTAGTGAGATTCCCTGAGCAACTGGACTCCATTTTCTCCGACCTGGCAATGCTTCCACTACCAATTATAAAGTCAGGCCTGTTTAAAGGAAAAGCTTCCATGGATCCTCACCAAAGGTGCATTCAATTCTTGGCTCTTCTGATTGTTATTGGCTTCAAATTCTGATCTCGACCTTGGCTTTGTATCCGGATTCTGCTTCTGTCCTGCTCCTTGGACTTGTCACCTGGTAGCTGTTGTCCTACTTCTGGTTTTGACCCTTGGCCCATCCACTGACTACATTTTTTTTTCATCCTCTAGCTAGTCCCCTCCTGGACAGTTTTCTGGTGACAGGATGAAGAACATCAAGTGTAGACATCACCTAGAAGTATCACAAGGAGATCTTGCTACTATTCCAAAGCCTACAGCATGCACTGCAAAAATACTTCTACCTTGGTAGAAGAAGACAAAGCTCAAGTTTCTAGTGAGTGATTGTTACTCACCGCTCCTGGTTTCTGCAGTGAATCTTTGTAAACAGCCATTGCTTCTCCCAATGGTTGCTTCCAGTTTTGAAGCAGCTGGACACCTCCATTGCTGCTGTGACCGCTTCAGTCTTTGACCACGGGCTTGATGGATTGGTCTACAGCTCTTATTCTTTCTCCACTTGGTGGTTTTAGGTTGCCAGAGCTACTGGTGCCCGAAGATGATGTCAGACCCTGGTGTTCAACTTAAAGAGGACTTCACAGTCAGGATCACATAGAAAGCACTTGGCCCTACAGTCAGCACTGTATTCTTACTGGTCGTGGTAGTCCATTTGGTCTCACTAGAAACTAGGTGCTTGGTTACCAACTGCAAAGGAGCCCTGTGTAGTCTGATCCTCCTCATACTCCATTCCATCTCTTCCCTATGTATTGTCAACCTACCATATGTATAGATGGGAGGGAGCATGACTGCAGGACCAAACCACTGTAACTATGGAGACACATAAATCTGCATAGGAGCTGTATGCACAAAACGGTAGGAGATTCCTTATCAATCAAAGTTGCTTCATTGTTCACATTTAGATTTGAGCGAATCAAAGTATCCGAAGTGGACTTCGATCCGAATTTCAGGGAAAATTCGATTTGTCAATACAGAATTTCCTCACACTTCATGGTAACGAATCAATTTTCCTAAAATGGTGGCTAAAAAATAATAATAATACTCACCTCATCCAGTTGCTTGTGGAGAGGCTGTCCACTCCCTGATTGAAGAAAACCCACCAAAGGACTTGACGCAAGGGTGACGAAGTCACTACGTGCCCAACATGATCACGTGGTGACGTCATGATTCTCACTGCAGGTCCTTTGGTGGTTTTTCTTCAATCAAGATGGACCAGAGCCTCTCCACGAGCAACTGGATGAGGTGAGTATTATTATTATTTTAACCCTTGATTTAACCCCTGAATTTGAGTGAAAGATGCCGCAATCCGAGGTTAAATGATGGAGGGGAAGGGGGGGGTGTGATTGCCATTCCCCGTCATTGCACCCACTCCATACTTTGAAAAACGAGTTGGTGCAATTTGTGACAAATCAAATTTCCTGTTGAAGTTTGGCGAAGCAGCCAAATCAAATTTTTAAAACTTCGCTCCTTTCTAGTTACATTAGAAGCAATGGAACTATTAAAAGGATTTGCGAAAGTATGCATACCCTTTAAATCTAGAGGAGTTTTCCCTAAGGATGGGTCATCAGTATCACATTGGTGGAGGTCCCCCCACAGATCAGCCATTTACAGGTGCTGCCGTGCTCTGGAACAGCACAGCTCCATGCACTGAATAGTGGCCATGAGTGGTACTGCAGCACTGCTCCTGTGTAAGTCAACGGGAGCAGAGCAGTACCATTTACAGCGCTGTGCTGTTCTGGGTTTGTCCAAACAGCTGAATGGAGGGGGTGTCTGATGATGACCACCAATATTACCTGCAATTTCCTTTTGATTCTCCAATATACTGGATGTGTCCTAGTATAAACCATTACATTATTACATGGCTCCTCTGCTCCAGTCTACGGCTTTTTTACTGCAGTGGCGGGGTGACCCTTTTCATAGGCGGTCACCACTATCAAGTCCAAAGAGGATCATAAATATAACTCCCTCTGCATGAACTGCTGACTACGTGAGAAATAGTGATATTTAATTACTGACATAAAAGCCCCTAATACGGGTCCGGCTGAGGAGCTCCTGCATCACATCACGCTGACCGCTAATAGGAAGTGTTGTAAAGCAGCAATGGCGTTTTTATGCCTTTGGAATCCATACGGGGCCTTGGATTTCATGTTGGACGAGAGTAATCTCAGGATAGCAGGAACGCAGCGGCCTGATATATTGCACACTGCATAAATATAAGCAGTGGGGAAGGGTCTGCAGTCTTGTTTATTATGGGAACCCATCTGATAGCGGCCGCGGGGTCCCCCCGAGACTCCAAGGAATATGTCAACACCTCAGTAATTCCAGCAAATTTGTATGGTATAGATAAGGGCTGTAAAGAATATTACATAAAGTGCTCCGGACCAGAGGCCCAACCTCTGAGGCTGGAAATGTGGAAAATAATTACACCTGAGGAGGCTGAAAGTAAAGGATCCGGGGCCACCGGGCACCACCTCTCACCCTGGGGCCATCTACATGTTAAGTCTGCTATCTCAGGTGACTAGGCAAAAGTGGACTCAGGGGAAGGATACAGATATAGAAGGGGAAGGAAGGGAGGCAGGAAGGAAGAGAGGAAGGGGAAGGAAAGGAGGGAGGGAGGAAGGAAGGAAGGGAGGGAGGAAAGAAGGAAGGAAGGAATGAAGGGAAGGGGAAGGAAAGGAGGGAGGAAGGAAAGAAGGGAGGAAGGAAGGAAGGAAGGAAAGAAGGGAGGAGGAAAGGGAGGGAGGAAGGAAGGGAGGGAAGGGGAAGGAGGGAGGAAGGAAATAAGGGAGGAAGGAAGGAAGGAAGGAAGGGAGGGAGGGAAGGGGAAAGAAAAGAAGGGAGGAGGAAATAAGGGAGGAAGGGAGGGAGGAAGGAAGGAAAGAAGGGAGGGAGGAAGGAAGGAAGGAAGGAAGGAAGGAAGGGAGGGAGGGAGGAAGGAAGAGAAGAAGGAAGAAAAAAGGGAGGGAGGAAGGGAGGAAAGAAGGGAGGGAGGAAGGAATGGAGTGAGGACGGGAGGGAAGAGGGAGGAAGGAATGAAGGAAGGCAGGGAGGGAGGAAGGAAGGAAGAAAGTAAAGAAGGGAGGGAGTCAGGAAGGAAGGGAGGAGGAAAAAAGGGAGGCAGGAAAAAATGGAGGGAGGGAGGAAGGAAGGAAGGAGGAAAGGAAGGAGGAAAGAAGGGAGGGAGGAAAGAAGGGAAGAAGGAAGGAAGGAAGAAAGGAAGAGAGAAAAGCAGGAAGGGAGGGAGGAAGGAATGAAGGGAGGTAGGGAGGCAAAAAGGAAGGGAGGTAAGGGGGAAGGAAAGAAAGGAGGGAGGAAAGGAAGGAAGGAAGGAAGGAAGGAAGGAAGGAAAAGAAATACAGAGATGAATGTAGAAAACAGAACTGAAAGATGGAGGAAGAAAGAAATGAGTGAAATAATGTACATATAGAAAGGTATAGAGAGACTTAGGTAAAAGTGAATTCAAAGACACAGAGAAAGAGACCAAGAGAATAGGAAGAGAGGAAAAAAGGTGCAGAGAGACACAAATGAAGTGAGAGGGAATTAAGGAAGGAAGAGCAAAAGGAAGGAGGAAAGGAAGGAAACGGGAAAGGAAGGATGCATGAGAACAGGATTGAGGGATTGAACAAAGGAAAGTAATAAAGAAAACAAATAAATAGAAAGGGAGAGGGAAGGGAAGGAAACAAATAGAATATGGAAATAAAAGGAATAAAGGAAAAAGTAAAATAATGGAATAGTGGGATAATAACAGCTAGAGGGATGTGCAAAGGAAAAAAAAAAGTAGAGAAGGAAGGATGAAGGGGTGGGGGTGAAGAACTGCATGACAGAAGTGGATACTGTGATGCACATGAATAAAGGTAGAACATGTGGCAGTAAGAGGGACATAGAGAGACGGAAAGACAGATAAAAGGAAGGAGAAAGGAAGGAAGAAAAATGGAAAAGACATAAAAAAAAGGAGACAGACGAAGAAAGTAAAACAGAGAGATAAATGGTGAAAGGAATGTGAAAAAACACAGCTTCTATAGGCAACGCCAATCGTGACTGACACAATAATAACCAGGAGAGACCTACAGGAGATATGAAGCAAGGTCAGGCATCCAGTGATCGGCAACAAGTCTAACTGGGAAGAAGTGATGTACAGTGAGGTAAGTACATGCCAACAAACCTGCATTTAAAGGGGTTTTCCACAATTTTAATACCGATGAACTATGCTCTGGATAAGTCATCAGTATCTGATCGGCGAGGGTCTGACACCTGGGCCCCACCGATTAGCTGTTTGAGAAGGCACCGGAGCTCGCAGTAGCGCTGCGGCCTTCTCTCAGCTTTTCTTCGGCCAGTGTCATCACGTTTATCGGTCACGTGGCCTAAGTGCAGCTCAGCGCTATAGAAGTGAATGGCGATGAGTGCAATACCAAGCACGGCCACTATACAATGTACAGCGCTGTGCTTGGTGAGCAGAGAGAAGGCCAAGGCACTCCTAGGAGCTCCTGTAACTTCTCAAACAGCTAATTGGTGGGGGTTCTGGGTGTCGGACCCCCACCGATCAGATACTGAGGGGAAATAACTGGATCCAAGGAATTCTTCCAAATGCTCTTGTAGTGATTGATTTTTCTATCTCTCATTGAAGTAAAATTGTTTAGATTTCACCAAGAGGTTTTGTTTTGTCTTCCTTTGGGCCAAATATCTGGATCTGAAGAGAATGAACTTGACGTCCTCCTCCAACCAATGTCACCAGGAAGTCTCCAGAATCTGTGAAACGTTATAAAACCTAAAGACAATGGTCATTTTTCTGAAGACAATCCATGAAGGATATGGACGCCTCTGGTGAAGGAAGAAGATTGTAAGACAAGAAGATGAAAGCCCCGAGGAGCCTGGAGTGTTATAAGTGATCACTGGGAACGTTTGGACGAGGATGTCTTGACTTTCAGCTGGAATTTCCCCTGATGTTCGAGAAGTGAGAAGAGCAGCAGGACATGGTCCTTCTCTCTTCCGATGACGTCATAGCTAATGTCTACTTTTTTTACTTGAACTTTAGCCCTTTGGTCCGAGAAGTGGGTAGCCCGCCCTCTGGTTCTGAAGTAACCCCCGGAGTCTGGAGCAAAATATAACAACCGTGTAAAGTGACACAAATCACCAGCAGGTGAGCGGCTCCTGAAATGCGTGTAACTTCTCTGCTCTGCAGCCAGGAGGGTTCTAGACTTTATTAAAAACATTAGGGCAGATTTATCAAACTGGGGTAAAGTTACCATAGCAACCAATCAGATTCCACCATTTATTTTCCAAACGAGCTCTGAAAGATGGAAACTGATTGGTTGCTATGGGCAACCTTACCCCAGCTTTGATAAATCTCCCCCAATATTTTTTATAAAGTCTACTCTCTCTATTATCTATCTATCTATCTATCTATCTATCTATCTAATATCTATCTATCTATCTATCTATCTAATATCTATCTAGCTATCTATTTATCTATTTATCATATTTCTATCTATCTATCTATCTATTTATCATATATCTATCTTACTATCTATCTATCTATCTATCTATCTATCTATCTAATATCTATTTATCTATCTATCTATTTATTATCTATCTATCTATCTATCTATATATCTAATATCTATCTATCTATCTATCTATCTATCTATCTATCTATCTATCTTACAGTGGTTGGCACTATTATGGGGATCTATGGCTGGCACTATTAAGTAGACACTGTTGTCGGTATTGTTATAAAAGCAATGTAACGGTTCCTGTTATGGGGCACTGAGGCCTGCACTATTAGGGTATGCTGCCTATGGGAAAGTTGCCATGTATGTACAAAAGGATCTGACCCTTGCATTTCTGCAGCTGTGCAGTGGATGTGCCATGAGGAGGCATGGGGGCACTGTGGATGTCACTGTTATGGGGGCACTGTGGATGTCACTATTATGGGGGCACTGTGGATATCAATGTTATGGGGGCACTGTGGATGTCACTGTTATGGGGGCACTGTGGATGTCACTGTTATGGGGGCACTGTGGATGTCGCTGTTATGGGGGCACTGTGGATGTCGCTGTTATGGGGGCACTGTGGATGTCACTATTATGGGGGCACTGTGGATATCAATGTTATGGGGGCACTGTGGATGTCACTGTTATGGGGGCACTGTGGATGTCACTGTTATGGGGACACTGTGGATGTCGCTGTTATGGGGGCACTGTGGATGTCACTATTATGGGGGCACTGTGGATATCAATGTTATGGGGGCACTGTGGATGTCACTGTTATGGGGGCACTGTGGATGTCACTGTTATGGGGGATCTGTGGATGTCACTGTTATGGAGGCACTGTGGATGTCGCTGTTATGGGGGCACTGTGGATGTCACTGTTATGGGGGCACTGTGGATGTCGCTGTTATGGGGGCACTGTGGATGTCGCTGTTATGGGGGCACTGTGGATGTCACTATTATGGGGGCACTGTGGATATCAATGTTATGGGGGCACTGTGGATGTCACTGTTATGGGGGCACTGTGGATGTCACTGTTATGGGGACACTGTGGATGTCGCTGTTATGGGGGCACTGTGGATGTCACTATTATGGGGGCACTGTGGATATCAATGTTATGGGGGCACTGTGGATGTCACTGTTATGGGGGCACTGTGGATGTCACTGTTATGGGGACACTGTGGATGTCACTGTTATGGGGGCACTGTGGATGTCACTCTATGGGAGCACTGTGGATATCAATGTTATGGGGGCACTGTGGATGTCACTGTTATGGGGACACTGTGGATGTCGCTGTTATGGGGGCACTGTGGATGTCACTGTTATGGGGGCACTGTGGATGTCACTGTTATGGGGCACTGTGCATGTCACTGGTATGGGGGCACTGTGGATGACACTGTTATGGGAGCACTGTGGATGTCACTGTGATGGGGGCACTGTGGATGTCACTGTGATGGGGGCACTGTGGATGTCACTGTTATGGGGGCACTGTGGATGTCACTGTTATGGGGGCACTGTGGATGTCACTGTTATGAGGGCACTGTGGATGTCACTGTTATGGGGGCACTGTGGATGTCACTGTTATGGGGGCACTGTGGATGTCACTGTTATGTGGGCACTGTGGATGTCGCTATTATGGGGGCACTGTGGATATCAATGTTATGGGGGCACTGTGGATGTCACTGTTATGGGGACACTGTGGATGTCGCTGTTATGGGGGCACTGTGGATGTTACTATTATGGGGGCACTGTGGATATCAATGTTATGGGGGCACTGTGGATGTCACTGTTATGGGAGCACTGTGGATGTCACTGTTATGGGGCACTGTGCATGTCACTGGTATGGGGGCACTGTGGATGACACTGTTATGGGAGCACTGTGGATGTCACTGTGATGGGGGCACTGTGGATGTCACTGTTATGGGGGCACTGTGGATGTCACTGTTATGGGGGCACTGTGAATGTCACTATTATGGGGGCACTGTGGATATCAATGTTATGGGGGCACTGTGGATGTCACTGTTATGGGGACACTGTGGATGTCGCTGTTATGGGGGCACTGTGGATGTCACTGTTATGGGGGCACTGTGAATGTCACTGTTATGGGGGCGCTGTGGATGTCACTGTTATGGGGGCACTTTGGATGTCACTGTTATGGGGACACTGTGGATGTCGCTGTTATGGGGGCACTGTGGATGTCACTGTTATGGGGGATCTGTGGATGACACTGTTATGGGGGCGCTGTGGATGTCACTGTTATGGGGGATCTGTGGATGTCATTGTTATGGGGACACTGTGGATGTCACTGTTATGGGGGCGCTGTGGATGTCACTGTTATGGGGGCGCTGTGGATGTCACTGTTATGGAGGTGCTGTGGATGTCACTGATATGGGGTCGCTGTGGATGTCACTGTTATGGGGGCACTGTGGATGTCACTGCTATGGGGGCACTGTGGATGTCACTGTTATGGGGGCACTGTGGATGTCACTGTTATGGGGGACACTGTGGATGTCACTGTTATTGGGGCACTGTGGATGTCACTTTTATGGGGGCGCTGTGGATGTCACTGTTATGGAGGTGCTGTGGATGTCACTGATATGGGGACACTGTGGATGTCACTGTTATGGGGGCACTGTGGATGTCATTGTTATGGGGACACTGTGGATGTCACTGTTATAGGGGATCTGTGGATGTCACTGTTATGGGGGATCTGTGGATGTCACTGGTATGGGGGCACTGTGGATGTCACTGTTATGGGGGCACTGTGGATGTCACTGTTATGGGGGCACTGTGGATGTCACTGTTATGGGGGCACTGTGGATGTCACTGTTATGGGGGCACTGTGGATGTCACTGTTATGGGGCACTGTGGATGTCACTGTTATGGGGGCACTGTGGATGTCACTGTTATGGGGGCACTGTGGATGTCACTGTTATGGGGGCACTGTGGATGTCACTGTTATGGGGGCACTGTGGATGTCACTGTTATGGGGGCACTGTGGATGACACTGTTATGGGGGCGCTGCGGATGTCACTGTTATAGGGGCACTGGAGAGGTCACTGTTATGGGGGCACTGTGGAGGTCACTGTGGAGGTCACTGTTATGGGGGCGCTGTGGAGGTCACTGTAATGGGGGCACTGTGGAGGTCACTGATATGGGAGCACTGTGGATGTCACTGATATGGGGGCGCTGTGGATGTCACTGTTATGGGGGCACTGTGGTTGTCACTGTTATGGGGGCACTGTGGAGGTCACTGTCATGGGGGCACTGTGGATGTCACTGTTATGGAGCTACTGTGGATGTCACAGTTAGGGAGGCACTGTGGATGTCACTGTTATGGGGGATCTGTGGATGTCTCTGTTATGGAGGATCTGTGGATGTCACTGTTATGGGGACACTGTGGATGTCTCTGTTATGGGGTCATTGTGGATGTCACTGTTATGGGGGCACTGTGGATGTCTCTGTTATGGGGGCACTGTGGAGGACACTGTTATGGGGGCACTGTGGATTTTACTGTTATGGGGGCACTGTGGAGGTCACTGTAATGGGGGCACTGTGGAGGTCACTGTTATGGGAGCACTGTGGATGTCACTGTTATGGGGCACTGTGGAGGTCACTGTAATGTGGTACTGTGGAGGTCACTGTTATGGGGGCACTGTGGTTGTCACTGTTATGGGGCACTGTGGAGGTCACTGTTATGGGGTCACTGTGGAGGTCACTGTAATGGGGGCACTGTAGAGGTCACTGTTATGAGAGCACTGTGGATGTCACTGTTATGGGGGCACTGTGGTTGTCACTGTTATGGGGCACTGTGGAGGTCACTGTTATGGGGTCACTGTGGAGGTCACTGTAATGGGGGCACTGTAGAGGTCACTGTTATGGGAGCACTGTGGATGTCACTGTTATGGGGGCACTGTGGATGTCACTGTTATGGGGCACTGTGGAGGTCACTGTTATGGGGGCACTGTGGAGGTCACTGTAATGGGGGCACTGTGGAGGTCACTGTTATGGGAGCACTGTGGATGTCACTGTTATGGGGGCACTGTGGATGTCACTGTTATGAAAGCGCTGTGGATGTCACTGTTATGGGGGCACTGTGGATGTCACTGTTATGGGGGCACTGTGGATGTCGCTGTTATGGGGGCACTGTGGATGTCACTGTTATGGGGGCGCTTTGGATGTCACTGATATGGGGTCGCTGTGGATGTCACTGTTATGGGGGCACTGTGGATGTCACTGATATGGGGGCGCTGTGTTTGTCACTGTTATGGGGGCACTGTGGATGTCTCTGTTATGGAGGATCTGTGGATGTCACTGTTATGAGGGCACTGTGGATGTCACTGTTATGGGGCACTGTGGATGTCACTGTTATGGGGGCACTGTGGATGTCACTGTTATGGGGGCACTGTGGATGTCACTGTTATGGGGGCACTGTGTTTGTCACTGTTATGGGGGCACTGTGGATGTCACTGTTATGGGGGATCTGTGGATGTCACTGTTATGGGGGCGCTGTGGATGACACACTGTTATGGGGGCACTGTGGATGTCACTGTTATGGGGGGATCTGTGGATGTCACTGTTATGGGGGCACTGTGGATGTCACTGTTATGGGGGGATCTGTGGATGTCACTGTTATGGGGGATGAGTAAATCCTTATTGTGTGGACTGGATGTGGAACTATATGGATGGGAACTTCATGGGGAGATACATTGAGCCCTCAGAGCTGTTGGAAGGTCTATGGAAAGGTTCTAGATGATATCATCAGAGGCTGGTATCTCCTGAGCACCACGTCTCCTTCTTCTTCTTCATCATGTTCCCCCAGTCCCTACATGTAATGAAGTAATAGACAACTCCTTCTGTTGTCTCAGAAAATCCTTCATGTGAGAACGTCGAGGACAGACCCTCCCTAACATCCATCCCTCAGCGTGCTTCACCACTAGATAAATAAAAAGCCAGTTCTTCATTCCAAATCAAGATGGAGAGTCCGCGCGCTTCGAGCTGGAAGAGAGATAAATCCAGTCACCTCATCTATCAGGAAACTTGCCATGATAAACCTAATAGGTACCAAATGTGGCCAATTTGTTACATTCAGACCCCGGCCGGGGGAGAGGAGCTCGGCTTCATCGTATTGGATTGTGTTCTGGTAAAAGTCCAGCAGTTTCTTAAAGGTCCAGGTGACCACTGCAGGTGAAATGTGGAATTACAGGTCATCCTCAGGTCCCATTCACACGACCTTATATCTGCAGATCAGATGCGGAACCATTCAACGGGGCCACAAAAGATGTGGACAACACACCGTGTCCTGTCCGTTCAGCTGCCCTGAAATAAAAATAGACCATGTCCTATACTTCTCCGTTTTGCGGACAGGAATGGGCATTTGTTACATAGTGCAGGTTGTACGGAACTGGAAAATGTGGGAGGCGCACGCCTGGTATCCGTGGTTTGCGGATCTGTGATTTGAGGACCACAAAACATATACAGTAGTGTGAACGGCACAATCACGCTGAGTCCTCCAGGGCAGGAGACGCGCTTGTATTTTTCCACTTGGGCTAATTTGAGCGTGGGTCAAGCAGCGGAGCATTGGTTACACATCCTTGTAGGTGGCACTTCTAGAAGAAGAGGAGAGAACGGACAGATATCCACACCCTAACAAATATGGCCGCCCCATCATAGAGCTGGAAGTCGTGCACCAGCAGCACTGCACCATGGACACCATCTCTGCTCTTCAGTTGACCCAGGTCAAGTGTGTCAGGTTCATCTATCTATCTATCTATCTACTATCTGTCTATCTATCTATCTATCTATCTATCTATCTATCTATCGCTTTATTATCTATCTATTTATCTATCTATCTCTATATTATCTATCTATCTATTTATCTCTATATTATCTATCTATCATTATCTATCTATCTATCTATCTATCTATCTCTATATTATCTATCTATTATCTAACTCTTTATTATCTATCTATTTATCTATCTATCTATCTATCTATCTCTATATTATCTATCTATCTATCTATCTATCTATCTATCTCTTTATTATCTATCTATCTATCTATCTCTATATTATCTATCTATCTATCTATCTATCTATTTATCTATCTCTATATTATCTATCTATTATCTAACTCTTTATTATCTATCTATCTATCTATCTATCTATCTATCTATCTATCTATCTCCTATCTATCTCTCTATTATCTATCTATCTATCTCTATATTATCTATCTATGTCATATCTATCTATATCTCTATCTATCTCTCTATTATCTATCTATCTATCTCTATATTATCTATCTATCTCTCTATTATCTATCTATCTATCTATCTATCTATCTATCTATCTATCTATCTATCTATTTATCATCTATCTCATATCTATCTATCTATCTATCTATCTATTATCCATCTATCTATCTATCTATCATCTATCTATCTCCTATCTATCTATCTATCTATCTATCTATCTCTCGCTCTATCTATCTATCTATCTATCTATCTATCTCTATATTATCTATCTCTCTATTATCTATCTATCTATCTATCTATCTATCTATCTCCTATCTATCTATTATCTATCTATCTATCTATCATCTATCTATCTCCTATCTATCTATCTATCTATCTATCTATCTATCTATCTCTCGCTCTATCTATCTATCTATCTATCTATCTATCTATCTATCTATCATTAATATCTATCTATCTATCTATCTATCTATCTATCTATCTATCATCTATCTCTTCTACTTCACATTTGACCAAACACTTGTCACTGTAGGAAGATGTTTCTTACAAGACCTTCTCAGGTTCTTGGTACAACCTTTGGTTTGGACTCTGAAAATAGAATGAAAGTTTATATCAATACCTAATAACATTACTAAGAATCTGTTACATCAACACTTGGCCCACAGAACTATCTAGAGTTCCCAGAATCCTGTCTGAGGTCAAGAGGGGATGTGAAGGAATTTTGTAAGTGCCGAAATTAAAAATTGCAGAAAAGGGGGATGAGACTCTGGAGATAATCAGATTTCTCTTGCCCTCCAGCTAGGAATTATCTATAAAAAAAGAAATTAAACATAAAATCCAATATCTGGAGGCCGTTTTATGACCGAGATGTGAATTTATAAAAAACAATTGATTTTTTCATTTCCATCTGCTGCGTTTTATTTTGTTTTTGCATTCGGAGTCAGGGAGGACCCCTGAACAATACCCACGCCTTATGTTTCCGATCATTTTCTACCAGTGAGATCATTTTTTTATGGCCTCAGCCCTTAATATGGGCCCGGGTGATTATGGTAATGACAATTCAGAAACATCATCTTTAATTTTGAAGACATGAATCTGACAAGCAGGCTGCACATGTTATGAGCTGTTAAAGGGGGATGATACACTTTTCTAAGGGTTTAATTCTTATACAATTTTTAAACTTTTTTATATGTATGGGCAAAGTATCTACATTTAAAAGAATTCTTGAAATATTGCAGTTTTCACTCTAGCCACTTCTGTCTTCTGTACATCACTTGACAGCTTTGCCTCGTAGACTCGGACAGGTTGAACAGAGTCAACGTATCATCTTTAGTAGGTGAGGGAGTTAATGACAGTTGTGTTGCACTGTTAGGCCCCTTTCACACGGGCGAGTTTTCCGCGCGGGTGCAATGCGTGAAGTGAACGCATTGCACCCGCACTGAATCCTGACCCATTCACTTCTATGGGGCTGTGCACATGAGCGGTGATTTTCACGCATCACTTTTGCGTTGCATGAAAATCGCAGCATGTTCTATATTCTGCGATTTTCACGCAACGCAGGCCCCATAGAAGTGAATGGGGATGCGGGAAAATCGCAATCATCCGCAATCATGTGCGGATGCGTTGCGATTTTCCCGCATGGTTGCTAGGATACGATCGGGATGGGGACCCGATCGTTATTATTTTCCTTTATAACATAGTTATAAGGGAAAATAATCGCATTCTATTTACAGAATGCAATGTTCCCCGGGCTATAGAGGGTTAAAAATAATAAAGAGTTAACTCACCTTCTCCCATTGTACACGCAGAGCCCCAGAACGTCTTCTCTCTTGATGGTTGGGATGCTTGAGGACCTGTGGTGATGTCACAGGGTCACATGGTGCAATCATAGAAGCATTTGAGTGGACCATGTGACCCATGTGATCCTGTGACATCACGGCAGGTCCTTCATCCAACATCTGTTGGATGAAGGACCTTTGGTGACATCACAGGGTCACATGGGTCACATGGTCCACTCAAATGCTTCTATGATTGCACCATGTGACCCTGTGACGTCACCACAGGTCCTCAAGCATCCCAACCATCAAGAGAGAAGACGTTCTGGGGCTCTGCGTGTACACCTCCCAGGTGACCAAGCAGCTGACTACCCGACTGTGAAAGGTGAGATCCTGGCAAGACTGGGGGTGAATGTTTTGGTCCGGGCCCAGCGGGTGCATCAGTGGGAGTTTAACCCGGCTGAACCCGCCCGGCCACAATACTATGACTTGCTACAACGGTTGCAAAAATGGCTGCAGCCAGACATACTGACTCCCACTGCTATGCTCGACCGTCTGTTAGCCGATGTCTTCTGGAGGGCTTTGCCTTACCCTCTCCAGCACTGGATCGGCCAGGTATCGCCCACCAATGCCCTGGAGATGGTCGACCTGGTGGAGCGGTGCGAGGCCACCAGAAACCTGCAGGGAGTCTTGCTGGGAAGGGTCAGTTAAACCCCGGAGGCCTCTGCCCCAGTTCCAACGTCCGGCGACAGAGCGGCCTGCACGGAATATACCCCCTGCGAGCCCGCCTCCCGTGGTATGCTGGAGATGTCAGGAGCCAGGCCACATCAGGGCCGACTGTCCGCATCGGGATGAGCTGATGGAGGTGAACTACGGGGGTCGCCACTCCTTGTATGCACGGAAGCTGTGCGCAACTGGCACCCGTGAGGTGCAAGACCATAACCACCTGTGTCAGGTAGAGGTGGGAGATTCGCTGGCGGTGGCTCTGCTGGACTCCGGGAGTTTAGTCTCCCTGGTAAGGGCTGCCCTTGTACGGCCTGCGGAGTATACTGGCCGTAAAGTCGGGGTCCTGTGCATCCACGGAGACCTGAAATACTACCCCACTGCACTAGTGACTTTGTCCACAGCGGCTGGTAGGTGGACCCACGAGGTGGCTGTCGCTACTACACTCCCACACGAACTAATACTTGGGAGGGACTTCCCGGTTTTCGGCGCTGTGGCCGGCAATAAAGGTATCTGAGGGACCCGAGACAGGGGTGACCCTAGCAGAGTGGCCTGATACCGCTGGAAGGCCAGAACCCTGGGAGCCCGAGTCTGAAGGGCCGGCGGTAGGGGTGACCACTGCTCCAGCGGTAGAGGAAACAACCCCACTGAGTGTAATGGTGGGAGACACGGAGGACTTGCCACCGGGACCTGAGTTGGCAGACCTCAATGTCTCCGGGGAAAATTTTGGGACCGCACAACACCGGGACCAAACCCTAACCAGGGCCTGGGAGAATGTGCTGGAAATTGATGGTAAACCCCAGAAACCAGGGGCTGAATTAATGTTCCCACGATTTATTGTTCTACAGGATATGTTGTATCGGGTGAACCAAGTCCGAGGTGAACCTGTTGAACAGTTGGTGGTGCCCACAGCGTATCGCAAGCTTGTCATGGAGCTTGCCCACCAACATGTTCTTGGGGGACACCTGGGGTGGCAGAAAACCCAGGACCGCATACTGCAGCGGTTTTATTGGCCCGGTGTGTTCAAGGAGGTAGAAGATTGTGTAAGTCCTGTCCAACCTGTCAGATAACTAGCCCCCAGCCTCATTTCCGTAGTCCTCTGGTACCTCTGCCAATTATTGAAGTACCGTTTGAGCGAATCGCTATGGATTTAATTGGGCCTGTACCAAAGTCTGCCAGGGGCCACCAACACATTCTGGTAGTTCTCGACTATGCCACTCGGTATCCGGAGGCGGTGCCTCTGCGACATACCTCAGCTAGGCTCATTGCCAAAGAGTTAATGGAGATGTTTTCCCGTGTGGGCCTGCCAAAAGAGGTTCTGACAGACCAAGGGACCCCTTTTATGTCCAAAGTAATGAAGGAACTGTGTAAATTGTTGCGTATAAAGCAGTTACGGACGTCCGTTTACCATCCGCAAACAGACGGTCTTGTTGAGAGGTTTAACCAAACTCTAAAAAATATGTTAAAAAGGGTGGTGTCTAGAGATGGGAAGGACTGGGACCTGCTTCTGCCCTATCTCATGTTCGCAGTGCGAGAGGTACCCCAGGCCTCTACTGGGTTCTCGCCCTTCGAACTGCTTTATGGCAGACACCCTCGGGGCCTGTTGGATATCGCCAAGGAAGCATGGGAACAACAGCCTGTCCCCCACAAAAGTGTTATTGAGTATGTCACCCAGATGCAGGAACGGATAGAAAGGGTGTTGCCGCTGGTCCGGGAGCATATGGAGGCAGCGCAACAAGCCCAGAGTAGGGATTATAATCGTCAGGCTCGGGTACGGGGCTTCCATCCGGGAGATCGGGTTTTGGTTCTGGTACCCACCCTTGACAGCAAGTTCCTAGCTAGGTGGCAGGGCCCCTATGAGGTGATCGAAAAGGTAGGGGAAGTAAATTACAAAGTACACCAGCCAGGGCGGCGCAAGCCGGAGCAGGTGTACCACGTGAATTTACTGAAGCCGTGGAAAGATAGGGACACAGCCGACGACCACAGCCCCCGGCCAGGGCTTCTAGGTGAAAAGGGTCCAGCCCCACAGTTCGAGGCCTGTGAAGCAGTAACCACGGTAAAAATTGCAGACAGCCTGTCTTCCAAACAAGTTCAGGAAGTCAGGGAGTTCATCAGTCGGAACACGGATGTGTTCTCGGACCTCCCTGGCCGCACGTCTCTCATCCAACATGACATCGTCACTGAGCCTCAGGCCAAGATCCGGTTAAAACCATACCGGGTACCCGAGGCTCCGCGACGGGCCATCGCGGAGGAAGTACAGTTAATGTTGAAGCTCGATGTCATTGAGGAGTCGAAAAGTGAGTGGGCCAGTCCCATAGTCCTAATACCCAAGCCGGATGGGACGTTGCGGTTCTGCAACGACTTTCGCAAGTTAAATGAAGTATCCAAGTTTGCCGCGTATCCCATGCCCTGAGTAGACGAGCTGGTTGAAAGTTTAGGACAAGCCCGTTATTTTTCTGTGCTGGACCTCACTAAAGGGTACTGGCAGGTACCCTTAACGGAGTCGGCTAAGGAAAAACCGCATTTGTTACCCCGCAGGGCCTGTATCACTACAAGGTGTTACCCTTTGGCCTGCATGGCGCCCCGCCACTTTCCAAAGGTTAATGGACATAGTGCTGCGACCACATCGTCGGTGCGCCTCGGCCTACTTAGATGATGTAGTCATCCACAGCACCGACTGGGAAAGCCATTTACCCAAGGTGCAGGCGGTAGTGGATGCCCTGAGGAAAGCCGGACTGACCGCTAACCCAAAGAAGTGCTCCATAGGGTTAGAGGAGACAAAATATCTGGGATATGTAATCGGGCGGGGAGTCATCAAACCTCAGGTAACCAAGGTAGAGGCCATTCGTAACTGGCCCTGACCGGTCACCACCAGGCAGGTAAAGTCGTTCCTGGGGATTGTAGGTTACTACATGAGGTTTGTGCCCCACTTTGCCACAATAGCAGCGCCGTTGACAGACCTGTTGAAGGGGCAAAAGTCTGGGAGGGTTAGCTGGAGTGAGAAGGCGGAGGAGGCTTTCGCCGCGTTGAAGTCGGCCCTGTGTGGGTCCCCGGTTTTGGTGACACCCGACTTCAACAAGGAGTTTGTCGTACAGACCGACGCCTCGGAGGTAGGCCTCGGTGCGGTACTGTCTCAGGAGGTCAACGGGAAGAACATCCCGTTGTCTTCCTGAGCCGTAAGCTCAATCCCGCCGAGTCCAGATATAGTATAGTGGAGAGGGAGTGCCTGGCTATCAAGTGGGCACTCGAATCTCTCCGCTACTACTTGTTAGGGAGGAGGTTCCGTCTGGTGACCGACCATTCCCCCTCAAATGGATGAGTCAGGCCAAGGAGAGGAATGCTCGGGTCACCAGGTGGTTCCTATCTCTTCAGAATTTCAAATTCTCCGTGGAACACAGGGCAGGCCGCTTGCAGGGCAACGCAGATGCCCTGTCCCGCGTCCACTGCCTCACGTGTGTTCACCCCTCAGGGTTGAACAAAGGGGGTGTGTAAGAGGGTGCAAGGTGTTGTATTTGATAGCAGGTACGTGTCACCGAGGTTGCTGGCCTCGGTGAGGTAAGAGCCGGGGTTTTTGGTCTGCAGCAGCTAGTGCTGCTCTGTTAAATAGCATGGCTGCAAAGCCGATCCGGGCCGGCTCTTACTGGGAGCAGCTAAAGAGTAGGGTGGGTGGCTGCTCCCACGGTCCAGTCCATGTTTTGGGCTGGGTATAAAACGCGGCCAGCAGCTGTGTCTGAGGGTGTGATTATCCTGGAGCCTGCAAACAGGGCTGAGGAATTCTCTGTCCTGGAGGAAGGAGCTCAGCAAGGTGGTGTTGCCCTGCGACCTGAAGGTGGAATCGCCTGCGGCTGAGCCGACTGCTAGGTGTGAACCCGCACCTAAACCACCCAAGGTGACTGGACCCTGTGTTGGCCTGTTTTTGGTTTTGCCACATGATTTCTGTTGTGTATGAACTGTCACCAAGAGACTGTTTTCATTTCTGGTGTGCAAGTGTGAATAAAACACTGTTTGATGCACAATCTGGACTCCTTGTTTTGCCTCTAAACTGCACCCGCACCGCTGTCTACCAGAGCGACTCCCCACAGTACATTTAAACATTCTTGAAATATTACAGTTCTCTAACTGGCACTAGAGTACACACAATGGCCTGACATTTCCTCTCTTCTGCAGACCACTTCACAGCTTTGCTGTATAGACTGGAACAGATGAGCAGAGTCTTCTCATATTTAGAGGGTGAGAGATTTAATGGCATTTCTATTGTGGTTCCGGAGGCTTCGTAAGCTGAATGGTAACACTTTACACATGGATACAGCTCACCTGTCACTCGATGTTCTCTGGGAGAGGGGCTACTCTACATCACTTCGTAGAGACTGTAATAATGTATAGTAATGCGCCTACCCTGCCTTTCAAAAGTAATAGACAGAAATCTTACTTGCACTCAGTATGTTAACCCCTTCTACAGGCATGATGTTTGTTATGTGATTGGTAGGTCTACACGGCCACATGAGGCATGTGGCAATGCGTTGACACCAATGTTCTTACAGTAGGTGCCTCTAAGCCTCAAAAGGAGGATTGGCATCATTATGTTGGTACATTGTTGCCATTTGGTAATGCTACCATCAACGAGGTTGCACCACCCCTTACATGTACATTATGGTAAGAATTATTCCTCATTGGACCTTGAGGATCATGAGATCAATCTGGAGAGGACAGGTCCTGGCGTATCAAAGAATTTTATGATAATCCAACTTGGACTTGCATTCCTACTACAAGTTTGAAACTCAGACGGATCCGTGAGAAGATTAGTCTCCTTGTCATTCCATGGGGCTAATCCACGACTTTTCCATGTAGGACTTTCCATGAAGGTGAAAACCCTATTCTATTGCATGGACAATGGATTGAGCATGGACCTAGTGGGAAGTTTAGTGCAGATTCCTCAAGGAAATCAACAACATATCCTCAACATTTGAACTTAGCCATGGTTGGAACATGGGGGACTACAAAATAGACATTCAGCAAGCTAACATATACAGTTTATACATCATGCAAGTATTTTGCCCCAAAAATTTCCTGTGTAGTTCACCGGCGCTCCGTGACTTTCATGTTAAAATGAATTCTTATCTCATATCCCAATGAGACAGGAACCATCTTTACAAAATTAGTTAGATGTTTCCTCTCCATTTCCTTTCTATAAATTTACCTTCATCTGGTCGTTTCCGATGGACCAATGCATGAAAGACTCTGACCTGTGTTTCATGTAGGCTTCCAGGGAAGGTCAAGAAAGATCTCAGGAAATCCACCAAGTCAACTGTAGCTGGGGGGATTTGAATTTTTAAGGAATTAAGCTTCTGTACGTGTAATTTACAAAGAGAATTGATTTAAAGCAGATAATGCGATGTATTTCCCCACATTCCAGAAGACGGTGGCCCGTAGGTTGGTCGAGGGTCATGGACAGGGCAACGTTGGAGAAGTTCCACTGCTGCTTGCTAAATGCAAGAAGAAGTCTTGTGTTTTCTTTGCTGACAGCCACTTAAGACTACTCCTTCATTATGACATATATACAGTTAAACCCCCGTCCCACTTGAGCTACTTAGAAAATATTTTTCTTGTGCCACTTACTAACGTTATCTATATCAACCCAAGTGCATAACTCTCTGTCAGGTCCACATGCCAAACACAGTCCTGAAGAAGATCACGTGAAAAGGAGGAAGAAACTTCCACACTACCACCTGTATGCTCTGGAACATGTGCTTTAGCTCAAGATCGATGGGACTATGAAGCCTCCAGATTTTTTGAGACAGCCAATAAAAATAAAAATTCTTTACAGTAAAAATAAATAGAAGACCTTGTATGAAAGGGCATCTGTCAGCAGGATCGATCCTATCAAACTATAAGTACCGCCTGGTAGGATTGATCCTGCTGAATAAAAGCAGACCTTTGTCATGTAAATCTGTTGGGCCTTTTTATGAGAAATGTAACTTTTAATGATTATGCAAATAGGGTGTTCAGTGCTCTGCAGGGCATATTCAGGTACTTCACCAATTGCTTGGGCCAATTCAAAGGTTGAGATTGAGGAGGGTTGAGACTGCTGTCTTAAATTTTGTTTTGTGTTTGATTCCTCAAATTTTTCAAAAAATTTGATTTGCAAGATCAATTCTACACAAATCAGATATGTTCCAATTGGCCTGAAAATTGGTATATGAGACTATGAGATCATTGAGGATTTGTTATTATTTTATTATTTATCTTTTTGTTATTTTTTTTTATGAATTTTTGCTCTCTCTTTCACATACATGAACACTGACATGCATAGCTATGGGCAAACATAGTTGGCAATGCAGCAGGCACCATAGCCCCTGGGTCTCTGCTGTTCCAAACAGCAGAGGCCCAGGGCTAAAGTCTACGACTGGTGATAACACCTATCTCAGACATTTCACCCTTTAGATGCCATGGTCAAATGGGACCATGGCATCTAAATGCTGAAAAATACTAAAGCGTGCGCTTCCGGGTCAGGAACAGCTCCTCCGTGTGGCGATCGGGGGAGCCGTTCCTTCACGCTTATACACTCTCTTAACAGATCCAGCGTATCAGAGCTATAGTTCCTGTGGAGGCCTGCAGGTGGCAGAGCTACATAGAATAACAGCAAATGAAACTTAGATTGTAGTTCTGTGGAGGGGAGGGGAAGGCTAAAAAAAGTAAATAAAAAAGTAAAAAAAAGTTTTAAAAAATGACATTTTAAATTGCTCCCTTTCCCCAGAATTAAAATAAAATAAACAAACAATAAAATACATAGGCATTGCCACATCCCAAAATCCCTGTACTATTAAAATGTAAAAATATTTATCCCATATGGTGAATGGTGTAATGGAAAAAAAAAAAAAAACTAAATGGCCGATTTGCCATCTTTCATTGTTTCACTCACCAAAAAAAAAAAAAAAAGGAACAAAATACGATCAAAAACTAATACACACAAAAAAATTGGTATCAATAAAAACTACAGATTGTCCTGCATAAATCTTCATAGACATAACTCTAAAACAGTGTTTCCCAACCAGTGTGCCTACAGCTGTTGCAAAACTACAGCTCCCAGCATGCCTGGACAGCCTTTTGCTGTGCGGGCATGCTGGGAGTTGTAGTTTTGCAACAGCTGGAGGCACACTAGTCGGGAAACACTGCTCTAAAAAGATTATGGGGGTCAGAATATGGCAATGAAAATAAAAACATTTTTTCAATATTTTCATTTTTCGTTTAGCATTGAAACACACACGAAAAACTATATAAATGTGGTATTGTTGTAATCATACTGACCCGGAGAATGAAGGGCACAGGTCAGTTTTACCACATTGGGAACGCTGTAGAAACAAAACCAGTACAAATGTGGCGGAAATGCATTATTTTTCCAATTCCATCCCATTAGGATTTTTTTCCTGTTTCCCACTACATTGTAGGCAATATTAAGTGGTGACATTAGAAAGTATAACTTGTCCTGCAAAAGACCTAATGTGTGTGAATGGAAAAATAAAAAAGTTATGGCTCCGGTAAGGCAGGGAGGAAATGAAAATGTAAAAATGAAAAATCATCTGGGACGCTAAGGGTTAACACCTTAAGGACCCAGGACGAGAATGCTCGTCCTAAATGGCCGGTACTTTGCGTACCAGGACGAGCATTCTCGTCCTGCAGTCCTTCCTCCCCCCCATGAGCGGTCCAGCAATCAGCAGCACGGATCTGGCTGTTACTGACAGCCGGATCCCTGCTGCATCCACCAGCATCGGTGACAACGCAGATGCCAGTTGATTAACCCCTCATATGCTGCTGTCAGCTCTGACCGCAGCATATGGGAGGTTTGCGCTCCCTCTCCTTAGCCATCAGGTCCCCGCGCTGCGGTGGCGGGGACCCGATGGTTGTCATGGCAGCCCCGATGCCTTACATAGGCATCGGGGCCAGCCAGCTACGGAAGAGTCTTACTGTGTAAGAAGCTAACAGTTCAATTTAGTACAATACAGAATGTATTGTACTGAATTGAAACAGGGGTCAAACCCTGAAAAGTAAAAATAAAAAGCGTCCTTCTACCAAAATAAAGTTTAAAAAAATTGTCAAAAATAAGGAAAAAAAGAAAAGTAGACATATTAGGTATCGCCGTGTCCGTATCGACCGGCTCTATAAAAATATCACATGACCTAACACCTCAGATGAACACCGTCCCCAAAAATTTTTTTGGTCACCTTACATCACTAAAAGTGCAACACCAAGCGATCAAAAAGGCATATGCCCCCCAAAATAGTACCAATCTAACTGTCACCTCATCCCACAAAAAATGAGCCCCTACCTAAGACAATTGCCAAAAAAATAAAAAAAAAATATGGCTCAGACTATGGAGACACTAAAACATGATTATTTTTTGTTTCAAAAATAATATTATTGTGTAAAACTTAAATAAATAAAAGAAAGTATACATATTAGGTATTGCCACTTCCATAACAACCTGCTCTAGAAAAATATCACATGACCTAATACCTCAGATGAACACCATAAAATGTCAACAGTGTCAAAAAAGTCATTTTTTTGTCACCTTACATCACAAAAAGTGTCATACCAAGCGATCATAAAGTCATACGAACCCTAAAATAGTACCAATCAAACTGTCATCTCATACCAAAAAAAATGAGCCCCTACATAAAACAGTCACCCAAAAAATGAAAAAAAATCTATGATCTTTCAGAATATGGAGACGCTAAAAAATCATGTTGCGTCCGCAACAACCTGCTCTATACCACATGATCTAACCTGTCAAATGAAAATTGTAAATAACAAAAAATAAAAACAGTGCCAAAACAGCTATTTTTTGTTACCTTGCCTCACAAAAAGTGTAATCTAGAGCAACCAAAAATCATATGTACCCTAAAATAGTACCAACAAAACTGCCACCTTATCTCGTAGTTTCCAATATGGGGTCATTTTTTTGGAGTTTCTACTCTAGGGGTGCATCAGGGGTCTTCAAATGTGACATGGCAGCTTAAAATTATCCCAGTGAAATCTGCTTTCCAAAAACCATGTGGCGCGCCTTCCATTCTGCAACCTGCTGTGTGCTCATACAGCAGTTTACGACCACATATGGGGTGTTTCTGTAAACTACAGAATCAGGGCAATAAATATTGAGTTTGTTTGGCTGTTAACCCTTGCTTTGTTAGTGGAAAAAAAAATGGAAAATCTGACAAAAAAGTGAATTTCTGAAATGTCATCTCCATTTTCCATTAATTCTTGTGGAACACCTAAAGGATTAACAAACATTGTAAAATCTATAAAATAACTTGAGGGGTGTAGTTTCCAAAATGGGGTCGTTTCTGGGTGGTTTCTATTATGTAAGCCTCATAAAGTGACTTCAGACCTGAACTGGTCTTTAAAAAGTGGGTTTTGGAAATTTTCGGAAAAATTTCAAGATTTGCTTCTAAACTTCTAAACCTTCTAACTTACTTAATTTACAAAATGATCCAAACATGAAGTAGACATATGGGGAATGTAAAGTAATAGCTATTATTGGAGTTATTACTATCTATTATAAAAGTAGAGAGTATGAAATTTGAAAATTTGCAATTTTTTCAAAATTCTTGGTAAATTTTGTGAAAAATAAAAATGACATTTTTGTACTTCATGACAGTGGTAAAATTGAGTCATTTTACCACTGTCATGAAGTACAATATGTGACGAGAAAACAATCTCAGAATGGCCTGGATAAGTAAAAGCGTTTTAAAGTTATTACCACATAAAGTGACACATGTCAGATTTGCTAAAAATGGCCTGGTCCTTAAGGTGAAAAATGGCTGGGTCCTTAAGGGGTTAAATACACATGATATTATGGTGGAAAAACTATGCTTGTTGGGACCAAGTGTCCAAAAATTATGCTTTAATGGGGCAGATCACTGCTCCTGTTTATACACACACACACACACATTAATGTCATAAGAAACAGTTTCTTGCTCTGCACAAGCATCCAAAAATTATTTTTATTAGTAAATAAATAAATACATTAGTTAAAACCAAGTATAAGTGCAGGGGAAAAGGGTGACATCTACTGGAGGAGAACACAGTGGGAATAGTTCCACAAAAGGTGAGGAGAAACAGTAAAGTGCAAGTGCAATGATTATAAATAGCAAAATGGGCAGGACAAAAAACAATTACTCATACTGTGTCTCCTCCAGGATGGTGCCAGCCCCGACGCGAGTTTCAGCAAACCTTCGTTTTAATAAGGCAGATCACTGCCCCTGTTTATACACACACCACACAGACATTAATGTCATAAGAAACAGTGACTTGTTCTGCACAAGCATCCAAAAATTATGCCTTAATGGGGTCACATGGCCATACAGAGCGGTCCGGTTGCAGTCGTGCTGCGGTGAAGAACCGCTTTGACAATTAGCCCACAGTTGCCTTTCATTTAATAATGAAGACTGCACTGTATAGTCCTTCTTCATTGCTAATGGCGGCGCTGCACCTTTAAACAGGGGCTGTTGCTGGAATAGGGTTTGGCTAGTTAGGTGGGGGACATATGCATATTATTGCTGTTCTGGTCTGCAATCTCCTTCAGGTTAATTGACAGTAAACTCTGAATATTAATCAGCTCTGCCATACCCACTTCCCCAACCCCAGCACTCTCCTGCCCTACAGATGGGAGCCCTACTTCTGCCATCTACTTTTCCTCCTTTTCCACATCATCTAATATAGATGAGAATATATCATCAGGAACATCCAGCTCCTCCTCTCTCTGCATCTTGCTGACTTTTCTAGGACATGGAGAGTTTGAAGGATGATTTGTAAGAAGTAAAGCCAGCAAAAGATGAGGATGGTCATCATTAAGACCTGGCCTCCTAAAGGGTGGAGACTGGATGGTATTGGTTGTCACGCTGGCACCGGAATAATCAATGCTTCTGTTACGCTGAGCGCTCCGGGCCCTCTGCTGACCTCGGAGCGCTCACAGCGTGTGTCCCCAGGCAGCGCTCCAGCGTCTCGGCGTGTGCGTCCCCGCTCTCTAGGGCGCACACGCACCGGGACTCTTAGATCTAAAGGACCAGTGCACAGGTGATTTGTGCCTGGTCCAAACTGGTTTATCAAGGGTTAAGCTTTGTGAGAGGCAGTACTGTTTGGCCTTAATTAGGCTTCACCTGTGCACTGCCTATAAGTACCATCCCCTTTCACAGTCTCCTGCCGGATCTTTGTTGCCTCTGTGCCTTAGAGAAAGCGTCTTCTGTGTACCCTTTGCCTGTTGCCATACCCGTTGCTACGACCACCGCCTCTGAACCTGTGCCGCCTGTCCTGACCTTTTGCTTCGTCCGACTACGCCTCTGCCTATTCCCTCTGTACTACGCCTGTCTCAGCAGTCAGTGAGCTTGCGCCGCTATCGGAGGACACGACCTGGTTGCTACCGCCGCAGCAAGACCATCCCGCTTTGCGGCGGGCTCTGGTGAAAACCAGTAGCAACTTAGAACCGGTCCCCGGTACGGTCCACGCCAATCCCTCACTGACACAGAGGATCCACTTCCACTACCGCCTCCTGCTACCAGTCCGGATCCTGACAGTAAGATCCGGCCATGGATCCCGCTGAGGTGCCTCTGCCTAGTGTCGAGGACCTTACTACAGTTGTCGCCCAGCAAGGTCAACAGCTGGCGCAGTTGTCCGCCATGCTCCAGCAGCTTCTTTCTGCACGGCAGCAGCCGCTTCCTCCGTCTGCACCAGCTTCATCACCGCAGCCTGTGGCCGCCGCCACTTCTAGAGTCCGTCTGTCCATGCCGGCCAAGTACGATGGAGATCCCAAGTTGTGCCGCGGATTCTTATCCCAATGCTCCCTTCACCTGGAGATGTCGGCTGACCTGTTCCCCTCGGAGCGAGCCAAGGTGGCATTTGTCGTTAGCCTGCTTTCTGGGAAGGCCCTGGCCTGGGCTACTCCGCTTTGGGACCGCAACGACCCTGCCACTGCAAGTGTCCAGAGTTTCTTTCTGGAATTCCGGAGTGTCTTTGAGGAGCCAGCCCGGGCTGCCTCTGCAGAGACTGCGTTATTGAACTTGTCCCAGGGAGTTCTTCTGTCGGAGACTATGCTATCCGTTTCCGCACCCTTGCTTCAGAACTCTCCTGGAATAACGAGGCGCTCTGTGCTACCTTTAAGAAAGGCTTGTCCAGCGCCATAAAGGATGTCCTGGCCGCACGAGAAGTCCCCACCAACCTGAGTGATCTCATCCATTTGGCCACCAGGATTGACCTGCGTTTTGCTGAGCGACGAGAGGAACTGTTCCAGGAAAAGGGTAGTGCTCGCCCCAGACGTTCTCCTCGTCTGGCTCCTATTTTCCTGCATCCACCGCAATCCTCTGCTGGCCCTCCCGCCGAGGAAGCCATGCAGGTGGATCGGTCACGCCTGACCACGCAAGAAAGGAACCGCCGTAGAGACGAGAACCTCTGTTTGTACTGTGCCAGTACAGAGCACTTTCTGAAAAACTGTCCTCTCCGACCTCCGCGTCAGGGAAACGCCCGCACCTAGTCAACGTGGGAGAGGCGTTGCTAGGTGTGAATATCTCCTCTCCACGCATTACTGTACCCGTGCGGATTTCCGTACCCGCCAAGACCTCCTTTGCTGCCACTGCTTTTCTGGATTCCGGTTCTGCCGGTAACTTCATCGACGCCTCGCTGGTGAACAAGTATAACATCCCTGTGGTTCGTTTGCAGAAGTCCATCTTCATCTCCACTGTTAATGGAGAGAGACTCGACGGCATGGTGCAGTTCCGTACAGAGCCCCTCAGATGGACATTGGAGTCCTGCATTCCGAGCGATCGGAGTTCTTTGTGTTACCCCATTGCACCTCAGAACTCCTCTTGGGTCTGCCCTGGCTCCAGCGCCATTGTCCCGTTCTGGACTGGACCACCGGAGAGGTTCGTAGCTGGGGTCCGGCTTGTTTTGGCAGATGTCTCAAGCCGGTACGAGCCAAGTCTGCACCTGTCATTTCCCCTCTTCCCGGTCTGCCTGAACCATATGCGGATTTTTCTGACGTCTTTTGCAAGAAACAAGCGGAAGTGTTGCCTCCACATAGGCCATATGACTGTCCCATTGATTTGCAACCTGGCACTACGCCGCCTAGGGAAGAATCTATCCGCTCTCTCCGCCAGAGACTTTAGCCATGTCGGAATATATCCAGGAGAACCTGCAGAGAGGGTTTATCAGGAAATCCTCTTCTCCTGCCGGAGCAGGATTCTTCTTTGTTGCAAAAAGGACGGTACCCTTAGGCCTTGCATAGACTTTCGGGGTCTCAACAGCATTACTGTAAAGAACCGTTACCCTCTTCCCCTGATTTCGGAACTCTTTGACCGCTTACAAGGCGCCAAATACTTTACCAAGTTAGATCTCAGAGGGGCCTATAATCTTATTCGCATCCGAGAGGGTGATGAATGGAAGACAGCTTTTAATACCCGTGACGGGCATTTTGAGTACTTAGTCATGCCTTTCGGACTCTGTAATGCTCCAGCGGTCTTCCAGGAGTTCGTTAATGACATCTTCCGAGACCTGCTCTATACCTGTGTCGTGGTCTATTTGGATGACATCCTCATCTTCTCTTCTAACTTGGATCAACACCGTGCTCATGTCCGCTTAGTACTCTCCCGTCTCAGGAAGAACCGCCTCTACGCTAAATTTGAAAAGTGCTTGTTCGGCCGTACCAGTCTTCCCTTCCTGGGTTACATCATCTCCGCCAAGGGACTACAAATGGATCCTGCCAAGCTGTCTGCCATCTTGGACTGGCCTCGTCCTTCTGGCCTTAAGGCTATCCAGCGATTCCTCGGATTCGCAAACTATTATAGGCAGTTCATCCCGCATTACTCCACCCTTGTGGCACCTATTGTGGCCCCTAACCAAGAAGGGGCTAACCCGAAATCTTGGCCTCCTCAGGCCGAACAGGCCTTCACCGCTCTCAAGTCTGCCTTTGCCACCGCTCCAGCTCTGTCCAGACCGGATTCTACCAAGCCTTTCTTCCTGGAAGTAGACGCCTCCTCCGTCGGTGCTGGTGCTTTGCTCATGCAAAGATCTCCGAGAGGCAAGTTGGTTACTTGCGGGTTTTTCTCTAAAACTTTCTCTCCCGCTGAAAGAAATTATTCTATTGGGGATGAGAATTACTCGCCATCAAGCTGGCCTTGGAAGAATGGCGGCACTTGCTAGAAGGATCGGCACATCCCGTGAACATCTACACGGATCATAAAAATTTATCATACCTCCAGTCTGCTCAGAGACTAAATCCCCGCCAGGCTCGCTGGTCTCTATTCTTTGCCAGATTTAACTTCCGGATCCACTTTCGTCCAGCGAGCAAGAACTTCAGGGCCGATGCCCTCTCTCGTTCTTCCGATGTCACAGGAGTGGAAGTCAAGCCTCAGCACATTGTGCCTCCTGAATGTCTGGTCACCGTGGCACCTGTAGATTTGCGGAACCTCCCTCCCGGAAAGACCTATGTTTCTCCTCGCCTTCGGCTTAAAAGTTCTTAAGTGGGGGCATTCTTCTCTTCTCGCAGGGCATCCTGGTGTCCGAAAGACTGTACAGCTTATCTCCAGGAGATATTGGTGGCCATCCTTGGAGAGGACATCACTGAATTTGTGCAGTCCTGTTCTGTATGTGCCAGAGACAAAACCCCTCGCCAAAGACCCGCGGTTTCTCCAGCCACTTCCCATACCAGAGACTCCTTGGTCCCATATCGCTATGGACTTCGTTACGGACCTACCACTGTCTCACGGGAAAACTATAATTTGGGTCGTCGTGGATCGCTTCTCGAAGATGGCGCACTTCATCCCGTTGCCAGCCTTACCTTCTGCGCCTCAGTTGGCCAAGCATTTCCTCCGGCACATCTTCCGGTTACACGGCCTGCCTTCACATATTGTCTCCGATAGAGGGTCCAGTTTGTGTCCAAATTCTGGAGAGCTCTTTGTGGACGACTTAAAATCAAGCTGGACTTCTCTTCTTCATACCACCCCCAAACCAACGGACAAGTGGAGCGGGTTAATCAAATTTTGGGCGACTACCTTCGCCACTTCGTTTCCTCCCGTCAAGACGATTGGGTCGACCTTCTCCCGTGGGCGGAGTTTTCCTATAACCACAAAGACTCTTCCGCCACCAATAAGTCTCCCTTCTTCGTGGTTTATGGTCGTCATCCTCTGCCTCCTCTGCCGTTATCCTCCTCCTCCGGTGTACCTGCAGTGGACGACCTTGTGCAAGACTTTTCTGCCATCTGGCGCGAGACGCGCCTGTCCCTCATGCAGGCCTCATCCCGCATGAAAGTCCAAGCGGACAAGAAACGTCGGCCTCCTCCTGTCCTGGTGCCTGGGGACAGAGTTTGGCTCTCCTCCAGGTACATCCGCTTCAGGGTTCCTAGTTACAAGCTTGGTCCTCGTTACTTGGGACCCTACAAGGTCAAGAAGAGGATCAACCCTGTGTGTTACCAACTCCATCTCCCTTCCTCCCTTAGAATTCCCAACTGCTTCCATGTCTCCCTCCTCAAGCCTGCGGTCTTTAGTCGTTTTCCCCAAGAGTCTCCCTCCCACGCCGGTATCCGGTACCTCGGATGTCTTCTCCGTTAAGGAGATATTGGCCTCAAAATTGGTCAAGGGAGAAGATATTTTCTGGTGGACTGGGAGGGCTGCGGTCCTGAGGAGAGATCCTGGGAGCCGGAGGAGAACATCCTGGACCGCAGCCTCATCCTTAAGTTCTTGGGTCCCAAAAGAGGGAGACCAAGGGGGGTACTGTTACGCTGAGCGCTCCGGGCCCTCTGCTGGCCTCGGAGCGCTCACAGCGTGTGTCCCCAGGCAGCGCTCCAGCGTCTCGGCGTGTGCGTCCCCGCTCTCTAGGGCGCACACGCACCGGGACTCTTAGATCTAAAGGACCAGTGCACAGGTGATTTGTGCCTGGTCCAAACTGGTTTATCAAGGGTTAAGCTTTGTGAGAGGCAGTACTGTTTGGCCTTAATTAGGCTTCACCTGTGCACTGCCTATAAGTACCATCCCCTTCCACAGTCTCCTGCCGGATCTTTGTTGCCTCTGTGCCTTAGAGAAGCGTCTTCTGTGTACCCTTTGCCTGTTGCCATACCCGTTGCTACGACCACCGCCTCTGAACCTGTGCCGCCTGTCCTGACCTTTTGCTTCGTCCGACTACGCCTCTGCCTATTCCCTCTGTACTACGCCTGTCTCAGCAGTCAGTGAGCTTGCGCCGCTATCGGAGGACACGACCTGGTTGCTACCGCCGCAGCAAGACCATCCCGCTTTGCGGCGGGCTCTGGTGAAAACCAGTAGCAACTTAGAACCGGTCCCCCGGTACGGTCCACGCCAATCCCTCACTGACACAGAGGATCCACTTCCACTACTGCCTCCTGCTACCAGTCCGGATCCTGACAGCTTCCATCTTATTGGTATTGAAATACATATCTAAGTTTATGGCTGATGTAGGAATAAGTAAATGTAGGAATAAACAAGTAAAATTGATGCAGAATAAGTCTCCTTGCACTCTCCCTGCAGTCTCCCTACAGTCTCCCTCTCCAGTTTTCTTCTATTAATAGTTTTTAGCAACACTGTTCCTAACACATGAACATTCGGCACGAACTCTGCTTTGAATGCTTCACTTCGCTCAACACTAGTGATGACGCTTTATGTGGTTCAATATAGCCAGGGTGCCTACATTTGTGTTTAAAAGCCCATGGCTTAATTTAATCCTGCAGGTATTGCATACCGCAATGTGGGGAAAAACTGCCCGACGTTATATACTCACACATTGCGCACAGAGCTAACGGCAGCCAAGCTTGGCCTACGGCTGGTATTTTTTAAGCCTGTGCTCACAGTATCAGCGGTATCACCAGTTCTCGAGCTGAACACAATAGAAGTAGATCTTGCTCTGGCAGTTTTTTGGGAGGTTCTAGACATAAACTGCCTCTCCTCTTTACTGCCGTCCTTGTGGCCACCACACTTCTTCTCTGATGTCTCCTCCTCTACCTCAGCACCTTGATCTAGCACCCAGGTCCTGTCCAACACACAATCATTGTAATAGTGTTCGCCCTGCCACTTTTATCAGACTGTGATATATCATGGTGAGCTCCTTGGCCCCACTCCGTATTCCCTGCTCTGTATTTGCCTAGACTGCCACTGTCACTACCACTGCCGATACTGTTACCACCATGGATGCAAGTGTCATTGGCACCACCATCACCAACATAGCTATACACCACCGCCCCCTAAGCCTCCTTCTCATGGTAGAGCTGTGGCTTACTACTATAACTACTACTACTGGCTGCTACTGTTGCACTACTACCCACATTCTAACTCTTGGATGACCAAGTATGAATCTTATATTCTAAGGCCTGTAAATGAAAAGGCACAGGTTGAGTACACAGATTATTAGTACTAGCAAAATTGCAAGTAATTGTTCTGTAATTTAAAGACAAACACCTTGCACACTGGTATTGACAATTTACAATAGTAATACAGTACAATGTGTGAAATGAAACAGCTATGTTAATGTAGTAATTACAGTAAAACATGTTCAGTAATAATATAGGTATCGTGATGTAATACAATGCGTTAATGGTTAACTGATATATAAATGCTGTTCCTTAGTGTTTGCAGCAAATTGTATGCTATGGGAGTGCTGGCAATAAGCCTATGACCTACAGAAACTTTTTGCAGAAAACAAAAATATCACTGGGTGTTCACACAGAAAAATACGAGTCTCTTGCAGGAAACAATTGAGACAGTAACCAGTCCCTCACGCTTTATGCTAAGCTTTCCCTGATAAGACTCCACCCAATTATAACTCCAGTTCTCCTCCCATAGTGTCCCTAGTAACTGGCTTGTGTCTTCCATTGTTTTTCAGCAGCCACAGCCACCACACATCCTATCACATCCACAGCTGCAAAAAGAATGGTGTTTCTTCTTTCTGTGCAGAAGGACATGGCTGCAAACTGCCCCCTGATTGGCTGATCAGGTTGTCTGTCAGCCTCTGAGCCAATCACGTGAAGCCCTCTCCTTCCTCACAGGGTCATGTGATCCTCCGTCTTCTTCCTTCCTGTCGTTTTCCCTGCATTTTTTTGAAATACATAAAAAAATCCAATTAGTTCAAAATTGAATTGTTCATCTGTAGTTCAATGAGGCCATGAGCCACTAATGACATCATCTTCTGATGCCTCTGACCCGTCCAAACATAGGGTGGAGTTCCCTTGACATTACCATCCACGGTATACTGTTTCATCTTATATGACTATATAAAGCCTTACAGAAGACGACTCACAGCTAAGGTCACTTCTTAAGTCATTTGTATTCCACTTATCCTCTAAGAACTTTATTTATAAAGCAGCTCCATATGTCTGAATGAATGAGAACCTTGACACATGCAGTATACCAGAGACGTGAACTTGTGGAGGCGCCCAGAAGCAAATAATGGAATAGACATTTGACATAGACCATTAAGGCCGGCCTGAGAGCATGAAGCTTGGATTGCGAGGCCAAGTATTTATACGCATAAATGAAGAGCTATGCAACCGACTGGCCAAAAAATCCTGCTTCATTTATACAACACTGTCCTTATTATCGTTATGTAGACATCGTCCAGAACGTGTTTAGTATGAGTTTTATGAAAAGGGAGGGTGGAGGGGCAGAAGCTCACATCATTGCCATTAACTTCTATCTTTTCTGCACTCATTTTCATAGCCTACACTAAAAATAATATAAAACCACGGGCCATAGAGTTAGATAATTGTCAGAGGTAGTGCCGAAAATCCAGTTCCTAGGGTCACATCTCTGATATCTGGCATTAGGGAAGGATTGATCAGGTTGGACAGATATGTCTATGTGCAGTTTTCATTTGGCCAAATATGAGATAGAAGTCATACAAACCCACCAATTTTGGTGGAATTGGTAAATAATCTAATATCAGTGGGGGCAGAAGAAAGAGATCCGACATAATGTATTCAAGTTTGACCGAAACATAGCTTCCTCAGAAGATAAGCTACCGTTAAATGTGTTTGGCAGTGGATTATGGTGGAATCAGTAGAAGTAGTTATTAGTTATTAGTTGATAACCTGCAGCTTTTAGTATCTGCAGGAACTTGTAGCTTACCACTATTGTAAGATGATATACGGCAACGTAAATTCTAGGGGGAACATCGATAATATTTTTAACCTTACCCATGGGATCTACAGTACCTCAGACCCAGTGACATAACTAGAAATGATTGGGCGCCATAGCAAATTTTTCAACAGGCCCCCCCACCCGAAACTTCTTTGGAACCCCCTCCTTCCATATAACTCCCCCACTCCTGTGGTTAGACAAGGTCACTCTCTCAGACCAGGCTCGTCCGTTTCTTACAGTGTCACTGTCTATTATGTCATTGTATAATACCGTTGAGGTGGCCCGGACAATAAAATCTTTTAGTCCTCCTCTTGGGTGGGCCCTTGCTGAGTTCGGGCCAGAAAGACCGGTTTACCTTGCTTCCCCTATAGCTACGCCCCTGCTCAGACCTTTCCAAAAACCTTTATCATGCATCTGTTACCAGGGTACCAGGGAGGACTCTAAGCACACCACAAGGACGACCTGCCCTTCTACAAATGGGTGTGCAGTTCCCCAGACCTGGAGGTATCAGCAAATCTTTTATCGTGTATTATATTGTTATATTGTGTTTAGCCCATGTATTCCAGCAGAAGAGGTATGGTTAGCAGGAACGACTCTGTTCCTCCCCTCTGGGTAGGAGTGGGGATGTCCTACTTTCTGAAAGTAGGGGGTGTTTGAGTCCATAAAGAGTGGAGGAAGGTAGCACATACCAGAGCTACTACTCCAAGGGACCTTAACCAGTTTTCCTTTGAGACCTTTACTCCAGGTAAATTGCCATAATCAAGAATATTGCTTTCCAAAAAGCTTAAGTGTGCTCAGTAAGAAGAATGATCAGCAAAACCACATCCCCAAAGACTCTGCTGCCGGTGAGAGAAAACAGGCCAGACACCATCACCTACAATGACCACCATAGGCCATACTAACTTTAAGTCTGTACTACACAGTGGACACCTAAACCAACAAGCACCTGCTAGTGACATCTAATTGCCACACAACCAGCCACCATACCTCCTCATCTGGTGGCAGAAACTGCACTTTGTACTTATACTGCTGGATGTGCCACAAGTTATATCTTACACTAAGTAAAGAGAAACTTTTATTTCTGGTTTGATTGTTCAAGCCACCTTTCTACTGCACTGTTTCCCATGGAATACACCTTGATACAACACCTCAACAAGGCCACTACCACTCCCATCCTCTACAACGACTCCACAGAGGCTTACTGCAGATCAATCTAAATGCTTTCTGATTTGTTCAAGGGGCATATAAACCCTACCAATTGCACAACCTAAATGGCAGCAACCTGAATGCTGATATACTCTTGAGGGTATATTGATGACGTTTTTAGTCCTACCAAAGGACCAACTTGGCTCAGAAAGCTTGGATTCACAAAAGATCATTAAAGCTGACATCAAAGGTGAACACACCACAGAAACAGACAATTTACGGTATCTGCTTTGGCACCCTTGTAGAGATGTGGCCTAGCTCTGGTAGCTCCTTTTCTTTTGCTCTTGGCTGAAGAGAACCTGCTCAGGACTTCTTTGTCAAGAGGAACTGCATCGTTGGCAACCAAGCAGGTTTTAAATCAGTCAAGTGGTGTGGGCGGGAAAAAAAAACATGAAGTTCTTCTGCCATGGGTGACAAAAACGGTTATCATATGGATGCCCATTTTTGTCTTTACAATGGGGTCCCTCTTTTCTATATACTCTGTTTGCTGTAGTTCTATATGTGTATTGTCTAAAAAATTGAAGTTAATGTGTCAAAATTCAGTGGACCTTTAATTTAACTAATAAACTGAAGGGACGTTAAGAACAAAAAACAAAAAATCTTTATTGTAATTTGCTATATTAAAATATGAATAAAGGTCTACATACAAAGGTAGGTGCTGTAGTCTAAACTGGCAATAAAGTGCAGTAGTGTACTGCACACAGATGGTTAGGTGTGCAGGATATGTGCACTATACTGCTGGTATCAACCAGATAAATGCCAGTACATCAGACTGGCCAAAACCTATATAACAACTATCCACACACGATTGTTGGCTGGGCTAACAGATACTCAAATTGTGACAAGGGTTGTGTCTCATCAGTATCATGATAATAATAGATCGCCACCAACAGATAGCTCCCTCTAAGGTAAAGAGGAACTAACTACAGCAAGAGGATACTCAATAGCACCCCCTTGATGTGTGTGGTAGTGTTATGTAATAGCCGTACATGATCACGGACGGTTAGTGTACCGCTCTATATTCGTAGTGATCTCTCCGGCTAACAGTAGAGATACCCTAGGTATAGCAGGGTTACCCTATGTATCAATCTTCCTCACTAAAGCTAAGTGCTACATCTCATGCTCGACGCGTTTCTGTGTGTTGTAACACCACATTTCATCAGGAGCAGCAGAGACACTTTTGCCGAACACCCCCAGTCAGAGGCTCGGCGTGAGGTAACACGTGGAGGAGCTCAGGTATAGAGTCTCGGCACTAGTGTGGCCGCCACACTAGTGCCGAGACTCTGTACCTGAGCTCCTCCACGTGTCCTCACGCCGAGCCTCTGACTGAAAGTGTCTCTGCTGCTCCTGATGAAATGTGGTGTTACAACACAAGAAACGTCGGCATGAGATGTAGCACTTAGCTTTAGTGAAGATTGATACATAGGGTAACCCTGCTATACCTAGGTATCTCTACTGTTAGCCGGAGAGATCACTACGAATATAGAGCGTACACTAACCGTCCGTGATCATGTACGGCTATTACATAACACTACCACACACATCAAGGGTGCTATTAGTATCCTCTGCTGTAGTTAGTTCCTCTTACCTTAGAGGAGCTATCTGTTGGTGGCGATCTATTATATCATGATACTGATGAGACACAACCCTTGTCACAATTTGAGTATCTGTTAGCCCAGCCAACAATCGTGTGTGGATAGTTGTTATATAGGTTTTGGCCAGTCTGATGTACTGGCATTTATCTGGTTGATACCAGCAGTATAGTGCACATATCCTGCACACCTAACCATCTGTGTGCAGTACACTACTGCACTTTATTGCCAGTTTAGACTACAGCACCTACCTTTGTATGTAGACCTTTATTCATATTTTAATATAGCAAATTACAATAAAGATTTTTTGTTTTTTGTTCTTAACGTCCCTTCAGTTTATTTGTTATCGATATTATAGGGGACGTGTACCTTCCTATAGTTTGACTTATTTCCGACCTTTAATTTAACCCCTTCCTGATGAAGCAATTTTCCATTTTTGCATTTTCGTTATTTGCTCCCTGCCTTCCTTGAATCATAACTTTTTTATTTTGCCATTCACATAGCCTTATCAGAGCTTGTTTTTTGGGGGACAAGTTGTACTTTCTAATGCCACCATTTAATATAGTATACAATGTAGTGGGAAATTTGAAAAAAAAAAAAAAACACGAAATCCTGCCACAGTTCTACGGGTTTTGTTTTTATGGCATTTAATATGCAGTAAAACTGACTTGTGCTTTCATTCTCCAGGTCACTACAATTATATATATGTATAGTTTTTCTTGCATTTTAATACTGAAAAACAGAAAAACCTTTGAAATTTGTTTTCCTTTCATTGCCATATTCTGACCCCATAACTTTTTTAATGTTAAGTCTACAGTGTTAGGGCTCATTTTTTGCGGGAAGATCTGTAGTTTTTGATGAAACCATTTTGGCGGGTGTACAACTTTTTGATCACTTTTTATAAAAAAAATTTGGGAGGTGAAGTATCGTAAGCGAATCGGAATTTACTTTTTATATGGGCATTTTCACATGTGGCGATACCCATGATGTTGATTTTTTTATTGTTTAATTATTTTGATTTTGAGGAAAGGGGGGTTATTTAAATTTTTTATATAT
The DNA here is from genome assembly GCA_033119425.1 of Bufotes viridis. Taxonomy (NCBI): domain Eukaryota; kingdom Metazoa; phylum Chordata; class Amphibia; order Anura; family Bufonidae; genus Bufotes; species Bufotes viridis. The sequence continues at coordinate 494,823,227 of CM065591.1, read as the reverse complement.
TTTTTATTTTTTTGACATTTTATTAGGTCCCCAAATGGACCCCATCATGCAATCATCAGATTGCAATTTGTATAGGGTAGTGGGATTTTTTGCAGAACTAGGTATATTGTAGTTCAGTGCTGCTATCTGCTGGCCTGAACTGTTATATACAAGTAATGAGCCTGGAAGCCTAATACAGGCTCAGGCTCATTACTTTTAATGTAGTCCTGCCCCGATCTTCGCCCAGGGGAGGCGTTCAAGCCCATTAAGCACGTGCTTCTAGGGTTCCGGCTTCTCAGATGTCGTGGTCCTATTTGAGAGCTTAAATGTCGGCGATCGGCATTACCGCTGGTCGCAGACATTAGCCGCGGGTGTCTGCTGTATGAAACAATAGGAACCCGCTACCAATGCCGCTATGCTCCAGAGTGGGTGCTATCTTTAAAGCCCTGGCATCCACCGTACATGTACAACAGATGTCATGAAGGGGTTAAAAATCTGATGTTCTCATGAGATACTTGACAAGACTCAGGTAGGAACGTAGGTTGCTAGGATGACACTGGAATGACTAAACCTGACTCATGCTTCACATCGCAGTAACAAAGGGTAATCCATAATACCAGCATCTGTTCTAGAACTGTACAGTTCCGGAGACACAGTTTCCAGTTGGAGCACATCATGTTTCGGAAGCCTGAACTGTTTGTAACTTCTCAGCCAGAATAATAAATGAATCTGATTGTTATCTGCATTTTTTGGCAGTTTCTATTTCCTTTATCTGTTACAAATCTTGTCCCGACTTGAGCGTTGTAACTGAAATCTCAACAATATGTACACAAAAAATGATGGTTTTTTGAAATTGCTCTTTAAGAAAGCTGAACACAACTGGACTTTCGTCTGCCAAATGTAGATTTTACTTTGCAGTCGATGAAATTTCATTATCACCAAAGAAGTTAACCATTTTGAAGTGGTGAATCTGGTTTACCACTTCAAAATGGTTAACTTATTTTCTTTGGTGAAAATGAAAGAACCGTAAAAATGTTCACTATAGATTTGGGTAAAAGAATGTCCACATTTGCTTTGAAGTGAGTTAGTTATGAAAGCTTAGAGGACCTCCTGACCAGGCTAAAAATAAAAAGGTGGTATAAGGCCACCTCTGCAAAGCGTTATGGCTGTGATTTTTTTTAAAATGATGAAACCCAAATTTTGAGCTTTTTGGAAGAAGAAAATTCATGGATTCTTTATAAGGCTGCACCAACATTCTACAGAGACTTTGTTTTATAAAAAACAACTTTGTAACCATGAACATCCCATTCCTACAGCTCTCTGATGTGAACTTATTTAGATTTATTTGTCCAAAATAAATTAGAGCTGCATCCGAATCTGAATTTTTGGTGATTCGATTTAGGCAAATCTTGTAGAGAGAAAGAGAGAGAGAGAAATACATTTATGAGAAAAAAAAATTAAAAAGCGAGAGATGAGAGAGACCTCAGAGCATCATACACAAATTTTCAATTGGAGCACTTTTGATTTGGGCCTGAATCAGATCGATCGACCGATTCAGCCAAAACAAACCTGAACCAAATTTGCAGTGATTCACTCATCTTTGGCCAAAACCCTAGGTTTCATGAACGTGGTAAAGTCATGTGCACAGCATCTGTAGAGCTCCATACTATCTATAAAACTATTCCATTCTATGAATCTGTAGGCACTTTTTGTTTCACATCTTACCCAATGCCAAACTGAATTCTCTTCCCTGTAACTCTGTAATATGCTGCAGTGAAGCAGACCAATATTTTAGAATCACGGATTGTATGGATTGGTAAATTTTTAAATAAAATCCTGAGTAAATGTTAAGTAATAGATTCTTTAAAATATAATTTTCAAACTTTTTTAACAAATTCAAAAATGTTTCATTAAAGCTTTTTGTGTGGTTAATTCTAAGATCTCCATTCTCCAATGATGTCTTCAGAAAGCATCACCATGTCCAAGACCATAAGACAACCTCAATAACCAAGGCCCTTTGAGTCTCACAGCTATAATGCAATAATACTGATAATGTGCGCAGCAACTTCTAACCCAAAATTGTTAAGAACCTTCAGCATATTAATGACTTATTTATTTGTACTAGTCTCTATGCCTCACATATCATTTAGTACATGATCTGACACTGGGATGGCATCAAACCTGGCAAATCCTGAAATTTGCAGATGCCAGGAAAACAGAGCTTTGGAAGCCCATAATAAACTGGGTTAGTATGTTCTATTCTTCTTAGAGGGGTTTTCCCAAGATTTTTTAACTGATGACCTATCCTCTGGATAGTTCATGACTTCTGGATAGACCATGTGACCGATGAACGTGCAGTCACATGATCTAGGCAAAGCTGAGAGAAGGATGCAGTGCTACTGCAAGTCAGGACCCGCTGACATTATGTACAGTGACAGTATATACAGTATATACATGTAGAAAACGTCCAGAGCAGCTGCCAGGCCTGGTCTGAGGGAGCGATCCTGACTAGTCACAGGAGTGGGGGTTGCACGAGAGGAGGGGGTTATGAAGAAGTTGCTGGGAGGTAGGGCCTTCAAAAATTAGCTGTGAGGCCCATTGATTTTAATTTACATCACTGATAACCAGGTTGGGGTCCCTAAAGAATCCACTGATGTTAATCACCTATCTTTGCCCAGGCTGCATTTCCATTTTTGTGTTCTTCTAGCAGGCTTCTGCCTTGGCGTGATAGGAAAGAGAACGCTCTTTCATGAACCTTTATAATCTCTGCTTTTCTGCAAGGCATAGCGGACTGTCAAAGCAACCGGTGCTTCCTTCGGACACCACCCAGGTAGCCTAATTAAAGGAACCTCATCCTTGTCTCTGTTGCATGCAGATTCATGTATTTGCCAGGCTCCTTTGTGCACTGTAACTCTAATCTTGACTCTTGATTGACCCAGACCTTGGCCTTGTTCCTGGATATTACTTCTACCTCACCCTTTGGATTGTTTGCCTGGTACCTGTTGTTTTTCTCCTTGATCTGACCCTTAGCTCCAATCTTGTCCTTAAAGGGGTTTCCGAGATTTTGTCTTTACTGATGACCTATCTTCGGGATCAGTATCTGATCGTGGGGGGTCCGACACTCGGGACCCCCGTTGATCAGCTGTTCAAGAAGGCAACAGCACTCCTGTGAGCGCTGTGGCCTTCTCCAGCCTTTCTGAGGTCAGTGATGACACATTCATCGTTCACATGGCCGGTGCTTTCTCAGAACAGCTGAACGGAAGACAGGCGCCCACCGGTCAGATATGGATGACCTATACTGAGGATAGCTCATCAGTATGAAAGTCTTAGAAAACCCTTTTAAGGCTGTTGCATCCTGTCCGCTTTACTGGTGACGATTTTGGTTCCATCCCTGATCCCGGAATACATCCCCGATCTTCTTCTCGGCGGCCGCTGGAAATCTCGCGCAGGCGCAGTGCCGGCGATTGCCTGCGCCTGCGCGATCTGACGGCAACTGAGAGCAACAGCCTCAATAGTGTCACTGGGCATGCGCCGAGCCCAGTGACGTTTTCGGAGCGCTGTTGCCCTCAGTTGCAATTGGATCGCGCAGGCGCAGGTAACCGCCAGCACTGCGCCTGCGTGAGATTTCCAGCGACGCCGAGAAGACGATCGGGATGTATTCCGGCAGAGAGCGAATGTAGCCGGGGCGGAGCCGTAGCCTTGCCTCTGGGATGAGATTTCAGCTGCTGGAGGCGTTCTTTAGATTCAAATTTAGGCGGTCTGGGCACATCAGGGGGGCGTTCCTGGGCTCCTTGGAAGAGAAAAAACGGCCCTTTGGGCTCCTTACAGCCTAATTTACATAATGGATAAAGTGATTTTTAACAGAAAATACAAGACACACGGAAAAAAGAACAACAGATCCGGATATAAGGTACTTTATTGCCCTAGGCTAAAGGAAAAAAAAAATGTGTGGATAGCCAGGTGACAGATTCCCTTTAAGGCAAATCTTGGAGAGAGAGAGAGAGAGAGAGAGAGAGAGAGAGAGATACATTTATGAGAAAAAAAAATTAAAAAGCGAGAGATGAGAGAGACCTCAGAGCATCATACACAAATTTTCAATTGGAGCACTTTTGATTTGGGCCTGAATCAGATCGGTCAACCGATTCAGCCAAAACAAACCTGAACCAAATTTGCAGTGATTCACTCATCTTTGGCCAAAACCCTAGGTTTCATGAACGTGGTAAAGTCATGTGCACAGCGTCTGTAGAGCTCCATACTATCTATAAAACTATTCCATTCTATGAATCTGTAGGCACTTTTTGTTTCACATCTTACCCAATGCCAAACTGAATTCTCTTCCCTGTAACTCTGTAATATGCTGCAGTGAAGCAGACCAATATTTTAGAATCACGGATTGTATGGATCGGTAAATTTTTAAATAAAATCCTGAGTAAATGTTAAGTAATAGATTCTTTAAAATATAATTTTCAAACTTTTTTAACAAATTCAAAAATGTTTCATTGAAGCTTTTTGTGTGGTTAATTCTAAGATCTCCATTCTCCAATGATGTCTTCAGAAAGCATCACCATGTCCAAGACCATAAGACAACCTCAATAACCAAGGCCCTTTGAGTCTCACAGCTATAATGCAATAATACTGATAAAGTGCGCAGCAACTTCTAACCCAAAATTGTTAAGAACCTTCAGCATATTAATGACTTATTTATTTGTACTAGTCTCTATGCCTCACATATCATTTAGTACATGATCTGACACTGGGATGGCATCAAACCTGGCAAATCCTGAAATTTGCAGATGCCAGGGTAAACAGAGCTTTGGAAGCCCATAATAAACTGGGTTAGTATGTTCTATTCTTCTTAGAGGGGTTTTCCCAAGATTTTTTAACTGATGACCTATCCTCTGGATAGTTCATGACTTCTGGATAGACCATGTGACCGATGAACGTGCAGTCACATGATCTAGGCAAAGCTGAGAGAAGTATGCAGTGCTACTGCAAGTCAGGACCCGCTGACATTATGTACAGTGACAGTATATACAGTATATACATGTAGAAAACGTCCAGAGCAGCTGCCAGGCCTGGTCTGAGGGAGCGATCCTGACTAGTCACAGGAGTGGGGGTTGCACAAGAGGAGGGGGTTATGAAGAAGTTGCTGGAAGGTAGGGCCTTCAAAAATTAGCTGTGAGGCCCATTGATTTTAATTTACATCACTGATAACCAGGTTGGGGTCCCTAAAGAATCCACTGATGTTAATCACCTATCTTTGCCCAGGCTGCATTTCCATTTTTGTGTTCTTCTAGCAGGCTTCTGCCTTGGCGTGATAGGAAAGAGAACGCTCTTTCATGAACCTTTATAATCTCTGCTTTTCTGCAAGGCATAGCGGACTGTCAAAGCAACCGGTGCTTCCTTCGGACACCACCCAGGTAGCCTAATTAAAGGAACCTCATCCTTGTCTCTGTTGCATGCAGATTCATGTATTTACCAGGCTACTTTGTGCACTGTAACTCTAATCTTGACTCTTGATTGACCCAGACCTTGGCCTTGTTCCTGGATATTACTTCTACCTCACCCTTTGGATTGTTTGCCTGGTACCTGTTGTTTTTCTCCTTGATCTGACCCTTAGCTCCAATCTTGTCCTTAAAGGGGTTTTCCGAGATTTTTGTCTTTACTGATGACCTATCTTCGGGATCAGTATCTGATCGTGGGGGGTCCGACACTCGGGACCCCCGTTGATCAGCTGTTCAAGAAGGCAACAGCACTCCTGTGAGCGCTGTGGCCTTCTCCAGCCTTTCTGAGGTCAGTGATGACACATTCATCGTTCACATGGCCGGTGCTTTCTCAGAACAGCTGAACGGAAGACAGGCGCCCACCGGTCAGATATGGATGACCTATACTGAGGATAGCTCATCAGTATGAAAGTCTTAGAAAACCCTTTTAAGGCTGTTGCATCCTGTCCGCTTTACTGGTGACGATTTTGGTTCCATCCCTGATCCCGGAATACATCCCCGATCTTCTTCTCGGCGGCGCTGGAAATCTCGCGCAGGCGCAGTGCCAGCGATTGCCAGCGCCTGCGCGATCTGGCGGCAACTGAGAGCAACAGCCTCAATAGTGTCACTGGGCATGCGCCGAGCCCAGTGACGTTTTCGGAGCGCTGTTGCCCTCAGTTGCAATTGGATCGCGCAGGCGCAGGTAACCGCCAGCACTGCGCCTGCGTGAGATTTCCAGCGGCCGCCGAGAAGAAGATCGGGGATGTATTCCGGGCAGAGAGCGAATGTAGCCGGGGGGCGGAGCCGTAGCCTTGCCTCTGGGATGAGATTTCAGCTGCTGGAGGCGTTCTTTAGATTCAAATTTAGGCGGTCTGGGCACATCAGGGGGGCGTTCCTGGGCTCCTTGGAAGAGAAAAAACGGCCCTTTGGGCTCCTTACAGCCTAATTTACATAATGGATAAAGTGATTTTTAACAGAAAATACAAGACACACGGAAAAAAGAACAACAGATCCGGATATAAGGTACTTTATTGCCCTAGGCTAAAGGGAAAAAAAATGTGTGGATAGCCAGGTGACAGATTCCCTTTAAGGCAAATCTTGGAGAGAGAGAGAGAGAGAAATACATTTATGAGAAAAAAAAATTAAAAAGCGAGAGATGAGAGAGACCTCAGAGCATCATACACAAATTTTCAATTGGAGCACTTTTGATTTGGGCCTGAATCAGATCGGTCAACCGATTCAGCCAAAACAAACCTGAACCAAATTTGCAGTGATTCACTCATCTTTGGCCAAAACCCTAGGTTTCATGAACGTGGTAAAGTCATGTGCACAGCGTCTGTAGAGCTCCATACTATCTATAAAACTATTCCATTCTATGAATCTGTAGGCACTTTTTGTTTCACATCTTACCCAATGCCAAACTGAATTCTCTTCCCTGTAACTCTGTAATATGCTGTAGTGAAGCAGACCAATATTTTAGAATCACGGATTGTATGGATCGGTAAATTTTTAAATAAAATCCTGAGTAAATGTTAAGTAATAGATTCTTTAAAATATAATTTTCAAACTTTATTAACAAATTCAAAAATGTTTCATTGAAGCTTTTTGTGTGGTTAATTCTAAGATCTCTATTCTCCAATGATGTCTTCAGAAAGCATCACCATGTTCAAGACCATAAGACAACCTCAATAACCAAGGCCCTTTGAGTCTCACAGCTATAATGCAATAATACTGATAAAGTGCGCAGCAACTTCTAACCCAATATTGTTAAGAACCTTCAGCATATTAATGACTTATTTATTTGTACTAGTCTCTATGCCTCACATATCATTTAGTACATGATCTGACACTGGGATGGCATCAAACCTGGCAAATCCGGAAAACCTTTGCAGATGCCAGGGAAAACAGAGCTTTGGAAGCCCATAATAAACTGGGTTAGTATGTTCTATTCTTCTTAGAGGGGTTTTCCCAAGATTTTTTAACTGATGACCTATCCTCTGGATAGTTCATGACTTCTGGATAGACCATGTGACCGATGAACGTGCAGTCACATGATGTAGGCAAAGCTGAGAGAAGGATGCAGTGCTACTGCAAGTCAGGACCCGCTGACATTATGTACAGTGACAGTATATACAGTATATACATGTAGAAAACGTCCAGAGCAGCTGCCAGGCCTGGTCTGAGGGAGCGATCCTGACTAGTCACAGGAGTGGGGGTTGCACAAGGTAGGGCCTTCAAAAATTAGCTGTGAGGCCCATTGATTTCTATTTACATCACTGATAACCAGGTTGGGGTCCCTAAAGAATCCACTGATGTTAATCACCTATCTTTGCCCAGGCTGCATTTCCATTTTTGTGTTCTTCTAGCAGGCTTCTGCCTTGGCGTGATAGGAAAGAGAACGCTCTTTCATGAACCTTTATAATCTCTGCTTTTCTGCAAGGCATAGCGGACTGTCAAAGCAACCGGTGCTTCCTTCGGACACCACCCAGGTAGCCTAATTAAAGGAACCTCATCCTTGTCTCTGTTGCATGCAGATTCATGTATTTACCAGGCTACTTTGTGCACTGTAACTCTAATCTTGACTCTTGATTGACCCAGACCTTGGCCTTGTTCCTGGATATTACTTCTACCTCACCCTTTGGATTGTTTGCCTGGTACCTGTTGTTTTTCTCCTTGATCTGACCCTTAGCTCCAATCTTGTCCTTAACGGGGTTTTCCGAGATTTGGTTTTACTGATTACCTATTTTCAGGAAAAATGGGATGCAACAGCCTCGCCAAACGACCACGGATCCAATTGTCAGCCGATAGAGAAGCCAGTGCCCTTTGATTTTCTACTATCCTGAGGATAGGTCATCAGTATAAAGTCTTAGAAAACCCTTTTAAGGCTGTTGCATCCTGTTTGCTCTACTGGTGACGATTTTGGTTCCATCCCTGACTGTGCTACTGCTTAATCAATGCTACTGCCACTAATCTGTTCTAGAGACCACAACTTGGGAATTCAACTGTGAAAGACCATAACTCCATGTTGGGGGTTACAGGTCAAGAACTGGGAGATTCCTCAGCATGGTAGTCAAGCCAGTGTCAAACCAATTGTAGTTTAGAGAATCAACATCTCCTATGAGATAATGTAGAAATGACTGGTGGCAGGTACGCTGCTAGGAAAAGAGGGAAAGTCAGGAACAAAGCTAAAGGAGGGCAGTCCGGATGCAACAAGCCAAAGGTTGACATAAAAATATAATCAGACAGGCCAAGAGCCAAAAGGAGGAGGTGAAACTAGAAGGACAGGGGAACAAATCTGGAGGAGCAAGATGAAGGCAGAATCCAGAGGAGTGGAGGTGATGGTCAGAGTTAAGGTCAAAAAACAAGGATTACCAGCCGAAGCCTCTGTTTTAAACCTGAAGACCCATGGCATCAATGACCCAGGCCACACAGTGCTGGACCATAACCATCACACAGACACCTGGAACCAACCCTGGTCTGCCATTCTATAAAATCACTTTGGTAGAATGCGAACACTCATGTATCTGATTTATCTTCACTCCCGTTGAGGATCTATGAGTGGATCGTGATGTGACTCATTTTTCTTCAGGCTCTGTCTTTATTTGTATATGTAGAAAAAGCTAGAAACAGTCATCGCAGTCTGAACATATGTCTCCATTAGACGATAGATGGAGAGTTGAAGACGAGGGCTGCCAAGTCTAAATATCAGCTTCTATCCTCAGTATTTTGCCAGGGATGGACATTTTTTTTTTTTCAAAAAATTCACCATGAATGATTACAAAAAAAAAGTATTAGTTTCCAACTTACTTATGATATTGGCACGAAGATCATTTAAGGGAATTGCTGTACATCCTAAATGTCTCTGCTTTTGTGATCCTTGATCTTCCCGTTAATAATTCACCGATACATTTACTGTATAAATACGCTATTCCTAGTAGCGAGGCATAAAAAAACTCAACATCCTGAAGAGACTTAAATACATTTTCTCCATCAAACTCCAGCTTTTCTTGGCTGGTCTCCAGCCTCTTAATAATGGCTCAGATACAGAGAGCGCATATATTTATTTTTTATTGTCCCGATATATGTGTTCTCCTTCAGACCTCGGGAGATTTATGACCCTTCTTTATGACTTTTTATGTTGATTAGCTGATGTAACTTTTTATTATGCCTCTTTGCTTTTCAGCTGTAAGTTGTATTTGTCTGTACAAACTTCCCATGATCAACATGACGGGTCTTGTCTAAATTCTTCTGGTTATTGTTCGTTGCTTTTTCCCTTTGCTTAAGAATTCTTCATTTTAACTTTCCTGCTGAGGTTTTAAAGATCTACCATTGGGAAATTCATTTTCCTGTATATATAGATGAATATTGTCCCTGTGGGCATTACAAACCAAATGCCATAGGATCTAGACAAATGAGGAGAAAATTACATGCATATTACGAAATCATGGGTAGTGGAACTTTCTGGGGTTCTCCAAGTTTGAGGGTCTTATCAGATCTAACATCGGGAAATATATAGATGCATATAGACCCTGCAGGCATTAGAAGCTAAAGGCCATGGAACTAGCAGGCAAATGAGGAGAAAATGCTACCCATACTTATGAATTCATGGATATGTTTTTTTGGGTCCTCTAAATTTGAGGGTATTATCATATCTATTTTCTATGTAGGATCCAGAGATGAGAATATCATGCTGGTAGGACCCCCAAGAATCAGTTGTAATGTATGTGAAGCAGCACCACCAAAGGAGACATTAGGTATTACACAGTTCCTATTGAAGTCTATGATATAATAAAGGACATGCTTGACCATTGTATTCCTTCTGGTTACTGGTGCAGGTGGATAAAACATTTGGACTTCGTACAAGAAAACATACTTATGGTCCTTAGTAATAAAAGCTGCAAAATCACCTTCTGCCACATACCAAAAATTTGTATGTGGTGTGCTTTCAGGCTCCCATGTGTTATTGCTGGATGTTGATGTCCCTGGTAACTATAACTCACTGTAATTCAACCCTACTGTGTAGGATTCAATACAGAGATGACTTTACTAATATGAAAAAAATATTTTGGTCTGCAGCCACCACTAGGGGGAGCTGTGTTTGTATATTCAGTATGTAGTAAGCTCCTAAGCTCCCTCTAGTGGTGGCTATAGGCGTTTTTTGTGCAGCTCTATGTCTATTTGGAGCCTTTTATCTGAAAACAGAGCATCCTGAAGATGCAGTACTATGAACATTTTGGAGAGGTGTGCTGAAAAGTGAGAATGCTTTCAAAAATAGAAGTGTTAATAGTTTATTTTTATCTAGTAACAAAATTCCAAGTGAATAAAGAAAATAAAAGACAAAATCCATCAATATTTGGTTTGACTGCCCTTTGACTTCAAAACAGACTCTATGATGTTGAGAGTCAGAGCTCTGCGGTGGCCATATTATCACTTCCAGGACTTCTTGTTCTTCTTTACATTGAAGACAGTTTTTAATAACATTGGCTGGATGTTTGGGGTCGTTGTTCTTCTGAAGAATAAATGTAGTGCCAGACACCTCCCTGATGCTACTGAATCACGGATATGAATCTGCCTGTGTTTTTCAGCATTGAAGATTCCTGATCAAAGCCCTCAAAGTTGCCCGGTTCTTTGTGCTTCTTCAAAAGAGCATGAACACTCCAGTCTGCTTTGAAATCTTTGCCTAGGAGAGATCTTGCTGATTCAGCATAACCACCTTGTGTCTTATTGCTGTGGTCAGTCTTGCCATGATGTATATAACCTGTGACATGAATCTATCCTCCACAACCTCACCTCTGTAGCAGAGTTTGGCTTTTCCTCACCAAGTTGTATGCTGTTTCTGTTACAGCGGTTGACTGTGTTTCAACCTACCGTGGATATAAAAAGTCTACACACCCCTGTTAAAATGTCAGGTTTCTGTGATGTAAAGAAATGAGATAATGATAAAACATTTCAGAACTTTTTCAACCTTCAATGTGACCTATAAACTGTACCACTCAATTGAAAAACAAACTGAAATTTTAGGTAGAGGGAAGAAAAAAACTTAAACTAATACTTTGTTGAAGCACCTTTTGATGTTATTACAGCACTCGGTCTTTTTGGGTATGAGTCTATCAGCATTGCACATTTTGACTTGGTAAGATTTGCCCACTCTTCTTTGCAAAAACACTCCAAATCTGTCAGATTGCGAGGGCATCTCCTGTGCACAGCCCTCTTCAGATCACCCCACAGATTTTCAATGGGATTGAGGTCTGGGCTCTGGCTGGGCCATTCCTAAACTTTAATCTTCTTCCGGTGAAGCCATTCCTTTGTTGATTTGGATGGATGCTTTGGGTCGTTGTCATGCTGACAGATGAAGTTCCTCTTCATGTTCAGCTTTCTAGCAGAAGCCGGAAGGTTTTGGGCCAAATTGACTGGTATTTGGAACTGTTCATAATTCCCTCTATCTTAACTAAGTTCGCAGTTCCAGCTGAAGAAGACCGGCCCCGCAGCCTGATGCTTCCCCCACCATGCTTCACTGTGGGGAGGGGGTTCTTCTGGGGATGTGCAGTGTTGTTTTTGTGCCAAACATATCTTTTGGAATTATGGCCAATAAGTCCCACCGTGGTTTCATCAGACCATAACACCTTTTCCCACATGCTTTTGTGCCATATTTTCTCCACTTGATGATGACTAGTGTTGAGCGCGAATATTCGAATAGCGAATTTTTTTAGCGAATATCGGCACTTCGCTAATTTGTGAATATTTCGAAGATAGCGCTATAAATTCGCTATTTCGAATATTCATTTTTTTTTTGTTTTTTTTAGTTATATTTTTTTCTTTCCCACCTCCCAAAAGTAGTTCTTACCTGTCCTGAGGATTCCAGGCTTCCTGGCTGCTCTAGTCAGTGCCCGTTGCCGCTTCTGCCGACTTCCATGCTCATGGAGCGTCCCCATCAGCATGGGAACGTCTCCATATACTAAAATGTACTGTCGGATTTGAGGAATTACGTTGAAATCGCAATGCGATTAATTCAAGTTAAATTAATCGCATTGCGAATTCAACTTAGCACTGCTGCTATATTCCATATTCGTTAACTTCGTTCATTCTAGCAAGCTGACCCATTATAAACCCAGCTCTAAGTTGAAATCGCAATGCGATTAATATAACTTGAATTAATCGCATTGCGATTTCAACGTAATTCCTCAAATCTGACAGTACATTTTAGTATATGGAGACGTTCCCATGGTGATGGGGACGCTCCATGAGCAAGGAAGTTTATGGTTGGCTTGGTAGAATTAGCGAATAGCGAATATGACGAATGTATTCGTCATATTCCTCAAAACGAAGATAACGAAGTATTCTACATCTTCGTTTTAGCAACCTATTCGTCAACTTCGCTAATTCTAACAATCAAATAGGAAGGTTGACTATAGAGACAGCTGTGTTAAATTCACTATGCGATTTATTATTTTTTTTTTTTATAGAATAATTATATTACTTGATATAATTATTATAATTATTCTATTTATTTAAAAAAATATATATAATCGCATAGCGAATTTAACACAGTTGTCTCTATAGTCAACCTTCCTATTTGATTGCTAGAATTAGCGAAGTTGACGAATAGGTAGCTAAAACGAAGATGTAGAATACTTCGTTATCTTCGTTTTGAGGAATATGACGAATACATTCGTCATATCCGTCATCTTCGCTATAATTCTAGATATGAAACCAATAGGAAAGTAGCCTTAAGTTAAAATCGCAATACGCGATTATTTAAATCGCATATTAATCGCGATAACTAGAATAATGACGAATATTCGATTTCGACGAATTTGAAACGAATATTCTTTCGAATATTCGCGAACTTCGTCGAAATCGAATATGGCACCTGCCACTCATCACTAATGATGACTGTCTTCACTGTGTTCCATGGTATATCTAAAGCCTTGGAAATTCTTTTGTACCTTCTCCTGACTGATACCTTCTAACAATGAGATCCCTCTGATGCTTTGGACGCTCTCTGTGGACCGTGGCTTTTGCTGTGGGATGCGACTAAGAAAATTTCAGGAAAGACCAACCAGAGCAGCTGAACTTTATTAGGGGTTAATCAGAGGCGCTGTAAATGATGGCCGGGGTATGCTGACTCCTATTTAACAGGATTCTGAATGTGATTGCTTAATTCTGAACACAGCTACATCCCCAGTTATAAGCAACCACATTATTTTAGTTTTTTGTTTTCTTCCCTCCACCTAAAAGATTTCAGTTTGTTCTTCAATTAAGTTGTACATTTTATAGGTCACATTAAAGGTGCAAAAAGTTCTGAAATGATTTATCTTTGTCTCATTTTTTTAACAGCACAGAAACCTGACATTTTAACAGGGGCGTGTAGACTTTTTAAATCCACTGTACATATGAAAATGAAGATCATAATCACCTGTTTGGTATAATTAGTTAATCATGCACTATAATCCTACAAAATGCCGGACTTTGTACAAGTGTACCTAGAACTGATGCCGAAGGAAAAAGTCGTTCACACCAAATATTGATTGGATTTAGAGACTTCTCATTTCTTTATTCACTAATTCTATTTTTTATATTCCTACTTTGAAGCATTTTCCCACACCTGCCTAAGACTTGTGCCCAGTACTATATATTATGCAATTAATCAGCACAGAATCTTGTGATAATAATAATATGAGGAGGAAAGTTGTAAATTCACTTTAGGTTTTAAATCATGAGTATTCTGGATTTAGTGGTTGCTAAGAGGACCATGATATTTAATATCCAAGGGCCCAGATCACTCCCAGACCCCTCCAGGGAAGAAGTCAGGCTCCTGGAACCATCCTTCAGGGAGATAAAACAGACTCGACTTAAGTAGCTGTACCCTTGACTTTTTGCAGTACATTTTGAAGCTTAGCTATTTTTGGACGTGTGTTTTCCACAGCTCTCTTGGAAGCCATGAGACATTGCTACCACGTGATCTACAGTAATCCTTCACTACATTATATTGGTTTCAATTAGAAGAGGCACAAACAGGGCTTCCTTGGTTCAGGGCGGCTGCAGTCCTTTCCAGATGGATGCCGGCCAGAGTCAAGTTCTGGAGATACACCAGTAAGATTAGGCCACGGCTCATAATTTCGGTCTTAGTTTTAATAACTTAGGGATGGAGGCAGCTCTGTTTAGCACATTTCCTTCTTTCTGTCAATACATTCATTAGGGTTTTTTTGCTATTTTTTACACTCACTGCAAACAGTTTCGAGCTTTAGACTTGGCAGAACTTCATAAATTTATGCCCAAAATGTGAAATAAAATCGTGTGGATTTTTTATCCATTAATAGTATCCATCATTTTTATTAGGTCTTCTGTGACAGTGCCAAGTGCATGTTAAGCTTAAATTGTCTTCCTGCACTTATTCTTTTCCTGCTTCTCTGGAATATCATAAATGTCGAGGGATAAATTGAGTCATGGCACTCCAAGCTAGACTAGACCATTCTTGGTAGGAAATAAGTTGGCTTTGGATAAAGTGGGCCCCTGATCGAGTAGACTATGTTCATTAAACCAAAGAAAAGCCCATAATCTGTCCCAATGGTCCACCGCATGGTAGACCATGAACTATAATGGTCTGACCACGTGGCCTCTGAAGAAAGCTGAGCTAAGTCAACAGACGAAGCGGCATACTGGTTCAGTTTGGTTGACCACCCACTGATCAATTATTGGTAACGGTACCCATCTGTCATGTTCTAGGAATCAACAAACTGCTTAACATATCACGAGCATACAAAAACCAGGCAAACGGATCCGAGGAGGCAAAACAAGACTTTATTAAACATGACCAAACAGGAAAGACATAATCCTGGACAAACAGGCAAGGTAAACAGTGGCAGATGAATCACCACTGGACCAAGTGCACAGATTTGACTTGGGGCCAAACCCTAAGGGCATTGTCTAAATGAACCCTTGATCTTCACAATACCCCTGAGGGTGGGGATAGACTTTCCTGAGGGTTCACCATGTTGCTATCACCTGGGATGGTCCCAGTGCACTTGGCCAAAACCTGCAAGATAACTGATGCTGGTGCATAACAACAGCGGTCCAGGCACAAAAGCCAAACAGGAACTGGAACCCAAACGACCAGAATCATAGAATACAGGATATATGTCAAACACAGGCAAAGACATATGCCTGGACCCCATGCGGAAGGGATGCTCGACGGTCACAGACAGAGCTGCACACACATCAGACAGGCAGATACCTGGACCCTATGCAGAACGAATGCATGATGGTCACAGACAGAGCTGCACACACATAAGACAGGCAGATGCCTGGACTCCATGCGGAACTGATGCATGGCGTTCCCAGTCAGACAAGTCCAAAGACATAGAGACATGGTGACATCGATGAATCACCAGGCGACCACACAGATCAGGACAGAATGGTAAAAACACCCAGGTCAGAAGTATGCACCCAGCCAAGTTAGAGACAGACTCCTCAGGCACGCAGCTCACAGGCCCAAATAACTGGTTAACCAGAGCATCTGACCATCTGGTAATCAAGCACACAGGGAACCATGAACATAGAGCAAACAAGTCACAGGACACAGTTCACACATAGCCACAGAACACCAGCACGCACTACACAAACAACCAGCATACACAGGAATAGTCAGCCACTGCTAATGCACAAGTACAGGCAACCGGCCTATACATGAACACGAGTAACAGTGAACTGTACTATGATACAAGACAAGGAATACACAGATGGGCTTTTCAAACTTTTAGGTATATATTGGGCAAGTCCATTTACTCTGTCCCCTTTTTTGGGGTCTGCAGGCTAGCAAAAAGAGGGGGCCTCAGACCCCCAAATGAAGACAACAGCAGAAACTAGCTTCGGGGTGGACTCATTCCCCTTCACACGTGGTTATCATATGGGTTGGTAATAATGTACTTTTGCACTTTATTATGATTTAGCTCAGTCTTATTTTATTTGTGAATTCAGTATTATATCATAATTTGGACTTTATATTGGAGTAATGTATCTTTTTTGGTTCACATAACATCTTTATTTTATTCAACTATATGCACTTTGCACTTTAATGTACGCATTATTGCTCATATGTAATTTTTACAATAATCACTCATTTATATGTATTTTATATTACAGTTGTGTACCTGCTTTACAATTCCTGGGGAATGTGATTCTCTTTCTGTAGGGTGAATCATTTTTATCTAATGACGTGATTTAAAAAATTCTGCAATAAACTATGACATTTTTTATGTGTGGGCCGTGTGCACTTAATTTTGATACCATTTATTCAAGAAGAGGGGACAGAGAGAATGTGAGATCAGACTAATAAGCGTTTCCAAACTATCAATGTGTCTACCCTAAATGTCAAGGACCACATGATGCAAATTCAACATTATGACATGCTATCATCTACAGGCTGCGGTCCACTACACAACCGCAATATCTGGGTTGAGAAGGTGATTTATATCTGTGATTTATTATGATGGAGGCCTATGAAAATTAAACTCATAAACCGAATGTTGGTCACTTTCAAGATGAAGAAATATGTAGGATGAGATTTATAGAATAATGATGTATTACATAAATTGCTGTCATTCACAACTTATAGCACTATCTGTACAGGAGACCCCAGCAGAAATCCAGAATCTGAATTATTTTAGTTAGCATTTTTAAAATCCCTTCACACACCTGCAATTATTCTATGTAAAGTAAATTAAAAAAACAAACAGTAAAAGCAAGTATCTTTTAATATTTCTATGTTCAAAAAAAACTACTATAATACTGCTCCTATATACAAGAATATAACTACTATAATACTGCTCCTATATACAAGAATATAACTGCTATAATACCGCCTCCTATGTACAAGAATATAACTACTATAATACTGCTCCTGTGTACAGGAATATAACTACTATAATACTGCCTCCAAAATACAAGAATATAACTACTATAATACTACCTCCTATGTACAAGAATATAACTACTATAATACTGCCTCCTATGTACAAGAATATAACTACTATAATACTGCCTCCTATGTACAAGAATATAACTACTATAATACTGTTCCTATGTACAAGAATATAACTACTATAATACTGCCTCCTATGTACAAGAATATAACTACTATAATACTGCTCCTATGTACAAGAATATAACTACTATAATACTGCCTCCTATGTACAAGAATATAACTACTATAATACTGCTCCTATATACAAGAATATAACTACTATAATACTGCTCCTATGTACAAGAATATAACTACTATAATACTGCTCCTATGTACAAGAATATAACTACTATAATACTGCCTCCCATGTACAGGAATATAACTACTATAATACTGCCTCCTATGTACAGGAATATAACTACTATAATACTGCCTCCTATGTACAAGAATATAACTACTATAATACTGCTCCTATGTACAAGAATATAACTACTATAATACTGCTCCTATGTACAAGAATATAACTACTATAATACTGCTCCTATATACAAGAATATAACTACTATAATACTGCTCCTATGTACAAGAATATAACTACTATAATACTGCTCCTATGTACAAGAATATAACTACTATAATACTGCTCCTATGTACAAGAATATAACTACTATAATACTGCTCCTATATACAAGAATATAACTACTATAATACTGTCTCCTATGTACAAGAATATAACTACTATAATACTGCTCCTATGTACAAGAATATAACTACTATAATACTGCTCCTATGTACAAGAATATAACTACTATAATACTGCTCCTATGTACAAGAATATAACTACTATAATACTGCCTCCTATGTACAAGAATATAACTACTATAATACTGCCTCCTATGTACAAGACTATAACTACTATAATACTTTATAGATTAGTTTGGTATATTTTGCTATATTTTCCATTTACCATTTTCCGTACTATTTATCTATTTTCCTAGATTCAGCCGGTGGATATTATCTGCTCAGCTTCCGCTCTCCTTCTCCATCTATAACCTCCACCAGATGATAACACAATTTCTTTAATCTCACTCTCATCAGGTTAATAGAATTAAGATGTAACATTGCTGCGGTAAATATTTAAGGGGTCATAGTTGAACTGTGGCCACAAGAAAAACTATGCAGCGATTAATCCTCAGCGCTCCATCTTCTCCAGCAATGTTGGCCGTCTTCCCCGGCTGTAACGAGACATCAGTTTCAGAGCTGAGTCGTCCCGATGCCAACGCATGCTTTTAATTAACATCCGTGGAACGGGGTTATCGGCTTTGATGTGATGTCTGAGGTGGTACATCCCCAAATCGTTTACTTGCAGTTGAGCTGAACGTCTTGAGCAAAGTGTTGAACGTCTTCCAGACACATCATGGTTCAATAAAAAAGTATAAATATATAGTCAAACACTAAACACAAAGGCATCGCTGTTTTGAAAGCTCGCTCATCTAAGCCGAGCAAATGTTAGCATGCCACTCATTTTTTTCCTGTACCTCAGATCGCGAATGTTTATGGGAAGTATTACCCGGCCTAGGAACGTGTTCTTGAGTTACATTTGGAAAGCTGAGAAATCAACAAGGAGCTTGTGTTTTTCCAAGATGTTGTCCCATAATCTGATACAGTAGAGGACAACAGCAGACAGGACACCTTTGGTTTCTAATGGAGAAATCAATGCCTTTGTCCTAGGATCAGTGATCTACAAAAGGGGGCATGAAGCAATGTAGACCCCCACTAGCGTTTGGACAGTGTCTCTTGGTGGCCAAGGTAGGAGTTTCTACATAACCCTTATGACCCTCGGCCCTGGAGTACAGAAATGGCTCTCGGGTGGACCATCATTCATGTAATGACCCCAGTTGCTCCACTCTTTCCCACCAATCCCATATTTTTCTCTAACCACTTCATCTCTCTCTGTGCTCAAATTGATGGTTGTTGGATCAGATGTAAAGGTAAGGAATTGTTTTACATTTTTTATTCCCAAAATTGCACGCATCAACCTCAATTGAGCTCTGTCCTGTCCATATAATGCTACAATACTGCCATATTGTGCTAAGATAATAGCACATACACAGTCAATAAATTACCCCTATAGGGTTCCTAGGGGTGGACACAGGCAGCAGAGGGCTCCTGTGCAAAAAATGTGCCTGGGCACCATCCCCCCAAACCACACATGCAGGCATAAACATACACATACCTCTTACATCCTCTGACATCTCCTGTGCTGTCGACATTCTCTTTCCTCATCTCCTCTGTTCGACCCAGTTCTCCATGACAAATTCTTCTAGCCACGTCTCGTCTCTGCAGAGTTTGTTTCAGATATGTTGGATTTCTCCATTTTTCCATCAACCTCCCCACATTTTCAGTACATACTCCCCCATCCTGGTGTCCTGACAATGTCATCCTGCTGCCACTTCCAAATACTGTGCTCCCTAATGCCCCCATATACTATTCTGCTGACAAAATAGTGACCCAATAGAAATACTGGGGTCATTTATGGACAGATATACGACACTTTTGTTGCGGCAGAATCTGTAACTTCTTCCCCACTCACACTAGGTCTTAAAAAGGGGGCAGACACTTACTGCAACAAGTGTAACAAGAGTAAGAGACATTCTCAACAAAAGTGTAACAAGAGCAAGAGACATTCTCTGCAACAAGTGTAAAAAGAGTAAGGGACACTCTCTGCAACAAGTGTAACAAGAGTAAGAGACATTCTCAACAAAAGTGTAACAAGAGTAAGAGACATTCTCAACAAAAGTGTAACAAGAGCAAGAGACACTCTCTGCAACAAGTGTAACAAGAGTAAGAGACATTCTCTGCAACAAGTGTAACAAGAATAAGAGACACTCTCTGCAACAAGTATAACAAGAGTAAGAGACACTCTCTGCGACAACTGTAAAAAGAGTAAGAGACACCCTCTGCAACAAGGTTAACAAGAGTTAGAGACACTCTCTGCAACAAGTGTAACAATAGTAAGAGACATTCTCAACAAAAGTGTAACAAGAGTAAGAGACATTGTCAACAAAAGTGTAACAAGAGTAAGAGACATTCTCAACAAAAGTGTAACAAGAGCAAGAGACACTCTCTGCAACAAGTGTAACAAGTGTAAGGGACACTCTCTGCAACAAGTGTAACAAGAGTAAGAGACACTCTCTGCAACAAGTGTAACAAGAGTAAGGGACACTCTCTGCAACAAGTGTAACAAGAGTAAGGGACACTATCTGCAACAAATGTAACAAGAGTAAGAGACTCTCTGCAACAAGAGTAACAAGAGTAAGAGACACTGTGCAACAAGAGTAACAAGAGTAAGAGACACTCTCTGCAACAAGTGTAACAAGAGTAAGAGACTCTCTGCAACAAGAGTAACAAGAGTAAGAGACACTCTCTGCAACAAGTGTAACAAGAGTAGGGGACACTCACTGCAACAAGTGTAACAAGAGTAAGAGACTCTCTGCAACAAGAGTAACAAGAGTAAGAGACATTCTCAACAAACGTGTAACAAGAGTAAGAGACACTCTCTGCAACAAGTATAACAAGAGTAAGAGACACTCTCTGCGACAAGGTTAACAAGAGTAAGAGACACTCTCTGCAACTAGTGTTCAGTGAACAGTTCGAGCATAGTTCGAATTTTGGGGTGTTTGTGACACGGACCCGAGCCCGAACATTTTCGTAAAAGTTCGGGTTCGGGTTCGTTGTTCGGAGATTTCTATGGCACATTTTGAAAGCCTGCAAAGCAGCCAATCAACATGCGTCATACTACTTGCCTCAAAAGGCCATCACAGCCATGCCTACTATTGGCATGGCTGTGATTGGCCAAGTGCAGCATGTGACCCAGGCTCTATTTAAGCTGGAGTCACGGAGCGACGCACGTCATACTGCTATGATTAGTGTAGGGATAGGATGCAGCTGCTGCGTTAGGGCGAGATAGGCAGGGATTAACTCATCAAAAACACTTAATGAAGTGAAAGATCTACAACTGTGAATGATTCAACTACTGCTAGTGAATTGCTCACTGTTTTTAGGCTGGTCAGACCGTTATTCTGTCACTTTTTTCTGGGGTGATCGTCGGCGGCCATTTTCTGTCTTGTGGTGCGCCAGCACAAGCTGCCACAAAGTCCATTAATCCCTCGATAGTAGGGTAACTCAGGAAAGATTTTTCTATATATTATTGAGTAGTTAAACTGAAATTTACTTAAATAGCAATCCCCTGAATCTGGTATTCCAGCTAGGCTAGCCAGCCAAGTGTAAAACTGTCAGCCATAATAAAAAAAAAAAATCTGGGGTTGAAATTTAATTGCCAAAAAGCAATCCCCTGAATCTGGTGTTCCAGCTGTGGCTAGCCAAGTGTAAAACTGTCAGCCAAAATATATATTTTTTTTTCTGGGGTTGAAATTTCATTGCCAAAAAGAAATCCCCTGAATGTGGTGTTCCAGCTGTGGCTAGCCAAGTGTAAAACTGTCTGCTGTCTGGCAAAGAATATATTTTTTTTTCTGGGGTGAAATTTAATTGCACAAATAGCAATTCCCAGAATCTGGTGTTCCAGCGGTGACTGAATAATTTCCCTAGTGTCCGTCAAAGGATAGATTTTGTTCTGTGGTGAAATACAGTTCCAAAAATTAAAATACAGTAAATCTGTTGTTCCAGTTGTTGCAGGCCTAGTTTACATCTGTCCGTAAAAGGGTATATTTCCTTCTGTCGTGAAATTTAATTGCTAAAATAGCAATTCCATAAATCTAGTGTTCCAGCAGTTGCAGGCCTATTTGAAATCTGTTTATAAAAGGGTATATTTCCTTCTGTCGTGAAATGTAATTGCTAAAATAACAATTCCATAATTCTAGTGTTCCAGAAGTTGCAGGCCTATTTGAAATCAGTCCGTAAAAGGGTATATTTCTTTCTATGGTGAAATTTAATTGCTAAAATAGCAATTCCATAAATCTAGTGTCCCAGCTGTTGCAGGCCAAGTGTAAATCTGTCCGTAAAAGGATACCTTTCATTCAGGGCTTAAATACTAGGCCTAAAAGAGAAATTCCCCTAAATCAGTGGTTACTGCTGTGCCTGGATTAGTGTAATACGCTACATAAATAAATAGGCAGATGGTGTTAGGTGCCTGTAAAAAAAGGCCTGAATTTGAAATCAATACATTGGGCCAAATATAATGTTTCTTATTGTGGTGCTTGGTGAACGGTAACAATGAGGAAAACATCTAGTAAGGGATGCGGACGCGGTCGTGGTGGTGTTAGTGTACCCTCTTGTGCTGGGAGAGGACGTGGCCATTCTGCCACAGCCACACGTCCTAGTGAACCAACTACCTCAGGTTCCAGTACCCGCCAGAATTTACAGCGATATTTGGTGGGGCCCAATGCCGTTCTAAGGATGGTAAGGCCTGAGCAGGTACAGGCGCTAGTCAATTGGGTGGCCGACAGTGGATCCAGCATGTTCACAACATTATCTCCCACCCAGTCTTCTGCAGAAAGCGCACAGGTGGCACCTGAAAACCAAGCCCATCAGTCTATCACATCACCCCCATGCATATCAGGGAAACTGTCTGAGCCTCAAGTTATGCAGCAGTCTCTTATGCTGTTTGAAGACTCTGCTGGCAGGGTTTCCCAAGGGAATCCACCTAGCCCTTCCCCAGTGGTGGAAGACATAAAATGCACTGATGCACAACCACTGATGTTTCCTGATGATGAGGACATGGGAATACCACCTCATCGGAGTCCGCACGTCTCTGATGATGACGAAACACAGGTGCCAACTGCTGCGTCTTTCTGCAGTGTGCAGACCGAATAGGAGGTCAGGGAGGAAGACTGTGTGGAAGACGATGCAGGGGACGATGAGGTCCTAGACCCCACATGGAATGAAGGTCGTGCCGCTGACTTTCATAGTTCAGAGGAAGAGGCAGTGGTGAGACCGAGCCAACAGCGTAGCAAAAGAGGGAGCAGGGGGCAAAAGCAGACCAGCCGCCGCCAAGAGAGTTCGCCTGCTACTGGCCACCGCCACCAGGGACCGAGCAGCCCAAAGGCAGCTTCAAGGGGTTCCCTGGCATGGCACTTCTTCAAACAATGTGCTGACGACAAGACCCGAGTAGTTTGCACGCTGTGCCATCAGATCCTGAAGCGAGGCATTAACATTTTGAACCTTAGCACAACCTGCATGACCAGGCATCTACATGCAAAGCATGAACTGCAGTGGAGTAAACACCTTAAAAGCAAGGAACTCACTCAGGCTCCCCCTGCTCCCTCTTCTGCTGCTGCCTCGGCCTCTTCCTCCGTCTCGGGAGGAATGTTGGCACCTGCCGCCCACCAAACAGAGGATGTGCCACCGACAACACCACCTGCGTCACCAAGCATCTCCACTATGTCACATGGCAGCGTTCAGCTCTCCATCTCACAAACCTTGGAGAGAAAGCGTAAATTCCCACCTAGCCACCCTCGAGCCCTGGGCCTGAATGCCAGCATTTCTAAACTACTGGCCTCTGAAATGCTGTCATTCAGGCTGGTGGAAACAGACAGCTTCAAACAGCTGATGCCCATGGCTGTCCCACAGTATGTTGTTCCCAGCCGCCACTACTTCTCCAAGACAGCCGTGCCTTCCCTGCACAACCAAGTATCCAATAAAATCAAGTGTGCACTGCACAACGCCATCTGTGGCAAGGTCCACCTAACCACAGATACGTGGACCAGTAAGCACGGCCAGGGACGCTATATATCCCTAACTGCACACTGGGTAAATGTAGTGGCGGCTGGGCCCCAGGCGGAGAGTTCCTTGGCGCACGTCCTTCCGCCGCCAAGGATCACAGGGCATCATTCTTTGCCTCCTGTAGCCTCCTCCTCCTACTCGGCTTCCTCCTCCTCTGCTTCCACCAGCTCATCCAGTCAGCCACACACCTTCACCACCAACTTCAGCACAGCCTGGGGTAAATGTCAGCAGGCCATTCTGAAACTCATATGTTTGGGGGACAGGCCCCACACCGCGCAGGAGTTGTCGCGGGGTATTGAACAACAGACCGACGTGTGGTTTCCGCCGGTGGGCCTCAAGCCCGGCCTGGTGGTGTGCGATAATGGGCGAAATCTCGTTGCAGCTCTGGGACTAGCCGGTTTGACGCACATCCCTTGCCTGGCACATGTGCTGAATTTGGTGGTGCAGAAGTTCATTCACAACTACCCCGACATGTCAGAGCTGCTGCATAAAGTGCGGGCCGTCTGTGTGCGCTTCCGGCGTTTACATCCTGCCGCTGCTCGCCTGTCTGCGCTACAGCGGAACTTCGGCCTTCCCGCTCACCGCCTCATATGCGAAGTGCCCACCAGGTTGAACTCCACCTTGCACATGCTGGAGAGACTGTGGGAGCAGCAGCAGGCCATAGTGGAGTTTCAGCTGCAGCACGCACGCGTCAGTCGCACTGCGGAACAGCACCACTTCACCACCAATGATTGGGCCTCCATGCGAGACCTGTGTGCCCTGTTGCGCTGTTTCGAGTACTCCACCAACATGGCCAGTGGCGATGACACCATTATCAGCGTTACAATACCACTTCTATGTCTCCTTGAGAAAACGCTTAGGGCGATGATGGAAGAGGAGGTGGCCCAGGAGGAGGAGGATGAGGGGTCATTTTTAGCACTTTGAGGCCAGTCTGTTAGAAGTGGCTCAGAGGGAGGTTTTTTGCAACAGCAGAGGCCAGGTACAAATGTGGCCAGCCAGGGCCCACTACTGGAGGACGAGGAGGATGAGGAGGAGGTGGAGGAGGATGAGGATGAAGCAGGTTCACAGCAGGGTGGCACCCGACACAGCTCAGGCCCATCACTGGTGGGGGGCTGGGGGGATACGGAGGACGATGACGATATGCCTCCCACAGAGGACAGCTTGTCCTTACCTCTGGGCAGCCTGGCACACATGAGCGATTACATGCTGCAGTGCCTGCGCAACGACAGCAGAGGTGCCCACATTTTAACGTGTGCGAACTACTGGGTTGCCACCCTGCTGGATCCCCGATACAAAGACAATGTGCCCACCTTACGTCCTGCACTGGAGCATGATAGGAAGATGCGCGAGTACAAGCGCACGCTGGTAGACGCGCTCCTGAGAGCATTCCCAAATGTCACAGGGGAACAGGTGGAAGCCCAAGGCGAAGGCAGAGGAGGAGCAAGAGGTCGCCAACGCAGCTGTGTCACGGCCAGCTCCTCTGAGGGCAGGGTTAGCATGCCAGAAATGTGGAAAAGTTTTGTCTCCACGCCACAGCTAACTGCACCACCACCTGATATGGAACGTGTTAGCAGGAGGCAGCATTTCACTAACATGGTTGAACAGTACGTCTGCACACCCCTCCACGTACTGACTGATGGTTCGGCCCCATTCAACTTCTGGGTCTCCAAATTGTCCTCGTGGCCAGAGTTAGCATTTTATGCCTTGGAGGTGCTGGCTTGCCCGGCGGCCAGCGTTTTGTCTGAACGTGTATTTAGCACGGCAGGGGGGCGTCATTACTGACAAATGCAGCCGCCTGTCCACAGCCAACGTGGACAAGCTGACGTTCATAAAAATGAACCAGGCATGGACCCCACAGGACCTGTCCCTCCCTTGTGCAGAATAGACATTTATAACTGCCTCCCCCTCAACCATGTATTCTCGTACTCCGGGGCACTTCTTTTTTGAATCCTCATTTTTTTAACTTTACCATGATCTTGCGGTGCAACCCAAAGTTGAATGAACCTCTCCTCAATCTGGGCGCCGGGTCCTAAATAACTGAAAGTGGCCTGTTACAATGGTGGGAGACATGAAGCCTGAACCTCTGACATGCGACCTCTATCCTCTGTTTGGGTGCCGTGGGCTAAATTTCTGAAAGTGGCCTTCTCCAGTGGTGGGTGATATGACGCCTTATTCCTTACTTTGGGACCTCTCTCCTTTGTCTGGGTGCTGGGGCCTAAATAACTGAAAGTGGCCTTCTCCAGTGGTGGGTGATATGACGCATGATTCCTTGCTGTGGGACCTCTCTCCTCTGTCTGGGTGCTGGGGTCTAAATAACTCAAAGTGGCCTTCTCCAGTGGTGGGTGATATGAAGCTTGATTCTGTGCTATGGGACCTCTCTCCTCTGTCTGGGTGCCGTGGGCTAAATATCTGGAAGTGGCCTTCTCCAGTGGTGGACGCCTGGACTATTTTACAGCCTTTTTAGTGCCCAAAAGTTCGGGTCCCCATTGACTTCAATGGGGTTTGGGTTCGGGTTCGGGATGAAGTTCAGGTCGAGTTCGGAACCCGAACCCGAACATTTTTGGGAAGTTCAGCCGAACTTCTCGAACCCGAACAGCCAGGTGTTCTCTCAACTCTATCTGCAACAAGTGTAACAAGAGTAAGAGACATTTTCAACAAACGTGTAACAAAAGTAAGAGACACTCTCTGTAACAAGTGTAACAAGAGTACGAGACACTCTCTGCAACAAGTGTAACAAGAGTAAGAAACACTCACTGAAACAAATGCAACAAGTGTAACAAGAGTAAGAGACATTCTCAACAAAAGAGTAACAAGAGTAAGGGACACTCTCTGCAACAAGTGTAAAAAGAGAAAGAGACCCTCTCTGCAAAAAGTGTAACAAGAGTAAAAGACACTCTCTGCAACAAGGTTAACAAGCGAAAGTGACACTCTCTGCAACAAAAGTGTAACAAGAGTAAGAGACAGTCTCTGCAACAAGTGTAACAAGAGTAAGAGACATTCTGAACAAAAGTGTAACAAGAGTAAGAGATATTCTTAACAAAAGCGTAACAAGAGTAAGGGACACTCTGCAACAAGTGTAACAAGAGTAAGAGACACTCTCTGCAACAAGTGTAACAAGAGTAAGAGAAACTCTCTGCAATAAGTGTAACATGAGTAAGAGACACTCTCTGCAACAAAGTTAAAAAGAGTAAGAGACACTCTCTGCAACAAGTGTAACAAGAGTAAGAGACATTCTCTGCAACAAGTGTAACAAGAGTAAGAGACACTGTGCAATAAGTTTACCAAGAGTAAGAGACACTCACTCCAACAAGTGTAACAAGAGTAAGAGACATTCTCTGCAACAAGTGTAACAAGAGTAAAGGAAACTCTCTGCAACAAGAGTAACAATAGTAAGAGACATTCTCTGCAACAAGAGTAAGAGACACTCTCTGCAACAAGTGTAACAAGAGTAAGAGACATTCTCTGCAACAAGATTAACAAGAGTAAGAGACATTATAAACAAACGTGTAACAAGAGTAAGAGACACTCTCTGCAACAAGTGTAACAAGAGTAAGAGACACTCTCTGCAGTAAGTGTAACAAGAGTAAGAGACACTATCTGCAACAAGGTTAACAAGAGTAAGAGACACTCTCTACAACAAGGTTAACAAGAGTAAGAGACACTCTCTTCAACAGGTATAACAAGAGTAAGAGACACTCTCTGAGACAAGTGTAACAAGAGAAAGAGACACTCTCTGCAATAAGTGTAACAAGAGTAAGAGACACTCTTATTCCTTGCTGTGGGACCTCCCTCCTCTGTCTGGGTGCTGGGGCCTAAATAACTGAAAGTGGCCTTCTTCAGTGGTGGGTGATATGAAGCCTGATTCTATGCTTTGGGACCTCTCTCCAATTGATATTGGTTAATTTTTATTTATTTTATTTTATTTTATTTTAATTCATTTCCCTATCCACATTTGTTTGCAGGGGATTTACCTACATTGTGCTGCCTTTTGCAGCCCTCTAGCCTTCTCCTGGACTATTTTACAGCCTTTTTAGTGCCCAAAAGTTCGGGTCCCCATTGACTTCAATGGTGTTCGGGTTCGGGATGAAGTTCGGGTCAAGTTCGGATCCCGAACCTGAACATTTTTGGGAAGTTCAGCCGAACTTCTCGAACCCGAACATCCAGGTGTTCGCTCAACTCTATCTGCAACAAGTGTAACAAGAGTAAGAGACATTTTTAACAAACGTGTAACAAGAGTAAGAGACAGTCTCTGCAACAAGTGTAAAAAGAGTAAGAGACACTCACTGAAACAATTGTAACAAGAGTAAGAGACACTTACTGCAACAATTGAATCAAGAGTAAGAGACACTCTCTGCAACAAGAGTAACAAGAGTAAGAGACATTTTCAACAAACGTGTAACAAGAGTAAGAGACACTCACTGAAACAATTGTAACAAGAGTAAGAGACATTCTCTGCAACAAGAGTAACAAGAGTAAGAGACACTCTCTGCAACAAGAGTAACAAGAGTAAGAGACATTTTCAACAAACGTGTAACAAGAGTAAGAGACACTCACTGAAACAATTGTAACAAGAGTAAGAGACATTCTCTGCAACAAGTGTAACAAGAGTAAGAGACACTCTCTGCAACAAGAGTAACAAGAGTAAGAGACACTCTCTGCAACAAGAGTAACAAGAGTAAGAGACATTCTCTGCAACAAGTGTAACAAGAGTAAGAGACACTTACTGCAACAATTGAATCAAGAGTAAGAGACATTCTCTGCAACAAGAGTAACAAGAGTAAGAGACATTTTCAACAAACGTGTAACAAGAGTAACAGACACTCTCTGCAACAAGTGTAACAAGACTAAGAGACGTTTTCTAGCACAGATTTACTAATCGTAAAGACTTTATATAGTTAGATCGGCTGTCTAGACCGCACCAGAATTACAGTATCACAGGGGGTGAGGCAGGATAAGTCTGGTGCACGGATAGCCACTTTTTACTGACTCGATACCAATTATTGGTTGGTTTATTATGAGATAGAGTTTTACACCAGAATTGTGGTGCAATTTTGTAGCAAAATGGCGCATCTCATGCCCCTCCCCCTTCCCAATGAAGCTCCTTTCTGCTAAGCCACAGTCTCCTTGTCGAGTATGGTGTATAGTTTAATACGAGAAATTAGCATCTTCCTCATTATCCAGAGCCTTCCCCCGTCTGCAGGCTCTATGCAAATATTCACAGTCCTCCTCGGTCACCTAAAAATCCATCTAGTGTAAGGCCCCTTTCACACGGGCGAGTTTTCCGCGCGGGTGCAATGTGTGATGTGAACGCATTGCACCCGCACTGAATCCTGACCCATTCATTTCAATGGGTCTGTGTACATGAGCGTTTTTTTTTCACGCATCACTTGTGCGTTGCGTGAAAATCGCAGCATGTTCTATATTCTGCATTTTTCACGCAGCCCTAGCCCTATAGAAGTGAATGGGGCTGCGTGAAAAACGCATTGCATCCGCAAGCAAGTGCGGGTGCGTTGCGTTTTTCACTGATGGTTGCTAGGTGATGTTGTTTGTAAACCTTCAGTTTTTTATCACGCGCGTGAAAAACGCATCAAAACGCATTGCACCCGCGCAGAAAAAACTGAACAACTGACCACAATCTCAGGCAAAACTGAATGGCTTTGCCTGTGAAATCGCACAGTTTTTACTGAACGCATCTGCAACGCATCCGGACCTAATCCGGACACGCTCATGTGAAAGAGGCCTAAAACTTGAAATACTAGATATGGAGGAGGGGAGGGGAGGGGGATGAAGATGCAGCTTCTTACTCTGTGTTTCAGTGAAACAGTAATGGGGGTAGAAGGAAGGGGCAGTAGTACAGACATCTGATAGCTCAGAGCACACAACACCGATCTTACCTCTTATCAGGAAAACCCTGCCTACTCAGTGAGCATGGAAGAAGACGGAAGATACAAGGAAAAATACCCCAAAACTGCAAGTACTGTCTGTCTGACTCTAATGGTCTAAAATTTAAGAATGACATTTGAGCAGCTGAAAAAAATGTTTAACACTTTTTTTTACAAAAGTGTGAAAAATTACTTTTGATAGAGGGTTTCTGAAGGTCAGGCTGATCACCGAGTATCTCACTGATGGGAGATCCAACAGCCAACTCTGAGGGACAGCAGCGCCACCACAGGGAAAATGAAGATTTATACAGTTCCTATCTAAATCAATGGTCCGTGTGTGTGATGAGTGGACGTCCTATGACCTCCAGAAAAGGAGACACTCTTTGCAGCTGCTGTTTGTTCTGGCTCATACTTGAGGGTCCTAGATCGGGGAACCCACTAATAACTTCAAATTTACTAATAGATATATTTGAAAATAGTTTTTCTAAACTCAGCACGCCCTTTGAAGAGCCCGGAGTTCAGTATGGACTGTTCTTTGAAGCTTTTTCTTTAATAAAACAAGAGTTTCCATACAGAACCCCCCCCAGACCTACAGAATTAGGGGGCTGCATGGCTCTCAGGAGTGCACCAGCCTCTTGAATATTTGCCAGGCTGCTAGGGGAACTCCTCCCCAGCCCATTCATTACAACTCAAACCCCCTCCCTATCGATCATGAATGGAGGATAGGACATTGATGTATATTCCTCATAAGCCCCTTTAACTTGGCCATCACCACAGATACTAAAGGTGCGCTCACCATGTTTAACCTCACTCTGTGTCCTACAAACCTAGATGGACATGACGTTTAAGACTGGGTGATGATTCTGTAATGGCAGTCATGTTGGTTGTCACCCTGCTCTCTCTGGCATGACAAAAGCGGGAAAAAAAATGTTGTCACAATTCCCATTAACTTGTCTGATTCAGCAGAGCTAATTTTGTTGTAAAAACTTCAAGTCATGATATTATAGAATGGGTGATTCAGATAAAAGATAAAAATTAGGGCCCGTTCAGCTGCTCCTTGACACCACAACACTCCAAAACACCTGGGAGAAAATGTCCCATTTTTAGGGCCCTTTCAGCAGTTGCAAGACACCACTTCACTCCAAAACTCCTGAGATAAGAGGTCTCATTTTTAGGGCCCTTTCGGCAGCTGCTAGACAACACTACACTCCGAAATACCCAGGAGAAGAGGTCCCATTTTTAAGGAAGCGTCAATTTTGATGTAAATTTGTTTTCCCTTAGTTCTAACAGCAGCACAAGTGGGGGGATTTGCCCCTGTGAAGCTGGTCAGGACACGCGGAATTTTATTGAATAAATAATTTCTGCCAGGTATCACATTAATGAATTAATTGATTGATGCCCACCCCTATATAACCTGCCCCCTGACTGGACGGGGTCGCTTTCTTTAACAAGTAAAGCACACAACCCCAGGGTGGGAAATTTGTGTGCTGCTGTTAGGACTAAGGGAAACAAATTTACATCAAAATTGATGCCTCCCTTTCGTCCTAACCAGCAGCACAAGTGGGGAAGTAGCAAGGACCTTACACAAATTTGGGAGGGCAAAGATCTTTGTGTAAGCACATACAAACATATAATCTCCTTCACTCTAAGGCTACATGCACACGTTCAGGATTCATGTGCGGAGAATCCGCACTGAAATCCGTCGGTGTTCGCAGGCAAATCCGTGCGGTAAATCCGCATCAATAGGTGCGGATTTGCATGCGGATTTGCATGCGGATTTGCATACGGATTTGCATGCGGATCCGCATCAAAATCCGCACTGTGTGCGTGCACCATCCGGATTTTATCCTCCCCATTGAAGTGAATTGAGAAAATCCGCAAGATATCCGGACAGGAAAAAAAAAAAGAATTGA
This sequence comes from Bufotes viridis, assembly GCA_033119425.1. Taxonomy (NCBI): domain Eukaryota; kingdom Metazoa; phylum Chordata; class Amphibia; order Anura; family Bufonidae; genus Bufotes; species Bufotes viridis. Next base: position 494,791,267 of record CM065591.1, on the reverse strand, counting down.
CATGCTGCGGATTTTAAAATCCGCACCGCAGGTCAAAATCCGCGCTGAAAAAATCCGCATCGTGTGCATTGAGAATTTCAAATTCTCATACAATACAATGTACAAGATGTACGGTGCGGATTTTCCGCACGCAAATCCGCGCGGAAAATCCGCACGCAATCCTGATCGTGTGCATTCAGCCTAAGGGAGCGCAGCACTTAGAACAGAGTGTCCAAAGGCAGCTCCTTCCGCTCGCCTTGAGTCTATACGGTAGTGAGAGATGAAAGTGTTCTGGGAACTCCAAGAGGCAGCAGCGCAAATCTGGTCTAAAGGTATTAATTTCCTTTCCGCATAAGATGTGGATAATGCCCTAGTCGAATGGGCAGACACAAATGATGGCAGTGACAGGTTTTGGGACAGAAAGATCAGACGGATAGCGTCTTTGATCCACCTACTCAAAGTGGGCTTGGAGGCTTTAATCCCCCTGTTTTTCCCTGAGTAGGCTAGAAGAAGATTCTCTGATCTTCTGAAATACGCTGTTCTGTGCAAATATACTTTTAGAACCCTTAGGATGTCCGGGGTGAGTAACTTTCCCTCCTCTGGAGACGTTGGAGCAGGGGAAAACTTAGGTAACGTTATTGTCTGATTGATATTTGCAAATGACGGCACTTTGGGCAGAAAGATTGGCAGGAACCTCAACAGGACCCTGTCCTGGAGGAAAGTTAGGTATGGCTCCGCCACTCCTAGAGCTTGAAGTTCCCCAATTCTTTTATCCGAGGTGATAACTAATAAAAAGGTGACCTTGAGAGAAAGGGATCTCAAGTCTGCCTCCTCTAAAGGCTCAAAGGGTGGGGAACACAACCCTTTTAGCACTATTGCTAGATCCCACTCAGGGATCGGTCTCAGGATGCTAGGTTTGAGTCTCTGAGCTCCTTTAAGGAACCTCCTGATTAGGTGGTCTTGAGAAATCGGCCTACCAATAGATGCCGACAAGGCAGAGACGTGAGCTCTGAGCGTAGATGGGCTTAGACCCTTGTCTAGACCATCCTGCAGGAACTGTAAAATCACCGAGAGAGGATGATCTGAGGGAACTACCTCTCTATTAGAACACCATACAATAAAAATTCTATAGATCCTAGAGTATTTCCTGTTTTGTGGACTCCGCCCGGGAGTGCGAGATTGTTCTCAAGACCTCCGTAGATAACCCTCTAGCATCTAGAAGGGACCTGTCAATCTCCAGGCTGTCAGACTGAGCCTCCTCAGATCTAGACAGGGACCTGTGTCCTAATACACTAGGTCCTGTATTAGGGGAAGTCTCTAATATGTGCCCTGACTCATCTGCATGAGCTGGGTGAGCCAAGACGTCTTTGGCCAGAATGGTATGATGGCTATCACTGAGGTCTGGTCTTGCTTGATCTTCATTAATACCCTTGGTATCATGGAAATTGGAGGGAACACATAAGCCAGCCTGAACCTCCAAGTTATGGACAGAGCGTCTATCACTACAGGGTTGTCCTCTTTGTAAAGGGAGCAGAACCTGTTCACCTTGGCGTTCAGTCGAGTTGCCATCAGATCGATCTCTTGAGTACCCCAACTCTGGACAATCCTGGAAAAGACGTTCTCGTTTAAAGACCATTCCCCTGGAACGGGAAGGCCCCGACTTAGGCGATCTGCCACTATGTTGAGGTCTCCTCTGATATGAACCACCAGTAAGTGGGATAAGTTGATCTCTGCCCAAGAGAGAATTAGTCCTACCTCCCTCAGGAGAGTCTGGGATTTCCTTCCTCCCTGTCTGTTTAGGTAAGCCACTACCGTTGTGTTGTCGGTCCGGACCCTCACCGCTTGACTGCGGATGAGAGGAGCAAAATGATTGAGGGCTAGTCTGACCACTCTCAACTCCCTCAAATTGGAAGAGAGGAGTCTCTCCTGAGGACTCCAAGGATCTTGTACTGGATTGTCCTCCAGATGGACTCCCCAACCTAGAAGGGAGGCGTCTGTGGTCAACGTAATCCAATGAGGTTAGATCAAGGATCTCCCATCTGTTAGGTTCCTCCACCACTTGAGTGAAGAACGGGCTCTTACAGACAGGGAGTGCATTCGGTCCAAGTCCTTTGGCTTGCGACTCCAAACTGGGTGTAGATGCCATTAAGCCCACGGAACTGCCTCCGCAGATGCTGACATGTGGCCTAACATCCTCATGAGAACCCTGATAGACACCCGTCTGGGTGGAAGTAGAAACTCTGCAGCTTTTATTACTTTGTCTTTCCTCTGTGGCGACAGGAACAGGAACATCCGCTGTGAGTCGATCACAAACCCTAGGAATGTTCTGGTGGTAGAAGGGATCAATTGTGACTTGTCCCAGTTTATAAGCCAACCTAGAGTCTGCAGAGTGTGGAGAGCTTGTTGAAGGTGACCCTGCAGGACGACTACATAGGGGGTTTTAGCAGCCAGTCGTCTAAATAGGGGACGACTTCTAACCCTACAAGTCTTAAATGCGCGACAACAGGAGCCGCCACCTTTGTAAAGGTGTGCGGGGCAGAGGTGATGCCGAAGGGCAACACAGCAAATTGGTAGTGCTTCACTACACCGCCTATGGTCACAGCAACTCTGAGATATTTTCTGTGCGCTGGATAGATGGGAACATGAAGGTAAGCATCCTTCAGATCTATCATCACCATCAAATCTCCTGGGTTCAGGATGTTTAGAACTGATCGAATGGTTTCCATCCGGAAACGCTTCTTTCTGATAAAACGGTTTAGATAGCGTAGGTCGATGATCATATGCCAATCCGCTGATGGCTTTGGGACCAGAAATATGGGAGAATAACCTTGCTCGCGGGGAGGAAGTTCCTCCAGTGCCCCCTTTTTTACGTACTGCCATACCGAATCCTCCAGGACTAACTGCCTGGTGGGAGTCAAAACCCTCGTCAGGATAACCCTCTCCTGAGGTAGGGAAATAAAATCGATCTTGTACCCTGATGTTATGACCTCTAACACCCAGGGGTCTGGAATTTTTTGATTCCAAAAAACTTGAAATAAACTTAAACGACCTCCGACTGGAGGATTGAACTGAGGGTTTGGGGCCAGAACAGCGGGTGGGGATGGGAAGCTGTCGGGCTGCTGAGAGTCATGGTTCAGCCCTGCGGTTTCCACGACCGCGACCTCTTTTGTTTCCTTCAGGGCGCCTCTGGGTGCTGTCTCCCCCCCGGAACCTTGATGCTCTACCTCTTCCTCGACCCTGAAAGGATTGTTGAGGAAGGGACTTCCCCTTCTTGTCAGTGAGGTCCTCCATTAAGCGATCCAACTCAGAACCGAATAGCCTGCCCGGCTCATAGGGAAGGGAGCAGAGGTTGAACTTTGACGTGTTGTCTGCAGCCCATGGCTTCAGCCAAAGAGGACGTCTGCTGGCCGAAGAAAGTGCCATAGACTTGGCAGCTAACTTTAGCTGCTGTTGAGATGCGTCAGTCAGAAAATCTATCCCTAACAAAAGGGTTTTAAACTGGTCCAGAATTTCGTCTCTGGCAACCCCAGAATCCAGATCAGACTGGATTCTGAATGTGCGGGCGCAGACAAAATTTGACACTTCACTGCCGGCTATAGCCACAGAGGCAGAGGCAGCAGTCGCAGTATAGTTGCGTCTAAGGGAGCATTCTGCTCGTCTATCTAGGTTTTTTTTTAAATTACTTCCATCGTCGGAGGGAACTAAAGTTCTCCTAGAGAGTTTAGATATTGCCATATCCACCTTAGGAGGCGGAAACCAAGCCTGCGAATCTTCTTCCTCCTGCAGGGGAAACATTAGTTTGAATCTTTTTGTCAAAACCGGACTTTTTTCCGGGTGTTTCCATTCTATGGCCATTAGTTTTTTCAAAGACTCGTCCACTTTGAAGGCCCTTGGCCCCCTAGAGGTGGATTGTGGAGCTTCCCCATGCTCAACATCCTGGTCCCTTTACCGGATGGAGCGTAATAACCTCTGAGTTTTTTAGGCCGGAAAAAGAAAGGCCGAGTCCTCCTCTTCAGAGGAAGAATTATCTTCTATAGACACCACGTCCTCGGACATCGGGACAGGGCCCGGAGAGGCTTGTCTAGGTCTCTTATTAGAGACTGCACCTTTTATCTCTGCGATGGAGGTGTCCATGAATTCTTTCATCCAGGAGAACATCTCCACCACAGTAGGCTCTGGATTCGCCGGTCTGGGTCGACAGCCTGGACAACGGTGGAACTCATAACCATCAGGTAAGGGGGTGCTACAGTTGGAACAAGCCAGATGTCTCTGCTTGTGAGAAGACTTCTCTAGGAATAAATAATAAGCACATTAATATTGGGTGCAATTCAACTCGCCTGAGGAAAAAATGACCTCCACCTTACCAAGAGAGGGCAAAGAAGGATCTCGATTCGACATGTTGGATAGAGAAATCACCACTCGATCAACAGACGTCAGCTGCACACAAGACTGAGTGCAACACTGACATCTAGAACTTTGAGGTTTAAATAAGGCGGGAGGGCACGCTAAGAATAATCCTAGCAGAGGATGCTGCCTCTAGGCTTATTTTGAGAGCGCAAGAACGACGCACGAGACCGGAAGTGATGCGAATGACGCACTTCCGGTCTCGCGAGAATGGTGGAGGGAGCGCACAAGCGAACGCTGCTCCAGGGCCCGATAGTAGCAGGGTAAGAATTATAACCACCGGAGGAGAAGGGGAAGAAAAGGGGGGAAGGAGACTTGAAGCGGGAGTTCTCCGCTATGCTGGCCGGGATCCTCCGTCTGCAGCAGCAGGGGCCGGACCTGTAAAGGATAAAAAAAAAAATGAGGAAAAAATTTGAGAAATACAATTAACCCTACATGGGGAAACTCCAAAGGAGTTAAGCCTGTCCATCTCCAAACCACAGGACAGAAAAAAAGCGACCATGTCCAGTCAGGGGGCGAGTTATATAGGGGTGGGCATCAATCAATTAATTCATTAATGTGATACTTGGCAGAAATTTTTTATTCAATAAAATTCTGTGCTGCTGGTTAGGACAAAAGGGAACCTTCAGGTGCTGCTTGATACCACCAAACTCCAAAACACCCAGGAGAAGAGGTCCCATTTTTAGGACCCTTTCAGCTACTGCTTGACACTACCACACTCCAAAACACCCATGAGAAGATCTCATTTTAGGGCTCTTTAGCAGGGGCTTGATACCATCACACCTGGGAGAAGAGGTCCTATTTTTATGACTTTAGTACATTTTTCACTTACTTGGTTGCGGCGCCTCAGGAGAGCACATCCCGGTGAAGGTTCTCATCAAAGATCTTGCTCCAGATGCAAATTGGTGGCCATTATGGTGAACGTTTGAGATGGAAGAGATTATAGCAATCATCTTCACTTCGTCCGGATGAAACATGAGCCGCATACCACACCGGTGACAATAGCGCTCTCATGAGGTCACCGAGCCCCAACAAGGCGTCACATGACTGCAATCATGGCCGAGAACAAGATCCTAATAAATAACAGCTATGTGATCAAGATGGCATTCCCACGGGACCGCGCAAACTGCAACTTCACGGCCTGCACTAAATATGGCCAGATGCCCAGATTGGAAATGACACAGTGAAAGTGATTATTCCGGAGGGTTGCACTCTGCTGTATGATAACAATAATTCCTTGCATATTGTGCAGATAAATCAAGACTCCTCTTTTCTTCATTACAGAGTGATCTCATTTTTTTTCTGGCTATCTGACGCCCTTCTGTATGACATCACCATCCACAGGCGTTCCTCACCAGGACCCATCCAGTCCTTCATTAATACCACATGCCTCCAGTCAGACCGGAGAGGCTGGAATCTCTTGCTCTGTATACCTGAGCTCTTACATACTTTGAAGCAGGTCCCCTAAATATGAAAAGTTTAGAGGATGACCCAGACATTGGTCTCAGGCAAATATCATACATTCATATACTATTAGAAATGTCCTGTACTAAATTAGATTGTTGGAAGTCCATGGACTCCCATTTGCTACAATGGAGAGAACCACGACGATTTTATGATACTCTGTTGGGAGTCGTTTATGCTATACGTGTCCACATGTGGCCACCCGTTGTGATGGGCGCTGCAGCCTTTCAAGGGTTTTGATAGCATGTTGCTATAATATACTGACTTTACATCACGAGAAATTATTATTTGCTAATTGTCTTATACTGATGACCTCTCCTAAGGACAGAATGTTTGGGGTCCAACTCCCAGCACCCCCGCCAATCAGCTGTTTTGAAAGGCCTGAGGTCATGGCCTCCTTGCAGCTTACATTGTATAGTAGCTTTGCTTGGTATCGCAGATCAGCTTCAGTTAATTGTGACCGAGCTGAGCCTAGACCATGTGACCGATGAACATGACGACATCGGTCTAGGAAGAGGCCGCGGTGATCACCAGAGTTCTTAAAGCTTGTAAAAAAGCGGGATCTTGACATAGGGGCCACTTAATATGGTGGATTTGGTGATCTCTGTAATGGAGACACCCCTTTGCTCGGTTTTCCTTCCTTTGAGGGATATCTGGCTTTCATTGTGTTGTAGATCCAATATTGGGGCTCCACATTTATTCTGCATATTACTTTGGAATAATGGAAGGGACACTACTCCCAAAAGTTGGGGGTTCAAAGATGGCACTTATGTATCAGGCAATCATGGCAGAGACCTGGTTAGACAAACCCTTTCAGATAGGCACCACCACCTCCTAGCACTTCCAAAGCCTGCTCTGCCCAGACACCACCCCTCTGCCGGCGCAGCCTGGGGAGAACAATCCCTGACGGGTGAAAACCAGCCCGCCTGATTCGGCCATACGTTGCTCATTCACATTCAAAGTTTCGTTGGAGGAACTTTGGTTTCCATGCTTTTGGCCCTGTCCCCTGATGAGTCTGGGGCCTGTCCAGTTATGCTTGATGAAACGCGTAGGGACAACATATTGGACTTAGCATTGTGAGAAGCATGTGGAGACCACACATTGTTTGTTATACCTTGTCCCTGAATACCTCTCCTGACCCCTTGCTATTGAGGGCTGTCTAGGGTGCATTTAATAGGACAAGGTTCCGGTAACAGCGCCGCTCCTTGCGGGGTTGGACGCTGTTTTAGGCATAGGGATTCATAGGCCAAGTAGGGGTATCTAGGGCTAGTCCTTCCTTTATTTCACTATAGGAGACTGTGTTAGCCCGACACCCGTTAAGGGGACACTGCCTGACCCTCATCCCCTCTTGCTTGGCTTCACTGGTCCTTAATGGTTTTCAGTCGACATATATGCAGGTGAGATCTGTCCATCCGCCATGATGGTTCCTCTCGTCCTGTAAACCAGTCGTCTGCCAGTAGTTTTATTGGGGTAATAATTTTTATCTTTTTTGCACAATAAAGGCTAAGTTTTAGAGTGCCCCCCCCCCTTTTTTTTCATTTCACATACGAGCCCAGTATTATAAAGGGCACATGCTTGTCACCCTGTTACACATTTTGCTCCGGGTCCCAGGAGCTTCAGATTACACCTCTGGGGTCACCGATCACTTTCGTCTCTTCTGACCACTTTGGCGTTAGGTCAGTGAACCACCTGAACATCACCAGTCCAGTAGTTCCCAGGCAGGATGCTCATACCCTATATTTGTTCCTACCTAATAGCAAAATATGTTCCTTTTGATCAAAGTTGGCAAAATATATAGTAAACAGAGAGGTCAGCAGAGTCGCTATAGGGATGCGATGGTGGCCACCCATCAGGTAGACTACTCATGGGCCCTCAGACTACACATTTGAACAAACATCCACATTTATAGACAACGAGCATCTGAAGACTCATCTTACTGGCCTCAATCCCCCTCAGAGTATGACGAACTATTGGCCAAAAAATCCAACAAAAAACATCATATTTTGATTGATTGTTGTTGGCTTTGATGGATTTTGAAAGCCAATTCGTTCCTATCATCCACCGCAGAGACCATATGGTATCTAGGATAGGAATGCTAATATCTGCAGCTAGAACTTTTGAGAGAGAGAGAATGTGCAGAGGGACAGGCAAAGGTCCAAAATACCCAATGTTTAAGGCTGGCATTCAAGGAGGGACTGGGATTTTTGGCCCAGGAGGACGAGGACCTTCATGGAGACACAACCTCACAGTCCACAGGAAAGGCCCATCAGGATCTGCACATTTTTGGAGCATGTTGTCCAGCAATTTGTGGTGGAATTGCTCTTTAATAAAGATATAAAATGTGTAATTTATAGAGGTCGGGGGAGTCCGCACCTGCCGGGAGGCCTGCTGTACAGCATCATGTATATATTGGGTTCTTTCGGGGGCCGCTTTTCCTCTGGGGATATTAGTCAGTGACCCGCATTCGGTTGACAGGTTCACTTATTTTCCACATTGTTGTTCTCTCAGACTTCCATTCCTGAGCATCTGTTGTTCTCATTCCCCATTTTATTAAACCTGTTGGTGAAAAACTGCAGAATATGAGATCGATGCTCCGAGGTCTGACGGTGAATTCAGCTCGTGTTGTGTAATGAATCACCTGCTAAATTATCTCAAAAACAAGAGAAAATAGAGACAGCAGCGGGAACGGAGCCATAGCTCTCCTGCAGCCATTATTGTTCTTCTCTGCAGGATTAACCTCTGGCAGTTAGATATGAACCATATACATGAGGCGTCTGCAAGACCTGGGCCCCAATACAAAGTCTCTAACAGGGGCCCCAGCTACCATATGCTCTATGGGTCCCCTCAAACACCAGGGCTAAGGACACCAGGTGCCTTATTCTTAGGGTGTTGTATGGAAAATGCACCGACTTCCTGCTGGCCTTGTTTTTATACACAGCAGTGAATACGAAGAGCTGCAGTGTAAAGCATGGGGAACAGATTAGCAGCCTGGGCCTCTAATATGGAGAGAGGTAGATGTCTGACTGCCTTAGGCTGGTTATACACATAAGATACATGTTGGTTGAACACTCATTTAGCCAATAGCTATCTCTGCCCTATTCTTCTCTCCCCCCACGCACACACGCCCACATACAGGTCGATCTCGGCTGAGTATGCATGTGTCCTGAAATGCGAGAGGGGAGAAAGCTGCTGCCAGACAACTCTGGCTGCGGCTTATCTCCTTGAAATCTAGTTGCCTGATTCATATCACTCCTGACATCTAGGAAGAGTTGAGAGCCCCCCCGTATACATGGTTGGCTGGTCCCACCGAAATCTGCAGATCACAGTTTTGGCTTAAAGCTAAAATCAGTGCTGTACCCTGCAGCTCTGCTTGCTCTGATTGACTGCTGTGAATGAGCACAAGTCCAGTGCAAGATCAATAGCAAATCAGTGCACGATTATAACTTACAAGCGGCTAAAGTACCAGTGTCCCAGGACCCCCACATGATTGCCACCCAGCTTTCCCAGGAACAGATATGAATGAGAGGAAGATGCAGTGTCCGGGTTTGGGGTGGACTCAACGCTACGCTGGGTCCCCTGGACACTGTCGAGGTGTCACCACGTGTTGCCTTTCTCCGAAAGGGATGGTAAGGTGTGGTGCACCCCAATGGGAAATAAGTCCAGAGAGTAAGGGTCTGCAGTAACCAGTCTGCTTCTTTACTGGAAGGACTCAAGTACAAAACAATACAGGCAGTGCACTGAGCTGGCTTCTCCAGTCTTCTACCTGTCAGAAGAAGGCCTGAGCTAGTTGTTCATCTCTCTCTCAGAAGGCTGGTGCCCTTGTCCAAGGCTGGTGATCCAGGATCTGTGGCAGAGTATCCCTGTCTCAGCGTCTTCTTCTTCTGGTCACTCAGGAGTCTGGCAGAGTCTCCTCTTCTAAGCACTGATCCCTAACTGCAGAACACTAGGGGCTCTGACCGCTCTCCTTATATACAGTTTCTGAGTGAACTAGAACCTTCTAGTGGGAGGGGTGGAGTGGAGAAACACAGCACTAACAGATACAATGTAACACTTTCCGACTCTCAAACCTTAAATAATACTCAATGGCAATGACACAGCAGTTTTTCCAGACAAAAACACGTTTTAAGACATAATAACAGGGCTATAGCAGACATCCAAAAGGTCAGTCTGTCTGGTTTTGGGGATAAACATGTCTGGCTTTTTCCCTCCAAAACATAGTCTTCTTTAAACTTTATGGTAACTGTGAAAAATTACCTGCTTCCCATTATTAGCTAGAAAGTCCCAAAAGTCTCTAAGTGTTCATTAACCCTTTCCACGGAGCCATGCAAATACAGTACAAATAAACAGGATATATATCATACCAAACATATAAAATGCACCTACATAGTATTAAATAGTATTGCTCAATGCAGGTTAACCCTTTGAAGTGAAATAAAGTAAGGAGTTGATGACTTTGCATAGGGGAAAGAGGGGCAAATGTCTACAAGTATCCAGACTTCAAAGTATCCCTGCTCCAGGACCCTGCAGAGGATGACTTCAGGTCATTAATTTTTTCTTTATTTAAGAGGGAAATGATCCTTTATTGTGGCTCTTGTTCCTTCCTTTGGTAACACCTAATCTATTATCTATCTCATATCTATTATCTATCTTATATCTATCTATTATCTATCTATTTCATATCTATCTATTATCTATCTATCTATCTATTATTTATCTCATGTCTATCTATCTATCTATCTATCTATCTATTTCATATCTATTATCTATCTCATATATATCTATCTATCTATCATCTATCTATTTTCTATCTATTATCTATCTATTATCTATCTATTTCATATCTATCTATCTATCTATCTATCTATCTAATATCTGTCATATAGCTATCTATTTATCTAATATCTTTTATCTGTCTATTTATCTAATATATTTTATCTATCTATCTATCTATCTATCTATCTATCTATCTATTATCTATCTGATATCTATCTATCTATCTATCTATCTATCTATCTATTTCATATCTATCTATCTATCTATCTATCTATCTATCTATCTATCTATTATCTATCTATCTAATATCTATCTATCTATCTATCTATCTATCTCCTATCTATCTATCTAATATCTATCTATCTATCTATCTATCTATCTATGTCTCCGTTAGGAACAATAAGGTAAATCTAGTTTTTTTCCTCAGTTTTTTCTGCTATTGATCAGGACAGTAAATCACTGTGAGAAATGGAGGGTTATTTGTGGGGCTCATCTATGGGCCCCGTTATCTGATCTCAGATAAGTGCGGATTGTGGAGATATCTACAAATTAGCTGGAGCTGACAAGAAGTATAAGTCATGGAGAAGGAATAATAAGCAGACGCTGGTCGCACCAGTGGGGTCCATGGGAAAATGCAGAGCCTGATTCAGCCACAGAGCACACTGGATTGCTCCCTTCAAAATAATTTTTTAAAATTCCAGAAAGGACGCCCATAATAATCAGAGACACAGGAAAGTTATGGTTAACGCCAGACATCCCCCCGCCCCCAATCCCATGCACTGGGCTGAATAGATCATTACAGGGGTATTCTGAGGATAGAAAATGCTGAAGAGGTTGTTTTTTGTATAATGTAAAGATAGACAAGCTTCAAAATATCTGCTTGCTGTCATTGAGCCGGCACCTTCATCCATTCCTTCTGTTAGATACAAATCTCTCTTTGCCATGTGATGGACAGGCAGGGGTTGGGCGCCTTACATTTAAGGTATGGTCACATAGGGCAGAATTCCTGCCATAGATATTTCCTCATATCCCTGGTAACATCTAAGACTTGGTAAAATTAACAGTACTGTGAACACTACACAATGTCTGCGCATAAAAATCCTCAGTGCACGCGCTCCAGTTATCAGAGCCGTGCCTCGTACCGAGCCGTGCACCTAGGTGTCCATCACATGAGCAGGACAAATAGACAATGAAGACTTCTACTGAATGACAGCAAGCAGAGATTGCGAAAAGCATCAGACACTGACATAGAAAGTAACATACTGTAGTTTATACTAGTGAAAAAAGCCCTCTGTCCATCCAGTTCAGCCTGTTTCCTACAAGTTTATCCAGAGGAAGGCAATAAACCCCTGTGAGGCAGAAGCCAATTTTCCCCACTTAAGGGGAAAAAATTCCTTCCCGACTCCAGCAGGCATCAGAATAACTCCCTGGATCAACGACCCCTCTCTAGTAGCTGTAGCCTGTAATATTATTACACTCCAGAAATACATCCAGGCCCCTCCTGAATTCCTTTATTGTACTCACCATCACCACCTCCTCAGGCAGAGAGTTCCATAGTCTCACTGCTCTTACTGTAAAGAATCCTCTTCTATGTTTGTGTACAAGTATATTGGACAATTAGGAAACTTCCATTATGTATTCCATTTCTTTTTAATTTTGCATTGTACTCATTATCAGCTAAAAATCTTATTATAATTGATCTTTATTTTCTCCGTACAGCCCTGAGATGCTGGCATAGCAGGATCTGCATTTTCTCTGTGTTCCGTCAGGCAGCTGAGCTGACGGCTCCTTATCTCCGCTCTCTGACATTATGGACACTCATTATAGCTCAGTGCTTATCTAACTGATAACAATGTGGCTTAAATAAGTGTTTATGACCTTTAAGTAATTTAGAGATCAGGTTTATTAGTGAAAGTGAAAGTACCAGTCACACAGCTAGAAAAACAGTTAAGCCTTTGTAACAGAACAGCTCAATATTTTTAATAAAGACCAATTGAAAATAAAAATTATTTTTCACCCAAAAATTAGTTAAATGCTTTTATCAAAAAGTTAACCCCAACGGTGTACATAGCCTTTAACATTTCTGCGCTGAACCCAGAACAACCCGTTAAATTGCTGTTAAGTAAATCACTTATTTATCGATTGTTACAGACAAGCATTGATTTCAGTGAGAGCTGTGTAATACCCGCTTCCTCCTGTAGAGGCGCTGCAGGGACACTGAGCACTTGATGTCAGGGCCACCCACAGATTATATCTGATTGCTGCAACTGAATCATTTATAATAAGAAGGAATGTCGATAATTCCCATCCGATATCTATACATACAGCTCCTTATAAACAGACCGTTTAGAGGGACGGACGTTGTAGGATTTGTATTACTTTATTGTTACAGACACTTTTTATTTCTTTTTCTTAATTCTTAAAACTAGAGATGAGCGAACTTTAAAAAAACGTTCGGCGTTCAGGTTGCGGTAAGTCGCGCATCCCGTTATGGATTCCACTATAGCGGCATATGGAATCCATAAGGGGCGGCTGCCACCAACCCACACCGTTGAACAGCCGAAGGACCTGGGGTGACGTCACTGTCATGTGATCAGTGCAGGGGGCGTGGCTCAGTGGGGGATCAAATCCAGTGCTGAGCCACGCCCCCTGCACTGATCACATGACAGTGACGTCACCCCAGGTCCTTCGGCTGTTCAACAGTTCGGGTTGGTGGAAGCCGCCCCTTATGGATTCCATATGCCGCTATAGTGGAATCCATAACGGGATGCGCGACTTACCGCAACCCGAACGCCGAACAACGGACTTTTTTTTAAAGTTCGCTCATCTCTACTTAAAACTCCTTCATTATAAAAGTAAAATAAGAAAAATGAAAAAAAAAAGCTGTTTTGAAGGAAAACATCTCACCCAGTCGGAAAGCAAACTTGTCGGGTTCTTCTCACACATTGTGCACTTGGTAGACATTGATAAGTCGCCCCAGTGTTTTCTCAGCGCTGAACGCGAAGGCGGAATGCTCCAAATTCATTATCCCCATAAAGAGCAGCGGGAGATGGATTTGGCCGCCATCCAGTTCAGGAGCTGAAGTCTCTGGTCATACTGCATATAGAAAATGTATGCAGCGGGATTATCTACTGCGCAATGTGAGGGTATGAAAAGGAATGAGCCTGCAGGAAACGCGTGGGAGCCCTGAAGTATCTGATGAGAGTAGTATTCTGTAATCCTGTATTATGTTATATAACAGAATTTAGCCCTAGGCTTGTACGGAGCAGTATTATGGCCGTTGAGCCGTTACTGTATGTATCTCCAAGCATGGGGACCCCAGGGGCAAGGTTTCATGAGGACCCCCTCCTGGACATTGTTAAATATTTTACAGTATCTATACATTTAATGAAATGTCATGAGAACAATTCTATTCTATTAATTAGACACATTCATGAGAAAGTTTTGGACTCACAGGTGATGCCATCCCGTGTTAGATTCGTAAACTCTCCTTTTTTCTTCTCTGTTAAGTCCAGACCACCATTACGACTTCTTCCAGCTTTGACTCAATAGTGCCCCTGAATACAACAGTGCCAATCAGAAAGTGATCTAAATCTTAATGGTGGCCATACCATAGGCATGTCAATATCTACCAATATTATTTAGGCACATTCATGACAAATGCTTGGACTTACAGGTGATGGCTCATGTTAGATTAGTAAACTCTGCCTTTTCTTCTCCATGCAGCCCAGACCACCATGATGACTACTTCCAGCGTTACTTGATAGTGCCCCTGAATACAACAGTGCCAATTAGAAAGTGATCTAAATTGTAATGGTGGCCATACCATAGGCATATCAATATCTATCAATATTATTTAGGCACATTAATGACAAAGGCTTGGACTCACAGGTGATGTCGTCCAAGTTTGATTCAATAGTGCGCCTGAATACAACAGTGTCAATTAGACAGTGATCAAAATCATAATGGTGGCCATACCATAGACATATCAGTACCTACTAATATTATTTAGGCACATTCATGAGAAAGATCTGGACTCACAGGTGATGCCATCTCATGTTGATTAGTAAACTCTCTCTTTTACTTCTCTATCCAGTCCAGACCAGACCACCATGATGACTTCTTCCAGCTTTGACTCAATAGTTCCCCTGAATACAAAAGTGTCAATTAGAAGGTGAGCGAAATCGTAATGGTGGCCATACCACATACATATCAGTATCTACCAATATTAATTAAACACATTCATGAGAAAGGGTTGGACTCACAGGTGATGTCATCTTATGTTAGATTAGTAAACTCTACTTTTTTCTTCTGTATACAGCTCAGATAGTGCCCCTGAATAAAACAGTGCCAAATAGTGATCAAAATGGTAATGGTGGCCATACCATATGCCACACCTTTATGCCCACACAACCACTGCCCCCCCCCCCAATTCTCTCTAGTCTTTCAGTAAAGATCTCATCCCACGCAGTATGTTGAGCCTTGAAGGAACCTGTCCTCACATAGCTAGCTATGAAACCACATGCCGGATGCACGCTTGTCAAAGTATTCTATGGTGTTGGTCCTATTGCCATCGGTGGCCCTATTGTGGAGAAATTAGGCTTTTAATTTTATGTTCAATAGCCCCTAGGTGCAACGAGGGCGGCGCCTTGAACCTCGTTGCACTGGAAGTTCCGCTCCTTTTCCTTTCAGGCTGTGCCTTTACCACTTTACTAAAGGCTGTGCCTTTACCACTTTGCCTGATAGGGCCAGGCAGTGAAGACGTACTCACGCCTGGCCCCGAAGTCTCATATTTCTTAGTTTGTCTCACTCATTGGCGCAGGCGCAGTACAGAATCCATTGGACGGCCAGCTTCTGTATTGTAGTGCACTTGAACGGTGAAGTAAACGAGCAATGGTTAGGCTTCAGGAGACTTCAGGACCAGGCATGATTATGTCTTCATTGCCTGACCTGTTCCTGTCTTATCCTATAGCCTACCTCTGAACTTAATGTGAACATAACCCAACCACTACAGATCTGGCCTTAGATCCCCTGGGATGTAAAGAGTTAATGTCCTGTCCAGAATCCATCATCGAAGGAGACACATTGATGGGTTATTATTACTTGTAGCAAAAAATATTCCTCTGGTAAATGGATATTTGGAGAGAGGCATGCTAAAAATGTCTTGAGGAGCCCCCATTTATCAAAGTAATTGTCTCGTCTGGTATCCATCATGGTGCGGGGGAGCGGAAACATAATACAACTTATTTATAAAACTCACAAAATTGCTAATGAGTCCAGATCCTAAAAACTGGCAAATTTTTACAATTATGTTTCAAATTTCAAATCGGAATTACAAAAAAAAAACAACAACCCAGAATTCAGATTCTTCTAGTAACGGCAGAGATTGAATATCACAGAGACTTTGGTCAAATCTACAGCAGAGCCAGATAATTCTATTGTTGTGTTTGCAATTATGTGTCTGAGAAGAAATCGCAGTTTAATTGGAAAGGCAACGATCTGTTCTGTAGGAGATAAAGTGCACTTGGCAGCAGGCTAAGGCGGGGATTCCTGCAGCGTGGTGAGCTGTGGGATTAGAAGATCAGGGCTACTTTCTTCCAAAAAGTGCACCACACCTGTCTGTAGGGCCCGTCTGATTGTACCGCTCAGCCAAGGTTACTTCACTGGAGCCGAGCTGCAATACCAGGCATAACCCATTAGCAGAGGTGGCACTGTCTCTGGAAGAGAGAAGCCATGATTTATTTAATTTTTTGTAATCTTGTGCTATCCCTTTAACCCCTTAATGACCACTGGTAGAGACCTTTACTGCGGTCATTCATCGACTTTATTCTAGGCCGCCACCTTTATACAGCAGCCAAGAATAAGCGCTGCACAGGTCTCCAGTGCAGCAGAGAGCGGAGGCTCAGATCTCGCATGAGTGCTGGGCTTCGGCTCTAATGGAGCCAAGTTTGGCTGTTTAACCCCTTAGATGCCATGGTCAATAGTGACTGCGGCATCTAAGTGGTAACGGAGGGGGCAGACTCTCTCTGTAACCACTTAAATGCCATGGTCAATAGCAACTGCGGCATCTAAGTGGTTACAGAGGGGGCTGACTCTCTCTGTCTCCCATCGGCACCTCAAAAATTAGATTGTGGGGTGCCAATGTCTGTGCACAACAGCCTGTGACCTGCAGTGCTTCCTATCGGGCTGTGCCCCTCTGATGCGCCCTGACCCTGGGAACACACGCACAACAAGTGAAAACCCACGTATTCCAATGGACATGGTCCACACTTGAGCGTTTTACAGCGCGTTTCAACGCGCTGAAAAACGCCAAACGCAAACGCTTGTGCATGAGCTTCTTTGGGGCGTTTGCCCAAGCGTTTGCACCCATTGAAAAGCATAGGGACGCGCATATAAGAAAATATGCGTGTTTTCCGCTTCAAAAACGCGCATATGATCGCGCGTTTTTGTAGTAAAACCCAGCAGAAAGGCAGAATCTCCACCCACCTTTGCTGGGTGGGGATTCTTTTTTTCTGCAAACTGTAAGCTGTCAATCAAAAAACGCCCCAAATACGAGCGTTGCAAAAAATACAAAAACGCCTAAAAAAACGCGCGTTTTCTGCGGAAAAAACGCTCAAAAAAACGCCTGAACCAAAAATGCCTAGGTGTGTTCCCAACATCGATGAAAAAATAAAAATGTTATCTCTCTTGGAATGTGATGATGAAAAAAAATAAAAGAAAAATTGCTTGGTCATTAAGGAGGAAGGGGTTAAGAAAGTGTTACATTGTCTCAGACAAATTAGGGATGATCTTAAGGAATGGCGGGCTGTCCATGTTGAATGCCAGGATTGTAATATGGTGATGGATCTTGTTTGGGGGCTGATGCCATAAAAATCACAGTGTTAGCCCTGAATTAAAGGGTATGTACACTTTTGCAACAATTTTTATTGCTCCAATGTATCTAAAATGGAAAAAACAAAGATTAACAGTGCATGTAATCTTGTTTATAAATCTGTGATTTTGTGTATACAGCTCCTATGCAGCCTTATGTGTCTCCAGGATACACAGTACGAACCCTAAAGGCACCTGGTGCCCAAGGGGACCAAAAGACCTATCTGTCATAAAAGAAGATGGCACAGGATAAGTGGCGGGCCAAGTTGCACATTTTGCATTGGGGTCCAGAAGCTTCAGGTTAGACCTTTGTCTCTACTGGACCAAACTATGGGGTTTTAAATGAAACTAAATTTGGTTGAGTAGAACCAAGGAGGTTCCCGGTCTTGAAGCCATAATTTCATGCTTGAAACATGGCTGTATGATCACCTACGTTCTGTTGAATCGGGGACCACAAACATGGCCACCTATGCATCTGGCGAAGAAGCTCCACTTCACCCCTTAATTGGCAAAGTTGCCTATTTATATAATGAGAGCTTTTATCGTCCCTGCAACTTTACCAAATCGCTAAAGTTCGTCATCCAAGACTCCAAAAACATTGGGAAATAATGTCGACCATATTGGATTTTGACAAAAGTTACTAAAAAAGATTTACAACAACAAAAAAAATCTGATTTGATGGAAAAGCCCGACTCAAGACATTTGGGATTTTAGGAGAAAATGCTTTCGACTTTGGATGGTAACTTCACTGCAGTTTTTGAAAGCCGCCATAGTACGAGATCTACGTCCCAGTCAATGCATTTGTAAAACGTATCCAGAGATGATAGCAAATGTGCCTTTAATTACCTGCAAATCCGCCTTTTTATAGACTCTCCGAAACAGGAATTGTGGGCTTTTTACACCAGGACATATGGGTTTAATAAAAGCTGAGCTTGGCTGGGCGTCGGTTCCTCCAATATATCCTTATGTGTGATGGATCTTCTCCGAAGGTCATCTTTTTTATTTTTTACTTTTTTCTTGAGATGGGAAATAATTGACGAGGATTAAACACGACCATATGCCGAGAACATTACCCCGGGACACAGGAAGCAATTATGGGACAGATTTAGAACTATTCTCCATACACGATGAGGATCGGTTCCCAGTTCTCTCTTCACATCTACAATAAAATACAAAAAGTGTCCAAGACCTGAGCTCATTAGCTGGGGCAAGACTTGGCACGGTGGTTGAATTCTGCTATGCCATGATAGCGAGCACTGACAGACACCGTCATGTACTGAACCACAGAATCCATCATTACCATGGATCCCGGCCATCTCTATCTTAATGGTTTTCATTCTTCTCAGCTTCTCGATTCACAATGTACATATTGTTATTGTAAGGAACTGAACCGCAACAAGAAATCCTCGAAGAGTTGGGATAATGTGAATCGTGACTGCTCGAAGCATGGCTTGTGGGATTCTATAACTAGGTTACCAGCTTGGCTGACTATGAAGAAAGAGGCGGAGAACTTTGGTTAGAGTTGAGCAATGAAACAAAAAGTTCTCAAAAATACTAATTTCTCACCCTTGAAGGCCAACGTGGAGGTGCGGTATATTCTGCATTGTACTCCCTAGGTCATGGCACCAGCATAGTCTGTGATCGGTGGCAACTGCACTACAGGAACAGGAAGGAACGTGATGTCCAATGGGTCAATGGTCAAGCCAAAAGTCAGATGACATTGTTATCAGGAAGACATACCCAAAGGTTGGGCTCAGAGGTTTCAAAAATACTCATTTTTCACCTTGAATCCCCCACATACAACTATGGGGGTCATTTTATAAGACCGGCATTTTAGACGCCAGTGTTAATAACCCCTATGTCTGGTGGTGGAAGTTATGAAGAGGCGCAGGTCATGAAATTGAGGAACATACAGCACGTGGTATCAGTAAGCGATACTGCACCTATCTCTGCTCTCTATGGGGCCCCTATAGGTGTAGGGTGAGCTGTAGCTACATTGCTAAATGTATACAGTATATACAGTCCATTTACTATAAGAAGGTAAGATAATACGTCCCGGAGAATGATAATATCCGTACTCTGTACTCAGTAATGTCCTAATTCCTTCTTTCATCACGTCCCACCTTAAACACAGTAACCACCTTATCGCTGGCACGCCGTCAATCCCGCCTTTACGAACTTGTATCCATCCCAAATCTCATTGCCAGACAGGATTACTTCACTCATTGCTCTTCACGTGCCAAACCAATGTTCAGATCCCTAAACTGGCTGCGATATGGTCCTAGCGCCCCGGTCAGGGTCATTCTCCTGCCCCCCGCCCCAGAGCGGGCACTAGGTGGGAGAAGCACTATACAAACATACAATGTAACAATTATTCAGTATTATTACAATAAGATGTTCTGTCATTGCTCTATAATGGCCAGCCTGTCCTCAGTAACGTCATCACACCAGTGTTTCTTACAATAAGTGTATAGTCAGCTCCTAAAATACTCTGTGCTGCTGTGTGATTCTGTTCCTTCCACTGTGTGACTCTGTAACCTCCCACTTGTCTCCAGTTCCCCTCCAAACATCCGCACATGAGTGGACAGATCATTACCTCTAACACTCCTCTCCTCAAATACTCTGCGCTGCTGAGGAGATTGGCCCATCCACTATGTGTCTCTGACTTCTACACATTATCACCACAACATCTCCTTATTTACATTATTATAATGGCAGAGAGGTGAATGCCTCCTTCAAGATCAGCGAACTTCTAGGATGTAACTCAGAATCAGTACAGGATCAGTAATGTAATGGATGTACACAGTGACTGCACCAGCAGAATAGTGAGTGCAGCTCTGGAGTATAATACAGGATGTAACTCAGGATCAGTACAGCATAAGTAATGTATGTACACAGTGTCTCCACCAGCAGAATAGTGAGTGCAGCTCTGGAGTATAATACAGGATGTAACTCAGGATCAGTACAGGATAAGTAATGTATATACACAGTGACTCTACCAGCAGAATAGTGAGTGCAGCTCTGGAGTATAATACAGGATGTAACTCAGGATCAGTACAGGATAAGTAATGTAATGTATGTACACAGTGACTGCACCAGCAGAATAGTGAGTACAGCTCTGGAATATAATACAGGATGTAACTCAGGATCAGTACAGTATAAGTAATGTATGTACAAAGTGACTGCACCAGCAGAATAGTGAGTGCAGCTCTGGAATATAATACAGGATGTAAATCAGGATCAGTACAGAATAAGTAATGTAATGTATGTACACAGTGACTGTACCAGCAGAATAGTGAGCGCAGCTCTGGAGTATAATACAGGATGTAACTCAGGATCAGTACAGGATAAGTAATGTAATGTATGTACACAGTGACTGCACCAGCAGAATAGTGAGTACAGCTCTGGAATATAATACAGGATGTAACTCAGGATCAGTGCAGGATAAGTAATGTAATGTATGTACACAGTGACTGCACCAGCAGAATAGTGAGTGCAGCTCTGGAGTAAAATACAGAATGTAACTCAGGATCAGTACAGGATAAGTAATGTATGTACACAGTGACTGCCCCAGCAGAATAGTGAGTGCAGCTCTGGAGTATAATACAGGATGTAACTCAGGATCAGTACAGTATAAGTAATGTATGTACAAAGTGACTGCACCAGCAGAATAGTGAGTGCAGCTCTGGAATATAATACAGGATGTAAATCAGGATCAGTACAGCATAAGTAATGTAATGTATGTACACAGTGACTGTACCAGCAGAATAGTGAGCGCAGCTCTGGAGTATAATACAGGATATAACTCAGGATCAGTACAGGATAGGTTATGTATGTACACAGTGTCTCCACCAGCAGAATAGTGAGTGCAGCTCTGGAGTATAATACAGGATGTAACTCAGGATCAGTACAGGATAAGTAATGTATGTACACAGTGACTCCACCAGCAGAATAGTGAGTGCAGCTCTGGAGTATAATACAGGATGTAACTCAGGATCAGTACAGGATAAGTAATGTAATGTATGTACACAGTGTCTCCACCAGCAGAATAGTGAGTGCAGCTCTGGAGTATAATACAGGATGTAACTCAGGACCAGTACAGGATAAGTAATGTATGTACACAGTGACTCCACCAACAGAATAGTGAGTGCAGCTCTGGAGTATAATACAGGATGTAACTCAGGACCAGTACAGGATAAGTAATGTATGCACACAGTGACTCCACCAACAGAATAGTGAGCACAGCTCTGAAGTATAATACAGGATGTAACTCAGGATCAGAACAGGATAAGTAATGTATGCACACAGTGACTCCACCAACAGAATAGTGAGTGCAGCTCTGAAGTATAATACAGGATGTAACTCAGGATCAGAACAGGATAAGTAATGTATGTACACAGTGACTGCACCAGCAGAATAGTGAGTGCAGCTCTGGAGTATAATACAGGATGTAACTCAGGACCAGTACAAGATAAGTAATGTATGTACACAGTGACTCCACCAACAGAATAGTGAGTGCAGCTCTGGAGTATAATACAGGATGTAACTCAGGATCAGTACAGTATAAGTAATGTATATACACAGTGACTGCACCAGCACAATAGTGAGTGCAGCTCTGGAGTATATTACAGGATGTAACTCAGGATCAATACAGGATAAGTAATGTCATTTATGTTCACAGTAACTGCACTAGCAGAATAGTGAGTGCAGCTCTGGAGTATAATACAGGATGTAACTCAGGATCAGTACAGGATAAGTAATATAATGTATGTACACAGTGACTGCACCAGCAGAATAGTGAGTGCAGCTCTGGAGTATAATACAGGATGTAACTCAGGATCAGTACAGGATTAGTAATGTATGTACATAGTGACTGCACCAGCAGAATAGTGAGTGCAGCTCTGTAGTATAATACACAATGTAACTCAGGATCAGTACAGGATAAGAAATGTATGTACACAGTGACTGCACCAGCAGAATAGTGAGTGCAGCTCTGAAGTATAATACAGGGTGTAAATCAGGATCAGTACAGGATAAGTAATGTAATGTATGTATACAGTGACTCCACCAGAAGAATAGTGAGTGTAGCTCTGGAGTATAATACAGGATGTAACTCAGGATCAGTACAGGATAAGTAATGTAATGTATGTACACAGTGACTCCACCGGCAGAATAGTGAGTGCAGCTCTGGAGTATAATACAGGATGTAACTCAGGATCAGTACAGGTAAGTAATGTATGTACACAGTGACTGCACCAGCAGAATAGTGAGTACAGCTCTGGAATATAATACAGGATGTAACTCAGGATCAGTACAGTATAAGTAATGTATGTACAAAGTGACTGCACCAGCAGAATAGTGAGTGCAGCTCTGGAATATAATACAGGATGTAAATCAGGATCAGTACAGAATAAGTAATGTAATGTATGTACACAGTGACTGTACCAGCAGAATAGTGAGCGCAGCTCTGGAGTATAATACAGGATGTAACTCAGGATCAGTACAGGATAAGTAATGTAATGTATGTACACAGTGACTGCACCAGCAGAATAGTGAGTACAGCTCTGGAATATAATACAGGATGTAACTCAGGATCAGTGCAGGATAAGTAATGTAATGTATGTACACAGTGACTGCACCAGCAGAATAGTGAGTGCAGCTCTGGAGTAAAATACAGAATGTAACTCAGGATCAGTACAGGATAAGTAATGTATGTACACAGTGACTCCCCAGCAGAATAGTGAGTGCAGCTCTGGAGTATAATACAGGATGTAACTCAGGATCAGTACAGTATAAGTAATGTATGTACAAAGTGACTGCACCAGCAGAATAGTGAGTGCAGCTCTGGAATATAATACAGGATGTAAATCAGGATCAGTACAGCATAAGTAATGTAATGTATGTACACAGTGACTGTACCAGCAGAATAGTGAGCGCAGCTCTGGAGTATAATACAGGATATAACTCAGGATCAGTACAGGATAGGTTATGTATGTACACAGTGTCTCCACCAGCAGAATAGTGAGTGCAGCTCTGGAGTATAATACAGGATGTAACTCAGGATCAGTACAGGATAAGTAATGTATGTACACAGTGACTCCACCAGCAGAATAGTGAGTGCAGCTCTGGAGTATAATACAGGATGTAACTCAGGATCAGTACAGGATAAGTAATGTAATGTATGTACACAGTGATTGCACCAGCAGAATAGTGAGTGCAGCTCTGGAGTATAATACAGGATGTAACTCAGGATCAGTACAGGATAAGTAATGTATGTACACAGTGACTCCACCAACAGAATAGTGAGAGCAGCTCTGGAGTATAATACAGGATGTAACTCAGGACCAGTACAGGATAAGTAATGTATGTACACAGTGACTCCACCAACAGAATAGTGAGTGCAGCTCTGGAGTATAATACAGGATGTAACTCAGGACCAGTACAGGATAAGTAATGTATGCACACAGTGACTCCACCAACAGAATAGTGAGCACAGCTCTGAAGTATAATACAGGATGTAACTCAGGATCAGAACAGGATAAGTAATGTATGCACACAGTGACTCCACCAACAGAATAGTGAGTGCAGCTCTGAAGTATAATACAGGATGTAACTCAGGATCAGAACAGGATAAGTAATGTATGTACACAGTGACTGCACCAGCAGAATAGTGAGTGCAGCTCTGGAGTAT
The DNA here is from genome assembly GCA_033119425.1 of Bufotes viridis. Taxonomy (NCBI): domain Eukaryota; kingdom Metazoa; phylum Chordata; class Amphibia; order Anura; family Bufonidae; genus Bufotes; species Bufotes viridis. The sequence goes on along the minus strand of CM065591.1, from coordinate 494,767,086 downwards.
AATACAGGATGTAACTCAGGACCAGTACAGGATAAGTAATGTATGTACACAGTGACTCCACCAACAGAATAGTGAGCACAGCTCTGAAGTATAATACAGGATGTAACTCAGGATCAGTACAGTATAAGTAATGTATATACACAGTGACTGCACCAGCACAATAGTGAGTGCAGCTCTGGAGTATATTACAGGATGTAACTCAGGATCAATACAGGATAAGTAATGTCATTTATGTTCACAGTAACTGCACTAGCAGAATAGTGAGTGCAGCTCTGGAGTATAATACAGGATGTAACTCAGGATCAGTACAGGATAAGTAATATAATGTATGTACACAGTGACTGCACCAGCAGAATAGTGAGTGCAGCTCTGGAGTATAATACAGGATGTAACTCAGGATCAGTACAGGATTAGTAATGTATGTACATAGTGACTGCACCAGCAGAATAGTGAGTGCAGCTCTGTAGTATAATACACAATGTAACTCAGGATCAGTACAGGATAAGAAATGTATGTACACAGTGACTGCACCAGCAGAATAGTGAGTGCAGCTCTGAAGTATAATACAGGGTGTAAATCAGGATCAGTACAGGATAAGTAATGTAATGTATGTATACAGTGACTCCACCAGAAGAATAGTGAGTGTAGCTCTGGAGTATAATACAGGATGTAACTCAGGATCAGTACAGGATAAGTAATGTAATGTATGTACACAGTGACTCCACCGGCAGAATAGTGAGTGCAGCTCTGGAGTATAATACAGGATGTAACTCAGGTTCACTCCAACACTGAAATTACAGCACCAGGAAGGACATACTGTAAGGTTAGGGAAATGAGGAAATAGCAGGTGTCACTAAGATCTGTAAATGATAATATTTTCAAGCACCTAGCTCCAATCTGTGGCTTGGGGAAGCGGCATAAAAGCCAGATTGAAAGCAGATTAATTTATGTTCATGACGCCACAAATATTGGGTCAATGTATGTGCTATGCATCCTGTTCATCAATGGGCCCGTTATCACCACGTGCTGCAAACTGAGAGGGTCCTTGACCTGAGAAGCCTTGGTTTATCACCCCGGCAGATCGCTATGGGACTAGGCCGAAATGTCAGTGCTGTTCAATGTTGCGTGTTGGTGGTTGGGAGAACAACGATGACTGGGATGACAGCAAGAGATGCAGAGAGGAGAACCTCTACATGGAGGGATCGTCTGAATAGAAGAATGGCGCATAGTGATCCATTCTGTACTGCAGGTGGAATTGTCACATCCCAAACCTATGGCGGCAAACGGCGTCTACACAAACCATCAGAAGACGCCTGCACGACATTGGGCTACGATCCAGCTACAGGTGTCCACTGACTTCACCTCACCGCTCTCAAAGGCTGCCAAGGACCATAGCAACACCGCAATGGAGGCTGGAATGGAGGTCTGTCCTCTTTAGCGATGAGCCCGCCTTTGTCTCAGACGCAATGTTAACCGGAGATTGGTCTGGAGACCATGTGGACAACGCTATGAAGAGGCCTTCACAGGGGAACGTCACACTGGTCCTACCCCTTGGATTTTGGTGTGAGGTGGCATAATGTACGGTAGCTGGGCCCCTCTTGTCTTCATTCCAGGTACTAAAAGCTTGGTGTTACATTGATTTGGTTGATGAACCAGGGGTACAGCCATTGTTCCAGAATGTTGAACCCGTTTTCTAACAGGACAACACCAGGCCGCATGTTGCTTGTGCTACTAGCGTGGCCTAAACGAGCTACCATAGACTACAGCATCTCCAGACTTGACTCCCATGAAGCACCACTGGGACATCATTGGTCGGCAATTGCAAATGGAGCCACCAGCAGCGGATCTTGATGATCTGCGTGCCCAAGTGCATTCAGTGTAGTAGGACATTCCTCAGACAACCATTAATAACACTGAAGAGTGTGGATTTCTGTGTGTGGTGCTCATATATTCCATACTGAATAAATCGAGATATTTTTTTATCATTCGCATATCATTAACATATCTATCCGTCCTGTGATTACTATAATTTCAGACCTTTCCTTCTGGGGTTTGCAATTTCTACGATGAGGATTGTAATTATACATTGCACATCGATACTCAAGAGCGGATATAACGTTGAGGTTCATATATCACATTGTACTTTTTTTTTTTGGGGGGGGGGGCGGGATTTCTATCCACTTAGTCTGGTGCCAGATCACATTCTTACGTCCAGGCTTTTATCTATAGGAGAATTCATCTTCAGCTCCAACAGAGGAAGGTTCCTGTCCGGTTAATGTTTAAATGTTGGCAACATTCGGCAGAACAAAACTAATTGTTTTCCTCCCTGATTTGGGTGTCGTGACCTGCGCCCGGGGGTTTTCTGATCTATTATACACATTCCACAGTAAGTTTAAATCAGAAGTCTGAGTGACCTCAAAATCCTCCGCACCTTACCCAAATAGCTTCATGTTGCAATTATAGGAAGCAGATATACAGCAATTATTCGGATGATGGGAGTATTCACAGATAAGTCCATGCTCAGGGGAGTGCATTGTACCTGTGTTTAACCGTCTGTATGCCGACTGTAACACTGAAATACACGTACAGCACTACAGATCCCAAGTTCAGTTCAGTAGATCCAATGTGTGACTGGATGTTATATGCAGACACAATATTGCAGAGGCGTTATAGAGATATTCTGCAAAATATTCATTCATAAGGGCTCATTCACATCAGCATCCTGTAACGGAGCAGGACAACAAAAATAACGGAAGTGCCAGATTCGGCACATAACTCACATGAGCAGAACCAAGCAGGTCCAACCGACTATACTGGGATCCGTTCAGTTTCCATCTGGGAGAAGGATGTCGTGCATGCAGGACTTTTCTCACTTCTGTTTTCAAAAGAAAAGTCTGGGATAGAAGCCCCGGCCGAGGTGTGGACATGCCCTAAGTGAAATGATCCCCAAAAAATTCCCAAAAGTTGCAAAGAATGGCATTAACCACAGAGCAATAAATAACTATTCAACCACAGTCTATGGATTCAACTAGCTGTGCAGTGATGTCAGGCGGTATTATGTCAGGCTGTATTATATCAGACTGTACTGTGATGTCAGGCTGTATTATGTCAGGCTGTACTGTGATGTCATGCTGTATTATATTAGACTGTGCTGTGATGTCAGGCTGTACTGTGATGTCAGGCTGTTTTATGTCAGACTGTACTGTGATGTCAGGCTGTATTATATTAGACTGTGCTGTGATGTCAGGCTGTACTGTGATGTCAGGCTGTATTATGTCAGGCTGTACTGTGATGTCATGCTGTAATATATTAGACTGTGCTGTGATGTCAGGCTGTACTGTGATGTCAGGCAGTATTATGTCCAGCTGTGATGTGATGTCAGGCTGTATTATATCAGACTGTACTGTGATGTCAGGCAGTATTATGTCCAGCTGTGCTGTGATGTCAGGCTGTATTATATCAGACTGTACTGTGATGTCAGGCTGTATTATATCAGACTGTACTGTGATGTCAGGCTGTTTTATGTCAGACTGTACTGTGATGTCAGGCTGTATTATGTCAGACTGTACTGTGATGTCAGGCTGTATTATGTCAGACTGTACTGTGATGTCAGGCTGTATTAGGTCAGGCTGTACTGTGATGTCCGGCTGTATTATATCAGACTGTACTGTGATGTCAGGCTGTATTAAGTCAGGCTGTACTGTGATGTCAGGCTGTATTATGTCCGACTGTACTGTGATGTCAGGCTGTATTATGTCAGACTGTACTGTGATGTCAGGCTGTATTATATCAGGCTGTACTGTGATGTCCGGCTGTATTATATCAGACTGTACTGTGATGTCAGGCTGTATTATGTCCGACTGTACTGTGATGTCAGGCTGTATTATGTCAGACTGTACTGTGATGTCAGGCTGTATTATGTCAGACTGTACTGTGATGTCATGCTGTATTATGTCAGGCTGTACTGTGATGTCATGCTGTATTATATCAGACTGTGCTGTGATGTCAGGCTGTACTGTGATGTCAGGCAGTATTATGTCCAGCTGTGCTGTGATGTCAGGCTGTATTATATCAGACTGTACTGTGATGTCAGGCTGTATTATATCAGACTGTACTGTGATGTCAGGCTGTATTATATCAGACTGTACTGTGATGTCAGGCTGTTTTATGTCAGACTGTACTGTGATGTCAGGCTGTATTATGTCAGACTGTACTGTGATGTCAGGCTGTATTATGTCAGACTGTACTGTGATGTCATGCTGTATTATATCAGACTGTGCTGTGATGTCAGGCTGTATTAGGTCAGGCTGTACTGTGATGTCCGGCTGTATTATATCAGACTGTACTGTGATGTCAGGCTGTATTATGTCAGGCTGTACTGTGATGTCATGCTGTATTATATTAGACTGTGCTGTGATGTCAGGCTGTACTGTGATGTCAGGCAGTATTATGTCCAGCTGTGCTGTGATGTCAGGCTGTATTATATCAGACTGTACTGTGATGTCAGGCTGTATTATATCAGACTGTACTGTGATGTCAGGCTGTATTATATCAGACTGTACTGTGATGTCAGGCTGTTTTATGTCAGACTGTACTGTGATGTCAGTCTGTATTATGTCAGACTGTACTGTGATGTCAGGCTGTATTAGGTCAGGCTGTACTGTGATGTCCGGCTGTATTATATCAGACTGTACTGTGATGTCAGGCTGTATTATGTCAGGCTGTACTGTGATGTCAGGCTGTATTATGTCAGACTGTACTGTGATGTCAGGCTGTATTATGTCAGGCTGTACTGTGATGTCATGCTGTATTATATCAGACTGTGCTGTGATGTCAGGCTGTATTAGGTCAGGCTGTACTGTGATGTCAGGCTGTATTATGTCAGGCTGTACTGTGATGTCATGCTGTATTATATTAGACTGTGCTGTGATGTCAGGCTGTACTGTGATGTCAGGCAGTATTATGTCCAGCTGTGCTGTGATGTCAGGCTTTATTATATCAGACTGTACTGTGATGTCAGGCTGTTTTATGTCAGACTGTACTGTGATGTCAGGCTGTATTATGTCAGACTGTACTGTGATGTCAGGCTGTATTATGTCAGGCTGTACTGTGATGTCAGGCTGTATTATGTCAGACTGTACTGTGATGTCAGGCTGTATTATGTCAGACTGTACTGTGATATCAGGCTGTACTACATCAGACTATATTATGATTTCAGGCTTTATTATATAAGACTGTACTGTGATGTCAGGCTGTATTGCGTCAGACTTTTCATTCATTATGCGAATGAACCCCAAAACGCAGCGCCTAGCCTCTCAGTGCACTTTACCATTCTAAATTTCCAGTGCTGGTCGCTTCTCCGCACTGAAGCCCTCACTAAAAGTATTTAATCAGCAGGATGAACCTCAATGTTTGGTTTAATAGGTTTGATCCTAACAGGTGCCTTTTAAATCTAATCGCTAGAAACAATAGCCCCATGAAAAAATAAAAATAGCACCAAAAATGCGGATGCTACTTTTTGATGCTACTTTCCTATAATCAAGCAGTAGGTTTTTGTTTTTTTTGTTTCCATAAATGAACTATAAAAGTTTTAGTCTCTTCTTGGCCCATTATTCACGATGGACCTACGTGTCCCAGCTTATGGCATCACCACCTCTAATAACCGCATTCAAGGGAATTGAGTGAAATAATTTCCACCGCTAGGCTGTTATAGAAATAGCAGAAATTTGCTCTCCATAAATCTTGACATCTAAATTCCGTTCTTGCCCGTTTTAGCAAAAGTGAAAATCCTGGTCAGACTCCTGCCCCATGTAGTCTCATGTCCTTCTCCACCAGCTTGCAGGACCCTTCACGTCATTTATGACAGAAATTACTGCAACTTTTCTTTACAACTATGTCTGGAAAATCTGAGAGCAGCAGCCGCCAAGACCAGGAGGTTCCAGCACGCTAAGCTCTGCTTCCGGCCCCGATCCAGAGGAAACTGTGATTGATTCTATTTGAAGCTGATTTGCAATATGTTACGCATAAAGCAAGGCTGATACCTTGGCTGAATGGCTCTGAGTTGCCAGCAGTTTTTTTTTTTTCACAAAGACAGAAAATTTCCAGCCTAAATCTGTAGGAGGCGTGTGGTCTCTAGGGCCTTAAGATGCCAAAGGGTTCTTCAAGGCTTATTTGTACTCTACAAAATAAGATATTTCTGAATTCAGGCAGTGGAGTTTACAAAAAAAGGGGGTACGTGTGTAAAGTATGGAGGTTGTACCCACCTGAAATGAGCGCTGCACCCCTGAAGATACAAGTAGCATTGCTGCACCGATGCCTGAGTGGTGCTCGAGAGTGCCAGCCCGGATAATCCATGAGCAGGACATGGTACCATGCTCTTTAACTAGAGAGACAGCAGTGAATGAGGGATTGCCGTCCCTCTCCATGCTGACATGAGCGATGATGTGGAGAGTGCCTTAGAGGGTTAGGGACAAAACTCTTGATGACCATTTTGGTGCAGTGCAGAATGCCACATGACAAGCACTCGCCCCCTGCTGGGGGGAGTACAAAGCAGGGCATGCTGCAGCCTGCTCCAGCCATATGGGAACGGGCTCTTAGTAGACTGTTCCTTACTTGAATGTGGTGTATAATTGGTGCCATGAGTTGAACATTCTCTCCCTCGGGTACACTAAAGACAGGACCACAGAGAAGGCCTGAACTGTGGTCACTGCAGATGTGATGACCAAGTAGAGACTGAAGATACACAAAGCAGCCTACCAAAAATAAGATGAGACTGGCTGCAGCCAGATGCCAAGTGATGGGCTTGACCGAAGTGCTGGGTGAGAGCTGTGTTTCCATTAGGAAGAGGAAGCGGGAGAACAGTTAGTGCCACGAGCCAAAGAGGTACCAACAACCTGGTCTGTGAATCAGCCCTTGGAAGCAATTGACTCAGAGGGGTGTATTGAATAAGATGACTCCTGGCCAGAGCTTGGAAGATAGAGTGTGTTGGAAAGAGATCCAAGCTAGGCACCTGGTGGCCAGGTACCGAGTTAGTAGTCTGTACATTTCAGCATGCTCAAGTGTTTCCATAACGTTTATCGACTTCAGTCTTTATAGTCAGAGAACCATTATGAATGACCATGAGACATCAGAATTATCATTATTAACCCACCAAACCAACAGGGATAATACTTCATACACAAGTATCATTTATGTTGCAAGGTTACTTGATATATGATTTATTAAGCCACCAGAGATCAGGGATCAGATTTGTCAACCAATAATCTAAACACTAACCTGTAACAGATCACAAAGTGACTAAGAACATTACACTTAGTGAGCAAAAAAATCCCACACCAAGAAAGAGATGTTGGAATGACGTTTTCTCTGTGTGACTGTAATAATTATAGATGGAAGTGATTACAATATTAGAGGAAAGAAGAAGATTATTGGGGAAAACTGTACAAAAGAGGGAGGTTCTAGGACTTTGTTGTACCACCTCTAGCCCGGATAAAAAATGAGATACGGCCTCTAGCCTGGATACAAGATGAGATACAGCCTCTAGCCTGGATACAAGATGAGATACAGCCTCTAGCCTGGATACAAGATGAGATACGGCCTCTAGCCTGGATACAAGATGAGATACAGCCTCTAGCCTGGATACAAGATGAGATACGGCTTCTAGCCTGGATACAAGATGAGATACAGCCTCTAGCCTGGATACAAGATGAGATACAGCCTCTAGCCTGGATAAAAGAAGAGATACAGCCTCTAGCCTGGATACAAGATGAGATACAGCCTCTAGCCTGGATACAAGATGAGATACGGCTTCTAGCCTGGATACAAGATGAGATACAGCCTCTAGCCTGGATACAAGATGAGATACAGCCTCTAGCCTGGATAAAAGAAGAGATACAGCCTCTAGCCTGGATACAAGATGAGATACGGCCTCTAGCCTGGATACAAGATGAGATATGGTCTCTAGCCTGGATACAAGATGAGATATGGTCTCTAGCCTGGATACAAGATAAGATACAGCCTCTATCCTGGATACAAAATGAGATACGGCCTCTATCCTGGATATAAGAGGAGATACGGCCTCTAGCCTGGATACAAGATAAGATACGGCCTTTATCCTGGATACAAGATGGGATACGGCCTCTAGCCTATGTACAAGATGAGATACAGCCTTTAGCCTGGATACAAGATGAGATACGGCTCTAGCCTGGATACAAGACGAGATATGTCTGCTAGTCTGGATAAAAGATGAGATACAGCCTCTAGCCTGGATACAAGATGAGATACGGCCTCTATCCTGGATACAAGATGGGATACGGCTCTAGCCTGAATACAAGACGAGTTATGTCTAGTAGTCTGGATACAAGATGAGATACAGCCTCTAGCCTGGATACAAGATGAGATACGGCTCTAGCCTGGATACAAGACGAGATATGTCTGGTAGTCTGGATACAAGATGAGATACAGCCTCTAGCCTGGATACAAGATGAGATACGGACTCTATCCTGGATACAAGATGAGATACAGCCTCTAGCCTATGTACAAGATGAGATACAGCCTCCAGCCTGGATACAAGATGAGATACAGCCTCTAGCCTGGATACAAGATGAGATATGGTCTCTAGCCTGGATACAAGATGAGATACGGCCTTTATCCTGGAAACAAGATGAAATACGGCCTCTAGCCTGGATACAAGATGAGATACAGCCTCTAGCCTGGATATAAGATGAGATACGGCCTCTAGCCTGGATACAAGATGAAATACAGCCTCTAGCCTGGATACAAGACGAGATATGTCTGGTAGTCTGGATACAAGATGAGATACAGTCTCTAGCCTGGATACAAGATGAGATACGGCCTCTATCCTGATTACAAAATGGGATACGGCCTCTAGCCTATGTACAAGATGAGATACAGCCTCCAGCCTGGATACAAGATGAGATACAGCCTCTAGCCTGGATACAAGATGAGATACAGCCTCTAGCCTGGATACAAGATGAGATACGGCCTCTAGTCTGGATACAAGATGAGATAAAGATTCTAGCCTGGATACAAGATGAAATACGGCCTCTAGCCTGGATACAAGATGAGATACAGCCTCTAGCCTGGATATAAGATGAGATACGGCCTCTAGCCTGGATACAAGATGAAATACAGCCTCTAGCCTGGATACAAGACGAGATATGTCTGGTAGTCTGGATACAAGATGAGATACAGTCTCTAGCCTGGATACAAGATGAGATACGGCCTCTATCCTGATTACAAAATGGGATACGGCCTCTAGCCTATGTACAAGATGAGATACAGCCTCCAGCCTGGATACAAGATGAGATACAGCCTCTAGCCTGGATACAAGATGAGATACAGCCTCTAGCCTGGATACAAGATGAGATACGGCCTCTAGTCTGGATACAAGATGAGATAAAGATTCTAGCCTGGATACAAGATGAGATACAGCCTCTAGTCTGGATACAAGATGAGATAAAGATTCTAGCCTGGATACAAGATGAGATACGGCCTCTAGTCTGGATACAAGATGAGATAAAGATTCTAGCCTAGATACAAGATGAGATACGGCTCTAGCGTGGATAAAAGATGAGATACAGCCTCTAGCCTGGATACAAGATGAGATATGGCCTCTATCCTGGATACAAGATGGGATACGGCTCTAGCCTGGATACAAGACGAGATATGTCTGGTAGTCTGGATACAAGATGAGATACAGCCTCTAGCCTGGATACAAGATGAGATACGGCCTCTAGCCTGGATACAAGATGAGATATGGCTCTAGCCTGGATACAAGACGAGATATGTCTGGTAGTCTGGATACAAGATGAGATACAGCCTGCAGCCTGGATACAAGATGAGATATGGCTCTGTCCTGGATACAAGATAAAATACGGCCTCTAGCCTATGTACAAAATGAGATACAGCCTCCAGCCTGGATACAAGATGAGATACAGCCTCTAGCCTAGATACAAGATGAGATACGGCCTCTATCCTGGATAAAAGATGAGATATGGTCTCTAGCCTGGATACAAGATGAGATACGGCCTCTAGCCTGGATACAAGATGAGATATGGTCTCTAGCCTGGATACAAGATGAGATACGGCCTCTATCCTGGATAAAAGATGAGATACGGCCTCTAGCCTGGATACAAGATGGAGATACAAAACCTCGCTGTGTGTTGGTGGGCATTATCCTGATGAAAATGCCAGTCATCAGCCCTGCCATGAGAGCAAAACATGTGGCAGCAGGATGTCCTGCACATATCACCGAGCTGTTATCGTCATTCATATCACTACTAGGTGTAACCGACTGTCGTATGCAATGGCCCTCAGATCATCACACCAGCAGTGTGTCACTCCACAGCAAAGGCAGGATTGAAGGGCTCACCAAGAGGCCTTCAAACTCCAACCTGACTGTCATCAGATTCCAAATAGAACCTGGATTCATTACTAAAGACAATACAGTTCTAGGCCAGGTTTTTCATTCATGACACCACTCCAAACGAAGACGACAATAGCTGGCTATCAATGGCAGGACACGTAATGGGCACCGTGACACCAAGTTTCCTTCTGCTAAGTGCCTAGAAATGGTCCGGGCAGAGACAGAGGTGTAATAAAGGGGCCACTGATGTCTGGATAGTGGACAACAAAACTGTGGGAGCTGCTCATGTGTGTTGGTGGATCAAATGCTCCTCTACCGGTGGTCTTCTTGGGCCGTCCGTAGCCTGTTCAACGTGTGTATGTGCCCTCATGTAACCACTGCTCCCAACATCTCTTAACAGTGCCCCCAAAACAATGATATACACGCGGCCTCATAAGACTACAGCCCTGTTTTTCCACTTTTTCTGCAGTCAGCATGTAATTTTCATCTCTCACAAAAACAAAAGCGGAGAAATCTTTGTAGAGTTGATCTTTTCCTTGTGTCTCTCGGCCTCAGCGAGCATATGACTTCCCGGGGGGCTGATAAACTGCAGAAAGCTTCACAGTGTGACCGAGCTCTGCCATTTACACACTCTGCAGACTTTACAACACGTGAAGAAATGTAGAGCAGCGGATCTGTGGGGCCAGGTATACAGAGGGGCATCGTGGGGGAATCTGGCCCCACAATATGCTCCAAGTCCAGCTGTTTACCCCCCTTCCTGACCAGAAACATATTCTTTTTTAAGAATATATAGCTTTAAACGCCATTTTTCATTTGGCCATTTCAATCATTTTTACATCTTTTTTTTTTTGCTGATACATGGAGCTTTATTGTTTTGTTTTTATTTATTTTTTACATTTTTGTGACACAACTTCACAGTTTTAGTAGGGAGATTTAAGACTGGTGTTTCCCCTGCGCGCTGGAGTGAGATGTGTCCAATTTATTAATAATGTATTTTATTATTAATTAATTTAGCGTATCTCTGGCCCTTTGTGCGCTAGAAAGTCAAAACTACACCAGCTAGGGGCGGGCACAGACTTGATCTATAATTTACGCCAATTTCTGACCTAAATTGGGCATGTCGAAACTGGTCACTCCCCTCGCAATAGGCCCTGCGCTTCTCCAGCCACTTTAGAAAAGTAGTGAGAAGTGCAAAAAGATGCAAATTACGGCACAAAAATGGCGTACCTGTCCCATTATCCAATTTATAGGCACTTTAGGCCTGTGACCTTTAAGACACTGGGGCTCTGTTCTGGCCGATTTGCACAGATTTTGGGCACTCTGCTAGATGTGTGCACAGACAGTATCTGCTTTCTATTTTTTTCAGGGGACCAAATACACTATGTATGCGGACATAGTTGAATCACAACAGAAATAAGATATGGGGTGGCACTACCAGATTCTCCGCTCCTTCCACCATTCACCGCCGGAAAATCCTCCAATCTGGTTCAACACGTCTCGCGGTGCTGTGCTGGGTAAGGTGAAGTCCATAGAATACTGTTCACAGAAGAGATGAAACCAGCGGCATAACCAGTGTATATAAAAAATCCAAAACTTCATTGTAATCCAAAAGTACATCAGCTGGGCTTGGGGGCGGACGTGCTCTCCTCCCAGTAGATAAGTGGCGACGGCCGTTTCGCCCAACATCTGCGCTTCGTCTGGCCTACAGCATGCACTATGTATGCGGACATGATTACTGTCATGCCAAAAATGGGTTTTAATACTTTGGAAGTTACAGAAGGACATTAGAACTTTTGTGGGGTCACAGGGGGCAATTATTACTTTGGGTGGAAGAAAGGGGGTGTTGTGTGTACTTGTGAGCACAAATGGGTTACGGTTATATTTTTTGGGTGGGCAAAAAGGGAATATTACTGTGAGGGATATGGTGGGTGTGTGGAGAGGACCTAGGGGACATTATTACTGTGTGAGGGCACTGTGAAGTTGTGATCCACCAAAGGAGGCACAAAGCTCCACTACTGCATTAGGGGTAGCAGTGGGATAGGGAGTTTGTATATAGAGAGAAGTGATGGCCGCAGACACCTTCATGGAGGTCTTAGCCCAGGCTTGTGCTCCTGACTGGCACATCCTTTACCCACCTAAAGATGGGGAAAAATACTTCTGTGTCCTTGAGGCACAGTAAACCCTCTTAAAACAAAAAATTCTTAAATTTTTTTCAGTTTTTCCGCACATGAACAAGACAGACAGATCCCGGGGCTAGTCTTTACAGAGGTCCTTTTATTTCTGTCTACAACCAGTCCATGGAAGGCGTGTAATTTTGACTACCACACTGTTGGTTTTAATTTAAAAGATTTGATGAAATTCTTGAACAATTTTTTTTAAAAGACGGGGGGGAAAAAATTGGGTTCTAATATTTCTTTTGACGTCCTTCCTTCTCCAGGGAAAACATGTCTGCCCTCTCGCTGAGTACAAGTGGTTAACAGAAGACTACAGACATGTGTTTCTTATCTTATATGGACTAAAGCGTACAGGAGTTTTTTTTTTTCTGGAATTTTAATGTTCACACATATTTCCTATGACAGACATAGACAAGGTTGTGTAAACTTTTGAACAAAATCAAGGCTATATAAATCTGTGGATTTGCCCTCTTATGTTCCGCTGTTTGGGAATATATAGAAGAGACGCACTGCTCCGGGTATGCTTGTTTTATCCCATATCTTTAGTTTTACAAAAATGTAAATGTTATAATATTGTATTATAGATAAAAGGAGTTTCCCTTTACCTGTCCCCTGAGTGCTGCCGCCACGGATTACTAAATGATACCTCTGAGCTATCTACATTGGATGCTAACACCAGATAAACAGAAAAAAATCTTTAAAGTGAACCTGACACATCTGAGGGCAGCATAAGATAGAGGGGGAGAAGCAGATGGAGTGACAGGGGAAGCAGGACTCACAGGCTTTCTCTATGCGTAGACAGGGGAAGCAGGACTCACAGGCTTTCTCTATGCGTAGACAGGGGAAGCAGGACTCACAGGCTTTCTCTATGAGTGGGAGGGGGAAGCAGGACTCACAAGCTTTCTCTATGAGTAGACAGGGGAAGCAGGACTCACAGGCTTTCTCGATGAGTAGACAGGGGAAGCAGGACTTACAGGCTTTCTCTATGAGTGGGAGGGGGAAGCAGGACTCACAGGCTTTCTCTATGCGTAGACAGGGGAAGCAGGACTCACAGGCTTTCTCTATGCGTAGACAGGGGAAGCAGGACTCACAGGCTTTCTCTATGAGTGGGAGGAGGAATCAGGTCTCACAGGCTTTCTCTATGAGTGGGAGGAGGAAGCAGGACTCACAGGCTTTCTCTATGAGTAGACAGGGGAAGCAGGACTCACAGGCTTTCTCGATGAGTAGACAGGGGAAGAGGGACTCACAGGCTTTTTCTATGAGTGGGAGGAGGAAGCAGGTCTCACAGTGTGCAGTACTGGAGACCATATCTGCAGAAGGATATTGAAACTTTGGAGAGAGTTCAGAGAAGAACTACTAAACTAGTACATGGATTGCAGGACAAAACTTACCAGGAAAGGTTAAAGGACCTTAACATGTATAGCTTGGAAGCAAGAAGAGACAGAGGGGATATGATAGAAACTTTTAAATACATAAAGGGAATCATCACGGTAAAAGAGGAGAGAATATTTAAAAGAAGAAAAACTGCTACAAGAGGACATAGTTTTAAATTAGAGGGGCAAAGGTCTAAAAGTAATATCAGGAAGAATTACTTTACTGAGAGAGTAGTGGACGCATGGAATAGCCTTCCTGCAGAAGTGGTAGCTGCAAATACAGTGAAGGAGTTTAAGCATGCATGGGATAGGCATAAGGCCATCCTTCATATAAGATAGGGCCTGGGGCTATCCATAGTATTCAGCATATTGGGCAGACTAGATGGGCCAAATGGTTCTTATCTGCCGACACATTCTATGTTTCTATGTTTCTCTATGAGTGGGAGGAAGAAGCAGGACTCACAGGCTTTCTCTATGAGTGGGAGGAGGAAGCAGGACTCACAGGCTTTCTTTATGAGTGGGAGGAAGAAGCAGGACTCACAGGCTTTCTCTATGAGTGGGAGGAAGAAGCATGACTCACAGGCTTTCTCTATGAGTAGACAGGGGAAGCAGGACTCACAGGCTTTCTTGATGAGTAGACAGGGGAAGCAGGACTTACAGGCTTTCTCTATGAGTGGGAGGAGGAAGCAGGACTCACAGGCTTTCTCTATGAGTGGGAGGGGGAAGCAGGTCTCACAGGCTTTCTCTATGAGTGGGAGGAGGAAGCAGGATTCACAGGCTTTCTCTATGAGTGGGAGAGGGAAGCAGGACTCACAGGCTTTCTCTATGAGTGGGAGGAGTAAGCAGGGCTCACAGGCTTTCTCTATGTGTGGGAGGAGGAAGCAGGACTCACAGGCTTTCTCTATGAGTGGAAGGAAGAAGCAGGACTCACAGGCTTTGTCTATGAGTGGGAGGAAGAAGCAGGACTCACAGGCTTTCTCTATGAATGGAGGAGGAAGCAGGACTCACAGGTGTTCTCTATGAAAGGAGGCGGAAGCTGGACTCACAAGTGTTCTCTATGAATGGAGAAGGAATCAGGACTCATAGGCTTTCTCTATGAGTGGAGGACAAAACAGGACTCACAGACTTTCTCTTTGAGTACAAAGAAGAAGCTGGACTCACAGGCTTTCTCTATGAATGGAGGGGGGAGTCAGGACTCAAAGGCTTTCTCTATGAGTAGACACGGGAAGCAAGACTCACATGCTTTCCATATGAGTGGGTGGGGAAAGCAGGACTCACAGGCTTTCTATATCACTCCTGGCAGCAGTTTAGCTTTTTAAACATATACCCCCCCCCCCCCTCCATGATCAGCTCTTCTATTCTAAGCTACCTTAGACAGAGATTGGATTTAAGAAGTGCTAATCTTGGAAAAGTGAACCTTGTGAAGCATGTGCCCCTAATGCATTGTATCTTTTCATGGATGTGTATACAGGATAATGAAGTAATAGATTTATATTTGGTGATTGCCGTGTTACATTTTTTCATGTTTTATGTATTTTCTGTAAGCACTGACAATGTCTGGTACCAGTGACTACTGTAAATAGCTGCGAGGTATGATGTAGTAATCTTCATCTGCAGATGTTATCACCACCATCTTTATAATTATTCTTGCTTCATTGCTCTCTGATTTTTAATCTGTGCAGCAAATCGAAGAACATAAAAAATGTTGTTTTTCTAACCTTGTTCCAAACCTGACGGGAATGTCTTTTTGATTACATTAATTGCTAAAAAACAATGATTCACTTTGTTAAAATGCTACTCCACCCCAGATATTGAACTCTTACCTGTACATCAGTTCTGTCCTTAGTTTACCTGTGTTGACATTATGAGACATATAATGCTCAAATATTTCAATTATATATAGCACTGTGCAAAAGTTTTAGACAGGTGTGGAAACAATGCTGCATAGCAGTAACATTTTCAAAAATAGAGGTGTTTACCAATTAACAAAATGCAGCAAAGTGAATGAAAATAAGGGAGAGCTATATCTAATTAATACTGTATTCATTGTGTGACCGGCTACTTTGCATCAGTTCTTCTAGGTACACTTGCACACAGTTTTTGAAGGAGCTCAGCAGGGAAGTTATTCCAAATGTTTTGGATAACCAAGAACATATCTTCAGTGGATGTAGGCTTGCTCAAATCCTTCTGTCTTTTCATGTAATCCCAGACAGACTTGATGAGTTTGAGATGAAGGCCATACCTCACTTCCTGGACTCCTTGTTCTTCTTTACGCTGAAGATAGTTCTTAATGACATTGGCTGCATGTTTAAGGTCGATGTCCTGCTGCAGAATAAATTTCAGAAAGTTCTCTCCCAGGCAAAGATTTCAAAGCAGACTGGAGTTTCAAGATGTGCTGTTCAAGCTCTTTTGAAAAAGCACCAAGTAACGTGCAACATTGAGGACTGTAGATGCAGTGCTTGGACAAGGCAACATAGTGCAGCAGATGAAAGATGCATCATGCTTACTTCTCTTCGAACTCTGAAGATGTCCAGCAGTGCCATCAGCTCAAAACTAGCAGAAGCCAGTGGGATCCAGGTACAACCATCTGCTGTTCGGAGAAGACTGGCCAGAAGTGGTTTTCATGGGAAAAACATACCCTCTCCATGGAAACAAGGCCAAGAGACTCAATTCTGCATAAAAACATGGCACAGGGTGCCAAAAAAATTGGTGCAGGTGCTTTGGACTGATGAGTCAAAATGTGACAAATGGCGGTTTGTTCACCGACGGGCTGGAGAGCAGTACAATAATGAGTGAAGCATAGTGGAGGTTCCTTGCCAATTTGAGGCTGCATTTCAGAAATTAAAGTTGAGGATTTGGGCAGGATTAATGGTGTCCTCAATGCTTATCCATCATGCAGTAGCATCATGGAGGAGTCTGATTAGCTCCAAATTTATTCTGCAGCAGAACAACCCTAAACATCCAGGCAATGTCATTGAGAACTATCTTCAGCATAAAGCAGAACAAGGAGTCCTGGAATATGGCCTCCACAGAGTTCTGATCTCAACATCATCCAGTCAATCTGGGATTACATGAAGAGACAGAAGGATTTGAGCAAGCCTAACTCCACAGAAGATCTGTGCTTAGTTCTCCAAGATGATTGGAACAACCGTCCTGCTGAGTTCCTCCAAACACTATGTGCAAGAGTATGTACAAGACCTTTTTTTATAAATCTTGGTGCCCATTTTTATTTGTGGCACAATTCCACATCACAGATATGCAAATGCAAATAATTATCCAGGTGTGTTTGTGATTTGATCCAATGTTTTAAGTGGTAAAATACCCACCCTTGCTGTGTGAATGATGTCCTATCAGGGCATGTCAATGTTATAGAGGAGGTCCTCACTGAGGAACCCCCTCTAAGAGCCACAACAGAGAATTTCTGCTCTCACTCTGTATTCGTCCAGTGCATCACACAGACCACCTCTGAGACCCTCAACTATCTCCAGAACAGGGGTTAACTGTCCATGATTCTAGGTGTCAGATGAACTTCCATAAGAGTAAATGGAGAGAGCTGCGCACATGCAAGCCAACTCTCCATTTATTATCTGTCCGGATGTGGTGGCTAGCAGCAGTGGAGTGGTACCGGTTTCTGTGAACCTCTGATCTAGAGACAGGCGCAAGTCCCAGAGGTGGAACTTGCATGTATCAGGCATTTATGACAAATATTGTGGTATTGGTATCCGAGGAGAGTGAGTTTCTTAAAATTCATTTTACAGCATGTCCGACTCATTGAAGTTTTAAAAAAATTGGATTCAGATGTTCCATTCTACCTGAACTAAATATGCTCCAATTACCCTGAACATTGGTATATAACACTCTCTGGTCTCCTAGGACAAAGATGAGAGAGATGTACTGGTATGCTACTGTTGGTTTCTGGGTAATATATATATGCATTGTCTGGTGGGTACTGTTTCTCATTATGGAGAGGAGCCTAGTATGCCTGAGGAGTATTAGCTAGGCAATGTTGCTCTGGATTTCTGGGAAAAACATATACAAACTTACATTTCTTTTTTCAGCTGTCATCAGAGGCTTTGCTTTCTTTTCCTTTTTGGAAGGAAAGCTAATTTGAATATCTCTGTCTCTTTCATTCAACTAAAACAATTCCCCAGAAATTCAGATTCCTTAGAATCTAAATTTTCAGGGAAATTCTGGATGAAATCTGAATTAAAAGAACAGATTTGCTCATATCTAATTGATATAATGTCTACTATGGAAATATTTCTTGAGCCTGTCTTTGAACATTTATGATCAATTTTGGGGTCTCTAATGGGAAGAAATGGCTTAGGGGCTAAAGTTTGGAATTTTTTGTTCCGTAGGGGATTAGAAAGGGTTAGACTTGCGTTTTTGCAGAGATCCTGGCTGTTGGTAATGTATGGCCAGCTTTAGTGACCTATCTAGTGGTGCAATGTCTGTACAGCCCACCCTACTTTTTGGAAATGGCATTGGAACTGCACGTCTGCATCATATAGCCTGAAAGGAGAGTGCTGATTGGTTGACATTTCCGTGATTTGCATCCTGCATTTTCAATTGAGCACCCCAATCTCAAAAAAGGTTCTCTCATCTCCTAAACATCTCCTATCATAAGAGGCTGTCCAGGGTTAGGAAAAATGGCTGCTTCCTTCCAAAAACAGCACCACGGATGTCCACAGGTTGTGATTGGTATTGCAGTTCAACTCTATTGAAGTAAAGGAGGTTGAGCTGCGATACCACACGCAACCCATTTTTTGTAACCCTGGACTGATGGACTGTAATAAAACCTTGCACTGGCCCACAAGACTATACATATAATTATAACACAAAATTATTTGTGCAAATACTGCCCTTAAAGGGGTCATCCCACCAGGCCATTTATGGAAAGTCCAATAAATGTCCAATAGATGGGGGTCCCAACCCTGGTACTTAATCCTATCTCCAGAACGAGGCCTTGAAGTGAACAGGGAGCACGCCACACATGCACGGCCACCCCTATATTCACTGCTATGGGCGTTCCGAAAATAGTGCTGGCTCTGCTACTTTCAGAATTCACATAGGAGTAAATGAAGAAGATGCTGTGAATGCACGGAGTGCTCTCCTTTGGTGGCAGGCCCCATTCTTGAGATACAAGTACTTGAGGTGGGACCTACACCTATTCGATATTAAACTGCCTATTCTATAGCCCTTAAAGGGAACTTCTAAGAATCCTTTTATTGAGGCTCATTTTCTTCAGTCTATATATTCGGCAGTTACCTTTGTGGATCAATTACTTGTAATGTAGAACCATTCTATTCTTCCTCTAATGGACAGCATTGACTTCCTGTTGGGCTTGTGCTTATAATCAGCAGCCAATCTGAAAAAGCAGAGCTGCAGTGTAAAGAATGGATAAGGAGAAAGCTGACATCTGAGTCTCCGATGAGACAGGAGGTAGATTTCAGACTACCTTACACACCAATAGGCAATGCATTCATACTGTGATATTTTATTAGATTTGGCTAATTTTACATATTTTTGCACTGTTTGGGGTGTTTTTTTTTTTAGATGTAAAAAATAAATAAAAATCTAATATACTAAATATGCAAAAAAAAAAAAGTTATTGAAGAACAGTTAAAATGATGAGGAGTCCAGATTGGAAAATGCGTCAAAACAGACACAAAATATCCAACAGCAAGTAACATCTGACTCATAGTATACAAGGTAACAAAGCTCAATGATTCTGCACAGGAAGGACTGTACCAAGTCCACGTGTGGGGGGAATATATGTAATTCTATAAGGCCTCATGGATAGGCACAGATCTTATTTGGTGGCACACACCAATGCTTCCTTCTGCTTCCGCACATGCAGCATCTGATTGATCATGGCACTTTTTTGGAAGGCACATGTAGCTACAGCATGGCACTATGAATTTCTATCAGTGGCCACATTATTTCTCCATATACAACTTGGAGGTTGGTTATTTTTTTTATAAAAGGGTATGTTTTTGTTGGAAGGGTTCCAGACAATAAGATAATTACTGGATCGGGTGAGGAGGGATCCAGCAGCAAGTTCAATTTCACTGCAACACCACCACAGGAGAAAGAAAGAATTACACAGTTCTCAGTTAAATCATTGGGCTATCTATGTAATCCATGGATGTGCCGAGTCCTCCGGAGTGAGAGATATCTGTTTCAGGACATACTTGTATTCCCCATCAAACAACAATCCTGAAGCATTTCTTCTTGGAAATCCATGTTCCTTTGTTGTTCCTCCTAGAAATTCATGAATAAATTGACAGTTGGGTTTTATCCATTTAGTGGTGTGTCCCTATGGGGTCTAAAACTGTCCAATCAGTGTGGTGGACTTTGTAAGGACACGCCCCTTTGACCCAGTCGTCTATTTAATTCAGAAATTTAAGTTGGGAATTACAGAGGAAGTGGATGACACCGCTGTTATTTCTTTACTGAATAGACTTGTTGAGGTCCTGTTTAACAGTCGGGCCATAGATCTTAATCATGTTAATTACAGCCCACCATTGCTCTCTTTGCAGCACAAAACGAATGTAAACCGTTGCACGTTATGGGACTAATCAGTCATTTTCGCTTTTTGCCCCTCCAACCCCTGAAGAGCTTTATTAAGACCTGGCGGGTTTCAAGGATTGGAAAACGCATCAAATAGCAATTTATTTAACCACAGCAGTAAAACTAACCCATATAGCTGACACCATAAGACTTCTATATGTGGTTCACACTCGCAACACTTGCTTCTTGTAGTGCCGTACACTGCACTGCGGGGAGTGTTTCATGATTATTTTGGAGTGTTTTGGGGTCCTCTGCCAGACAATAATTGTGTCCTGATCTACGTCAATCAGCTCTCCTTCAAAAGAGCTTTTACATGGCCTGATAAAAAGTTAAAGGGGAACGAATGATCACTATTACGATCATTTATCCCCCTGTTCATTTTGCATACTGCCCACAGCATGTCCTGTGTTTCTGCCGATAAATAACAATTTTGGATGCCACATGAAAATATGCAATCTCCCAAACATTTTGCTTCTTTGCTTGATCAGTGCTATCGTTACACAACAGGCCGATTATCAGAAATGAGTATTCGTAGGGAAATTTGTTCCCGATAATTGACCCGATCCATGACCAGTGTAAAAGCACTCGTAGAATCAGGCTTTCATATTAGCCTTTAGGCAGCATTAACATCTCTGTCAGAGATGATCCAGCTGCCCGATCCGGCAAAAATGCCAGCTGTCAGTGGTATTTGTCCAGCCGAAACCCGCCATTTATGCCGCAAAGTAACCGGATCCCCACCGGGCCTTATTATAGTCAATTGGGATTTAGTGGTGATCTAGAGAATCCGGCAATGCCAGATCCGGTGAACTCTGGCAGGCTGTTATCTGCCGGAAACGTTCCCCAGAGATGTGCAGCCTTAGCTGGCCATACGCTTTAGGTACAGTAGCTGTCGGCCGAATGCTTATTTGTCCAACAGTTATTCCTCCCGACCCCGTACACATGCATGCTTGGCTTGGCTGACCCTACATGTGTTTACATTAGAGAGAGGGAAGCCAATGCCACACAGCTCTGATGGTAGCTTATCTTCTTCGAGAACAAAGGATCTGCGATGTTAAATTTACAGGTGCCCGGCGCTTCTTTGGCCCAACCTACGAAGTTGGGGGAAAGAAGAGATAGTACCATACAGATTAAATGGTCAACCGGTCCCACCAAAATTGGAAGGTACAGTATCTCACAAAAGTGAGTACACCTCTCACATTTTTGTCAATATTTTAATACATCTTTTCATGGGACAACACTGAAGATCTGACACTTTGATACAATGTAAAGTAATCAGTGTACAGCGTGTATAACAGTGTAAATTGGGTGTGCCCTCAAAATAACTCAACACACAGCCATTAATGTCTAAACCACTGGCAACAAAAGTGAGTATACCCTTAGGTGAAAATTGCCAAATTGTGACCAAAGTGTCAATATTTCGTGTGTCCACCATTATTTTCCAGCACTGCTTTAACTCTCTTGGGCATGGAGTTCACTGTAACTTCACAAGTTGCCTCTGGAATCCTCTTTCTCTCCTCCATGATGACATCACAGAGCTGGTGGATGTTAGAGACCTTGAGCTCCCACTCAGAACAGGCCATGCTGAGGCCTGTTCTGAGTGAACCCGTCTTGTTAAACCGCTGTATGGTCTTGGCCACCATGCTGCAGCTCAGTTTCAGGGTGTTAGAGATCTTCCTATAGCCTCGGCCATCTTTATGTAGAGTAACAATTCTTTTTTTCAGATCCAAAGAGACTTCTTTGCCATGAGGTGCCATGTTGAACTTCCAGTGACCAGTATGAGAGAGTGTGAGAGAGATAACACCAAATCTACCACACGTGCTCCCCATTCACACCTGAGACCTTGTAACACTAACCAGTCACATGACACCAGGGAGGTAAAATGGCTAATTGGCACAATTTGGCCAATTTCCCTAAGGGGTGTGCTCACTTTTGTTGCCAACGGTTTAGACATGAATGGCTGTGTGTTGAGTTACTTTGAGGACACACCTAATTTACACTGTTATACACGCTGTACACTGACTACTTTACTTTGTATCAAAGTGTCATGTCTTCAGTGTTGTCCCATGAAAAGATAGAATAAAATATTTACAAAAATGTGAGGGGTGTACTCACTCTTGTGAGATACTGTATATGTCCAACTTTACTTTCAAGACTAGTAAATTTTTGGGGCTTGGAATGAAAACAACCCCTTAAATAGGGAGAGGCCATCTTGATTTCTCTTCACGGGCCCTCTCATTCCTAGTCCTTCCTCCTCCAATATATGCTTTTATAATTCAGTAAGTGAAAAATGTATCATATTTATTATATTATTATATGTATTATATATTTAGGAAAATGTTGCTATGTGGGGCTTAATCAATGCTAAGTGTGACAAAATTCCCCAAATTCCCACATTTTTTAAAAAGTTTAGACATTTTTTAGTTGTGAATCAGGTCTATGAATGCAATATATATCATTTGTAATACTAATATAATATCCACCCTCACAAACCCCCAGTCCCACCAGAAAACTATACTTTTTTATACGCCTAAATGAAAACCAGCCAATTTACAAGTGGCATTTCATAAAAATAGCAATAAAAAAAAAAAAAACTTTAAATTGAAAAATATAATTGTGTGAAACCATTTTATATTTTACCTCTTTTGGCTTTTATTTCATACAAACTTTAAGCGGTTTACTTACATTTATAATTATTATATATATAAAAAAGGTAGAATAAAGAAAGCAAATGCTATATTCATAAATATCTCTCTCTGTAGGTTCTGCATACAAAACAAAAATTTGTACATCCACCGACAGTGGCAGGACACTGTTGTCTGGGCATTGACTTGAGATGCTCGGAACGGAATTCTGAAGAATGTAAACAATACTTAAAGATGATGCTCCGGTTCGGGGGAACTTTGTGGACTATATCCTCCAGGTTGGCTACCACTGGAAATCCAAAAAATACTGCAAAAATATGCATTTCCAAAAATGTCCTCGATAACATCTGCCAGGACAGCCCATAGTCCGTTTACTGCAGGGAATATTTTTTTTTCTAACCCCTTTTGTCCATTGCAGCATTTTCGAACTGTTTCCACAGTCATTAGGGCTAAAAATGTCCTTAAAGGGAGCCCAAAATGTTGAAAATACCGGTCAATCTGCTGGCACCATGTTAAAGAGCAGGAGGAGCTGAGAAGATTGATATATATATATATGTGGAGAAAAGTTTCAGTATAACTGGAAATTATTCATTAAATCTCTGCTCATTCTCGGCTTAGGACATCAGTGGGTGGTCCTGCTCTGTAGGACCGCCCACTGGACTTCTAAGCCCAGAGTGAGCAGGAATTAAAATGGAAAATAACACAAGTTATAATGAATATTTTCCCATAAAACTATATATCAATCTGCTCAGCTCCTCCTGCTCTTTAACATGCTGCCTGCAGATCGTACTGTATTTTCAACACTGAAAGTTCCCTTTAAGATTCTCCACAAAGTATCTCTATCCAGAGTTACATTTTAGTACCATGAACCTAAAATGCGTTTCATTGTACTCAGTTCTTTTTTTCCAGATAGAGCCCCCTCAATGATACGGGTTACAGGGCTCAGAAGTCCAGTTCAGCACTTCTTCTTCTTCACAGGTTACGTAAAAATAATTCCTTTTTTTTAGCCTAGTAGGTCACCACGGTACCAGGGCAGACCCCCACTGCAACACAGTAATTGAGTCATGAGTATTTACAATATGGAAGACACCAAGAGGCGGTGGGACGACTGTAAAGTTCATTGGAGTCTTTGTTATTTTTGCAATTTCAAAAACATTCACGTCGGTCCTGATATTTTTTCTTACTCTGTATATTATTATATCTCGTTTGGCACAGTTTATTGAATGCTCCTGTCTAGGAGAAGAAAGAACTTCCGACCGTGGGTAGTGCTTTGGTTTTTCATGTTTTTTTTGTTGTTGAGGTCCTGAATGAATACAAAAAATTGTATTCATTGTCTTTTTGTTTTTGTTCTCTTTGTTTTTTTCATTTGCACACGTATCTCTCCACGGTCCTCTCACATTTTTTGCACGTTACATAGCAACACCAATGGTATTTGCAATGACACCGCTCCACCACGGTGTCCATGTAAGGGTTGTATCCTCGGCCGCAGCACATTAAATCACAATTGTCGCTTCCAAACGAGGTTTTATTGCATTGCCTGAAAGAGAACAATGAGACAATGGA
The DNA here is from genome assembly GCA_033119425.1 of Bufotes viridis. Classification (NCBI taxonomy): domain Eukaryota; kingdom Metazoa; phylum Chordata; class Amphibia; order Anura; family Bufonidae; genus Bufotes; species Bufotes viridis. The sequence continues at coordinate 494,742,374 of CM065591.1, read as the reverse complement.
GGGTTAATCGCTTTACTTCAGCATATGGAGCATTCAGCGGGGACGAGTTAATGTCAAACACAACCTGGCAGCAGATGCATCAACTGGTCTCGAAACAACAACAAAAAGGACAAAAACCACCACAACAGGGCTGCAATAATACATTCCTGTCTGCGCCTGAAAGCGGCTGACACAATGTTTAAATGTCCTCAAATGCCACTGCTCCGTGGAATGTGCGCAGGAAAGTCAAACGATGGGAAACGGAGCGGCGCTTAATGGCACCAGATCTAAGAGACCTTCCATTTATTGTTCTTTTTTGTTTTCTATTAAGACACTTTGTTTTAATTTTTATTTAATTTTTTTCTTCTTTTTTAATGTGGGCTTCTGCAGCTGGTTATTTTATATTTATGGAAATTTTATTTGGATGAGATCACAAACTTGAAACAATGTAAACCAAATGTATTATGTAGCCTAAGCCACACGACTAGAGACGTAACTGTGGAGGGGACAAAGATGCAAATTCAGTAACACGCCCCCACCTGCTGCCTGCGACACAAAGCATAACCCACTTATCAAAACGCTATACCCAAACATACACTGTGTAGCACCCATAGCCTTCTATAACTACCAACCAGGCAACACACGGACATGCCGGGTCCACCAGAGCAAGAGTCTCTTGAGAACAGCTCTTTGGCTTATCTTTAGTGCACTGAAGAGCGTGGTCAGAACATGAAAGATGGGGAGCAAGGCCACGTCCCTCAGTGCACTGAGGCCCTCATTTGAGTAAGGCCTCATGCACACAGGTCCACAATATGCAGGCACCGGCCGTGTGCTCACCGCATCACGGATGCGGATCTATTCAATTGAATGGGTCTGAAATCTGGAGGTGCGGTGAAGAACGGAGGCACAGAACCCCACAGAAGTGCCCCGTAGTGCTTCCGTGGGGTTCTTCTCCGTGCCTCCGCACAGCAAAAAATAGAACTTGTTCTATTTTTCGCGGGGCGGATGGATCACGGATCCATTCAAGTTAAATGGGTCTGGAACCATCGTGGCAACCGCACGGACAGTGCCCGTGTATTCAGGACCACAAATTGCAGCCCCCAATGCACGGAATTGCCCGAGCTACAGCCGCATGCACGAGACCTAAAGCATAAAAGTCTTTGTTCTCCGATTTTCACAAGACAGGTATCATTTTAATCAGCAGGATCAACCTTACACACATTCTAACTGGTTTAATAAGGCGGATCCTGCTGACAGGTGCACTTAAAATTTGAAATATTATTACTACTAGTACTACGGGCGCTTTCAGATGTCGTAATGTGGGTGCATTTTAGCATTCTCCTTACAGTTGCAAGTTCTGGACCTCCCACAGTTCAGAGTTCAGTGGAAGCTCGGAAATTTCATAGATTGCAACCATCACAGGAATGCTAAAATGCATCAGCATTAGGCCTCATGCACACGGCCGTTGTTGTGGTCCGCGTCCAAGCCGCATATTTTACGGCTCGGCGCGGACCCATTCACTTTAATGGGGCCACAAAAGATGCGGACAGCACTCCGTGTGCTGTCCGCATCCGTTGCTCCGTTCCGTGGCCCCGCAAAAAAAAAAATAGAGCATGTTCTATTCTTGTCCGTTTTGCGGACAAGAATAGGCATTTCTATAATGGGCCGCGCTCCGTTCAGCAAATTGCGCAACGGAACGCGGAGCAGCTTCCGTGTTTTGCGGATCCGCGGTTTACGGACCGCAAAACACCATTGGTCGTGTGCATGAGGCCTTAAAGCCACCTAAAAGTTGCCTTAGGCTGGATTCACACATGCAGTTTTTGGTGCAGTCACTTTATAGCCATGGTGTGCGCTGGCTCTGCGGTCAGATGGTGCCTGTGAGTCAATAGGTAAATATAAAATGCCCTAAAAACAGTATTTTTTTTGGGTGCATTTTTAATTTTAAATGCAGCACGCCCCAACTGCGGCTTTTTTCATACATTTTTCTGTAGGCTGGAAAAAAAATGCATGTAAAAATGTACAAATAAATAGATTTTAAAAAGCCAGACACATTATGCTTGTTAAAACACATCTGCATTAGAAAAAAAAATTAACAAAAACCCGTGAAATCTATAAATTCATTTTATGGTATATGAAAGTCACACATTTTGGTGCATATTATATTTGTGATAGATATTTATAACTTTTTACTTTCCTTGACACTTTGAAATGTGCTGTGAAAAATGCTCAGCGTAGAACAGATTTCCTATAAGTTACCTCTAAAATTGGCATCAGTTATATTGCAAATCTACATCTGCTGCTAGCAGGCGAAGATGCACCTAAGGGATTACGGGCGTGCACCATTTTAGTTTAAGGAGGAGCTGTCCCCTCTCCTGACATGTCGTTTCTAGTAACTACTTGCATCTCGCATGCGATAACAATTCCGATGGCTCTATGATGTGCCGTTCCTCTATTATTCCTGCAAGTGTGTATGAATGAATTGCCAGCAGTTTGCAATGAAGATCCAGATGAGTGTTACCAGTTGGAGGCATGTCCCTGCACTGTCTGACACTGTTGGCACTCATTGGATAGTGTCAGACTGTGAAGGGACACACCCCAACCTGAGAACACCCATTGCAAACTGTTAGTAATTCATTTAATAATTTATAACAGGAATAATAGAGGAATGGCACAGCATAGAGTCATAAGAATAGATGCTCCAGAATTATTATGACATGGGGAATGTAGTTAATAAAACAGACATGTCAGGAGAGGGGACAGCTCCTCTTTAACCCCTTAGTGACCACCCATACGCCTTTTTACAGCGGTCACTAAGGGGCCTTGGGCTGGGCCCAGTCTAAGCACCGCACGGGTCCCTCGTGCAGCTGAAAGCTGGGGCTTGGCTCTCACATGAGAGCTGCCAGTCCTGCTCTAATAGCCCAGACCGGCAGGAATGGCGATCGGGCATGTTTAACCCCTTATATGATGCTGGCAATGGCGCCCATCACATGTAAGCTGTGACAGAGGGAGCGGACTCCCTCTGTCTCCCATCGGCACCCCTGAATTGCCATCGCTGCCAATGTGTGTACAGGCTGGCTGGGACCTGCTGTAGGCCCCAAGCCTGCCTTGAATGCTCCCCAGGAGGCTGAGCCGCTCTGGCTCATCCTGCTGGTAAATTTCAGTATAGCAGTGACATTAAAATGCAATGCACAACGGAGATAGGGCATTGTATTTCAGAAGTAATCAAAAGATTGCCTGTTATAGTCCCATTGTGGGACTATTAAGCGGTTAAAAAAAGTTTTAAACATTTTTTTTTTTAATTTTTAAATAAAAAAAACTCTTCCCCACATGTTTGGCACAGCCGTGTCCATAACAACCCGCGCTACATAAATATCATGTAAATTATCCCCTCCGGTGAACGGCCTAAAAAAAACCCGACAAGAACATGCTATAATTATTAATTTATTCTTAGGGTACTTTCACACTTGCGTTGAAGGATTCCGTCAGGCAGTTCTGTCAACGGAACTGCCCTGACGGATCCATTAAAACATTTGAAAACTGATTTCATTTGCAAAAGGATCCGTTTACAGATCCTTTTGACTATTGTATTAAAATAACAGATCCGTCTTTCCATTGTCATCCGTAAAAACGGATCCGTTATTTATTATTTCACCATTTTTAAAGGTCTGCGCATGCACAGAGTGGAAGAATGGATCCGTTAATGCGTCAATTTTGCAATGTAGGATCCGTCATTAATACATTTCAATGGAAATTAATGGCGGATCCGTCATTCCGTCAAGTGTTTCCACATTTTTGGACGGAGATAAAAATACAGCATGCTGCGCTTTAATCTGGGTCCAAAAAACGTGAAAGGACCGAACTGAAGACAAACTGATGCAAACTGAACGGATTTCTCTCCATCCAGAATGCATTAGGATAAAACTGATCAGTTTTTTTCCGTTATTGAGTCCCGAGGACGGAACTCAATGACGGAAAACTTTGACGCTAGTGTGAAAGTACCCTTAGTCGCCCCATCGTAAAAACATACCAATTGATCAAAAATGTTATTTACCCCAAAATGATACCAATGAAAACTAAAAGTCATCCCGCAAAAATCAAGCCCTAACACAACTCCATATAAAGAAAAAAAAAGATCTTCTTTTTAAAAAGGGCGGTTTTATATCACAAAAGAAGTGAAACGTAAAGAAAACTACATGTATTTGGTATAGCTCTAATCGTACTGATCCAGAGAATAAAGGTATTATGTTATTTATGCCGAAAAATGAACGCCGCAGCATTTATAACGTAAAAACTCAGCGGCAGTATTGCTGTTTTTCCCATCTCCCTCCCAAAAAGAGTTAATAAAAGTTAATCAGAAAGTTACATGTACCCCAAAATGGCAGCGTTAAAAACTACAACTTGTCCCACAAAAAACAAGCCCTCATACAGCTACATAGATGGCAAAATAAAAAAGTTATAGCTCTTGGGAGGCGACGAATAAATAAAGGAAGAAAAATGCTTGGTCAGTAAGGCCCCAAACAGGCTGGTCACTAAGGGGTTAAGAGTGGGGTATGAAACATCAGTCAAAGCAAATTTGCAACAATTAATATAAAAATAATTCTTAAAATAATGTAAAAATATAGGTAATAAATAATACAACAGTACTCCTCATTATAATCCTAAAAAATATAATTGTTACTACCAATACAAGTAATAAATTATATAAAAAAAACTTTTATATAAAAATAATAACACTAATAACAATATAAAATGCTAATATTACCATTCTAATAAAAAAAATTATATAAATATAAAATATTGCAACATCTAATAGTTACAATAATCTACAAAGTAGATTATTATAAAAAAAAATATAAGATTATAATAATGAATTGATATAAATTATAAAAATCCACTCAATGTTCGCTACTAATACTAATAAAATAGTTTAAATGATACGACTTTAATATTAAATAATAATCACTATAAAAGGACTCCTAACGTACAACGTCTTTCCGGAGATCTGCTCCGTTCACACTATCGGGCAGGTCACTGGCCGATAACATAAGTTTGTCGACCTCGTCAGGGTCATCGGAGGATTTCATTATCAGAACATTAAAGAAGACAAAAGGAAGAATGGAGCCCGACTGACTCTCCATACACAGCCGAAGATCCTGGAAATTGATCTGTTCCTCTCAACAATCAGACTGGAAGTAAGAAAAGAAGGAACGTGGTATCGCGCCCCGGGGAGGGTGAGCATGAGACAATGGGAAGACGATAAGAGGAGTAATGGAGGGAGGACACAATACACAAAGTAAATCAATAGTAATCAGTTCAGTACCAGGACAAACTACTGGTCCCATAGAGAACTTGTGGGGTACAGTTTAAGCTACTTTCACTCTAGCGTTGGTGCGGATCCGTCTGTTTATTTGCACAGACGGATCCGCACCTCTAATGCAAACGTTTGTATCCATTCAGAACGGATCCGTTTGCATTAGTTAAAAGAAAAATGACAAAGTCCGAAACGGATCCGTTTTGAATTACATTGAAAGTCAATGGGGAACGGATCCGTTTTCAAATGCACCATATTGTGTCACTGACAACGGATCCGTCCCCATTGACTTACATTGTAATTGAAAACGGATCCGTTAGGCTCCGCCTCTTCAGACAGACACTAAAATGCTGCATGCTGCTTTTTGGTGTCCGTCTCCAAAACGTAATAGAGGCGGAACGGAGCCGAACTGATGCATTCTGAACGGATCCTTATCCATTCAGAATGCATTGGGGCTGAACTGATCCGTTTTGGACCGTTTGTGAGAGCCCTGAAACGGATCTCACAAACGGAATCCAAAACGCTAGTGTGAAAGTAGCCTTACGAGGCAAAACCTCAAAATGCTGGAAAACTGAGGAATGTAGTCCAATCATCCTGGACTGGAGTTGGTGGAGTTCTGGCAACAGCAACACAGATGTCAAGAAGTTCTCAGAAACAACGGTGACGCCATTAAATATTAAGGAAAGTGACATTTTTTCAGATTTTACATTACATTTTTAAGGTTTTAAAGAAAAATGCTGGAGCTGCTATTTTTCAGAGCAGCCATTCCTTTTCGTTTACTTTCTGTAAAGAATGAACACAAACTGGATACATTTTGTTATTCTTTTGTTTTGCCGTTGACTGTGTGGTATCGCCGGTATATTTGCACTTATGGAAATAAAAGTTATTATACCGTTGTTGCGCTTTGGGTACTTTCAGCCTTCCTTAAACTTTTCCGGTATTGAGTTTCGTCCTAGGGGCTCAATAGCGGAAAAAAACTGATCAGTTTAATCCTAATGCATTCTGAATGGAGAGAAATCTGTTTAGGATGCATCAGTTCAGTCCCTCTAACGTTTTATGGACACATGCCGGAATGCCGGATCCGGCATTAATTACCATTGAAATTACCGCATTGACGGATCCGGTCTTCCAGTCTGCGCATGCACAGACCTTTAAAAATGTGAAAATAATAAATACCGGATCCTTTTTTCCGGATAACACCTGAGAAACAGATCCGGTATTGCAATGCATTTTTCAGACTGATCAGGATCCTGATCAGTCTAACCCTAAGTTCACACCTGAGCGTTTTACAGCGCGTTCGAACACGCTGTAAAACGCTCAACACATGAAAACCAATGCTTTCCTATGGCCCTGGTTCTCACTTGAGCGTTTTACAGAGCGTTTGAACGCGCTGTAAAACGCCCGACGCATAAACAAGTACTTGAGCTTTTTTTGGGGTGTTTGTCGCGCGTTTTGTGATTGACACCACAGTAGTCAATCACAAGAACGCGCGTACGAACGCGCGTTTCCTATTTGCAAAAACGAGCTGAAATACCGCGACAAAAACGCGCGTAAAACGCGCATTTTTAGAACGCTCAGGTCTGAACCCAGGGTAAAAGTGACATGCGTTTGCATACAGTTTGCCTGATCAAGCAATGGAACTGGCTGCCGGAATCAAACAACGCAAGTGTGAAAGTGCCCTTTCTTTCCTTTTTTAAACTGGCTGCTATTTTTTTTTTAACACTATTGTCTGTAGTCAACTAGCCTAAGGGGAGTTCCGTCGTCGGATCTCTACGCCGGAAAACTACTGATCAGGATTATGCCCATGCATTCTGAATGGAGAGAAATCCGTTCAGGATGCATCAGGATGTCTTCCGTTCAGTATGTGAACGTTTTTTGGCCAGAGAAAAATCCATAGCATGCTGCGGATTTTCCTCCAGCTAAAAATTCGGAGGACTTCCCTTAATGCCGGATCCGGAATGAATGCCCATTGAAGTGCATTAATCTGGATCCAGAATTAAGCTAAACGTCGTTTCGGCGCATCGCCGGATACGACGTTTAGCTCTGTGCATGCGCAGCAGTAGTTCCGATCGGGGCCCCAGTGTAAGCTGGGGCTTCGATCGGTTACCATGTCAGCCAGGACGCTACTGAATTCCTGGCTGCATGGTAAGTACTCTGCAGCAGTGTACTTACCTGCACTGCTGCCCCCAGGCACCGCATTGATCTATGCGCCGCGGGGACCTGTGACATCATGAAAGAGCGCCTGGCGGCCGCAGCACAGGTAAGTACACTGCTGCGGAGTACCATGGCAGCCAGGACTTCAGTAGCGACCTGGCTGCCATGGTAACCTGAAAGCATTTTGAAGACAAATGCTTTCAGGCGACTTGCGTTCTGACGGATCCGGCGGGTCTGAAGTGCCTGCCGGATCCTCAGAACTCAAGTGTGAAGACACCCTTAGCCTACATGCACACGAACGTTATTTGGTTCCGCATACAAGACGCATTTTTTGCGGCTCGGGTGCAGACCCATTCATTTCAATTGGGCCGCAAAAAATGCGGACAGCACTCCATGTGCTGTCCGGATCTGTTGCTCTGTTCCGTGGCCGTGCAAAAAAAAAAAATAGCACAGGTCCTATTCTTGTCTGTTTTGCGGACCAGGATAGGTATTGTTACAATATATCCGCAAAAAATAGGAAACCATACGGACGTCATCTGTTTTTTTGGCAGATCTGGAATTTGCAGACTGCAAAACAAAAAACATTCTTATCTTAGGAGGAGTTTTCTCCAAGTGTAGGGAGGGTTAAGGACCAGACAATGCTCCTTGGGAAAGGGTATGCAAAGTAGCTGCCCTCCAGAAGCCGGAAAAGTGTCTGACAGCAGCCACCCTGTAAATCAATGTCTGGACCATCAGAGGAAGGGATTTCAAAAACATCAAAACCAGAATCTCTACGCCATGGCCCTCCCCTGCTCAAGTTAAAGCACATTACAACAGCTTCATCTGGAGCGTTCCTCTAATATCAGCCATTAAGCACTTAACATTTTTGATAATCCTAAATATCTTATGATTTCAGGAAAATTCATTAAATATGAACAGGGACTGAAAGCCTCACAGAGCCTGGCAAGCACACTATGTATGTTTTATGGTAATGTTCACCATATCCTGCGCCATCGCTCACATGCCTCCTGTGTTATGTATCAGGGGTCATAAAAATATATGCCTGTCAAATCAAAGCCCGTGGACGATGGAACGCAGAGCAAAACTGCCAGAGATTTACAGTTCATGTACATTACACGGCCCCAGAGTATCAGACCGAGGAGACTCTACAGCCCAGATATCAGGGTGTGAACGTCCAGATCAATGATAAAGAGTCTGACAGCAGTGGGAATACAGGAGTGTAAGGGGAGTCACAGAGTGCACCCAACAGTGCACACATCCAAAAATAACCGCACTAACTTCCTGCAGCACTGAAACCCCGAGGAGACCGGACGGTGACTACTTATCATCTACCCCTGAATGTCATCTTCACTTACTTACACAAGCCTACATATACTAAAAGATCAATATACCACATCAAAGATAACAGTATTATAGTAGTTATATTCTTGTACATAGGAGCAGTATTATAGTAGTTATATTCTTGTACATAGGAGGCAGTATTATAGTAGTTATATTCTTGTACATAGGAGGCAGTATTATAGTAGTTATATTCTTGTACATAGGAGCAGTATTATAGTAGTTATATTCTTGTACATAGGAGCAGTATTATAGTAGTTATATTCTTGTACATAGGGGCAGTATTATAGTAGTTATATTCTTGTATATGGGAGCAGTATTATAGTAGTTATATTCTTGTACATAGGAGGCAGTATTATAGTAGTTATATTCTTGTACATAGGAGGCAGTATTATAGTAGGTATATTCTTGTACATAGGAGCAGTATTATAGTAGTTATATTCTTGTACATAGGAGCAGTATTATAGTAGTTATATTCTTGTACATAGAAGGCCGTATTATAGTAGTTATATTCTTGTACATAGGAGGCAGTATTATAGTAATTATATTCTTGTACATAGGAGGAAGTATTATAGTAGTTATATTCTTGTACATAGGGGCAGTATTATAGTAGTTATATTCTTGTATATGGGAGCAGTATTATAGTAGTTATATTCTTGTACATAGGATGCAGTATTATAGTAGTTATATTCTTGTACATAGGAGGCAGTATTATAGTAGGTATATTCTTGTACATAGGAGCAGTATTATAGTAGTTATATTCTTGTACATAGGAGCAGTATTATAGTAGTTATATTCTTGTACATAGAAGGCCGTATTATAGTAGTTATATTCTTGTACATAGGAGGCAGTATTATAGTAATTATATTCTTATACATAGGAGCAGTTTTATAGTAGTTATATTCTTGTACATAGGGGCAGTATTATAGTAGTTATATTCTTGTACATAGGAGCAGTATTATAGTAGTTATATTCTTGTACATAGAAGGCAGTATTATAGTAGTTATATTCTTGTACATAGGAGGCAGTATTATAGTAATTATATTCTTGTACATAAGAGGAAGTATTATAGTAGTTATATTCTGGTACATAGGAGGCAGTATTATAGTAGTTATATTCTGGTACATAGGAGGCAGTATTATAGTAGTTATATTCTTGTACATAGGAGGCAGTATTATAGTAGTTATATTCTTGTACATAGGAGCAGTATTATAGTAGTTATATTCTGGTACATAGGAAGCAGTATGTCTGTTCCCATAATGCATGCGCAAGAGAGGCACTCTTTCTAGCTTCTTTGACTAATAGATGAAGGTCCTCTTTTAAGTAATTTTTGGGATATTCAGCCAATCATAGACAACAGATTTTCATCAGATCCCACTAAAATTGTGAGCCAACAATGATGCACAGGACAATATTAAGAAATCATAGACTTAAAAGAGAATTTCTACCTTGGACATTAATGGATTACATAACAAAAATATCTCGGACATGTGGATACTACCTTTGGAACTCACACCTATATGGAGATTGGGGTTCCATGACTCTTGACCCACCCACCTACACATACTGTATTCTGTGTGTATGTCAAAAATGTCCAAGGTGGAAAAAGGTGGGAATAGCTCTTAAATGTGATCACAAGTCATTCTCCACATAGACACTTTCAACGATATCTTGAGAGATGGTCATAGGAGATTCACCACTTCCAAGGGAGAACCCTACACAGATCTATCGAATTCCAAAAAGCATTTACTTGTTGCATACAAATGTACCTTTAACAGCGCATGGCATAAGGGTAAATTAGGATACAATTGTTCTAATTTTACGTGTTTATTTTTGAAGTCAAAATGATTTATATGATCATCTTAATGTGTTTAGGCTTCAAAATGAGTTACAGTCCAAATGTATTTATGTTCGTCCAGCTATTCTAGTCATAAACTGAATAGGGTGCCATCTGGCAGTACTAACCTATGCCGGAAAAATTATCTATAATTGCAGAAATTAATGCTGATGACTTTATGCATTAATCCACTGTCACCCTCTATGAGGCCTGACGATCTACAGTGTCCAATCAGGAACATGAGGGAGTTTGCAGAGCGAGGACTATTGGCTCAAGAGTTGGATGAAAGGTTCCCATCTAAGCCACCAAATGGACTTCACCAGTGCTTTGGAAATAAATTAAATAAAAAACCTCCATCAATGTCGGGTTGGTGGGTTGTTGGAACCTGAACTAAGAATGAAAGGGCTTTTGCCCCTAGTAAAGTCCAGTTGTGCCTTTTGGCTTTGTGTTGCCATATCTAACGGGACAGCTATGGAAATCAAGGGAGTAGGGTCAATGCTCTATTGCAAAGTGAAGATCTCTCTAGCTAGAAAATTATTAAGGCTGCTGCTGTTGGCCCCATCCAGCAAGGACTGGCCATAGAGCCTGCAGGCGGATTTTCCCAATGGGCCGATGACCGGTGCCTTCTCCAGCAGCTGATCCATGGGGATCCGGAGGATATGTCATCAGTTAAAAAATCCTTAAAACCCCATTTACGCTCCCAGTCCATCCCTGGCCCCATAAGAAGCGTCTCAATCCAGGCTTCACCAATTCCTCTTTCTTATGGACTGTTAGAACATGAACCTTCTTCTGTACCATCTGTCCAGAATTATAGGAAAATATTAGCAAACTACCACTAGTCTGTACTTCAAGGAATGGTGGCGGGACGGAAAGCATCTAGGCTCTTCTGACCCTGGATGGTGGGATGCTAAAACATGAAGTGACTACTCCAATGGGCCTATTTTGATCCCTCTGTGCGATGTAGGACCATGGTGCCAGCCTTAAAGGGCTATTTCAGGACTTTTTCTAGTGGTGGCTTGTCATTAAGATAGGTCTACAGTATCAAATTGAAAAAGGTCTGACACCCCATACACCCAACCATCAGCTGTCTTAACACCAAGACTGGAAGTCGGCGTCGTGAAGGGGAAGGAGCTGGTAACCAAAGCATGCTCCCAATGAGGTGAAGTTACAAGCTCTGTCCATGGCACAATGGACAAAGCTGTGTAGTTCTGGCACCACCTTACAACACTGGAGTTACTCTGAAACAGCTGATTGGGAGGGGTACAGGTTATAATGAGGATAGGCCATCAATATTAAAATCCCGGACAACCCCTTTAATTTAACGTGAAATATAATGAACCTGACGTCAATACTTGTCACAATCTAAATCTGGCAACTTTGGCGACACATTGTATAAATTCTGCACCACTTGATGGGAAAACTGTCTGAAAATCAAAATAATTGAGATGACTCTGCTCATCATGTCCCAGTTTATACAGCAAAGCTGGCAAATAAACTGAGGAAAGCCGGAGGTGTCAGCCTATTGTGACTTCTAGTGTGAAATCTGCAAAATTTCAGGATTTATTTCATGAGAATAGTCACGATAAAAAATAAAAAATCTAACATTTTTGGGGAAAAAAAAAAACTGATTTATATAGGATGTCATTTCCTGTCTTACAGGTTGGTTTCCATAGTTATAGAAATGCAATTATCAGCAATAGTTTATGGCATAATAATTACATTAAGGCAAAATATTCTTTTGGAGTAATGACTCTCCATAAAGCAAAAAGCAAGCAGATGTCCGTCCGGAAAACCTGGTTTCTATTACATGTATATTTTCCATAGAAATGTTTCCTTTACTGAGTGCCGACGACCCTATAGAGGCGAAATCCCTGGAATCAGGACACAGTTTGTATTTACCAATATTTTGCTGACATCATGACCTGAGTAGGAAGTCTAATAATGGGTTTTCCAGGACTAGGTAAGACCTCATTAGTGGTAACTTATAGGGTGTGTTCTTACGAGACGACCGAAACACTAAGGAAAAACAACGTCCCCTTTCTGTGATCGGATTTTCTCTGCTTATTGACTGTCATAAATTCAGGGTCTTGTTTTATGTTTTTTGATCCTCTGGGTATTTGACTCCAGATCAATTTTCAGCACAAGAAAGAAATCAAGGACAGAACTGAACGTACTCATATAATTCGGCTTAGCGTAAGCAGAAACAATGCCGGCAAGGCCAAGATTTCAAGGAAAAAAACATTTCCAAAAATGTTCACCTTAAAATGTCGCTGCTGCTGGACTGCAACGGGTTTGATTCCTCCTAAAATGAGGTAAAATTCCAAAAATCTGGACTGATGAGGTTGTAGGTAATAATATTAATAACATTCTAGGCTTCTTTTTTATCTTTCAAAGCCCCGAAAACACTTGAACTCCTCGTCGGTGCTGAGTAGCAGGATTTTAAAACCACTGGGTCGGGATGAAAGGACTGGTGCTAGAGATGAACGAATCGATGCTAAACTAATTGGACTTAATACAAATTTCACAAAAACACTTTGGCCAGTCTCCGGCACATACCCTGTTCCCTGACCCCAAGGGCTTCTGGGCAGGGGAGGGGGTGAAACCCAAACGAACCAAGTGGACCAAAACATCATTCTTGCCAAAGAAAACCAAGCCTGGGTCCTAGAGGATTTTCAAGGAATGGTGGCGGGAGGGAAAGCATCTAGGCTCTTCTAACCCTGGATGGTGGGATGCTAAAACATGAAGATGAATAGATTTGCCATTGCTGATGGCGCCCCATCAAGCCACTGCCTCTGTCTGCCTGACTAACATCATGTTAGCCTACCGTATGGCTGCTGGCGCCACTGCCAAAGCTGCTACTCCCTGCTGCTAATCCCCTACTGCCTCTACCACTACCCCTACACAGCCACCACTACTACTACTCTACCACCCCAACACAGCCACACACATCAACTTACTGCCTTGGCTGTTGTATGCTGGCACTGCTATTGTGGCCACTATTACCCCTACATACCTTTCCCTTTCCACATCCACACTGCACTGCTCCCAATTAAAAAGGAGAATATTTCCAGGGTCATTCAGAAGGAGCCCCTCTTTCTTCAGAAATTAACATGTGTGTGTAAACAGGAGTGGGATCCGCTCCCGTTTAGGCAGAATTTTGGGACGCTTGCTCCCAACCAGCCACTGTCTTTTTCCCATAACACCATGTGTTTAAACACCATCTGCCCTTAATAAGGTACAATTCTTGGAAACTTTGGAATATGAAAAAGCATAACACATGTGACAGCGCAGTGTGTTTTTAACCCCTTAAGTACTGGGCCCCATTTTTGGTTTTGCAGTTTCATTTTTTCCTCCCACCATTCCAATAGCCATAACTTTTTAAATTTGCCATTCATATAGCCATATGAGGGCTTATTTTTGGGGGGATAAGTTGTATTTACTTTAGGGCACCATTTAATTTACCATGTGTGTTATTGGTTTTTCAAGCCAGTTTCGTATATATGTTTTTGATAAATTAGGCCCACAGAGTGATGCTGCACATATCAAATAGTAAGAAATAGGCACTGACAACCACTCTCTGGTAATGAAAATAAGAGGGTGTCATGCTCCTCCTATCTTGTCATGGGATCTTGTTCACCACTGCCTGCAATAATGGTTGGCATAGTGCTATAGCAATGCCCAGCATGATAAAAGTATTATGCATCACTGGGTTTGTTAAAGGGAATCTGTCAGCTTCGAAACTACTGTAGAGTTAGGGTCCATTAACACGATCGCATAATGGGTCCGCAAAACTGCGGAGCGGGTGCCGACTCAATCATTTTCAATGGGCCGCAAAAGACGCAGACAGCACACCGTGTGCTGTCCGCATCCGCACTTCCGTTACGCCTCCCCGTAAAAAATAGTAGCCATGGAGAAGAAAAGGTATTTCTATTATAGTGCCGGCCATGTGCTGTCCCCATGTCCCCATTCATTTAAATGTGTGTGTTCAGACATTAGTGTTTTAGCATGGTCTGTGGGTCTGTTTTTTTAGCCCGGATGCATGCTACATTCTGTCCGTGTTGCATCCGTGTTTCACGGATCATTAGGAAGAGATGGTTTGAGAATTATTTTTCAGCTGTTCAGTGTCACTGAAACATCGGATGGAACACGGGTAGCAAAAAAAGGACACACGGACCCAACATGGATCCTTCACGAACAGCTTCACGGATGCATCACTGAGCACCTGCTCACAGATTTGATCACGGACATAGACATGTGAATGAGGCTTTATTTGGTCAGTTATTTCCATCAGTGATTGTGAGCCAAAACCAGGTATGAGTCAAAACACAGAACAGGTGCAGATCTTTCCCTTATACCGTTCCATTCAATGCGTACTTGGCAGCTGAAGGAATCTGTGTTGGTCCCATGGTCATATGTGCCCGCATTGCTGAGAAACATTATGTTTTTATATCTGCAAATGAGCCTCTAGGAGCAACGGGGGCGCTGCAGTTACTCCTAGAGGGTCTGCTCTTTTTGCAACTACCGCACCCTCTAGACAAGACCAGACAGTGTAAACGTCATCACGCCTGACCCTGACTTCTCCTAAAGTCAAAGTGCAGAGGTCGCAGCAGTTGCAGAGAGCAGAGTCTCTAGGTGTAATGGTAACGCCCCCGTTGCTCCTAGAGGCTCATTTGCATTTATTAAACCTATTTTTTTCAGCAATGTGGGCACATATGACCATGGGACAAAAGCAGATGCCTTCAGCTGCCAAGCGCACATGGAACAGGCCAGCCAGTGTTATAGTGCAGTGGCCGGTTTGGGGTGGCCCCAACACGACGCTGGGTCCCATGGACACCGTCAAGGTGTTACCACATGTTGCTGCTCTCCAGAAGGCACCCCAATGGTAAATAAGTCCAGAGAGTCAGGGTATGCAGTAAACCAGTGTGCTTCTTTACTGGAGGAACTCAGGTACTAAACAATACAGGCGAGGCATAGGGCCGGCTTCTGTAGACTGCTCCCTGGCAGAAGAAGGGTTTGATGCTGAGGAAAGACCTGAGCTAGCTGTCCCTCTCTCTCTCAGAAGGCTGGCATCCTGGTAAAGGGCCCGTGGTCTGTAGCTTAGTAGTCCGGGTGGCTCTTTGGTCACAGGGCTAGTGACTCATGGTCTGTGGCTCAGCGTCCCCATCTCAGTGTCTTCTTCTGGTCACTCATACACTCTAGCATGAGTCGCCCCTCCAAGCACTGGTCCCTAACTCCTAACTGCAGAACACTAGGGGCTTTCTGGGGGGAAGGGGGATGTGGAGAAACACAGCGAAAACAGATAGATTGTTTTAGCTCCCGTCTGGTATAGACTTACATTAAAGCTTCACTGATACTTAATGGCAATGACACAGCAGGCTTTCCAGACAAAAACACGTTTCCAGATATAACAACATGGCTAAAGCCAGACATTTAAAAGGTCAGACTGTCTACTTTTGGTGGTACACAAGTCTAGGTTTTTCCCTCCAAAACATGGTCTTCTTTAAACCCTATGGCAGCTGTGGAAAATTACCAGCTTCTCAATCAAAGTCCTAACAGTCTCTTAGTATTCATTAACCCTTTCCACAGTGCCATGGAAATACAGTGATAATGAACAGGATATATATCACAACATAGATATATATATATATATAAAATGCAGTAAGGCCTCTTTTACACTTGCGTTCTGAGGATCCGGCGGGCACTTCCGTCCCGCCGGATCCGTCAGAATGCAAGTGGACTGACAGCATTTGAAGACTGATCAGTATCCTGATCAGTCTTCAGTATGCTTTCACTGTTACCATGGCAGCCAGGACGCTACTGGAGTCCTGGCTGCCATGGTACTCAGCAGCAGTGTACTTACCTGCGCTGCGGCGGCCGGGCGCTCCTTAATGACGTCACAGGTCCGGGCGGCGCATAGATCAATGCGCCGCCCGGACCTGTGATGTCATAATGGAGTGCCCGGCGCCGCAGCGCAGGTAAGTACACTGCTGGGTTGTACTACCATGGCAGCCAGGACTCCAGTAGCGTCCTGGCTGCCATGGTAACCGATCGGAGCCCCAGCTTACACTGGGGCCCCGATCGGAACGGCTGCTGCGCATGCGCAGCGCTAAACGTCGGATCCGGCAATGCGCCGAATCGACGTTTAGCTTAATGCCGGATCCGGAATAATGCTCTTCAATGGGCATTCATTCCAGATCCGGCATTGTGGCATGTCTTCCGGCTTTTTGGACGGAGACAAATCCGCAGCATGCTACGCTTTTGTCAACGTCCAAAAAACGTTCACATACTGAACGGAAGACGTCCTGATGCATCCTGAACGGATTTCTCTCCATTCAGGATGCATGAGGATAATCCTGATCAGTATCTTTCCGTCCTAGAGCCCCGAGGACGGAACTCTAGGACGGAAAAGAAACAACGCAAGTGTGAAAGAGGCCTAACACAGTAATAAACAGTAAAAGATAACCCTTTTAAGAGAAATAAAGTAATAAGTTTTAACTTTGCATAGGGGATATAGGCAAATGTCCACAAATGTCCAAATGTCCAAGTACTCCCTGCTCCAGGACACTACAATAGGTATTTCATATGTGCCTGCATTTCTCAGCAGGACTGCCTGCAGTGTTCTCCCATCAGCCTGCTGGTTACTGTTAGTACACCACTGACAGCATAATACTCTGCACTGCATAGGCAATACAGGGAATTATAGAAGCAATAAAAACCTCACCTGTTAAAGTCCCTTTGCATGGCAAGTAAATATTAATTACGTTCAAAAAAGTTTTAATAAATAAAAAAAAATTAAGTAAGAAAAATACACTTTTTTATTTAAAAAAAAGCTTTTCAATGAAAAAAAAATGCAAAATCAAAACTCCCTTCACATATTCCGTATTGCCACATCCGTCAAGACCCGCGCTACACAATTATTTGTCATATGTTCCCAAACAGTGAGCATTGTAAAAATAAAGCAGTAATTGCTGATTTTTGCTTTTTTGCCACCAAAAAAAAAACAAAATAAAAAGCGATTAAAAAGTGTTATGTACCAGTGAAAACTCAAAATGCAAAAATCAAGCCCTCGCACAGCTCTGTGTAATGAAATTTTTTAAAAGTTATAGGGCTTGCGATGCGATTTGTGTGCGAAAGTAGTAAAATGTTTAAAAAAACACTATTTTTTTGGTATCGCTATACTGATGAAGAGAATAACGTTATCATGTTATTTATCCCATAAAATAAAAGCTGTTTTCCCCGCAAAAAGTTAATAAAAGTTAATTAGGAAGTTATAAGAACCCCAAAATGGTGCCATCAAAAGCAACTTGTCCTGCAAAAAATAAGCCCTCATACGGCTACATTGATGGAAAAATAAAAGTTTAAACCCTTTGGGGGGGGGGGAGAAAAAAAAATTGCTATGGCCCAAAACAGGCGACTAAAGGGTTAAATAAAGGGTTAAAGCAGACACAATGCCTTGTAGGACTAGCTGAGCTGAACTTACTAGGAGATCCATTGTTTCAAATACCTTTAATCCATATGCAAATAATCGGTTAGGTGCACCAAGGGCGGGCCAAAGCCACTCACTCAGAGCACCCTCGCTCCTCCTCCTTCCTCTGTCAGCCACCATTTATTGACAGGACTAAGTAATATGACTATGCATGAAACTGATCCTGTCAATCAAGAAAAAGAGGGAGAAGGGAATGTTTCCCTCACTCCTCCACCTCATTATCCTGATTCCTCCACGAGGATCCTCAGCTTACACAACATTTTAAAAAGAAACTCTCTGGAAATACTAAAGCATCAAGAGAAGACTGAAAGGGTTACTGACAAGTCCTTCTGTCCTGGGGGCAGATGGTGAATATTTCATGTGGGAGCATCAAACTCCGGTGTTAGTCCGCCCACTTCTAGGATATCCATCAACAACCAAATGTCCACGGTTTACAAAGAGATAACATCTATATAGAGAAGAGTCAGCAGAATAGTGAGTGCAGCTCTGGAGTATAATACAGGATGTAACTCAGGATCAGTACAGGATAAGTAATGGATGTACACAGTGACTGCACCAGCAGAATAGTGAGTGCAGCTCTGGAGTATAATACAGGATGTAATTCAGGATCAGTACAGGATAAGTAATGTAATGTATGTACACAGTGACTCCACCAGCAGAATAGTGAGCGCAGCTCTGGAGGATAATACAGGATGTAACTCAGGATCAGTACAGGATAACTAATGTATGTACACAGTGACTCCACCAGCAGAATAGTGAGTGCAGCTCTGGAGTATAATACAGGATGTAACTCAGGATCAGTACAGGATAAGTAATGTATGTACACAGTGACTCCATCAGCAGAATAGTGAGTGCAGCTCTGGAGTATAATACAGGATGTAACTCAGGATCAGTACAGGATAAGTAATGTATGTACACAGTGACTGCACCAGCAGAATAGTGAGTGCAGCTCTGGAGTATAATACAGGATGTAACTCAGGATCAGTACAGGATAAGTAATGTATGTACACAGTGACTGCACCAGCAGAATAGTGAGTGCAGCTCTGGAATATAATACAGGATGTAACTCAGGATCAGTACAGGATAAGTAATGTAATGGATGTACACAGTGACTGCACCAGCAGAATAGTGAGTGCCGCTCTGGAGTATAATACAGGATGTAATTCAGGATCAGTACAGGATAAGTAATATGTATGTACACAGTGACTCCACCAGCAGAATAGTGAGCGCAGCTCTGGAGGATAATACAGGATGTAACTCAGGATCAGTACAGGATAACTAATGTATGTACACAGTGACTCCACCAGCAGAATAGTGAGTGCAGCTCTGGAGTATAATACAGGATGTAACTCAGGATCAGTACAGGATAAGTAATGTATGTACACAGTGACTCCACCAGCAGAATAGTGAGTGCAGCTCTGGAGTATAATACAGGATGTAACTCAGGATCAGTACAGGATAAGTAATGTAATGTATGTACACAGTGACTGCACCAGCAGAATAGTGAGTGCAGCTCTGGAGTAAAATACAGGATGTAACTCAGGATCAGTACAGGATAAGTAATGTATGTACACAGTGACTGCACCAGCAGAATAGTGAGTGCAGCTCTGGAATATAATACAGGATGTAACTCAGGATCAGTACAGGATAAGTAATGTATGTACACAGTGACTGCACCAGCAGAATAGTGAGTGCAGCTCTGGAGTATAATGCAGGATGTAACTCAGGATCAGTACAGGATAAGTAATGTATGTACACAGTGACTGCACCAGCCGAATAGTGAGTGCAGCTCTGGAGTATAATACAGGATGTAACTCAGGATCAGTACAGGATAAGTAATGTAATGTCTGTACACAGTGACTCCACCAGCAGAATAGTGAGTGCAGCTCTGGAGTATAATACAGGATGTAACTCAGGATCAGTACAGGATAAGTAATCTATGTACACAGTGACTGCACCAGCAGAATAGTGAGTGCAGCTCTGGAATATAATACAGACTGTAACTCAGGATCAGTACAGGATAAGTAATGTATGTACACAGTGACTGCACCAGCAGAATAGTGAGTGCAGCTCTGGAGTATAATACCGGATGTAACTCAGGATCCATACAGGATAAGTAATGTATGTACACAGTGACTGCACCAGCAGAATAGTGAGTGCAGCTCTGGAGTATAATACAGGATGTAACTCAGGATCAGTACAGGATAAGTAATGTATGTACACAGTGACTGCACCAGCAGAATAGTGAGTGCAGCTCTGGAGTATAATACAGGATGTAACTCAGGATCAGTACAGGATAACTAATGTAATGTATGTACACAGTGACTGCACCAGCAGAATAGTGAGTGCAGCTCTGGAGTATAATACAGGATGTAACTCAGGATCAGTAAAGGATAACTAATGTAATGTATGTACACAGTGACTCCACAAGCAGAATAGTGAGGCAGCTCTGGAGTATAATACAGGATGTAACTCAGGATCAGTACAGGATAAGTAATATAATGTATGTACACAGTGACTCCACCAGCAGAATAGTGAGTGCATCTCTGGAGTATAATACAGGATGTAACTCAGGATCAGTACAGGATAAGTAATGTATGTACACAGTGACTGCACCAGCCGAATAGTGAGTGCAGCTCTGGAGTATAATACAGGATGTAACTCAGGATCAGTAAAGGATAACTAATGTAATGTATGTACACAGTGACTCCACAAGCAGAATAGTGAGGCAGCTCTGGAGTATAATACAGGATGTAACTCAGGATCAGTAAAGGATAACTAATGTAATGTATGTACACAGTGACTCCACAAGCAGAATATTGAGTGCAGCTCTGGAGTATAATACAGGATGTAACTCAGGATCAGTACAGGATAAATAATGTAATGTATGTACACATAGTGACTGCACCAGCAGAATAGTGAGTGCAGCTCTGGAGTATAATACAGGATGTAACTCAGGATCAGTACAGGATAAGTAATGTAACGTATGTACACAGTAATTGCACCAGCAGAATAGTGAGTGCAGCTCTGGAGTATAATACAGGATGTAACTCAGGATCAGTACAGGATAACTAATGTAATGTATGCACACGGTGACTGCACCAGCAGAATAGTGAGTGCAGCTCTGGAGTATAATACAGAATGTAACTCAGGATCAGTACAGGATAAGTAATGTATGTACACAGTGATTTCACCAGCAGAATAGTGAGTGCAGCTCTGGAGTATAATACAGGATGTAACTCAGGATCAGTACAGGATAACTAATGTAATGTATGTACACGGTGACTGCACCAGCAGAATAGTGAGTGCAGCTCTGGAGTATAATACAGAATGTAACTCAGGATCAGTACAGGATAAGTAATGTATGTACACAGTGACTCCACCAGCAGAATAGTGAGTGCAGCTCTGGAGTATAATACAAGATGTAACTCGGGATCAGTACATGATAAGTAATGTAATGTATGTACACAGTGACTCCACCAGCAGAATAGTGAGTGCAGCTCTGGAGTATAATACAGGATGTAACTCAGGATCAGTACAGGATAAGTAATGTATGTACACAGTGACTGCACCAGCAGAATAGTGAGTGCAGCTCTGGAGTATAATACAGGATGTAACTCAGGATCAGTACAGGATAAGTAATGTATGTACACAGTGACTGCACCAGCAGAATAGTGAGTGCAGCTCTGGAGTATAATACAGGATGCAACTCAGGATCAGTACAGGATAAGTAATGTATGTACACAGTGACTCCACCAGCAGAATAGTGAGTGCAGCTCTGGAGTATAATACAGGATGTAACTCAGGATCAGTACAGGATAAGTAATGTATGTACACAGTGACTGCACCAGCAGAATAGTGAGTGCAGCTCTGGAGTATAATACAGGATGCAACTCAGGATCAGTACAGGATAAGTAATGTATGTACACAGTGACTCCACCAGCAGAATAGTGAGTGCAGCTCTGGAGTATAATACAGGATGTAACTCAGGATCAGTACAGGATAAGTAATGTATGTACACAGTGACTGCACCAGCAGAATAGTGAGTGCAGCTCTGGAGTATAATACAGGATGTAACTCAGGATTAGTACAGGATTAGTAATGTATGTACACAGTGACTGCACCAGCAGAATAGTGAGTGCAGCTCTGGAGTATAATACAGGATGTAACTCAGGATCAGTACAGGATAAGTAATGTATGTACACAGTGACTGCACCAGCAGAATAGTGAGTGCAGCTCTGGAATATAATACAGGATGTAACTCAGGATCAGTACAGGATAAGTAATGTATGTACACAGTGACTGCACCAGCAGAATAGTGAGTGCAGCTCTGGAGTATAATACAGGATGTAACTCAGGATCAGTACAGGATAAGTAATGTATGTACACAGTGACTGCACCAGCAGAATAGTGAGTGCAGCTCTGGAATATAATACAGGATGCAATTTAGGATTAGTTCAAGTTAGGAAATATATTGTATTTATAAAGTTTTATGTAGTAGTATGTAGATTATTAGAAATATAATCTGTAAAACTGTAAAATGTTGGTGGACACACCACACAAGCGCCGGAGACAAACACATTGTTATTGAAGGTGGGGGATTATTATTGTAAACTGTTCGGTAAAAATCCCTCACTCAGTAATTAACTCTGTCTATTGAAGTGTTACCTATGACGTTCTCATGTAAATAGAATTTGTGACTTTTGTAACCCATCGGGACAAGGTCTCATGTCCTCCCCCTCTGTACAATGAATGGTCGCTTACAACATAAATCTATAGACTAAGTGATTCTGATTCACTTTCAATAAAATCCCCTTTCCCAAAAGTCCAGAAATGTTTCCTTTCTATTCCGTACAGACCCCACGGATGCCGTCGTGAGTCACCCCGTGCCGTGAATCTAGAGTTTTCAACAGTTGGTAAGAACCTTTCATTATCATAATATGTAGACACAAATCATGCGCGGGATAATGTCAGACACCATAAAAATTCCATCTCTACCTTGAGTCACACACAAAACAGTTTTTATAGAACCAGGGATAAGTTGTTACGTCTGTCAGATCCAATTTTTTTGCAATCCCACTCAATTAAATGTACTTTACATCAATTTAGGAAGGCTATTGACCAAAATTATGTATTTTCAACTCGTGTTTGGGGTTGAAGGACGGGGTCAGATAAAAACCAGGCATAAAAAAAGCTGAATTTTTGTGAGATCAGGAACCATGGCAATATGGCACCCGTGATTGTTTTCAGCTTTTCAGACAGATTCTTTTGGTTTCTTTCAATGCAAGTTTAAAAAAAAAGACAAAAACTATCATTTACTTGGGAAATATTCTTAAAATATCCTCATAAAGTTTTGCGAACTTTTAAATAGCACAAATTTGTGGAGTTTTCATTGATTTTGCTTTTTGAATTTTTTTGTAATTTTGTAATTTTTATTTTATGTCAGAGAACTCAAAAAGTTTTTGTGTTGCCCCGTTCAATTCTTTCAGAGAAGATATGTATGACAATAAAATCATGGGTGCCAGTCACAGTCTATACATTCAACATGAAGACTGTGAAGTGGCCCAATGAGGTAACACCATGTAAACTTGTAAGTCCTCCACTTCCCTCTCACTCTATGGTCACTCGTGACCACTACGGCTCCTACCAACTGTAAGCTGCCCTATCTGTAGGGAACTACCACAGCTTGCCAATATTGCCGGTGCCTTTGAGGTCTTATGTTTCCTTCCTATCATGAGAGGTCCTCTATCAAAGTTCAGAAGTTGGCCTGGAATAAATGGTTGGTTGCCTAGAGTGGCATTGGCAGTTCAGTACCAGGGTTGTAGCCAGGCTTTCCTTTACTTGTCGAAAAGGTTCAGTTCACTGCCATCACCCTGTATTTAAAGGCCGTATTTTTCACCCTAAAAGACGCACTTCTTTTCCCCCCAAAGTAACCAGTGCACAGTGTGAAGTAGGGTTGTTTCGGGTATCAAACTTTCGATACCCAATCGATACTTTTCTCTGGTATCGCACTCGATACTGCACAGCCCAGTATAGGAGAGCGTGGCTGCGCTGCTCTCAGCGCGGCCATGTTCTCCTCGGCAGCACAGGGAGAAGGAGGCAGCCTCTCCCTCCCCCTGTGCTGCCGCTGCAACCAATAGAGGGAGAGGGGGGCGGAGCGGGGCGGGAGGAGGGGCGGGCGCACTGGCCATCAATGCAGAGTACCGTTTCTTATATAAATGCAGGCAGAAGGCACAGGCTGCCGGCACCTGCCTGTGACCGAGCGCTGCGATCAGAGGCTATTAACCCCTCAGGTGCCGCACCTGAGGGGTTAATAACCTCTGATCGCAGCGGCTCGATCTGAGCAGTGCTGCAGCCTGTGCCTTCTGCCTGCATTATATATGAACGTGATTACTCTGGCCAGTGCTCCGCCCCCTCACTAGTATTACAACATTGGTGGGCAGTGTGCCCCCCTCCCCCTCCCTCTCCCTAGTATTAAAACATTGGTGGGCAGTGTGCCCCCTGCCCCCCTTCCCCCAGTAATAAAATCATTGGTGGCAGTGGCCACAGGGTCCCCTCACCTCCTCCTCATTGGTGGCAGTGGCAGTGATCGGAGCCCCAGCAGTGTAATGCTGGGGCTCCGATCGATTACCATGGTAACCAGGACGCTTCTGAAGTCCTGGCTGCCTTAGTCTGCTCCCTGCTGCTGTGTGCACAGAGCACAGGACAGCAGGGACAGTGTGAGGTCCTATTCACCCTGATAGAGCTGTATCAGGGTGAATAGGATGAAAAGATCCCAGGTTCTAGCCCCTAAGGGGGAAAATAGTCAATAAATAAACTGTAAAAAAAAAAAAAGTTAAAGTACACCAAAATATTAATTATAAATCACCCCCTTTCCCAATTTTACATATAAAATATATAAACAATACATAAATAAAATATTACATATCGCCGCGTCTCAAAAGTCCAAACTATTAAAAAATCAATTTTATGCGGTGAACGCCGTAAAAGAAAAAAAAAGAAAAAGAAAAAATGCACGATTCGCCATTTTCTTTTAGTCGCCTTGTCCCCACAAAAAAGTAGGATAGGACTGTTGTATTATGAGCCGGCGGTTTCATAAAATGTGGAATGCACGCGGATTTTTTTGGCGTTTTTATTTTTTTCGCGTGGTATCGAATGGTATCGAGTATCGCAATACTTTTTTATGGTATCGATACCGAATCAAAATTTTGGTACCGAAACAACTCTAGTGTGAAGACGTCAACACGCTCTGTAACCTCATGTTATGTGACATCAGGTCATAGCATAGCGCTGCAGGAAAACCAGGAAAAACGGCGGAACTCAGGAGCAGCGACAGCGTCCGGAACAGAAGAGGTAAGATGACTCTTTTTTTATCTGGTTATGGTCTGATTAACATGGGGGTCTTATTAACATTGGGGGTCTGATCTGAGTTCTGATTGAGGATATGATCTGTTGTCTGATTGGAGGTCCTATTAACATTGGGGGTCTGATCTGAGGTCTAATCGAGGATCTGATCTGTTGTCTGATTGGGGGTCTTATTAACATTGGGGGTCTGATCTGAGCTGTTGTCTTATTGGGGGTCTTATTAACATTGGGGGTCTGATCTGAGGTCTGATTGAGGATCTGATCTGTTGTCTGATTGGGGGTCTTATTAACATTGTGGGTCTGATCTGAGGTCCTATTAACATTGAGGGGCTTTTCTGAGGTCTGATTAAGACTCTGAGCTGAGGTATGATTAACATTGGGGGTCTGATTGAGGATCTGATCTGTTGTCTGATTGGGGGTCTTATTAACATTGGGGGTCTGATCTGAGGTCTGATTGAGGATCTGATCTGTTGTCTGATTGGGGGTCTTATTAACATTGGGGGTCTGATCTGAGGTCCTATTAACATTGAGTGGCTTTTCTGAGGTCTGATTAAGACTCTGAGCTGAGGTATGATTAACATTGGGGGTCTGAGTTGAGGTCTGATGCAAAATATTTTTTTTCTTCTTTTCCTCCTCTAAAACCTACGTGCATCTTATGGATAGGTGCATCTTATTATGCAAAAATATGGTGCCCTTGCCCAGACAAAGTCGCATGTTGACACCCCACCTGCCAACCAGAACTTGGGGAATATGCCAGTTTGACCACGCCAGGTTTGACAGTGGGTTTATTCATAGTCTTATTATAGATGTTACTGCATTACATAGATGACTCCAATATCTCTATCTCCAACATGGGCATGGTCACTTCATGTCGGTTTTTCCAAAGTGGTCGAAGATGTAATGAGTGAATTGTACATTTTGTGTCACCGTCTTGCGCCACTATTTTCATCATTAACTTTCACTCCAGACACCCCTAGCAAACAACTGATTTTGCCAGGGTTCACTTCAGCCAGCTAAGCATCTTTTCCTTGCAGTGGTCACCACAGGAGAAATGTGGTATTACATGGCAGCCAGGTAGATGAATCGCTGTCCATGCAATAGATGGATGGCTCTGGACCTCCAGACAGTCTCTTTAAGAGTGACTCTCAGTTCAGGCTGATAAAAGAGGATCCCAAGAAGGGGCTGCCCATTTGAAAGTCTATTTGCAGATATGGACAGAGGTTGTCCTAATGAGACAACACCGTTCATTTGTGTCCGTAGGGGACACCATAAAATAAAAATGTTCTTCTTGAGGAACCTCCATATCTGGCCAACGTCTACTGTTAAATTGAGAGCAATTGTTGTAGGTCCCTTCTGTGTATCCAACCCAGGTTCAGAAACAGTGTCCCAACGTATTGACAGCCAAAATGTACAGGAGCGTTGGGAAACTGTAAATTGTGGTGTCTAACTATGACAATTACAGTGTCTAATAATTTTTACTTGTGTTTCAAGGCCAACTCACCGATCTTGTGTCCCATGAGATCCTAACTTTTCATTCTTTAGACAAAAATCCGGAGAGCTTTGAAGATATATAAGTTCGCTTTCCCGTACCGGTCGAATATCCAGGTCCTTTGGCACCAGCTGTTTCCGCGTCCCCATTGGTCGGTGAACTACCTTTGTTGCTGATAGATATTTAGTTTTAAGATCCAAGGCGATCTCTCGAAGTTCCAGCAAACCTTTCCAACAGGTCTTAATAGAGCAGGAACCTGAGACTCCATGGCATTTACATTTCAGCTCCAAAGACGATTTCAACACCTGAAAACAGAAATGTTCTTGAGTAACACAACAAAAATGTATGAAGACACAAGTATACTAATACTTACTGTACACACCTGACACAAAGAGGCAGATACACAACAGAGCGATGACATGGTGGGACTATCTAGCTCTATGATCCAAAATAGCTCACCCACCACCAACATCCCAACATAAAAGTGCCCATTCACTTAACAACAGCCAAATTGGCCATCTTCCAGTATCCCCGGGAATATATAACATGGAAAAGTGGAATTTTTTACTTGACAGTAGTGGACAACCCAATAATTTAGATATTTATGGGTTTCTTCCATTTTTAGAGGGAAATTCTCTATAAGATTCAACATATATTATCTCATCAACATCTTGTAGTAGTATCAACTCACCTGCCTCCCCACTTCGCTGTTGTGGAGGTGCATTAGTTTATTGGCTTGAGATCCTGACTTCTTCATCTTCATTGGGGCATCGGAGAACTTAGAGCCCATCATAAGACCATAGTTGACGTTGTCAGCACATCCTCCCCAACGAGAACCTTGGTCCAATGTCTCCCCGGGTATAGGTCCACAAGAACAACCTGGTAGGTCCCCAAGAGTGCAAGCCCTAGCAATCGTATGGCTTATGGTGGCAGCAGACAGAGCGTACACAAAAGCGGACTCTCTTGTCCCTGAAAAACAAAAACATGCTCTTCTTATTCTCCTCTTAATTGTATAATTCTTGGATATGTCAAACAGACCAGCAGTGATTCTGCTGATATGACCAATGGAATGGACTTTCTTCAATATTCTGCTGAAGCTATCTCAATATTTACCAAAAACTGGATGAGATTTTTTACATTTGGTTGATGGGAACTTAAAAGGAATCTGTCAGCAGTTATGGCCATGTTAGATGGATCTACTAGGCAGGGGCTGAGGAGAGCAGGACAAATGGAGATTGTTTCATGAGGAATAATGAGAATATGATGTTTTATGCTGCTGGATTCTGCTCCTTAAGTGCACTTCTGTAGCATGCAACCCTGAGGCCACTACATCGGTCAGAAAACATATGTTTGTATTACACTCCCCGACCCCTAGCTAGTGTTGTTAGCAGTTTAGCATGACCAAAACTGCTGACAGATTCCCTTTAAGCTGGCCATTAACATGAGATAGAGGTTAGTCAAAAGCTACTTGTCACAATTTCACAAAAGGAGAATAAGACACTTCCAGACTCTGCCACTTCACAGCCACAGGAACAAAGGACCAGGCATGGTGAAATGCAAAGTGCTTTATCTCTCAGATCTTGGGGAGAGCCTTAAGCTCCCCAAAAACATAAGATGGCCAGCCAATCCTACTTAAATTAGTGGGTTCAGACCACTGCACGGATACCTTAAAGTGGACTTGTACTTTCGTTAAAATTTTGATGTTGTAGAGACATATGAAAAGTTTTGATCGGTGGGGTCTAAGCACTGAGACCCACATCGATCTGTAGAACAGGGGGAGGAAAGTGTGCGCATTGCGAACTCTCTCTCCTCGCTAAGAAAGAGTGCGCTAAATGCATGCTTCTCTCCCTTCATTATAGAACTCTATGGAGGTCTCTGTGCTCAGACCCCCACCGATCTAAACTTTTCATATGTCCCTATAACATATCAAAAGGTTAATGAAAGTACAGTGCCACTTTAGAGGGTTTTTCCCATTTTAAGATTTGTGGCATATCGTTAGGATATGCCACAAATGTCAGGTTGGTGCAGGTCCCACCTCTGGGACCCACTCTCATGTCCAGAACGGGGCCCCAAACTTAGCCGTTTTCGCGAGTCACCTAGCACTGAATGGAGAGGAAGCTGCCCATACGCTGTGCATAATTCTTGAAATAGGAATGGGTTCTAGAGGTGGGACCCGCACCTATCTGACATCTGTGGTATTTCCTAGCGAAATGCCACAAATCTTGAGATGGGAAACCCTCTTTAAAGTCTAGAGGCAACATGGCCAACTCATTATTTAGCCAGGCACGAATTTGATTTTCAATTATTTTTTTTAAATTAAATTTGGTAAAACAAATCTGATGAATAAATTAAAAATGGAGACATTTCACCAACTTTCAAATTATGAGTTGTGTTTTCACATGTACTCAACTCCAAGGAATATCTCAAAACCAACATTGCTTCAGTCACGTAAATAAACCACTTCACGACCCAACGATAACTTAATTACAATTAATGGACACCAAAAATGCGGAAGAGAACATCAACCATGTTATTTTATTGGTCATTTTCATCGTCTGCAATTACCAGGAACTCGAAGATTATTAACGCTGCTCCACAAAAATGAGGTGCCGATTATTTCTGTACTCGGCTTTGGAAAGTTGTCATTTCCTGGATGTGTTTAGCTTCTGTAAACCACATAATGAAAAAGAATAACACAATCCTCGTAGTCACAGGGTTGACTCCTTAATACTAATGAAGAGCAGCTTTCTCACACCAAGAAGTGGTTCACCCAACCCTTGATGAAGCTCCATGCCCCATGACTTTTAGATGGCTAATGTTACAAAGGGAAGGGGGCAATTTTTGCAAATTTCCTGAGGAATGATGAGAATAAAATTTGAAAAAGGAACTTTTCTCCTTACAGAGAGAAGAAGAGAAGAGAGCTTTCCTCTGATTTCCCAGCCATCAAAAGTACTTTTGATTTGGGTAAAATCGATTCGTACCTGAATTGAATTTCTTTGTCGACTTGAACAAATCAGAAAGGAAACAAATTTTAAGAAATCCGTTCGTCCTTACGGCAAAAGTTAAAAATTAAAAACCACTATTTAAAACTCTAAAAAAGTTGCAAATGTAAAAATATAAATGTTTGTAAATTTTAACAATTTGAAAAAAATTGTAAATGGAAAAAATATGTAATGGTAGAATTTCAGGAGGAAACCTATTGTAATAAGTTTGACGGATCTTTCACGACTCATCTATTCTAGAGACATTTTGGAATAAGCTGACGCAGCAGATTCCAGCACATTCTCAGCAGTTTTTGGAAACTGCGGACAAGTTGGTTGCCGTCAAACCCCATGCACTGCAGAATTGTTTAAATGTCTGAACGATAAGAAAGAAGAATTCTGAAGATAACCTGTTTGACTTCTGGCATTTTTTAAAGAAATTTTTCTTGCTTCGACCAATATTTTTAATATGTAAGCCCACCATGCATGGTGCAAACATTAAATCTCCCACAATGCACCACAAAATGCCCCGCAGAGACTTTGAATCAGCAGGAGGCAACAGTGAGGTGTTGGTGCTCCAATCAATTAAGAGAAAACTAGCAGAACTCAGCATGTAGCTCTGGATATGAATGAAATACAAGCCGTTATACCAGACACTCCACTAGCAGATAACTTACGTAGTGTCCAGCAGCTGTGACACTACAACGTCCAGCATGACCTGACAGCCAAAGCCCGGTGTGCCGAAGGACAGCACCAAATCTGGGCCATGATACAAAACACGGACTGTCCCGTAATATGGGTATATTAACTGGGAGTCTATGAGAAGTGACTCCTATATCCAGTGTCTGGACGCCGGAGGAATCCTCACACTCTTGTCCATGTGCCACCTCTCTCATCTACATGACCCATTGCCCCCAACTGTGAGAGTCATTTGACTGAAGTCCAGGGCTTTAATAGTTTGGCTTCCTTTCTGAGACATTCACCGAGCCGACTCCACCTGAAGAATGTCACACTGATCTCCACAACACGCTACAGACATATGGTCACTGCTTTTAACCATCTCCAAGCTACAACCAAACATATCTGTAAATAGATAGATAGATAGATAGATAGATAGATAGATAGATAGATGCAGTATTATAGTAGTTATATTCTTGTACATAGGAGCAGTATTATAGTAGTTATATTCTTGTACATAGGAACAGTATTATAGTAGTTATATTCTTGTACATAGGAGGCAGTATTATAGTAGTTATATACTTGTACATAGGAGGCAGTATTATAGTAGTTATATTCTTGTACATAGGAGCAGTATTATAGTAGTTATATTCTTCTACATAGGAGCAGTATAATAGTAGTTATGTTCTTGTATATAGGAGCAGTATTATACTAGTTATATTCTTGTACATAGGAGGCAGTATTATAGGAGTTATATTCTTGTACATAGGGGCAGTATTATAGCAGTTATATTCTTGTACATAGGAGCAGTATTATACTAGTTATATTCTTGTACATAGGAGGCAGTATTATAGGAGTTATATTCTTGTACATAGGAGGCAGTATTATAGTAGTTATATTCTTGTACATAGGAGCAGTATTATAGTAGTTATATTCTTGTACATAGGAGCAGTATTATAGTAGTTATATTCTTGTACATAGGAGCAGTATTATAGTATTTATATTCTTGTACATAGGAGCAGTATTAGAGTAGTTATATTCTTGTACATAGGAGGCAGTATTATAGTAGTTATATTCTTGTACATAGGAGGCAGTATTATAGTAGTTATATTCTTGTACATAGGAGGCAGTATTATAGTAGTTATATTCTTCTACATAGGAGCAGTATTATAGTAGTTATATTCTTGTACATAGGAGCAGTATTATAGTAGTTATATTCTTGTACATAGGAGCAGTATTATAGTAGTTATATTCTTGTACATAGGAGCAGTATTATAGTAGTTATATTCTTATACATAGGAGCAGTATTATAGTAGTTATATTCTTGTACATAGGAGGCAGTATTATAGTAGTTATATTCTTGTACATAGGAGCAGTATTATAGTAGTTATATTCTTGTACATAGGAGCAGTATTATAGTAGTTATATTCTTGTACATAGGAGCAGTATTATAGCAGTTATATTCTTGTACATAGAAGCAGTATTATAGTAGTTATATTCTTGTACGTAGAAGCAGTATTACAGTAGTTATAGTCTTGTACATAGGAGGCAGTATTATAGTAGTTATATTCTTGTACATAGGAGGCAGTATTATAGTAGTTATATTCTTGTACACAGGAGCAGTATTATAGTAGTTATATTCTTGTACATAGGAGCAGTATTATAGTAGTTATATTCTTGTACATAGGAGCAGTATTATAGTAGTTATATTCTTGTACATAGGAGCAGTATTATAGTAGTTATATTCTTGTATATAGGAGGCAGTATTATAGAAGTAGCAGTATTATAGTTGTAGTATCCTAACCATGCAGCCCTATTTTTGTATTAGAACATAACAGGGTTGGTTCTACAATAAATCTCCCATAGTCGGTGGTGATGGAATACTTTGTTGTACACCATGGACAGTACTGTGTATTAATTACATGAACTTGCTGAACTGAATGATGTCCCTGGAAATATGTTAACCTAGAAGAGCAGGTTGGCTTACATTGTGTTTATCTGATTATACTGCTTTGTCCTTTGAGTTTGCCTTTTACATTATGATATCAGATCCTGGGAAACCTGTATATCTGTTTCTGGGAACGCTATGAGATCTCCAATATGATCATCACCCAAATGCTTTGTGAGACTTCAGAGCGTCTATCAGTCTCATTAATGACAGATCCTTTTTGCATATATTACTGCATAACTAGGTCGATTTCTGTTCAGTAGCCTGAAGAATCTGGTTGATAAACCCCACTGTAGCTTAAAGTCATCCATATTGATTGTTCCTCAGCTTTCCTCATACACTTAGCTGACAGACGACCAAGTAAAGGGTTCCGGCATCACTGGCAGAAGAGCACATGGAGCTGAAGGATATATGAGGTCCGTCAGGATTCCTATGAGTTTAAAACAGATCCTTCATAGCAATTGTTTATTTGTTTTTATATTTTTTATTTCAATTTTTCAATTATTTTAACGGAATTGTCCGGTTTCAGGAGGAACAGGATCCGCCTAGTAAGTAATTACCTAACAATTCCTGTGACACTGCTCCGGTTCTCCCAGCTGAGCTCTATTTAAGCAGCTGCAACAGTTACGTCACGTCGATGACATATTTCTGCTGCAGCCAATCACTGGTCTCAGTGGTGCATCTGAAGAAACCAGTGATTGGCTGCATCAGTCACATCTAGTCATCCTGACACCACAATGCCGTAGGGAGAACCACAGTGGTGACGTGGGATCTGCCAGGTAAGTACTTACCAGTTCTTTATTCCAGGCTGATCCCTAGGGTTGTCCGGTTTTCTCCTGAGACTGGACAACCCCTTTAAAGGGAAATGCTACTCATTTTTTTAGATGCAAGTTTCTCTGTCCATTCCTTATCATTATAATGATTGGCAAGGGTAGAGCCCAGAAAATAGTAGTGTAACACTAACAGTGTAACTAACTTTTAGTAATTTAGGGAGAATTATTTATTACTTATTTATTTACAAGATGTATATATCTTGTAAATAAATAATTCTCCCTAAAATACAAAAAGTTAGTTATATATATACATTTACTATAAATATACTATTATTCTACGATCTATTAAAGCAATAGTATCATTAAAAAAAAAAAATACTGAAAAATGATTTAAGTTCCTGGGAATATTTTCAGTCAGGTAGGATTTTTTTTGTCTTTTTGCTTGTTTTTTGTTCTATTTTAGCTCCATTTAACCCCATTATCTGCAGGCACATAAACACACCAAATCAACACAATGGGAGCCGTCATCCAAATAAGAAGAAGAAATTACGGTAAGGCAAAATAAAATGTCCTGATTGATATACACCTCCAGCCCATTATATCTTTTCTCTTTTATTTGACCTTTCCACTTTTGCCTCCCCCGCACTCCTTCCTTCCACACCCCTGCTCTTTTCCGCACCCTCTTGTAGCCAAAATGCCATTAAAAGGAGAGCGCCGGTTCGTGTGCGCTGTATACACAAGGTCGAAAGTTCACGCCGAGGTCTGCGATGCTCTATGTGCCCAAAACAACCACGAGTGACCCGATACTCTCAACGTCTTCATTCTCTTCCCATTCTGAGTCACTGTACCGTGATTCTATTTACCCAATTCTCTAGCTGGAAAAAAAAATCCCAAAATATACTCAACACTTCCATGAGATCAATACCGGTTTAATGTAGCGAAAGTAAAATGTTTTCTTTTTTGGAGATCTCAAATACATTTTTATTTTTAATTTCTTTTCATTTCTTCTGTTATATATTACTGGTCATCTTTATTGATCGTTTCAGTTTTCATTCAATTTTTTCATCTTTTTAAAAAAAAATCTTTCTCAATTCTTAAATTTTTTAATGATAAAATATTTTTTCCGTTAGGTTTCTTTTTAATTCATTTTTTCTTTCCATTTTCATTGTAACTATTTTTTTTCCAAATATAATTTATTTTTATTTTTATTTTTATTTAAACCTTTCCTGTTTGTGGATTTATGCTCACAGGTGGACAATATGAATATTATTATATATTATATATCCATATTCTTACACTGAGCCTTAGGACCTATGCACACGACTGTATGTATTTTGTGGCCTGCAAAAAACGGATCCGCAAAAAATACGGATGATGTCAGTGTGCATTCCGTATTTTAACAGCTGGCGCCTAATAGAACAGTACTATCCTTGTCTGTGATGCGGACAATAATAGGAAATGTTCTATTTTTTGTGGAACGGAAATACGAATGGAAACGGAATGCACACGGAGTAACTTCCGTTTTTTTTTCCGGACCCATCGAAATGAATGGTTCCGCATACGGGCCACAAAAAAAAAAAAAAAAAACGGACACAGAAAGAAAATACGTTCTTGTGCATCTCTGACTCTCTTCGGCTCTCGGTGCCTCTTGCTCACCCCTCTTTATCTCATTTTTGTCTTTCTCTCCATCTCTCTCACATTTAGCCTGTCAATCATTATCTTTTTTTTTTTTATCGTCCTTTCTCTCTTTACACATAGCGAGGCCTCACCCAGAAAATTCCAAAAGTACAGTGGGCCATTTCATTTTTGCCGCCCCCTACGCTGCTTGAACTGGGGAGATAACAGCTTGTTACTATCTACACATTTGTATAAAGTGACTGTTTTGATGTTTCGCCCAATTAAAAAGGTCTTGAAATGTTTAAATATTTTTGAAGAATTTTTGAAATTTGTCATCATTTTGTTTTATGGGAGACCTGGGCAAGAATAAGGTTTTACAAGTGTTCGATTACTGAAAAAGTCACACACTCCCGCTCAGTCCCGTCCTTCTGTCTCTGCTGCCGTATTCCTAGACAATTACTGATCATGACTGATGGGATCATTAGCTTGTTGTCAAAACAGAGATGTCTCCCTGACCGTCCTCTATTTCTGATGATGCGGTTTCTAGAGGTGTTGTAAATTTTGTGTGGGCACTTGGTTCCTGGAGATGTTATGGATCAAAGGCAACAAAATAGTGCATTTGCCCACCCATCCCCCATTTGGGCCAATCTTATTGTGTTGTCTCAGATTCCCAAAAGTTTATGTGGGGGTATTGTCCTTAGGAAATGTGGCAAATGAGTCTAAGGACATCATCATATGTTCCTTCCTTGGCTTGTGTGTGGTTATTCCCAGCTCCGGACCTAGAGATCTCAGTGAAAAGTGGGGTGCACAATTCTCATATAGTACGATGCTCACTCTACACCCCATTCTACTCCCTAATGGGTGACACATGCACCGACTAGGCAATCTTGGTAGCAGCTCAAGTGCAACCTACACAGTTATTAATGGTATGTGGTAGGCGAAGGCGCCCTGTTATACCTTTTACATTAGGGTGCAAAAGCTTGGAATTAAGACTCTGTGCCTTTCCAATAGACCCCCCACCCAGTGGCGTACATAGAGAAGTAAGGGCCCCAGAGCAGGGATCAAACCAGGCCCCCTCCCGCCAGAACAGAAGGGTTTCTACCTAAACCCTTTTCGATGACCTTTGGGCCATTTTTGCCCTGCCTCATTTGCTAAAAGTTGTTCCTTGATGCTGGGTTCACACCTGAGCGTTTATGAGACGCGCGTTTTCCGCTCGTTTTTGTGCGCGTTTTTGGCAATAGTAAACGCGCGTTTTACACGCGTTTGTGTGATTGACTGCAGTGTTGGCTTCTCTCCAAACTGTGCCTAGCACCTAGGGTTTGGCCTTTCCCGCATGTTGCAAATTCATAAACGTTTCAGTGTCAAAAACACGCAAAATACAAGCGTTGCGCGTTCCCATTGAAGACTATGGGCCAAAACGAGCGACAAATGCCCCCAAAAAAGCTCAAGTACTTGTTTATGCGTCGGGCGTTTTTCAGCGCGTTCGAACGCGCTGTAAAACGCAAAAATGTGAACCAGTCCCATAGGGAAGCATTGGTTTGCATCGGTTTTGCGTTTTACAGCGCGTTCGAACGCGCTGTAAAATGCGCAAGTGTGAACTGAGGGTTAGAGGGTAGAGTCTTGACCAACCTTTCACCACCAGTAGAAGAGGAGATGATCCCAACTGGGCCCCCTCTTGCCCTGGGCCCCATAGCAGTCGCATAGTCTGCCACTATGGTAGTTACGCCCCTGGCTAGAATGAAGGACCATGTCCCACATTCCCTTTCGTATGTGGGGTTCCAGCTGTGCCCAGCTGTGGGGTTCCATACACATTGTGGGAGATGGTGGTGGTAGGGGAGTTTGGGGCTCTGCCTAACATTTGT
Organism: Bufotes viridis; assembly: GCA_033119425.1. NCBI lineage: Eukaryota > Metazoa > Chordata > Amphibia > Anura > Bufonidae > Bufotes > Bufotes viridis. The sequence goes on along the minus strand of CM065591.1, from coordinate 494,705,556 downwards.
CCTGTGGATAGGATACCAGGAGGCCAAGTGACAGATGTTGTAGGGTACTGCGGCCTTCTTGTGAAGTCGTTGACTGTGAGACATTTGGCTGGTGATGTCAGGCAGGGGTGACAAGCTGCCGGGTCCCAAAAAAGTGTCACAGTAGCCCACATGTATCAGAGCACTACCTGAATGCATGAACCATTAGCTGACCCTCAGACAGACTCTAACCCCATTAGTCAGGATACAGCAGATCAGTCATTTCCAACCTGTGGTTCCCTAGCCATTGCAAAACTACAACCCCTAGTAGGCCCCTAGATCCTGTGGCTGGGGGTTACAGTTGTTTGAGAGGCACCATCTGAAAACCACTACAGAAGATAGTCCACCATGATGACAACATTCACCTTCTGTGTCCTGCCAATAATTTGATTGGAATTGAATTGGAAGCCGATTCTTCTGTCAATCAAAACCACGTCTTCCCTCCTCAGTCCAGAAGAATGTGCTGACTGTATACTGCTGCTAGAGCCTGCTGAGCATGGGAGGCGGCGACTAGTACTGAGTTTCTACACCTTCACAGAAAAACAAGGGTCTGGTTACATGTGGTTGGTTGGCTAGATGTAATCTATCTGCTGACTGGCACTTGACATCATGCTGGGACTTCCTGCTGTGGGAGGGGAGTGAGAGGGATCTGCTGCATTTAGCGTTTGAGCATAGCATTATTGATGAATCGAGCAGAGTTTTCATACAAATGCATTAGGGTGCTACGATGTGGGATCTTAATATTCGATCATACCTCTTTCCAAATCCTGATTAAAGTTTGGTGCCAGTTCTATGGATGAACAGTTCCACCTCATATCTGAGAAAGCTTTAATGCAGGTTTTCTTCACCTCTTTGGCCGCCTGGATGATCGTCTGCATTAGTTCCAAGTTGCTTCGGCAGAGCTGCATCTGAGAGGAGACCAGACCGTCCAGCTGCTTACAGTGCTGAGTCTGATTCAAGGCCAGGGAGGCAGAGGTCTTTGACAATGCTCTGCAGGAGGAGAAAACATGGAATCAATTATTACCTTCATTGATTAAAGGGGTTTTCCAGGAATTTGATATTGATGACCTACCCTCGTGATAGGTCAACAATATCAGATCATCAGGGATCTGACTCCCGGCACCTCCGCCAATCAACTGTTTGAAGAGGTCGCTGCACTCACCGGAGCCCCCGTGAGCACTGTGGTCTCTTCACAAGCTCACCAAGCACAGCGCCGTCATTTGTATAGTGGCCATGCTTGGTATGGCAGCCCATGTGCATTCACTTCAATGGGACTGAGCTGTGCCTAGGCCATGTGACTGATGCACGGTGACGCCACTGGCCTAGGAAGAGGCCTAGGTGCCCACAGAGGGCCACTGCCTCTTCGAACAGCTAATCAGCGGGCATTCGACTTGGGACCCGCACCAACCTGATATTGATGACCAATCCTGAGAATAGGCTATCAATATCCAATACGTGGAAAACATACACTATAATGTCATTTATGAGGTTCTGCAGCAGCTGAGGTGTGTGTTATGAAGTTCTGCAGCAGCTGAGATGTGTGTTATGAGGTTCTGCAACAGCTGAGGTGTGTATTATGAGGTTCTGCAGCAGCTGAGGTGTGTATTATGAGGTTCTGCAGCAGCTGAGATGTGTACTATGAGGTTCTGCAGCAGCTGAGATGTGTGTTATGAGGTTCTGCAGCAGCTGAGATGTGTATTATGAGGTTCTGCAGCAGCTGAGGTGTGTATTATGAGGTTCTGCAGCAGCTGAGATGTGTGTTATGAGGTTCTGCAGCAGCTGAGATGTGTGTTATGTAGTTCTGCAGCAGCTGAGGTGTGTGTTATGAGGTTCTGCAGCAGCTGAGGTGTGTATTATGAGGTTCTGCAACAGCTGAGGTGTGTATTATGAGGTTCTGCAGCAGCTGAAGAGTGTATTATGAGGTTCTGCAGCAGTTGTGCTGTGTATTATGAGGTTCTGCAGCAGCTGTGGTGTATATTATGAAGTTCTGCAGCAGCTAAGGTGTGTATAAAGAGGTTCTGCAGCAGCTGAGGTGTATTTAAAAAAGAGTTCAGCAGCAGAGGGGTTTAAAGAGGTTGTGCAGCAGCTGAGGAACCAGGAGGCTCAAAATGAACAACATTATAGTCAGATAACAGAACGACTGAAACGCGTGCAAGATAATCATCAGGAAGCGATGTGTCATCTACAGCTGCCATCTACGGGGGCTCTGGCAATAAACCCTTAAGAGAAACCACCTTACAAGACGCCCTGATGCTCTTGGATCACAAGGTTTCAGTACAAGCGGCTGATCATATCGGTCTCCTCCACCTGTTCCACAGAAATCATCATCAGGGTCTTATCCTTTGAAGTGGGGAAGTGTTAACGAGCCGGGTCCAGGCTGGAGGAGGATAACCCGAGATGGATGTGGGTAATATATTTAGATAGACAGGGCCTCACCTATCCGTTCACACGTCAAGGTGCCGGGTATCGGGTGTTGCTGCCCTTTCATGAGAACAAAGGCGGCGCTTTCCCATGGATCATACTCCTTCATCAGATCATCATGGTGCACCTATCTGTGAAAACCTCTTAGGGCGTTCGGTTACAAGAGCCGCAGTGTTTTGTAAGAAGATACAGGAGGCGTTGGTCATTCCGAGATGGAACATTCGCCATTCTTTACAGAAGATGGATGGATAACGAGCACTTAAAGGGTAACTCCAGTCACGAAAGATTTGGACATGGTCGATGCAGGAATCAGATCTAAGCTCACGGGTAAAGACATTGCATAAAAAAAAGCTTTGCTGCTGGTTTTTATAATTCTCCCATCGCATCTTAAGATAAGAACAGATTTCATGTTCTCTTCCCCCTGGAGGAGACTTTGACTGTGCTCTTTGTCGCCCTCTGCTGAGCAATGAAGGAAGTGACAATATAACAGTAAGTCTACCTCGGTACTTATCTGAGAAACCTCCTTGATTCAGTGTCACCACCAGTTCCTTGTTAGTGGAGCATGCCAAAGCTCAGCTGGTCAAAGCTCATCCAAAGCTAAACCTGCTCTGATCTGGCCCAAGCAACAAGGTTTGACCCTGCATCTGTCTTACAGTGCCCCTCAGATATTTACGACCATGCATCAGTTGAGCGCTTTGCAAATACCATCTGCAAGCCGCCAGCATTTTCTATTTGTGACGACTCCCGGGATGCAACCTAAGGAGCCCCTGTGTAGTCCATACTGCCATGAACAGCATTGGGAGGGGCTCAATGTCATTTTTGCATAACTATGCCCCCTTTTAAAGGCCACGCCCTATGCATAGACACAGCAATGGAACCTGAACATCCTGGAACCACGCGTGGTAAATTGGGGGCTGTTTTTTGGGAGGCTTTAGTGGTACCCGGGAGATTTGCCGACTCTGGAAGTCTAGGAGGTCTCTCGTTTTTCCACGAGAATTGTCAAGTAGAGGGTAAAAATTACAAAATCCCTTTGCCCACTGGTTTAGCCCTAAATACAGTGGGACCATGATCCTGTCCTGAGGCCTCAACAATCATGAGAGACCACGAGCACAGTTTGGACTCCCACAATTGGGTGTCACATTTTAGGCAACACGGAGACAATCAATAGAGTCTTGAGCACTTCATTGAGAAGCCGGAAAGACAAAGGAATGGAGTAACACTATATGGCTGCCCACCCAAAAGAAGATACCGGCAAGGTAATAGGGTATATCTTGGGATAGCCCTGCCAGGAACTTCCTCTTCAATGACATCACCAGAGATCTATCATTTCTGACATTGTCCGCCACAATGTGGGTTCTCCTTTTCTCTAATTAGAGGCCGAAAGGACATGACAATTAGAGGGCTACTGCAGTAACTCAAGGGGACATGAGAAGAAGGAGGAGCCCCTATTAAACATCCTAATGTAATAAGGCTGGCTTATAGTCTGAGGAAGGTGTCCAGGAGATCAGTGCTCACTTCCATGTCAAAAGGATTAATAGCAATGCAAGGGTGGACATGTTAAGAAGACATAATGCCCAAAAAAAGGATGCAATGCTGGCTGTACCGAATAGGAAGCAAGACAGGCAGTAGCTGGCCGACAACTATCTCTCCCAACAACCACACACTCTGACAACCTCAGGCGTCGGCTCCTCTCCTGGGAGAACTAAAGGATTGGGTTCTCTCTTCACTCTGAGTTGGGTGCTCCCCATACACATTAGATGGTTGTGTGGCCCCCCTGAAAATGGCACGTTCAGCTGACAATAAACTAATGTGTATGGGGGCCTTCAGTGACAGGGACCTGAGGAAAGGAGGGAGGAGCACCTGTAGAACATGATGATGGAACAACATAGGCTTGGAGCCTGAGGAAGGAGGCTTGGAGATCAGAGAACTCTTTCATATCAAAAACATGGATAACAATGCCAAAGTGGATACTATAAGAATACGTAATATCCAATATGAGGTTCCAAGGAAATTTCTAGTACTCTAGGGAGAGGTACGTATTACATCATGGTCATCCCAAGAGCTCCACACCCAACTGAATTGGTCCAAATGGTCTTTAGTGACGTAGGTCAACTTGTTCTACTGGAGGAAGCTTATAGAATATAGTATCCACTTTGGCATTGTTATCCATCTTTTTGATATGAAATTTGATCTGGATGCTCGTTGTTGGGATCCTTGGAGGATTCCAGTTGAGTAGAGTTGTCCTCCTCAGGTATGTATCTTGGATGGCCTACTAGACCACGAAGCAGAGACCCGTTTAGGAGCGGACCACATGGGAACACCAATGTTGCCAACATTGATTCAGTTTTTTGAGATTTCAAGACTAGGAAGGGTTAGGTCATAAAACCAAGACTTAAGGCCTAATGCACACGACCGTTGTTGTGGTCCGCATCTGAGCCGCATATTTTGCGGCTCGGGAGCGGACCCGTTCACTTCAATGGGGCTGCAAAAGATGTGGACAGCACTCCGTGTGCTATCTACATCCGTTGCTCCTTTCTGTGGCCCCGCTAAAAAAAAAGAGAGCATGTCCTATTCTTGTCCATTTTGTGGACAAGAACAGGCATTTCTACAATGGGCCACGTTCCGCGGAGCAGCTTCCGTGTTTTTGTGGACCGCAAAACACCAACGGTCGTGTGCATGAGGCCTAAAAGACAGGATATTGATGGACACATAGTCTGCGATCCCCATACAGGAACCTTTCCAGTTCATGAAATCGAAGCTAAGAATTCATTTCCAGCCAACGTGCAACAGGTGCGAGTGCGGGAAAAGTGCATCTGGCCGCAGCTCATACTTCACATAGCAGTCTAATCAAAACTTTCATCTGTCACGGCCGCCTTACACACTACTCGCAAACAAAGCCGATTAACCCCTCACAGGCTGGATGTAGCAGCGCTCAGTTTGTTGCCTGGAACAATTCATGACTGTATCACTTTATCTGTGTTTTAAAATACGACTAAAAACCTCCTACATACCAGCAAGTCCGAGGGTCTGCCTCACAAAAAACAACCCCTTCTAAATAAATACTGGGTCAACACTGTGATAATATAAAGGGGCCATTCCAGCTATTTCAAGTTATTCCAGTTGAGTAGAATTAGCTACATGGGGGTCCTACCCCGGGAATCATACCGATCACGAGGGTCAAGTGCTCAGCTATTTCCAGCAGTCCCAAAGATATGACGGCTCGACCTTCTGCTCCATTCATTTTGGGGGTCCCCACAGGGTGCATGGCCCCCTTTCTCATGATTGGTGAGGATCCCAGCAGTCGGACCCCCACTAGTCTAATAGTTATTCTCTATCCTGTGGATAGGTGTACCAGAATAACCTTACTCAGGGCATATACTCAGTGGATTTTCCACCGCGGAATGGTGGGCGGTAAATCCGCTACATTTTACAATAGCAGCAAAGTTAAGTTGATACTTAATAAATCTCAGCCAAACAGTGTATAAAAAATCCGCAAGAATCGTGAGAAATCCGCAATTACCATGGATTTTAATTCCGCACAGTTTAGTTTATTTTGCAGATTTCAACCTTCCATGGGGTAAAGTCTGCAGCAAAATCTGCAACAAATCCAAACTAAACTTTGGTCAAGGATCTTGTCACAGAATTCTGACGTTGATCCAAAGCAAAATCCGCAGCAGATTTCTCCACAGCGTCTTCTGTCCACTAAGGGCATGTACACACAGTGGAAATAGACGTCGCTGTGGGTAGCAATTTGCACTGCCATGGTATCTGGCCCAGATCACTGAGATTTAACAGGCCATGGTTTCAACAAAGAAAATTGCCATTGAAAACAATGGGAAGCATTTTTTTGACGCGGATTTCAAGGTGGAAAAACCACAGTGTGAAGTAGCCCTTAAAGCCTATGGACACCTTTAGGGCATTTTACTCATTTCGGCAAAACATTTTTTTTTTTATTGTTCAGCCATTTTTGAGTTACAATTTGAAAAAAAATCAGTCTATTGTTCAGTCGTTTTTTAGATACAAGGGTTAAAAAATCAGTCTATTTGCAGACTGTCGCTCCTGATAAGAATGTGGCTTAGGGTACTTTCACACTTGCGTTAGGTGCGGATCCGTCTTTTATTTGCACAGACGGATCTGCACCTATAATGCAAACGTTTGTATCCGTTCAGAACGGATCCGTTTACATTAGGTTTAAAGAAAAATGACAAAGTCCAAAACGGATCCGTTTTAAATTACATTGAAAGTCAATGGGGAACGGATCCGTTTTCAAATGCACCATATTGTGTCATTGAAAACGGATCCGTCCCCATTGACTTACGTTGCAATTCAAAACGGATCCGTTAGGCTCCGCCTCTTCAGACGGACACCAAAATGTTGCATGCTGCGTTTTGGTGTCCGCCTCCAAAACAGAATAGAGGCGGAACGGAGCCGAACTGATGCATTCTGAACGGATCCTTATCCATTCAGAATGCATTGGGGCTGAACTGATCCGTTTTGGACCATTTGTGAGAGCCCTGAAACGGATCTCACAAACGGAATCCAAAACGCCAGTGTGAAAGTAGCCTTAAATGAGTGTTTGAGGAGGTCAGGAGATCAGAGATAAGGCTTCACATGAGATGTCAGCTGACGGGACTAAGACGTGATAGTCTTCAAACAGACTGATTTTTTAACATTTGTATCTCAAAAATGGCTGAACAGTTTTTTGTCCTAAAATGAGCTAATACGGGTTATCAGGCCTGATGCACACGACCGTTGTTTGTTTCCGCGTCCGTTCGTTTTTTTTCACGGATAGTATGCTTCCCCATTCATTTCAATGGGTCTGTCAAAAAATGCGGATGGTCAACCATTCTTGATCCGCATCCGTGATCCGTGTTTTCATTCCGTCAAAAAAATAGTGCATGTCCTATTTTTTTCACGTTTGCGGACAAGGATAGGCATTTTTACAATGGATCTGCCATAAAAATCGGATCCGTCAAAAAAACAGTCCGTCATCCGTTTTTTTTTACGGACGCAAAATTTGCAGGAGGAGCGGACGAGGAGGCAGGCAACGGTCGTGTGCATGTAGCCTCAGTGTGGGAACCCTGCAGGCAGAGAACTATAATCCATTGGTTTCAATGGGCAAGTAGAGTCCTCCAGACTGACAGCTGCCCCATGCCATGGCTCTCTGCTATGGCTTCTAGGACTCTTCAAGGAGTTGTCTTTACCAGACCAGCTCGTAATATATAAGAGGATTTCCTTATGAGCAATTCCCCAACATATATCCAGTCCAAACTGTGGCCCTCCAGCTGTTGCAAAACTACAACTTCCAGCATGCCCTAATAGTTGTAGGCTATCCAGGCATGCTGGGAGTTGTAGTTTTGCAACAGCTGGAGGGCCGTAGTTTGGACATGCCTGTATTACCCAAACCACTAACTGGAGTGGAGGAGGCTGCAAGGAAATCAAACTCCCCACTGCTGCTGCCTGCAGACTCCAAGCCCATCTTTAGGACACCATTGATCAGCCCATTGCAACAACCCCTCTGCTCTCTCCAGTCACAGGATACCAAGCCGGTATACTACCAAAGCTGCCAAAGTCGCAACTACTTGGACCTTGATTTCCCCGCGTCTGACCTCTCGCTCAGTCTCAAAAAGATGCATTCAAGTTCCAGGCGTAAATTAGGAAATAACTCCTCCTACAGTCCCTCAATTAACACTCTATGAAGAAACCGTCTTGCAAGCAGTTGCCTCGTGCACAAGACAAAGTCCGCGCTGCTACATTTCTCTGGTGCATCGGCTTACGGTTTCCAAAGTGCGCCATTTGCCTGTCAAGTTAATTAATTGCTGCCAGGTTTTACATGCGATGGCACGGCAAATATCATTAGCAGCCTTTCATAAACTGTGTGCGGCTGGCTTAGAGGAGCCGGCGAGAATAACAGCGAATTCCAGAACAAGATCCTTTAAGAAAACGTGTAAAGACAACCATAATCACGCCGATCTGTCTAACAAGACAACGTAAATTACAAGCATAGATGGAAAAAGTTTTTTTTTTCCTTCTCCCAGATATATTCCAATAATTAGGTGCATGAGTGATGCCCAATTGTTCGCCGCCAATGTTTTCAAAACCGTAACGTTTGTCTGTACGGCCGGCTAACAATGCAGCGGCTGGGCGGCTTTGTGTGGAGTTGATCGCCCGTATCATTCTGTTTAATGCTTATCCACAGCTGAATTCCTTCTTCAGAAAGAAGCTTCTTTTGTGCCCATTGAGACTGAAAGAGAGGCTCACAAAAAACATCATCTGACCAACAACACAAGTCCACCCCCCCCCTCCCGAAGGTGGGAAGGAAAGTTTGGCAGATCCGCAGGAATGTAAAAAGATCTGTACTAAAAACTTTAGCTGGGACGTAGGGTCTCAATTTTCTCGACTTCGAAAATTAAAAAAATTTCAAATATCGTAAGGAAATTTTTGTGAAAAATTTCCAAAGGTTTTTTGGTTTGTGCTGGGATTGTTCAGTGGGCGTGCCAATAAATACTAAGAAATCCAGCCCTGCCTGGACACTAACTACCAAGAAGGAAGACGGCAGGTGAGATTTAGTAGGTATTGGGATGCCCACTAGTGCAGTCACTAAACGTGAGGCAGGTACATTTTTTTGGGAAAAAGGAGGAGAAAATGTTTGGGGGTTTGGTTCTTGGGTTGGGTTTGGGATGGCAGGTGAATTGAGATGGGTATTGGGATGCCCATTGGATATATCCATAACATTTTTAAAAAACTGGAAGCGTGCCGCCTGCGCAGTCACTACACGTGCGTACGGCAGGTACTTTTTTGGGGAAAAATTTCCAGCAGAAAACACAAACTTTTGGGGTTTGGATCTTGGATTGGGATGATGGGAGTCTTGAGATTTGGTAAGTATTGAGTATTGAGATGCCCACTGGATATATCCATAAAATCTTTCGAAAACTGGATGCGGGTCACCAGCTCAGTCACTAAACGAGACTGAAGGGGTTACAGCAGATCTCTTCACAAATGGAGAGATCTGGAAGGGTCTTGTGTTATCCAAAAATATTCTGTCCCTACAAAAAATTCTCAAAGACTATATTCCCATAGAGGGTAATGCCAAGTACCAAAAAGTGGGTGTAAATAAATCAAAATGGGCATGGCTTCAACAGTGACATCATCTGTAATCACCAACATACGATTATACAGTGGTAAAATTTTAGAACAACTGCCCTATGGTGTTCTGAAGTGATAACACTCTAAAGTGCATAAATAATACCGCCATTGCTATGCAGAAATAATACAGCACTGAAATCATTACAATAATATACACAAATGCCATATACTGTACACATGCACACGGGCCGGGACCATGGATAGGGGAGGTAGGCAGGTGTCTAGGGCACAGTTCTCCACCGCTATAGGGGCACTATTATGGCAGGCACCTGTGTTGTATATATACGTGGTTGGAACAACTGTGTGGGCACTACTATATGGAAGCTACTAGTGTTTAAGCTTTAGATAATAAGAGGACGGGCTTGTAGCTGAGAAGTCTCAAGCACCACGCGTTTCTAGGTTTCGAGAACTGAGGCTCTTGAACATCTTGACATCATTATTGTGGTTCTTGAAAAGGAAGTTACCGTAGCTGCCTAGCCTGACCTATAAAGAAAAGGGTGAAGATAGAAGGAGTGGCGGAAGGACTAAGGAACCCAAACCTTGTCTGGTGGAGGTTGAGAAGGAAAAAACTTGTAGTTTTTAGGTTGTGTTTCAAGGTTTGGAGAGTTGAGGTGGAGTAAGGAAGGTAATTCCAAGAAAGACGGTAGAGAGAAAGCCCAGAGTGGTGGAAAGAAGATGGAATGGGTAGGGCAATCGTTGCGTGCAGGACGGACTTAGTAGGATAATTATATTGTCTATGTATTTGAAAGTCACTGAAGTTATTTTACCAAGAAATTATACATTCTTAGATTGGAACTTGGGTTGTGCCTTAAAGGGTTTCTGTCATCAAGTTTTGACATTATAAGCTGTCTGACATTAGCTATGTGCTAATGTCAGAGCAGCCTGATAATGTCTTTTTTATAAAAATCCGATTTATATTTTGCCTGAAAAACGTACTTTTATAATATGTAAATTAGCCTCTAGGAGCAGGGGGGGCGTTGCCCTGCTCCTAGAAGCTCCGTGCGGCGACCTGCTGGCACGCCCCTTCTTACTTTGAGTGACAGTGCCGGGCAGCGATCCTCCACCACTGTCTCCTTCTGAAATCCCGCGCCTGCGCCGCCGCTCTGTATTCGGCGCAGGCGCGGTGAGCAGAGGACGCTGGTGCCTGCCGTCCTCAGCTCACCGCGCCTGCGCTGAATACCTCTGAGTACACCCGGAAGCAAGGACAGCGCGGGATTTCAGAAGGAGACAGTGGTGGAGGATCGCTGCCCGGCACTGTCACTCAAAGTAAGAAGGGGCGTGCCAGCAAGTTGCCGCACGGAGCTTCTAGGAGCAGGGCAACACCCCCCCTGCTCCTAGAGGCTAATTTACATATTATAAAAGTACGTTTTTCAGGCAAAATATAAATCGGATTTTTATAAAAAAGACATTATCAAGCTGCTCTGACATTAGCACATAGCTAATGTCAGACAGCTTATAATGTCAAAACTTGATGACAGAAACCCTTTAAGAGAGGAAGCAGCATGGTAAGCAGATTCTGAGTTGGAGATGTCTGGAGGTGGTCACAGTCTGGTCTGAAAGAGGAAAGTAAACCTGCCCCCAAGGAACCAAGCTTGAGAAGATGGAAGGATGTCCTCAATGGAAACATTAAACTCTCTTGTTCACGCTCACTTTTCGATAGACAGCCAGGAACTTTAGACGGTGGGGTCCCGAGAGTGGCCGCCAAGGGCAAGATGAACATATAAAGGACACCAAAAACCAAATGAGTGGATGAGCTGGCCAAGAAGAATGGCAGAGATGAAGACGAGGACCAAGGACGGATCCTTAGGGTGCACCGAAAGATGAAGGTTGAGGGTAAACAGTTTTCTTTTGTATCCTTTGCCAAGAGAAGACTGGGAAAAAATAATGCAGTATTGTATTCCACCTCCAGGTGTCACTATAACTAGTCAGTGACCAGATAGTAACAGAAGGACCCTGACAGTGTCCACTGAACGATAACCGTATTGTCATGCATGGGGAGATACTCACAGCCATTTGATGCTCTGGCAAATCCTCGTATGAAGAATGAACGTTAATACGGTCCCAATAAAAAAATGAATCTTCATTTTGTAGAGTGAGAAAAAAATCCAAAGCAGAAAAAAGGTCCAAGGTTGGTGAACTCCAAACAAATCACAGAGGTATCTCTGCTATATCCTGGGAACCAAGGGAGGAACCTACGGAAGACACAAACACTTATCACAAATTTATAAGGGTCACTTACTAGCACGCAATATCAGTGGGTGTAATTAAATATATAACAGGTGACTTTAATAACAATCAGGTTAAGCAGGGGCGCAGCTGTAGGCGGGCGTAACGTCCTGGAGCCCTAACAGAACTCCAACACTAAAAATGGTAAATGAAGCCATGGGACTGCACTCACTATTCTGCTGGTGCAGTCACTGTGGACATACATTACATTACTTCTCCTGTACTGATCCTGAGTTACATCCTATATTATACTCCAGAGCTGCACTCACTATTCTGCTGGTGCAGTCACTGTGGACATACATTACATTACTTCTCCTGTACTGATCCTGAGTTACATCCTATATTATACTCCAGAGCTGCACTCACTATTCTGCTGGTGGAGTCACTGTGTACATACATTACATTACTTCTCCTGTACTGATCCTGAGTTACATCCTATATTATACTCCAGAGCTGTACTCATTATTCTGCTGGTGCAGTCACAGTGTACATACATTACTTATCCTGCACTGATCCTGAGTTACATCCTGTATTATACTCCAGAGCTGCACTCACTATTCTGCAGGTGGAGTCACTGTGTACATACATTACTTATCCTGTACTGATCCTGAGTTACATCCTGTATTATACTCCAGAGCTGCACTCACTATTCTGCTGGTGCAGTCACTGTGACATACATTACATTACTTATGCTGTACTGATCCTGAGTTACATCCTGTATTAAACTCCAGAGCTGCACTCACTATTCTGCTGGTGCAGTCACTGTGCACATACATTACATTACTTATCCTGCACTGATCCTGAGTTACATCCTGTATTATACTCCAGAGCTGCACTCACTATTCTGCTGGTACAGTCACTGTGTACATACTTTACATTACTTATCCTGTACTGATCCTGAGTTACATCCTGTATTATACTCCAGAGCTGCACTCACTATTCTGCTGGTGCAGTCACTCTGTACATACATTACCTATCCTGTACTGATCCTGAGTTACATCCTGTATTATACTCCAGAGCTGCACTCACTATTCTGCTGGTGCAGTCACTGTGTACATACATTACTTATCCTGTACTGATCCTGAGTTACATCCTGTATTATACTCCAGAGCTGCACTCACTATTCTGCTGGTGCAGTCACTGTGTACATACATTACTTATCCTGCACTGATCCTGAGTTACATCCTGTATTATACTCCAGAGCTGCACTCACTATTCTGCTGGTGCAGTCACTGTGTACATACATTACATTACATTACTTATCCTGTACTGATCCTGAGTTACATCCTGTATTATACTCCAGAGCTGCACTCACTATTCTGCTGGTGCAGTCACTGTGTACATACATACATTACTTATCCTGTACTGATCCTGAGTTACATCCTGTATTATACTCCAGAGCTGCACTCACTATTCTGCTGGTGCAGTCACGGTGTACATACATTACTTATCCTGTACTGATCCTGAGTTACATCCTGTATTATACACCAGAGCTGAACTCACTATTCTGCTGGTGCAGTCGCTGTGTACATACATTACTTATCCTGTACTGATCCTGACCTGAGTTACATCCTGTATTATACTCCAGAGCTGCACTCACTATTCTGCTGGTGGAGTCACTGTGTACATACATTTCTTATCCTGTACTGATCCTGAGTTTCATCCTGTATTATACACCAGAGCTGCACTCACTATTCTGCTGTCACTGTGTACATTCATTACTTATCCTGTACTGATCCTGAGTTACATCCTGTATTATACACCAGAGCTGCACTCACTATTCTGCTGGTGCAGTCACTGTGTACATACATTACTTATCCTCTACTGATCCTGAGTTACATCCTGTATTATACACCAGAGCTGCACTCACTATTCTGCTGGTGCAGTCACTGTGTACATACATTACTTATCCTGTACTGATCCTGAGTTACATCCTGTATTATACTCCAGAGTTGCACTCACTATTCTGCTGGTGGAGTCACTGTGTACATACATTACATTACTTATCCTGAACTGATCCTGAGTTACATCCTGTATTATACTCCAGAGCTGCACTCACTATTCTGCTGGTGGAGTCACTGTGCACATACATTACTTATCCTGTACTGATCCTGAGTTACATCCTGTATTATACTCCAGAGCTGCACTCACTATTCTGCTGGTGGGGTCACTGTGTACATACATTACTTATCCTGTACTGATCCTGAGTTACATCCTGTATTATACTCCAGAGCTGCACTCACTATTCTGCTGGTGGAGTCACTGTGTACATACATTACTTATCCTGTACTGATCCTGAGTTACATCCTGTATTATACTCCAGAGCTGCACTCACTATTCTGCTGGTGCAGTCACTGTGTACATACATTACTTATCCTGTACTGATCCTGAGTTACATCCTGTATTATACTCCAGAGCTGCACTCACTATTCTGCTGGTGCAGTCACTGTGTACATACATTACATTACTTATCCTGTACTGATCCTGAGTTACATCCTGTATTATACTCCAGAGCTGCACTCACTATTCTGCTGGTGCAGTCACTGTGTACATACATTATATTACTTATCCTGTACTGATCCTGAGTGACATCCTGTATTATACCCCAGAGCTGCACTCACTATTCTGCTGGTGGAGTCACCGTGTACATACATTACTTATCCTGTACTGACCCTGAGTTATATCCTGTATTATACTCCAGAGCTGCACTCACTATTCTGCTGGTGGAGTCACTGTGTACATACATTACTTATCCTGTACTGACCCTGAGTTACATCCTGTATTATACTCCAGAGCTGCACTCACTATTCTGCTGGTGCAGTCACTGTGTACATACATTACTTATCCTGTACTGATCCTGAGTTATATCCTGTATTATACTCCAGAGCTGCACTCAATGAATCACCAGATATTCTTAAATGTAACATAAAAATGTAAACAATGTGACATTTCTGTTCCCTTTAATTCCTATAAATGACGTATGAGAATTCCTGCATCCCTTTAACACCCCCTTCCTATAGGACAGCGCATGGCTTGGATTACTTGCCGATCGCTCTCTACATATGGTCGGCTTCGGATATCTGTTTATTTATGTTGGATATATTTCATACTAATGTCACACCTCGACCCTCATCAAGCTGCACTGTAACTGGTTGTCCACACAGTGGGGGTAAGGGGAGCGCCCCCTAACATGGCCTCTCACTCCCGCTCGGTATTGGGGGGGTATCTTCTCCACAGATGTGACACTTGTCTGATAAAATATACTAGAAGGGTTTCAGGTGACAGTCATTTCTCTCCTCTCTTCGCCTCATTTACTCTATTTTTCCGGAGTACAAACACAGGGCAGATTCAGCCCCTCGTCTGGACCCCCTAATGGGGTCTACTAACCCCCAGGCTTCAGGACGGCGAACATTATGGAGATAAATGAAGGGTTAATCAGCAGCGGATTATACAGCTGTCTGCAGTAAAAGATACAAACTGGTGTCCAAGAAATGGATAGCTACGGTGGAGGACAGACAGACAGAGAGATAGAGTGGAGGATAGACAGACAGAGAGATAGATAGACAGATAGATAGACAGACAGACAAAGAGACCGATGAGACAGATAGATAGACAGAGAGACCGATGAGACAGATAGATAGACAGACAGACAGACAAAGAGACCGATGAGACAGATAGATAGATAGATAGACAGATAGATAGAGTGGAGGATAGGCAGACAGACAGATAGATAGATAGATAGATAGATAGATAGATAGATAGATAGGAGGATAGGCAGACAGACAGACAGATAGATAGAGAGATATAGATAGATAGATAGATAGATAGATAGATAGAAGGATAGGCAGACAGACAGACAGATAAAGGGACATATAGACAAAGAGATAGATTAGATAGATAGATAGATAGATAGATAGATAGATAGACAGACAGACAGAGAGTGGAGGATCGGCAGACAGACAGATGAGATAGATAGGAGAGAGATAGATAGATAGATAGATAGATAGATAGATAGATAGATAGGAGGATAGGCAGACAGACAGACAGATAGATAGAGAGATATAGATAGATAGATAGATAGATAGATAGATAGATAGATAGAAGGATAGGCAGACAGACAGACAGATAAAGGGACATATAGACAAAGAGATAGATTAGATAGATAGATAGATAGATAGATAGATAGACAGACAGACAGAGAGTGGAGGATCGGCAGACAGACAGATGAGATAGATAGGAGATAGATAGATAGATAGATAGATAGATAGATAGATAGGAGTATAGGCAGACAGACAGATGAGACAGACAGACAGATAGATAGATAGAGTGGAGGATAGGCAGATAGATAGATAGATAGATAGATAGATAGATAGATAGATAGATTGGAGTATAGGCAGACAGACAGATGAGACAGACAGACAGATAGATAGATAGAGTGGAGGATAGGCAGACAGACAAACAGATAGAGTGGAGGATAGGCAGACAGACAGATAGATAGAGAGATATAGATAGATAGATAGATAGATAGATAGATAGAAGGATAGGCAGACAGACAGACAGATAAAGGGACATATAGACAAAGAGATAGATTAGATAGACAGACAGACAGACAGAGAGTGGAGGATCGGCAGATAGACAGATGAGATAGATAGGAGAGAGATAGATAGATAGATAGATAGATAGATAGATAGATAGATAGATAGGATTGGCCATAGACCCTACAGGGATGTTTCCCGGTGGGCCGAAACCTAGGTAAAGCCACCCAAGCCCTCCTCAGGGCCGCCAGCCAGGTACCTAATGATCTGCTTCTCTCCTACCCACCCGGGCAGCAGCCGCAGGCGTCCTCCTGAATTCTACTCTATCTATATCCTCAGAACAGCGATACAGTTGAGTTCTGTGGCGCAGGTGGCAGCATTTTGTGCTGCGCTGTGGTATTTGGTTCAGCTGGGCGGTATATTGCTCTGCACTATGGTATTGCTGGTCCTGCCTTCTTCTCTACGCCCTGCCTGTTGCTCCGCCACTTTTACGGGGTTTTTTTTAGATTGTCTTTGCACCCTCCTCTGTCATTCATTGCTTTGCTCACGTTGTTTGAATCTCTCTCCGTTTTCCTCATTTATCTTTCGTTCTTCGCGATCTGTGCGTTTATTGTTAGATTTTTTCCTAATGTCTTGAAGCTATTTGCACTCGAAACCACAGGAAGTTTTCTTCTATTGTGGAGACGGAATTTTTTAAATTCTATTGTGTAATGTCCTGAGTGATAAGGGGGATAACTCTGTGGCCGGAGGTTACCTGTGTTAACCCCTAAATGTACTTTTATTACTAGAGGACACGCCCCCCATCTGTCCTCCTGACGGCTGGCTGTACCTGGTCCTGCAGCTCAGTCCTGTTCCAGTGATTGGCACTAAGCTGCCGCCCCAGGCACTGTTCGTACAGGTGGCGCTGTGTCTGTGTCTCCTGTGCTCACTGCCGCCCCCTAGTGGACAATGCACTTTGCATGCTTAGTGGTACCTGAGTAACCAGACACCTATGGAAGTCTTCCTCTAACCCTGGATAGGTTTCTCCACCTGCCCACTGGTCCGAGACTCATATGTGAGCTTAGATACAGCATCCCAGCACACAGTATCACAATAGGCTTAGATACACCAGCTCTGCATATAGTATCACACAACAGGCTTAGATACACAAGCTTTGCATGTAGTATTACACTATAGGCTTAGATACACCAGTTTTGGATACAGTATCACATGATAGGCTCAGATACACTAGCTCTGAATATAGTATAACACATGATAGGCTTAGATACACCAGCTCTGCATATATGTGATAGGCTCAGATACGCCAGACCTACATGTAGCATCACATAATAGGCTTAGATACAGCAGTTCTGCATGTAGCATCACATGATAGGCTTAGATACAGCAGTTCTGCATTTAGTATCACATGATAGGCTTAGATACACCAGTTCTGCATGCAGTATCACATGATAGGCTCAGATACACCAGCTCTACATGTAGCATCACATGATAGGCTTAGATACAGCAGTTCTGCATATAGTATCACACAATAGGCTTAGATACACAAGCTCTGCATGTAGTATTACACGATAGGCTTAGATACACCAGCTCTGCATGTAGTATCACATGATATGTGTGATACTACAGTGCCTTGCAAAAGTATTCACCCCCCTTGACTTTTTTGTATTTTGGTGCCTCACAACCTGGAATTAACATGGATTGTTTGAGGATTTGCATCATGTAATTTACAGGACACGCCCACAACTTTGAAGGTGTTTTTTTTTTTATTGTGAAGAAAACAACAAATAGGACAAAATAACAGGAAAAGCCAATGTGCAGAACTATTCACCCCCCTAGAGTCAGTACTGTGTAGAACCACCTTTTGCGGCAATCACAGCTCCAGGTCTCTTTGGATAAGTCTCTATGAGCTCTCCACATCTTACCACTGGGATCTTTGCCCGTTCCTCCTCCTTGCGGCTCCGACTCCTTCAGGTTGGATGGTTTGTGAATAGCGATCTGTAAGTCTGACCACAGATTTTCTATTGGATTGAGATCTGGGCTGTGACTCGGCCGTTCCAACACATTTACGTGTTTCCCCTTAAACCACTCAGGTGTTGCTTTAGCCGTGTGTTTGGGGTCAGTCCTGCTGGAAGGTGAACCTCCGTCCTAGCCTCAGATCACGCACACGAGTAGGACAGTTTCTGCTCAGGAATATCCCTGTATTTAGCGCCATCCATCTTTCCCTCATCTCTGACCAGTTTCCCAGTCCCATCCCCCCCATGATGCTGCCACTGCCATGTCTCACTGTGAGGATGGTGTTCTTTGGGTGATGTGATGGGTTTGCGCCAGACATAGCGTTTTCTTTGATGGCTGAAAAGTTTAGTTTTAGTCTCCTCAGACCAGAGCCCCTTCCTCCATACATTTTGGGCGTCTCCCACAGACCTTTTCACAAACTCACAACGCGCCTTTTTGTTTTAGCTGAAAGTAATCGCTTTCTTCTGGCCACTCTGCCATAAAGCCCAACTCTATGGAGCGTCCGGCTTATTGTCGTCCTATGTACAGATCCTCCAGTCTCTGCTGTGGAACTCTGCAGCTCCTCCAGGGTTACCTTAGGTCTCTGTGCTGCCTCTCTGATTAATGCCCTCATTGCCCGCTCCGTGAGTTTTGGTGGGCGGCCGTCTCTTGGCAGGTTTGCTGTTGTGCCATGTTCTTGATAGATTTGATGGAGCTCCTGGGGATCATCAAAGATTTGGATATTTTTTTATAACCTAACCCTGACTTGTACTTCTCAACAACATTGTCCCTTACTTGTTTGGAGAGCTCCTTGGTCTTCATTGCAATGTTTGGAGAGCTCCTTAGTCTTCATGGCAGTGTTTGGAGAGCTCCTTAGTCTTCATGGCAGTGTTTGGAGAGCTCCTTAGTCTTCATGGCAGTGTTTGGAGAGCTCCTTAGTCTTCATGGCAGTGTTTGGAGAGCTCCTTAGTCTTCATGGCAGTGTTTGGAGAGCTCCTTGGTCTTCATGGCAGTGTTTGGAGAGCTCCTTGGTCTTCATGGCAGTGTTTGGAGAGCTCCTCGGTCTTCATGGCAGTGTTTGGTGAGTGATGCCTCTTGCTTAGGTGTTGCGGCCTCTGGTGTGTATATGTAATGACAGATGATGTGACACTTAGATTGCACACAGGTGACATCATGTCACTAATTATGGGACTTCTGAAGGTAATTGGTTGCACCAGAGCTTTTTATGGGCTTCCTAACATAGGGGGTGAATACATACGCACATGAAGGGGGTGAATACATACGCAGAGGACAATTTTCCGTTTTCTATTTCTGAACAATAGTTTTATTTATATATTTTTCTCATTTCACTTCACCAACTCAGACTATTGTGTTCTGACCCATCACAGAAAATTCATATTAACAAAACATTGATCTTAAGGCTGTAATGTAACAAAACACGAAAGAAAAGCAAGGGGTGAATACTTTTGCAAGGCGCTGTATATGCAGAGCTGGTGTATCTAAGCCTAATAGTTGAAGATACATCAGCTCATGAATTCTCACAAATAGAATAAATGATAATACTAATATAATGGCTGATGATGTTCTGCACTGGAGTGTGAGAAATGGACAGTAATACTGCTCTAACACTGCCATACAGTGCTCATACAATGCTGCCATACAGTGCTCATACAATGCTGCCATACAGTGCTCATACAATGCTGCCATACAGTGCTCATACAATGCTGCCATACAGTGCTCATACAATGCTGCCATACAGTGCTCATACAATGCTGCCATACAGTGCTCATACAGTGCTCATACAGTGCTCATACAGTGCTCATACAATGCTGCCATACAGTGCTCATACAATGCTGCCATACAGTGCTCATACAATGCTGCCATACAGTGCTCATACAATGCTGCCATACAGTGCTCATACAATGCTGCCATACAGTGCTCATACAATGCTGCCATACAGTGCTCATACAATGCTGCCATACAGTGCTCATACAGTGCTCATACAATGCTGCCATACAGTGCTCATACAGTGCTCATACAATGCTGCCATACAGTGCTCATACAGTGCTCATACAGTGCTCATACAATGCTGCCATACAGTGCTCATACAGTGCTAATATAATGCTGCAATACAGTGTTCATACAATGCTGCCATACAGTGCTCATACAGTGCTCATACAATGCTGCAATACAGTGCTCATACAATGCTGCCATACAGTGCTCATACAGTGCTCATACAGTGCTCATACAATGCTGCCATACAGTGCTCATACAGTGCTCATACAGTGCTCATATAATGCTGCAATACAGTGTTCATACAATGCTGCCATACAGTGCTCATACAGTGCTCATACAGTGCTCATACAGTGCTCATACAATGCTGCCATACAGTGCTCATACAGTGCTCATACAGTGCTCATACAATGCTGCCATACAGTGCTCATACAGTGCTAATATAATGCTGCAATACAGTGTTCATACAATGCTGCCATACAGTGCTCATACAGTGCTCATACAATGCTGCAATACAGTGCTCATACAATGCTGCCATACAGTGCTCATACAGTGCTCATACAGTGCTCATACAATGCTGCCATACAGTGCTCATACAGTGCTAATATAATGCTGCAATACAGTGTTCATACAATGCTGCCATACAGTGCTCATACAGTGCTTACACAATGCTGCCATACAGTGCTCATACAATGCTGCCATACAGTGCTCATACAATGCTGCCATACAGTGCTCATACAATGCTGCCATACAGTGCTCATACAATGCTGCCATACAGTGCTCATACAATGCTGCCATACAGTGCTCATACAGTGCTCATACAGTGCTCATACAATGCTGCAATACAGTGCTCATACAATGTTGCCATACAGTGCTCATACAATGCTGCCATACAGTGCTCATACAGTGCTCATACAATGCTGCCATACAGTGCTTACACAATGCTGCCATACAGTGCTCATACAATGCTGCCATACAGTGCTTACACAATGCTGCCATACAGTGCTCATACAATGCTGCCATAGAGTGCTCATACAATGCTGCCATACAGTGCTCATATAATTTACAGGACACGCCCACAACTTTGAAGGTGTTTTTTTTGTTTTTATTGTGAAGAAAACAACAAATAGGACAAAATAACAGGAAAAGTCAATGTGCAGAACTATTCACCCCCCTAGAGTCAGTACTGTGTAGAACCACCTTTTGCATCAATCACAGCTCCAAGTCGCTTTGGATAAGTCTCTATGAGCTCGCCCCATCTTACCACTGGGATTTTTTCCCATTCTTCCTCCTTGCGGCTCCGGCTCCTTCAGGTTGGATGGTCTGCCCTTGTGAACAGCGATCTTTAAGTCTGACCACAGATTTTCTATTGGATTGAGATCTGGGCTGTGACTCGGCCATTCCAACACATTTACATGTTTCCCCTTAAACCACCCAAGTGTTGCTTTAGCCGTGTGTTTGGGGTCAGTCCTGCTGGAAGGTGAACCTCCGTCCTAGCCTCAGATCACGCACAGAGCGCTACAGGTTCTGCTCAGGAATATCCCTGTATTTAGCGCCATCCATCTTTCCCTCATCTCTGACCAGTTTCCCAGTCCCATCCCCCCCATGATGCTGCCACCGCCATGTCTCACTGTGGGGATGGTGGTCTTTGGGTGATGTGATGTGTCGGGTTTGCCCCAGACATAGCGTTTTCTTTGATGGCCGAAAAGTTCAGTTTTAGTCTCCTCAGACCAGAGCACCTTCCTCCATACATTTTGGAGTCTCCTGTCTTTTCCCAAACTCACAACGCGCCTTTTTGTTTTTAGCTGACAGTGATGGCTTTCTTCTGGCCACTCTGCCATAAAGCCCAACTCTATGGAGCGTACGGCTTATTGTCGTCCTCTGTACAGATCCTCCAGTCTCTGCTGTGGACTCTGCAGCTCCTCCAGGGTTACCTTAGGTCTCTGTGCTGCCTCTCGGATTAATGCCCTCCTTGCCCGGTCCGTGAGTTCTGGTGGGCGGCCGTCTCCTGGCAGGTTTGCTGTTGTGCCATGTTCTTGATAGATTTGATGGCGCTCCTAGGGATCATCAAAGATTTGGATATTTTTTATAACCTAACCCTGACTTGTACTTCTCACCAACATTGTCCCTTACTTGTTTGGTGAGCTCCTTGGTCTTCATGGCAGTGTTTGGTGAGCTCCTTGGTCTTCATGGCAGTGTTTGGAGAGTTCTCTGGTCTTCATGGCAGTGTTTGGAGAGCTCCTGGTCTTCATGGCAGTGTTTGGAGAGCTCCTTGGTCTTCATGGCAGTGTTTGGAGAGTTCCCTGGTCTTCATGGCAGTGTTTGGTTAGTGATGCCGCTTGCTTAGGTGTTGCAGCCTCTGGTGTGTATATGTAATGACAGATCATGTGACACTTAGATTGCACACAGGTGACATCATGTCACTAATTATGTGACTTCTGAAGGTCATTGGTTGCACCAGAGCTTTTTATGGGCTTTCTAACATAGGGGGTGAATACATACGCACATGAAGGGGGAGTAATACTGCTCTAACACTGCCATACAGTGCTCATACAATGCTGCCATACAGTGCTCATACAATGCTGCCATACAGTGCTCATACAATGCTGCCATACAGTGCTCATACAATGCCGCCATACAGTGCTCATAATGCTGCATACAGTGCTCATACAATGCTGCCATACAGTGCTCATACAATGCTGCCATACAGTGCTCATACAATGCTGCCATACAGTGCTCATACAATGCTGCCATACAGTGCTCATACAATGCTGCCATACAGTGCTCATACAATGCTGCCATACAGTGCTCATACAATGCTGCAGTGCTCATACAATGCTGCATACAGTGCTCATACAATGCTGCCATACAGTGCTCATACAATGCTGCCATACAGTGCTCATACAATGCTGCCATACAGTGCTCATACAATGCTGCCATACAGTGCTCATACAATGCTGCCATACAGTGCTCATACAATGCTGCCATACAGTGCTCATACAATGCTGCAGCCATACAGTGCTCATACAGTGCTCATACAATGCTGCAATACAGTGCTCATACAGTGCTCATACAATGCTGCCATACAGTGCTCATACAGTGCTGCAATACAGTGCTCGTACAATGCTGCCATACAGTGCTCATATAATGCTGCCATACAGTGCTCATACAATGCTGCCATACAGTGCTCATACAATGCTGCCCTACAGTGCTTATACAATGCTGCTATACAGTGCTCATATAATGCTGCCATACAGTGCTCATACAATGCTGCCATACAGTGCTCATACAATGCTGCCATACAGTGCTCATACAATGCTGCCATACAGTGCTCATACAGTGCTCATACAATGCTGCCATACAGTGCTCATACAGTGCTCATACAATGCTGCCATACAGTGCTTACACAATGCTGCCATACAGTGCTCATACAATGCTGCCATACAGTGCTCATACAATGCTGCCATACAGTGCTCATACAATGCTGCCATACAGAGCTGACATATTAGTGTGTTACACTGAACACATAATAGCGCTATACGGTACCTAAATAATAGAGCGTTAAAATGAACACATAATAGTGCCATATCCATTATGGTACATAATTTTGGCGCACATTTAGAAGGTCCGTGCACCAGGAAAATGAAGGCTCAGCAGAGAAGAATCTGGAGTAGATTTCACAGATTCTTAGGGGAAGGTGTTTCTCGCTGCACCAGGTTTATCCTTCAGCCGGAGCCCCTGTGATATCTGGTTCATGTCTGGACAACCTGACTTAGTTTACGCCATCTATGACCACACCCCCTTCTGACTAAGTCACACCCACTGCCCGCTAAGTCACGATAATTTATGCTATGTCACAACGCTGTCAAACGGGAATATCCCTTTAATGTACTGTCTAGCAGTGGATGATTTGTCAGCCTTCAGCTGTCGCAAAACTACGACTCCCATCATCATCTAAAAGCTGTACATTGTATTTTTGCAACTGGTTTGTGTGTGGAGGGAAGACCCACAATCACTGCCTGTAACACTGACCCTCCGGGTCTTTGAAGTCCTGGGACTGTTTGTTCAGCCCTTGTAACTATAGGTGCTAATGAACCGCCCCATCACGGGGCCTCCGGCAGATTGTGCGGCTCCTACTGTGCCTTTAAGAAAAGATTTAAGGTGGATCCCAACAAATTACCTACCTCCATTATAAAGAAGAGTCAGATGTCGTCTCTGTCCACCTACTCCACCCAACATCCCCACTAAATGGTAGGATGTGAAGCCCTTTGATACGGCGCACCTTCACTTAAAGGGTGGCTCTTTGTTGTTTTTTTCAGCAACCAGGAACCCCTCCCGCTAAGGGCTCATGCACACGACCGTATGTATTTTGCGGTCCGCAAAAAACGGATCAGCAAAAAACACAGATGACGTCCCTGTGCATTCCGTATTTTGCGGAACGGAACAGATAGCCCCTAATAGAACCGTCCTATCCTTGTCCGTAATGCGGACAATAACAGGACATGTTCTATTTTTTCGCAGAACAGACCTACGGAAACGAAATCCGATTTTTTTTGCGGACCCATTGAAATGAATGGTTCCGCATACGGTCAGCAAAAAAAATAAAAAATACGTCCATGTGCATGAGCCCTTAAGTTGCAGTTCAGATACAACATAGCTGCTCGAAGGATTTAACTACTTCTCTAAGGGCTCATTCAGACGGCCGTAGTGTTTTGCAGTCTGCAAATTGCGGATCCGTAAAACCCAGATACTGGACCGCATGCGTTCTGCTTTTTTGCAGACCGCACATGGCCAGCACTGTAATAGAATTTCTCTATCTTTTTTGCGGGGGGCAGAATGGAACCACAGATGGGGACAGCACGCGGCGTACTGTCCGCATCTTTTTCGACCCCATTGAAATCAATGGTTCCACACGCTGCAAAATTGCGGAACGTATGTGGACCCATTCATGTGGTTGTGTGAATGAGCCCTAAAGCAGGGACGCCCACCCTGCGGCCTGCCAACTGTTGCCAAACTACATGTTCCATCATGCCTGGACAGCCTACAGCTATCAGGGCATGCTGGGAGTTGTTGTTTTGCAACAGCTGGAGGGCCGCAGGTTGGGCGTCCCTGCTCCCTCCCGGCAATCGCCTGCTCGCTAGTGGCGGAGACCGCTGTTATTACATGCAGCGATCTCCTCCGCAGCATGAAGAGGAACGATCGCTATGCCATCGCTCGTCTATAGCAGTCCTGTTTATGAATAGAATGCGAGAACCGCAGTATATACTGACACACAAGCAGTAAAGAGGAAGCAGAGGTAATGGGAATTTAGATCCTCATAATATACACTATGGGTGACAACCCCATAGCTGCTGTATTGACTGGTTGTCACCCACTGTTAGATCAACCTCTAGGAAAGCTGGGTGACAACCCATATGGCTGCTGTTACGGCTTTCATAGGAGTTGTCACCCAGCTTTTCCAGATTCTCTTGGTAGGCCACGACTATAAAGTCTGGACAATCCTCTCGGCACAGATCTCTCTCCTGTCCTGGATTCAGGCTACACTGTAACAGAATGCAGCTGTGCGAGGAGGACTAGGTCGGGCTCGGATACACTACACATCAGGGCCCAGCTAGGAGCACTGACTCCAGCTCAGCTGCATTGTCTGTTGGAGTCTCTGATAGTATGAACTCCACCTCCTGCCTTATCAGAGGCTCTACTGCTGCTCAGTCATTCCCCTATGCTTTACACTGCAGCTCTGCTTGACCAACTGCTAAATATCAGCACAAGCAGCATAAGTACTAACTACAAGCACTCACTCCAAGAGGCAGGATCCTCATATAGAGGGTTGGGAACCAAGAGAACTACTTTATATGCCCCGCCAATAAAAATGGACAGGTTAAAACCTTAAAGGGGCACTCTCTGAAATTCTCTAGCCTATGATAACACTTCCTGGTCAGCTCAGTGTTATCCAAGGGAGTCACTGAGAAGCCAATCAGACACAGTTTTTTATTATCTGAAAGAAGAAATCTGATTGGTTGCATGCACAAAATCTCCGCGCACACCCCCAAAAATACCGATAGAAACACCCCTTTTATGCAAATATGCAAAGCTCCACCTCCTGATCGCCCCGATCGCAGGATAGTCCTGCTTGAGGCAAGTATACATTCCCTGTGATGAGCTAAAATCAGGTCACACCCCCATATGTGCTGTCACATAGTGTACAATAAACATACCAAACAGTGCCATACAGCATGGTGTCCTAATAACACTGCCATACAGCTGGCTAAATAACAATGCTATACAGTCTCAATACCATCATACACTGCAAAACTGTACCGTACGGCGCCACGCGTGTACATACCGCCATCCAGTGCTCACATGACAGCTACTTACAAGGAGCTAATGATACCGCCGTACATAAATCAGCCCTATACGGTGTCTAAATAATACCGCTATACAATTCATTTCAAAATTTGTGGCTCGTGCCAGGCCATTGTTGGCGCCCCCTTTAGCAGCAGTGGCAGAAGTGTCCAGTGCTACAGAGCTGCATTCACAATTCTGCTTCCTGATATTGTAAAAATACGATAGTTCAGTTAGAATAAAGCAATATTTAGGAGGCAGAGGAAGACGAGGCTTAGCTATTGCTTTCCACAGATGAGTTTGCCAGACATAGCAGAGCTGTGTTTGTCGGATACAGTGGAGTTGAATTTGTCAGTTTAAGTAGAGATGCCGCAGTAGCCGACTGGTCAGAATTAGCAGAGCTGAGTTCATGTGATGCATTCAAATCGATTTAGCAGAGATCAATTTGTCAAAGTCAGCGGTGCCCATTTGGTCAGAATTACGAGAACTTTTTGCTAATTGACGTTCAAAAAGAGCTGAGTTTGTCAGGAGCAGCAGAGCTCAGTGTGTTAAATGCTGCAGAGTCGGGTTTTTCAGATTTGGTCAGGAATAGGAGGGTTGTACGCGTGAGCTATAACAAAGCTGAGTTTGCCATGTAGAAAGGCGGCCATGTAACCGCTGTAGGTCAAGGCCAAGCTGGGCAGCAGGGCTGAGTTTGTCAGATGCACACAGACTTATTACTGTGCGTCCGCAAGAAAGAAATGGACAGAACACGGTGGGAGAGAGAAACATGCAGAAGGTATCCGTATTTTACGGATCTGTGGATTGCGGACTGAAATACAAACATGCAATGCGAATCAGATGCAGCAGAGCTGATACAGTGCTTTGTTTGTTGTGCATTTACATGAGGCTGCAGATAACTGAAAGTGTTACTACCATGCACTGGTAATTATGAGACTCGACTCTGCTACATCGATATCTACAAAAAATTGCTGAAAACAGACCAAGCAATGCTTAACTTCACACTTATCAGGTTACATATACCCTGTCACACTTTGCTACATCTGTAAACAGACCTAGCAATGCTTAACTTCACACTTATCAGGTTACATATACCCTTTGCTACATCTGTGAACAGATACTTTTGAATTAAAAATATTTAGTTTCTGTCTTGTTTCTGTGTTTCTAAAGTTTGGCCCATCAGTATTTCATCCATACCAGTTACAGACGCAGCAGAGCTGTGTTTGTCGCTTGCTATAACGCATAGGATGATGTGTTCTTTGTGGTTGTAGTTAGTACTACCTTTAAAGCCTATAGTGAGCTATAAATGAGCACAAATGAAAATGAATAACAAATTCACCTCTGCTACATCTGCATAAAGCCGTATTCATACCTAATCCCATCACGTAGTTACAACAGTAAAAAAAAATTACAAGAAAAAAAAACAAAGCTGATCAAACATTTCAAGACCAGGCGCCTTCTCGGGATGGCAGATTAAGGCTTCCCCGAGCGTGTCTGTATTCAGTCCGCA